>OZ012719.1:5000-650642 GCA_963942605.1 Poecilus cupreus
TCTAGTGAAAACATAACTTTTTCTTCAAAAATATGTACTTTGGTTTCTATGACATTATAATATTTTAAGAGGTCATTGGCATCAGAAAATAGCAGTTGTTTGTGATTATAAATTAAATATAATTCATTAACAATTTCTTTTAGATCTTAATAAGGAATAATACTAGGATGAGCAATTTTTAAATTTGCAAATGTTATGGCGTTTTCCATTTCTACGATGAAATTTAATATTGAATCGAGATTAAGTTTTATTTGTTCCAACGTTTCGTGTGTTTCTGTATAATATAAGAAATTATAATTTGTACTGTTTATTGCTTGAACTAGTTCGTTCGTCTTATTCTGAATTTTATGTTGATTATTCATAATTATAGTCATTGTCTCATTGATGCTAGACATAATCATTTTTGAGAGTGAAATTTGTTTATTTAGTTTTGCAACGATCTTATTTTGATGTGTTTCTAATTCTAAAATATTCTTATGAATTTCATTGGCATCTTCGTTATCCATGTTGCCTGTTATTATTTTTATAATTGAACCTAAAGGGTTGATTACGCCGCGTTTTTGACGTTTTTCATGATAAAACAAATTAATTTTATTATTAACAGTTTTAATTTCATTTTCTAATCGTTTATAATAACTGTGTAAAGAATGATAAAGATCTGGGGTAGCTGCGTCTATTATTACTTTTATTTGTAAGTAAATTTCATTTGTTGAAGTTATTGCATTTTTAATAGACTTAAGGTCAATGTAATGTAAGAAGGTATGGGAAGAGGTTTGTATTTTTGCATGTCCCAATTTAAATGGAAGGATGCCGGGATTAGTCGCTAAATTCTGTATTTGTACTATTTGCGTCTTCGTCATGTGAAGGATCGCTAGTCTGTAACAAAGGAGACTTTTTCAATAATTTATTTTCCAATATTTTTATTTTTGGTTTAACTCTACTTTTTATCTTTTTAAAGTGATAAGTTTTTAATCTTGGTCTCTTTATATTAGATAGGTGAATATTTTTTGAAGTATTACCGTGATCTGGTTTAATTTCCGCCGTCTTTAGTTTCTGATTTATTTTATCAATCTGTTCAGGTTTAAATTTATTCTTTGTTTTACTTTGTTTTTGTTTATTCTTTACGAATACTGTGTCTGGTATTTCCGGTAGATCTTCGCGATTTTTATTAGCGTAATTTATTGTCTTTTGTTTGTAATTTTCATTTCTTTCTCTAATTTTATTATAAAGCAGTTTTATTTTTTCTTTATGATTAACAATATAATTATTAACTAATTGTTTTTCTAACTCAATATCTAATAATGAATGAGAGTCTAAATGTCCTGATATTATTTCGCATGGTTTTAATTTTGTGACTGAATGAATGGAATTATTATATGCTAAAAGTGCATAGTTAATTTTTATTTCAATAGGTTCTTTAGAATATTCTTCCTGATTATTTAATAATCGGATGTGTTCGATAAGGGTTGAATGGAATCGTTCAATCATGCCATTTGATTCTGGGTGTTGGGAACTGACGAAATGTAATTTAATTTTGTGTACTTCTAACAGTTCTCTAATTAATGAATTTTTAAATTCTAGACCGTTGTCTGAAATGACTTGGTCTGGGATGCCATGATGTGTAAAATATTTTACAAGATTATTTACAACTTCAATACCTTGGCCTGAGTTTAATTTATAAGCCTGTGCGTATCTTGAGAATGAATCAATAATAGTAAGAAATTTTTGTTTTTCTAAAGAAATTGTGTCTACGTGCAATATTTGAAATGGTTTCGTTGGAGTGGGTGTAATGTTAAATTTTGGTTTTATTGGTACTCTATCATATTTTGTTTTCAAACATACTTCACATTCGTTTATGTAAGTTTGAATAGATTTTCTTAAATTTGGCCAATAATATCGTGTTTTTATTTGATTTTCAGTCTCATCGAGACCTCGGTGGTTTGTTTTACTTTCATGATAATTTTGTATTGTTTGTTTAATATCATCTTGATTTTCTATGTCTAAAAGTTTTTGAGTATACCTAACAAGGTTTATTTCGGAGTTTTTAAAATATTTTTGAATTACTGAACAAAATTTTTCATATATTGGGTCTTCAAAATATAATTGATACTTCACTTTCGGGACAATATATTCTTTTACAAAATTTACTATATCTCTAACATAATTATTTTTTGAGATTTGAATAATTATACGTTGTGTGTTCTGAAATAGTTTTACAATTTTTGGTTTCTTTGGATCGTAATGTACTTCTGAAATAATAATTTGATTTTTTCCGTAGTTAACTGGCTTTTCAACAATTGGAATACCTACGATTGGATTTTCTACGTTTGTGTGCACTGTGTCGTCATCATCAGGGATTTCTATAATTTCGTTATCATGTTCAACAGCTAATGAATTATTATCAAATTTTTTGTTTTTATCTTCTTTAATATTTTCAGCAAAACTTTTATTAAATTCTTTCATAAAATCAAATATTCCTCCTGAATCTTCAATTGTTTCGTTAACATTAATTTGAATTCGTGATAGTGCGTCTGCGTTTTTATTTAAAGATCCTTTTTTATAAATTATTTGATAATCATACTCTTCTAGCTTCAAGCGCCATCTAACAAGTTTAGAATTGGGTTCTTTAAGTGAGAACAGCCATTGTAATGGACGATGGTCTGTGTAAATAAGAAATTTACGTCCAAATAAATAGGGTCTGAAATGTTTGACCGCCCAAACTATCGCTAAAAGCTCTTTCTCTATAGTTGAGTACTTAGTTTCGGAGTCATTGAGTGTGCGACTTGCATAAGCTATCGGTAAATCTGATCCGACTTTTCCTTGTGATAGTACCGCGCCTATTGCAACATTACTCGCGTCTGTTGTCAGAATGAAAGGTTTTTCGAAATCTGGAATTTGTAAGATTGGTTCGTTCGATAATAAATTTTTGCAAATGTTAAAGCAATTAACGTACTCGGTATTTTGAATGTCTATGGTTGCATTTTTCTTTAAACATGAAGTCATTGGCTTTGTTAATTTAGCAAAATTTTTTATAAATTTTCTGTAATATCCTAACAGTCCTAAAAATGCTTTTATTTCTTTTGATGTTTTTGGTAGGGGATAATTTTGTATAACTCTGATTTTTTCTGGGTTTGGTTTAATACCGTCGGGTGTGATTATATGACCAAGGAATGTAACTTCCTTTTTTAAGAATTCTGACTTATCGAGTTGGATTTTAAGGTTACTTTCACGTAATTTTTGAAAAATTTGTTTTAAATTAACCATGTGTTCTTGAAGAGAAGCTGAGAAAACAATGATATCATCCATGAATACAAAACAGGTTTTATTAATAAATTCTTTTAAAACATTATCCATTACTCTCTGAAATGTGGATGGTGCATTTTTGAGTCCGAATGGCATTCTCAAATACTCGTAGTGTCCGTTTTCAACATTAAATGCGGTTTTCTGAATATCATTTGGGTGCATTTCAATTTGGTGAAATCCACTCGCCAAATCGAGGGTGGAAAAATATTGTGAACGTCCTAATCTATCTAAGATGTCTGTGATATTTGGTATTGGGTAACGATCATCTGTAGTTTTTTCGTTTATCTTTCGATAATCGACTACAATTCGCCATTTTTGTTTTCCGGAGGCATCGGCCTTCTTTGGAACGATCCAAATAGGGGATGACCAGGGTGAGTCGCTGGGTCTAATAATTCCTTGTTGTAACATATTATTTATTTGTCTTTCAACTTCGGGCTTATGAGTAAAAGGGTATCTATAAGATTTTGTATGAACAGGTATTTCATCTTTAGTTGTTATTTTATGTTTTATTTTATTTGTGAAAGTTAACGGTGTGCCTTCACGATGAAAAATATCGGAATAGGATTTAACTAATTTTTCAATTTGGTATTTTTCTTCTAAGTTAGTGTGTTCAGTACGAATTAAATTTATTATATCAGATTTGTTTAATTTTTCATGTGATTCATTAAAGGTTGTAGCGTAAAATAATTCAAAATCTGTCTCATTAAATGTGTTTACATTTATGGGTTCGTACAGTTTTATTTCTTGGGGTTCGTTAGTAATATTGTAAATATCAACGGGTGCGTATCCGTCTTGACAATTTGTTATACATTCTCTTATTAAACAATTAAATATTTTAGTTGATGGTATTAATATATCACCGTTATTTACTTTTACGGGAATTTTTAAAGTTTCTAAAGTGTGTGGTTCTATACGTGCAAAAAATAATAATTTTTTCTTTGCCTCGTAATGAGATAATTTTATTTCAGTATTCAGTGTTTTCAAAATAGATTGTTTTATATTAAGTTGTACATTTAAGTTTTTAAGGGTGTCATAACCTACTAAACCGTCAAAGAAATGATGAAATTTAAAAAGATAGAATTTAATTTTTTTGTCGTCATTAAATTCGGGGAATGCTGGGATTTCAATACAAGAATCTCGTTTAGTTGTTTGGAATATTGAAGAGATGGTAAAATTTTCTTTCTTAATATAATTTTTATAATATTTTTCAGCAATATCTGGGTTTAAGAATGACTTTGTTGCGCCGGTATCGATTAATAATTTTAACGGGGGATTTGAAATTTGAACGTAAGGTAAATCTTTTTTATCATAAATCGAGTGAAGCTCTATGTTTGGTTCGTTGTTAGGCTCATTTCGTGAAAATTTTGGTTATTTTCGCAAGGTGACTCTTCGTGATTATTATCAGAGATTTCGTTTGCGTAAAAGATTTGATTTTGTGTGTCATAGTCGGTATAATCTGTTTCGTAAGGTTCGTCATTTTCCTCATAGTACTGTGTCGGTTGTTCGACATTAAATAATTCTTCTACTACATAGTTTTGTTGTCTTTGTTGGTATGGTGGTCTACTTATCATTGTATTAGGTTTTGGGAAGGTACCATGTGATATTCCGCTCATAGGAGTGGGTCTTTGTTGTATAGGTCGATTTGTGGAGCCTTGGGGTTTCCATACATTAACAGTGTTGGATTTGGGTTTATTTCCAAATACTTGTTGGTTAGTGGGAAATCTTTGTGGTGTTTGATTAAATCTGGGTTGCAAGTTGATAGGGTTACTCGGGAATGGTTGATAATAATTATTAAATCTTGGTGGTGGTGGAGGTAAGGAATATTGTTTACGAATCGGTAAATTTGAATTTGGCTTTAAATTTTGAATTTTGTTTCTGTTGAAATGTGATCTTTGCAGATGACGGATGTTATCTTCCGAGATGATAAACTGTCTCGCCTCTGCTAGAGTATTAGGTTTCATGGCTCGGATCGTTGATCCTAAAGGTTCTTTTAAACCAGCTAGAAATATTTTTAAAGCGTGTGTGTTATAAAAATTCTTTTTAACAACAGTAATGACATTCGCATCTTCGTGGATGTCAACATAATTATGTAGAGCACTTAAATTCGACATGACTCTAGTGTAAAATTGTAATGGTTCTTCATTATCTTTCTGACGTAATTGATCAAGGTCAAACAATAAACCGTTTTCATCTCTTTGATCGCCAAAATGTGCAGTTAATGCGTCTTTTACTGTTTTCCAGTCTTTAGTTGTGCAAGTAGAATAAACTTCACGTGCTGGACCGATTAATTTAGCATAAATGCCATAAATTACTGTAATATTTTGAACACATTGTATGTTCTGTGGGTTTGAATCCCAATAATTATTAATGAGTGTATTGGAAATGTCTAAGAATGCTGATAGTTCTAATGGGTTACCATCGAATTTTGGTACTATATCAAGCAGTTTAGAATCAAATTTGGGGATTGTCGCCATGTCTGAACAACTATTGTTTTGCAATGCAACTCCCTCTTTTAGTTGTAAAGTTGAAAATAATGAACTTAAATCAATATCTAAGATTTTATTTTTATATTCTAATTCTAGCTCGTTTTCACTATTTTCCTCTATGGAGATAGATGAACGCGAGGAGTCTGACATAAAATGAATTATTTAAAAGGAAAGCAACTTACATGAGTAATACAGAAGAAGTCTTCATATCAACCTCGATGGATTCACGATGAATTTCTTCGGGCTGTGGTTCTTTTTTCTGGATTAACAGTTGAAACTGAAGAATTTTTCTTGATGAATCTTCTTCCAGAATCCTATGCGACTGCGCCAATTATTTTATTGCTTCTTCTGTTACACTTTTTAAAAAGATTTTTATTTCCTTTACAAATAATAATGGATTACAATATGTACTTTATTGTTCCAAGACTAACATCAGACTAAATTATAAAATACAATTCCAGCTCTAAGTAAAATATAATATGATGCGTCAGGAGATAGCTGACGCTCCTGAGAAGCAGCTGAGGTCAGGGGTTCTCACCATGTAACATATATATATATCATTACCTAAACCAAACCCTAAACATAATCTAAACATACCCTAAACATCCTGCGCCGCCAATCATCCTCCACCGCCACGCCACCGCCGCCATGTATCCTCCGCCGTAACACCTCCGCCGCAACCTCATCCCAGTTTATAACAATGAATATTTCTTGAATCGATAATAATTTATTATTAAAAGAAAATTTCTTTACTTGAACATCATTTGAATTCATGCATTCTTACTTTAGTCGATTATAATAATAATAATAAATGACAGCACAGTTTTATATTATTTTTTCTATTCCACTATATAAAATATTGGTAATGTTTATTTATTTATTATTATTATAAATTCGAAACAAAGAATTCCACAACTGGCAATAATATTAAGATTATAGTGTTGTTATTAGCAATTGTCTAATAGAGGGAATAATAATGATTAAATATTTTTATAAAACATTGTGCCCATAGTAGGGCATATAAGTAAAATGTTTGTTATTAAATGTATAAATTAAAATGTGTTGCTAATAATATTTAGAATATAGTATGTTATTACCTATTGTCTAGTATCTGTGTTCAATTTGCTTCTACGCTAGAGGGAATAGTAATTATAAAATATATTAAAAAACATTGTGCCCAGAAAAGAATAGATAAATAAAATGTTTTAATTGAAAGATGTTGGCCATGATGTTTATATTACTGAGTAAAATATTCAACAACACTACCAAAATATCACTTTAGTTTATTCCACTAGGTACAAATTTTATTTAAACAATTCGATTTAAAGCAAGCAATACCACAATACAAGATTCAATTAAAACATTTAATAATCAACATTTTAATTATCTGCCCTTTTATGGGCACAATGTTTCATAAAAATACTTAATAATTATTATTGGAATTGAATTGAACGCAAATACTAAGACAATTGCTAATAACATACAATATTCTAGATATTACTGCCAAGATATTTCAATTGAAACATTTAATTATAAACATTTTATTTATCTGCCCTTTTCTCGACTTAGCATGAAGTTATCAGTATAAAAAAAATAATAGTAGTACGGAATAGCGTATATATAAATACAATAAAGTATAAGGTAGATAGAATCAATTAGAGTCGAATTGAACACAGATACATGATAATTGCTATTGATATTATGTATTTATTTATTATAAAGATCAGTTTCAGTTCTGCTCTTAATCTTGCATAATAAACAATTACGCAACATTATATACTGTTGGATACAGTTTTTAAATCTAAACAATCTCCTAAAAATATCATCATATTGCCTATGTTACATATTTCAATTCAACACCCATTATGTTAAGATGTATTGTACTTTACCCTGCTTTATCTATTCTTCAGAAAATATAAAACTTTTATTTAATAACTCTCTCGCAGCTTACGGCCTAAAAGATATACTGGCATGAGGCATATACATTTATTTTTAACTATTTAATATTAGAATAGTTTCTTGTTCATTTTTCATACGATATGCTTTAATTGACAACATACTATTTTAAACCAACACATAATTTGTAATAAATTGATATCTGTCTACTTACCAGCAAGTATTGATTGGACCCTCGGCTGAATGACAATTTTTATCACACATTGAAAACAAAAGGATGCACTACACAAATGAACTTCATGTTAATTAATTAACTAGCCACACACTCACATAATTTACCGAGTATTTCCACAAATATTCAACAACACTACCAGAATATCACTTTAGTTCATTCCACTAGGTTCAAATTTTATTTAAACAATTCGAATTAAAGTAAACACTATCACAGTACACGATTCACATATCAATTCATTTCGGCTGTTCAAATACGACTGCATACAATTACGTTTACCTAGCTATACTGTTATTTAATTCTCAAACAAATTAGTAACGATAATTTACTTAATGAAGAATACAAATTATGCAATGAGACGTGAATAGTTTTATACAAGTCAGTTTATTGAAACCAAACAAACAATGATTCCTTTGAAAACATATTATTTAATTGTATTTAAAGTTAAAGAACTCTGCAAACTGTTTGTTGCAGTAAAAAAATATTATTGTAGAAAAATACCCCTTGTACAGACAACCAGAGACACAGTAGTGTAATGTGTGTTGTATACGTACAAGGTGTATTTTTTCAAGTTGATTTTTAAATTTAATTATGAATTAATTACTTGCGTCACCATAGTTGTTTATAAAGTGTGACAGCGTAATATCCGATGTCATTCTCCTTTTGTTCACTGTGTTGTCCCATCAGTTGTGGATTTCAATGTATATATCTACGATACGTATATATCCTCCTACGATATGTATGTATCGGTCTACGATGTATATATCGAATTGCCTCAGCCACCGAGCCCGGGACTTATAAATCCAGACCTTGCGTCCACCACGATGATCGTGAAGTAGCCGTTAGTAGTCAATCGCAGTGTAGCAGCTGTGAAGTAGCTATGGCTATACCTCCAGTAAAGAAGTCCTGGCCAGGCTTACTGGGGGATACCATAGTGAAACTGGCGAAGAGGGTGAAATGGGGCGGAAGCTGGTAGGGTCGCCGAGGCAGCAGCGCGCGCGCTGCGAACTTTTCTGTGTTTTCATTTGTGTACGTTTACCATCATCTCCTCCATCCTATTCCTAGGCCTTGGGTTCATGCCATTGCACACCCCGGCATGAGCTAACCAGGCCGCCCCTCTGCCTGTGTGAAGTGAGACCTTGTCGAGGTGGCAGAGCTTAAGCCAGCCCCGCACCTGGGGCTGGCGACCAACGAGCTTCACAATTTTATTTTTGTTTCCCACTGTTGTTGCATTTTATATATTTTTGTTTCAGGTGGGCCCCAGCAGCTGGGAACGTGGACCAGGCAGCCAGAGGTAATTTTCTACCGTGGTTTCATTTATTTATTTGTTTAAGGTAAGCCCCATCAACTGGAGGCGTGGACCACGCTTCCAGAGGTAATTTTTTACCGTGGTTTCATTTATTTTTTTTGTTTCAGGGGGGCCCCAGCGACTAGAGGCGTAGACAACGCAGCCAAAGGTGCCTCACTACAATCGGTAAATTAATTATTTTTAAGTATTATGTAAATAATTGTAATAAACATTGTATAACTTTTGAGTGAATAAATAATCTAAACTAAAAACAATACGTTTATTTAAATATGTGTATGTACAATAATATATTTTCTACTATTGTTGCATTTTTCTGTTACAGGTGGGCCCCAACAACTGTGAACGTAGACAACGCAGCCAAAGGTACCTCAATACAATTATTAATTTAATTAATTATGTATGTGTTATGTAAATAATTGTAATAATTAAATAATCATTGTATAACTTTGATGCGAGAATAAATAACCTAAACTAAATTATACATTTGTTTTTAAATGTGTACATGTATAATCATTTAAAATAATATGGGGAGTGTATGAAACATAAAATATATGTTTGGATTTTAAATAACTTTATTCAATAACTAAAATTTCATTAGTAAAATTCTGAATTATATTCGGTTTGTATTTCATTGCATACGTATAATATTATATTAGCTACTCTGCTACACTTAATTCATTAATTAAATAATACTCCAAGTCATATATTCATTATCAGATTGTCAAACAAGCAAAACAAAAAGGACACATAACAAGAACGAGAGCGATCATTATATGTATTGTCATTTGGGGCGAAACGAATAAGATTGAGTTTAGTTTGTTCAACAAGAACTACAAAACAAAATCACTAACCTTTTAGTTCTTAAGTTACATTTAATAAGTTTTCATACATTAATTGGCGCGGTTTTTATTTGCTATATAGAAGCAGCTTCTGTGCCATTTTATCACATTCGACACGGTTTCAATCAAATCAAACATTTATTTATTTTATTGTTGAACAAGTTGTTTTGGACGATTGCAGATTTAACAGCAGTTGGAATTAGTTGTTCAGTAGAGTTGAAGTTTCCAGAGGGAAGCAGGACGTTTGAAGACGGTGACGTTGCGCGCGCGGCCTCCAACCAGGAGGTACACGTGCAGCGGGGCCGGCGGCGCCCGACGATCCGCGCGTCCAGCGCTAGCAGCATGCAGGTGCCCCAGAGGGCGTAGCTCCAACACTTCACCGCTGCTGATTAATAATGCGGCCTCCAGGTGTTGGGGTTACAGAAGCCGCCGCTCTGCTGGGGACAGTGGGGACTCGAGGCTCGCGTAATCTGACATACTTCCGCCACTTCAAGCCACGTAGCCCAGAAGTGACGAATAACTTCCGGCCTGCAAAGTGATTCATAACAAAGTGAATAACATTGTAAAATGTGTTAAGTGTTGGATGAATGTCATACCTGGAGGTTCTCGTAGATGACGACCATCTTGGTAGTGGTGTTGTGCAGATGTACATCTGCACGAGGCGCCGGTTTCACATGAACGACGCCGCTGTCGTCTTCGTCGCTCAAGCTGGCGTTCGTAACACCGACAACCGGGACATGAAGCCGCCACCGCCACCGACTCCGAGATGAGGTGGTGTATGTGGTAGTCGCTAGAGTCCATCTTGTTGTTGAAAGTTCGAGCCATACGAGCTTCCAACGAGGTGGTGTTGTGTTGGAAGTGGCCACTAACATCCACTCATTTTCAAGTCTCACTGGAGTATGGAATAGCCGCGGCTACTTGTCCAAGTGCTTGCAGCAGTGTCCCATCTCCATAGGTCTGTCATACCTTCGTACACCTACACCTGCTGGTGCTAAGTTATCTGCATGACCTGATAGCTGGAACCACTGGTGGTTGCGAGTTTTTAAGACGATGTCGCTTGCTAGAGATGTTAGGACGGAGAACATTCTGTAAGAAGAGAAAAAAATTGTTAATTTTAAAAAGGCCGAAGAAGAAAAATCAAATAACCTAAACTAAATTATACGTTTGCTTTATATGTGTAAATATACAACAATTTAAAATAATATGGCAAGTGTGTATAATAATACATACAATATATGTTTGGATTTTAAACAACTATATTGAATAGCTAAAATTTTATTAGTAAAATACTGAATTATAATCGGTTTGTATTTCATTGCAGACGAATAATATTATATTAGCTACGTTGTTACTCATTATATATATTGTCATTTGGGGCGATACGAACAAGATTGAGTTTAGTTTCTTCAACTAGAACTACAAAACAAAGTCACTAACCTTTTAGTTCTTAAGTTACATTTAATAAGTTTTCATATAATAATTGGCACGGTTTTGATTTGCGGCGTCCGACGATCCGTGCGACCAGCGTTAGCAGCATGCAGGTGCCCCAGAGGGCGTAGCTCCAACACTTCGCCGCTGCTGATTAATAATGCGGCCTCCAGGTGTTGGGGTTACAGAAGCCGCCGCTCTGCACGAGGCTCGCGTAATCTGACGTACTTCCGCCACTGCAAGCCACGTAGCCCAGAAGTGACGAATAACTTCCGGCCTGCAAAGTGATTCATAACAAAGTAAATAACATTGTAAAATGTTTTAAGTGTTGGATGAATGTCATACCTGGAGGTTCTCGTAGATGACGACCATCTTGATAGTGGTGTTGTGCAGATGTACATCTGCACGAGGCGCCGGTTTCACATGAACGACGTCGCTGTCATCTTCGTCGCTCAAGCTGGCGTTCGTAACACCGACAACCGGGACATGAAGCCGCCGCCGCCACCGACTCCGAGATGAGGTGGTGTATGTGGTGGTCGCTGGAGTCCACTTTGTTGTTGTAAATTCGAGCCATACGAGCTTCCAACGAGGTGGTGTTGTGTTGGAACTGGCCACTAACATTCACTCATTTTCAAGTCTCACTGGAGTAGCCGCGGCTACTTGTCCAAGTGCTTGCAGCAGTGTCCCATCTCCATAGGTCTGTCATACCTTCGTACACCTACACCTGCTGGTGCTAACCATTGGTGGTTGCGAGTTTTTAAGACGATGTCGCTTGCTGGAGATGTTAGGACGGAAGACATTCTGTAAGAAGAGAAAAAAATTGTTAATTTTAAAAAGGCCGAAGAAGAAAAATTTCGCTTAAAAGCTTTGCAGATCTTTCTACTGAAAAATGCTTTAAATAAAATTTATAGAGCATTAAATTCTGCATCGGATTCTAAAGACAGATTTCCCTTCATATAAAATAATGTTGGATGAAAAAGCAGTAACAGTTTACAATAATCTATCTGAAAGATATTCTAACCTTTGATTGCAAATCACAAACTGGAGCTTCACACACTTCACAGCTGCTCTGCCCGCTTCCATGTCCGCTGCTTAATAATGCGGCCTCCAGGTGTTTGGGTTATGGAAGCCGACGCTCTGCTGGGGACAGAGGCGCCTCGGGACTCGCGTAGTCTGACGTACTTCCGCGTACCTCAGATGTGACGAAGCAACTCTAAATGGCAGTGTAGTCATAACATCTTTGTTGTATTTCCCTGCCATGCGGAAAGAGAATTTTTCACTTTCACCGAATAACTTCCGGCCTGCAAAGTGAATAACATTGTTAAATGTGTTTAGTGTTGAATGAATGTCATACCTGGAGGTTCTCGTAGATGATGACCATCTTCGTAGTGGTGTTGTGCAGATGTACTTCACATGAACGACGCCGCTGTCGTCTTCGTCGCACAAGCTGGCTGCTCGAGGTGGTGTTGTGTTGGAGCTGGCTTTACGCCACCAACATTCACTCATTTTCAAGTCTCACTGGTGAAATGGAACCTCCAGGAGTATCATGTTGTAAGAAGCAGCCGCAGCTAGTTGTCCAAGTGCATACAGCAGTGTCCCATCTCCATAGGTGTCATACCACATAGCGTCAGCGTCGCCTGCTTGTGTTAGGCGATCCAGAAGACCAGATAGCTGAAACCACTGGTGGTTGCGAGATTTTATAAGGATGTCGCTTGCTGGAGATGTTTGATTGGTAGTTTGTTATTTTCCAAATCATTCTGAAAGTAATATCAATCAATCAATCATTTAATAGTAGTAACAACACAAAACTTAATAAAAATATGCCAACTTACAGTTAAACTCATGCTGAATTGATTGATTAGGGCCTCCGTACTCAAATCGTAATCAATAATATGAAATTAATTAATATTTTTATCATAAATAGTACACAGAAATAATCTCATGTTCACTAGGTGGTTTTAAATATTCATACCTGCAGATTCCGAAACTGATGTCCAAAAACTTCTACGGCCGCTTTCTTTGGGTTTTACTATAATTAGATGTAATTACCAGTAGTCTGTGTGTTTCTATGTTCCCTGAATGTTGACATTTCCGAGGCTAAATGCACCTGATTTGCTTTTAAAATTCAATACATCCAAAACTTTGCTGGGAATCTGATGCTTGTTGGACATCTGTTGTTGTTCTCATAGCAAAAATACACAATCTATCACTACACACACTCAATTTAACAATAAAACTTGATAATTTAATCATTGAAACAGTTGTTAATTGATTTTTTACTGAATTATTCACGAAATAAAACTTTGACAGGACGAACTGCAGTAGTGACTGCTGAAATATGATGCCATGGCCATGATGATGCCAGTGACATTTGTGTCAAAAGGAGTGAACTACGAACTGTCATTACTATTATTTTAAAATATAACAATTATTTCTATTGTCGTAAATAAGTGTATTAATTGATATTATCGAGTAATAAACGAGTAATTAAAGAAAATAAATTGTATTAATATTGGTAACTTTGTTTAAAAGTTGGCACTAAATTATATATCTACCACTGTGTTAAACACTTGCCTGTCAAAATATTATTTCATTTATTACAACTTCATTGACCTGCATATTTATAGACTATAATACTTATATTATACTGTATTTTTCTGTATTTACAAATAATTTATTAAGTAATCAATAAATATGCTAATTTTAAATTAATTGTTATAACGGTACGTATGTAGTGACAGTTTGTTTTGGCGCCATCTCTGCAAAAACTTCTCAACTATAATAAAGTACTTCCGGTGTATAGCATTATAAAATCAATTATTACATTTATTTAAATTTCTATTTAATTATTAACATACATATTTATAGGGGTTAACTTTATTAATTAATTCAAAATATTATTTAATAAACATTTAAGTAAATATGTCAGTTCAAACCGGAAGTAATTCAATGTAGTTCATAGATATTTTCAGAGATGTCGCAAATGGTCGCAAACACGAACTGTCATATAACCCTATATCTACTGATTTATTTTCTTGTTTATAACTCAATAATTATCAACTATTGAACATATTTATAACAATATAAGTGAGTATTAAAATCTAGACAATCATATTATTGTGTGATACATAAAATTTGATACTTGTAAATGTAATTGTATGTAATGTAATGAGAAGTAATAAAAGTGTTGTGTGTAATTTTGATTTTTATTCATAGAGAATTTATCTAAATGTTTCTATTGATAATTCTAGGGTTATTGCTAAATAAAGCTGCAATAAATCCAGTGGAACAAGTTTCAATCATCCGCCTTGGAGAGTTTAATACTTATTTAATGTTAAAATTATAGGAAAAGTGTTGAATACTAAATATATCGTTGCAGTTTATTGACATTTTGTGTATTTTAAGTGTATTTCTATACGTTTAGTATTTTAAAAGTGCTTCATTGATATCGTAGTCAATTCTTGAACCTCTACATTGTGGATTCAGCTGTTAATTCGCTAAAGAAGTCCTCGAAGACTTCAAGTCCTCACCGAAGATTGGTAACACGAAGATGTAGTGTTATTGAGGATTGTTTTCCAGCTAGAGATACTTAAGGTATGTTCAGTATTTAATTCCTTGCGGATTCTCCACATATTTATACACTGTTTGTAGGAAATTCAAGACATGGAATCGCCAGGTCCAGCAAGAGCCACTACTATGTTCTATCAGACAAATTTGACGCTGTATATTTAGTGACAAGATATACTGTGTACAATTTTATATTTGTAAATATGTATATGTGACAAAATAAATACTTCGCCCATATCTGAATCAAAAATAATTTATTTATAATTTAACAACGATGCTACATAATACTGATTCTTATAGATAAAATGATGAGATGTTAACAGAATGTTTTGAAGTTGAGAAAAATGATTTCTATCATCATATTGCCTGTTACATATTTCAATTCAACTCCCATTATGTTAAGACGTATTGTACTTTACCCTAGTTATTCTATTCTACAAAAAATATAAAACTTTTATTTACTATCTCTCTCGTCGCTTACCGCCCAAAAGATACCATACTGGCATGAGACAAATACATTTATTTTTAACAATTTAATATCAGAATAGTTTCTTGTTCATCTTTCATACGATATGCTTTAATTAACAATATACTGCTGACGTACTTCCGCGTACCTCATATGTAACTAATAACTTCCGGCCTGCAAAGTGAATAACATTGTTAAATGTGTTTAGTGTTGAATGAATGTCATACCTGGAGGTTCTCGCAGATGACGACCATCTTCGTAGTGGTGTTGTACAGATGTACTTCACATGAACGACGCCGCTGTCATCTTCGACGCTCAAGCTGGCGTCGAGGATCACGGGCCATGCACTCGTCGTGGCGCCCAACGAGTTAAAATTCCACTGGTGGTTGCGAGATTTTATGAGGATGTCGCTTGCTGGAGTTGTTTGGTCGAGGATATTCTACAAGACAACAAAATTGTTAATTTTAAATAGGCCGAGGAAGTAAATTTTTCGCTTTAAATTCATTGCACAACTTTCTAATGAAAAATGCTTTAAATAAAATGTATAGAGCATTAAATTCTGCATCAGAATATGAAAACAGATTTCTCTTCTTATAAAACTATGATGAATGAAAAAGCAAGAACAGTTTAAAATAATCTATCAGAAAGATATTCTAACCTTTGATTGCAAAACAAACTGGAACTATTTAAAAATAATACAAATGCTAGTCCAAGAGGTGTTTGATGTTCGTTGTACTTCATATTTTTGTACCTCCGGCATTCTGTGTAGGTCTCAATAGTACCAACAGGAGATTTTCCAGTGCATATTGATAAGGTTATAGAAACGATTTCTACAGGAATTACTGGTGCCATGTACTTCATTCTGTTATACTTCCAGCAGCTTTGTACACTCTGTGTGTGTCCCGTTAGCGTCTCCAGTTTCAGTTCTGTTCTTTAGATCGGTCCTACGACAACATAAAACTGTCAAATAGATTTTTTCACTATACAAACTAATATTTCACACTTTACCAACAATTTATATATTAAAATGATCACGAGAAAATATTGAATCGATTGATGTAAGTTTGAAATATGTACACGATAATATTTTGGATCAAAATTGAATTTTTCCGTAACCACAAACAATGACAATTGAACACAAGACATGTGGCGTCATCATACAGCGATTGAGTGAACTAGAAACTAGGTGTGGTGAGACGTAAGAGGGAAAGTAAGCAGTGCCGTAGATTTCATTTAAAATATCTTGGGCTACTAATTTTTAATACACATTTTTTAGCTAAAACTGTAACAATAACTATTTTTAACTTATAACCCATATAATTTTGAGTATATTAGGCTTTTTCTCGTTATTAATTAACGAATAATTAATCATTTATCAATAAAAATAAAATTACAGCAAGCAAAATGATTAGAACGCCACTGGTAGATTTGCAAAGCAATCTGATTGGTCGAACGTTTTTCAGGCGCTTAAACTTGCAATTTTAAATTATTATTAGTAATAAAATTACAAAGCTTCTATAATTAGTACCTCAGTTTAAGTTATCGTAAATTAATTTTGTTTTTAGTAAATTTTAAGTATTCTAATAAATTTAAATTTTAAATGTATCCACAACGCGCCATGTTTTAATTCAATTGTTTCTGTCAAAATGTTTTGCAAAAAAGTGTTTGTACGGAAGGAAAAATTCAGCTTTGACCCATAATATTATTATTGACATAATTAGCACTTATATCAACCGATTCAGTATTTTCTTGTGATTATTTTAGTATATAATTTGTTAGTGAAGTCACAAGTTTTAGTTTGCATATTGAAAGATGTATATAACATACAATACATATGTAAGCATTATTTATTTATTTCATTATTACTATTACTCTTATAAAAAGTGTCGATAAGGGCAAGAATAATTAGTTTTGTGTATATTATAGATGAAATGAGCAAAATTAAGTAGAATTAAATGGCTTTAATTGTTTAAAATTAATTGGAATATTTGAATTCCAGGACTTGCAAACTTTATGTGCAATGCAACATTTTAATTGTACATATTAATGATTCTAAAATGATTTCTTATATCCTGGGCATCAATTAATATATATTTCGATGCATTTCAGTTACAATACCACCACCTGGTAGCTGACACCTGCTGACGGACTGAGATATTTTGCAGAACCAAAGAAAACCAAACAAAGAGATAAGTTCCTTGATTCCATATAATATTAACAATGTAGATTTCTCTTCGATAAAATTTAATTGTTTTCTGTGTCATTATACAAAGATAATTGTAGTTTATATTGACAGTTAGTATACAATAAAATGTT
The DNA here is from genome assembly GCA_963942605.1 of Poecilus cupreus. Classification (NCBI taxonomy): domain Eukaryota; kingdom Metazoa; phylum Arthropoda; class Insecta; order Coleoptera; family Carabidae; genus Poecilus; species Poecilus cupreus. The sequence continues at coordinate 22,843 of OZ012719.1, forward strand.
CATTAATCAATTAGGGCACATTTAAATTAATTGAGTTTATTTATATGTTTGCTGTTTAGTTTTAAGTTAGTTTATAAGTAACTCTTCCCTCGTTCCGTAATACACACACACACACAATTAGTATTAAGTCCAGCGAATATATAAATAATTATTAAATGATGAGCTTTAAGTATTTAAACAGAATATATTTAGTTTTCCTATGTGAGTTGGTTAATGAGCTGTCATTGTGTGAGCCAAATCCTTACAATTTAATTATTTAATTCAGAAGACAATTGGATTAAAATGTGCACAACATAGATGTTGTTATTCATTTCATGTTTCATACTCTGTGACTATTTTGTGAGACTGACGACAATAAAATATTTGCAGACTCATAGTTCGCCCAGTTCCTCAATCCACAGAATTACATCGGAGCCCCCATCTTCACATATGGACTGTCGACATTGAGTAAGAACTTCCAATGATCTGCGACTATAACCAGGGGAAGAACCTGGACGTCTTCAACAGCAAGGACAAAGCAGAATCATTACACAATAAAATGTATTATATTATCTTATAAGTATTGTAATATGTGTTTGTAAAGATTACTGTATTGAATTGTTGATTATGTCGACATCGAACCGATTTAAAGAACAGATTGGGTTCGTTGTTCGATAATTCTAAATGAAAAAGAAAAATATGCTGTTGGGGTGTTGGGATTTGTGTTTTTTTATCTGCATGTGTGTTATGTATTGCCTGTGAGCAATTTTTTTCGGAATTATCTTTGCTGCGCTTCACGCAAGTGATTAAATTTAATTTTTCTTGTTTAAATTCACAATTAAAAAAAATCTTTTGGAAAATCGTCCAGCGTCCCACGCAAATTTTTTTTTGGGTATTTATTTCTCATTCAAAATTTACGAATAAAGTTTTTAAAAAATTATCCACCATTCTACGTAATTATAATTAACTAATTTTGTACTGCTATAATGTAAAGTATCAATAGAATAATCCTGATATAGTTATTTACGATACAAGTACGTAAAGCTAGTCTTTAGAAACAAATGGGTCAATTCCTTGGCGGATTCTCCACATATTTACAAACTATGTTAGGAGGAACAGCAACAACCACGTTCTATCAGATAAATTTGACGTATATTTAGTGACAAGATTTACTGTCAACAATTTTATATTTGTAAAATAAATACATCACACATATCTGAATCAAAAATCATTTATTTATAATTTAACAAGGATGCTACAGTCTTCGTTCATTTAAAGATAGTTTTAACAATTGATTCAAAGTTTTCTTCCTCGTGTGCATCAGAAATAAAAACAATACTGATTCTTATAGATAAAACGATTTTAATATCTCCTGGAATAACTCTAAAACAGTAAATAAAAGATGTTTGTTGCCATGTAGCAAGCTTGTCCAGCTCCAAAATCAATCATGTTTTGTCATCTCCGGAGACTTTATATATCCCGGTTACAAATTCCGGCAAGTGTTTCAGTTACTCCATTCGATTCTTCAGTTTTTATTTAATAATTAACACTATTTCCACCCCGATTCATCGTTTAGTACTTCTGTACTATGGGTGATAAACTTAATCGGGAGAGATCAACTGCAAATGATGATGTACCTTTAATACAAATATGTTAATTGCACTTTCAATGTCTGAAATCCAGTTTATACTATACCCTCCTTGGATAATTCGACTTTAATCATTCAATGAAATACTTCACAGTTTGATTTTGATGTCAATTTTGAGGAAAACTCCAGCAAAAACCATTCCTCTGCCTAAAACTTGTAGCAGTTTGTAATAAATATGAATTGTATATAACAACAGAGTACAATTATACCTGTAACATAATTTTCTTTGATTTGTTGAGATACTTCAAGTATTTATCAGTACATGTGTTTAATACTTTTCAAACGTATACGAATATAAAAGGTTTAAAATTGCATGTCAAAAAATGAAAACAATACAAGTGGCGCCATCATACAGCGATTGCGTGAACTAGTAGAAGCGAGGGGAAGGAGGTAGGTTACCAGCGGCGTAGATTTCTTTTAAACTATCCTGGGCTATTAATTTTTAATTCACATTTTTTAGCTAAAACTGTAACAATAACTATTTTTAACTTATAACCCATATAATTTTGACTATATTAGGCTTTTTCTCGTTATTAATTAACGAATAATTAATCATTTATCAATAAAAATAAAATTAAAGCATGCAAAATGATTAGAACGCCACTGGTATATGTGCAAACAATCTGATTGGTCGAACGTGATTATTGATTTTTCAATAACGTCATGACGTCACCAAGCTTTTTATTATTATGGATGTTCTATTTCGTTATAATTTTGTGCAGGAACGAAATTCATCCTTGAATTTTTGGTAAAAATAAGATTAAAAGCTATTTACATACTATATAACAATGTGTTTATCAATCTTTATAATTCTTAACTAATAAAAATTAACTTTTTTAATAAATAAATTCACTAGAACAAATTTTATTGTTTAAGCATTGTTGGCTAGTTTGCCGCTAGATAGCAGTGTTGTAGAGAGCAAAATTTTATTCATAGAATCAAGCATTTTTTGACAATTTCTTTATGTATTTGTGTTTTAAATAAAAATATTGTAAACAAATTATAGAATTTATTTCATGGCCTTTGAATCACCTCTAAGTTACCGACTGACTTATAGTTTGCTATAATAAAAATTTATTTACCCTTTTCAGGACACAATGTTTTTTAAAAATATTTAATAATTATTATTCCCTCTAGTGTAGAAGGGAATTAAATGGAAATACTTAGACAATTGCTAATAACATACTATATTCTCAATATTTTTACCAACATATTTCAATTAAATCATTTAATAATCAACATTTTATTTATCTGCCCTTTGCTGGGCAAAATGTTTAATAAAAATACTTAATAATTATTATTCTCTTTAGCATAGCAGCGATTTGAACGCAGAGACTAGACAATTGCTAATAATATACTATATTTTAAATATTATTGTCAACATTTTTCAACTGAAACATTTATTTGGCCTTTTTTGGACTTGATTTTAACAATATATAAAAATCGTAGTTGTTTAGAACAGCGTATATGTGAATATGGTAAAGTATACGGATGATAGAATAAATTAAAGGCGAATTGAATAAGATAATTGCTGACATTATGTATTTATTTATTATAAAAATTCTTTTGAATCGATTCACCAAAAAGACTCGTTCACTGAAATTCATTCAAAATGAACAGAACTGTTGTACTCAAAGATTTTATCTCGCACTGTGGGTAAAACTGAATCATACGACGTCACCGTTCGGTCAATTTAAGGTTGTTTAAGGAAAAGTGAACAAAACAAAGCATTACTTCTAAGAATGTCACTCTGAAAATCTTATCTACGTTTATGTTATGGTCCAAACTGCTAAATGGATTATCGAAACGTTTATGGCGGTGTTTATATTGCTCGAGGAGTAAGTTTTGTTGGGGGTATAGTTCTACTAGAATCCTAAAAGTATATCTTTCAAAATTTTGCGATGCGGACCGAATCTGTTTAACATGTACTGAAACCCGGTGACTCGTTCGCGAACAAGAAAGTGGTCCGGATCTTTTCGTTCAAATTGAACGGGTCGTTCGCGAACGACACATCTTTAATAAAAATCAGTTTTAGTTCTGCTCTTAATCTTGCATAATAAACAATTATATAGTTATTGGATACAGTTTATTAATCTAAATATTTTTTTGTATTTACAACAATCTCCATATTAATAAAAATATCATCATATTGCCTATGTTACATATTTCAATTCAACTCCCATTGTGTTAAGACGTATTGTACTTTACCCTAGTTATTCTATTCTACAAATAATATAAAACTTTTATTTACTATCTCTCTCGTGAGGCAAATACGTTTATTTTTTTACGATTTAATATTAGAATAGTTTCTTGTTCATCTTTCATACGATATGCTTTAATTAACAATACACTGCTGACGTACTTCCGCGTACCTCAGATGTAACTAATAACTTCCGGCCTACAAGTGAATAACATTGTTAAATGTGTTTAGTGTTGAATGAATGTCGTACCTGGAGGTTCTCGTAGATGATGACCATCTTCGTAGTGGTGTTGGGCAGATGTACTTCACATGAACGACGCCGCTGTCATTTTCGACGCTCAAGCTGGCGTCGAGGATCACGAGCCATGCACTCGTCGTGGCGTCCAACGAGTTAAAATTCCACTGGTGGTTGCGAGATTTTATGAGGATGTCGCTTGCTGGAGTTGTTTGGTCGAGGACATTCTACAAGACAACAAAATTGTTAATTTTAAATAGGCCGAGGAAGTAAATTTTTTGCTTTAGATTCATTGTAGAACTTTCTACTGAAACATGCTTTAAATAAAATTTATGGAGCATTAAATTCTGCATCAGAATCTGAAAGCAGATTTCTCTTCTTATTAAACTATGATGAATGAAAAAGCAAGAACAGTTTAAAATAATCTATCAGAAAGATATTCTAACCTTTGATTGCAAAACAAACTGGAACTATTTAAAAATAATACAATTGCTAATCCAAGAGGTGTTTGATGTTCGTTGTACTTTATACTTGTGCACAGCAGCTCTATACATTTTGTGATCAAATTTCAGGTTACAGAAACGATTTCTACTGGAATTACTGGTGCCATGTACTTCATTCTGTTATTCATCCAGCAGCTTTGTACACTATGTGTGTGTCCCATTAGCGTCTCCAGTTTCAGCAACAGCTGCAATGTCATTTTTTTTTTTTTTAGATCGGTCCTACGACAACATAAAACTGTCAAATAGATTTTTGCACTATACAAACTAATATTTCAGACTTCACCAACAATTTACATATTAAAATGATCACGAGAAAATATTGAATCGATTGATGTAAGTTTGAAATATGTACGATAATATTTTGGATCAAAATTGAATTTTTCCGTAACCACAAACAATGACAATTGAACACAAGACATGTGGCGTCATCATACAGCGATTGAGTTAACTAGAAACTAGGTGCGGTGAGACGTAAGAGGGAAAGTAAGCAGTGCCGTAGATTTCATTTAAAATATCTTGGGCTACTAATTTTTAATACACATTTTTTAGCTAAAACTGTAACAATAACTATTTTTAACTTATAACCCATATAATTTTGAGTATATTAGGCTTTTTCTCGTTATTAATTAACGAATAATTAATCATTTATCAATAAAAATAAAATTACAGCAAGCAAAATGATTAGAACGCCACTGGTAGATTTGCAAAGCAATCTGATTGGTCGAACGTTTTTCAGGCGCTTAAACTTGCAATTTTAAATTATTATTAGTAATAAAATTACAAAGCTTCTATAATTAGTACCTCAGTTTAAGTTATCGTAAATTAATTTTGTTTTTAGTAAATTTTAAGTATTCTAATAAATTTAAATTTCGTAAATATGAAATATAAATAAACAATTATTAATAAATAAACGAAACAAATTAAATTCTAAAAATAAAATATAAATACAATTGATTATAAGTTCGTCACGTGCTACAGGAAGATAACGTTACTTAAAAAATTTAAAAATGGCTAATAATTTAAAACCTCCATCGCATTTAAAATTAAATGGAAATTTAAGTGAAAATTGGTGCAAATTCAAACAAAACTTTGAAAATTTCATGACGGCATCAGATCTAGATGATGAATCAGATAAACGCAAAATAGCAATATTAATGAATGTAATTGGTGAAGAATCCATTGAGCTGCATAATACATTCACATATGTAAAAGCGGGAGATGAAAAAATATTTATTAAAGTATTGGAAGCGTTCGAGAATTATTGCAACCCGAAGAAGAATATTTTACACTCAAGGTTTCTGTTTTACAAAAGGAAACAACAAAATGGTGAAAGTTTTGACTCGTTCCTGACCGAAGTTAAAACATTAATTAAAGATTGTGAATTTCAAAATTCAGATGAACTACTAAGAGATAAAATCGTATTGTTCTCAAATGATCAAGAAACACAAGACAAAATAATTAAAATAGGAAATTTAACTTTACAAGAAGCCGTGAACCAATTTCGAGTAGCTGAAATTACCAGGAAGCAAATGAAAACAATACATTCCGGAGGAGAAGAATCTAGGCAGTACGTTGATGCAGCAACATGCAGTAATCCAAGTCTCAGGAAGCAGCATCAAATGGGAAGTAGCGTTCCTTACTCAAAAGGCAATTACAGTTATAATAATAATAATTTTAGTTTCAGAAAGATGAATCAAACCAGAGACAACAATGTAAAGGATAGGATGTTTAACAGACAGAACCAGCGTCAGGATATTAGATGTAAAAGTTGTGGAAACAGTCACACGCATAGAGAATACTGTCCAGCCAAGGGAAAACAATGTACAAAATGCGGTAAATATAATCATTTTAGCAAGGTATGTTTTACTAAAATGAATAAAGTACATTTAACGAATGTTTGTAAAATCAAAAATGAATCAGACACTGATGAATATTATTGTGGTGCAATTGAAACCAAATCGAATTCACTTAGTTGGACTGAAAATTTAAAAGTTGAAAATTTAAATATTAAATTCAAATTGGATACTGGTTCTGATGTTAACATTATATCCTATGAAATATTTAATTGTATCAAAAAGTCTCTTAAAACTTTAAAGTTGCAAAATTGTACTATTACATTAGAAGCATATGGGGGAACAGCAATTAAAATTCTAGGATCTGTAAATTTAAACATGCAATTAGATGGCAAAAGCTATAATGAAAAATTTATTGTAACTGATTCAAGTTCAACAGCCATACTAGGTTTAAAAACTTGTATAAAATTAGGTTTAATTCAAAGAAATGTGAACATTGTTAACGCGATAAATTCAAAAGATGATATTTTGTTAAAATATCAAGATGTTTTTCAAGGAATAGGTTGTTTTCCAAAAAAATATTCAATTAAACTGAATGAAAATGTAGTTGCTAGTGCAAAGCCTCCTCACAGAATACCAATAAATTTAAGAAATAAAGTTAAAAATGAATTAGATCAACTTTGTAAGAAAGATATTATTGTTAAAACTGAAAATGTAAATGGTTGGATCAACAAATTAGTGATTGTAGAAAAACCAAATGGATCATTAAGGTTATGTCTTGATCCAAAAGAATTAAATAATGCAATTAAAAAGGAATATTTTACTATTCCAACATTGACTGATTTAACGTATAAACTCAAAGATGCTAAATATTTTTCTGTGTTAGACTTAAAAGATGGTTTCTGGCAAATTCAATTAGATGAATTTAGTCAAAATTTATGTACTTTTGCTACCATGTTTGGAACATATTCTTTTAAAAGGCTTCCGTTTGGTTTAACTATTTCAAGTGAAGTTTTTCAGAAATATAATACAGAAATTTTTGCTGATATTGAAAATGTATTTATTTATATAGATGACATACTAATTTTTGGAAAAACCTCTGAAGAGCATGATCAAACTTTAAACAAAATTTTGGAAAGAGCACGTAAATATAATATTAAATTTAACAAATCAAAATTTCAATATAAAATAGAGGAAGTAAAATATTTAGGTCATATATTTAAACAAGGAACAGTAGAACCTGACAAAGATCGTATTCAAGCTATTGTTGAATATGATGTTCCAAAAAGTAAAAAAGAAATTCAGAGATTTTTGGGTCTAATAAATTATTTAAGAAATTTCATTCCAAATTTAGCAGAAAATTCTAAACCATTACGTGACTTAATAAAAAAAAATGTCGATTTTGTTTGGATTGAAAATGTTCATAACAAATGTTTCAATTTACTCAAAGAAAGTATTGTTAATGCTCCTATATTACAAAATTTTGATAATAGCAAAGAAATAGTAATACAAACTGACAGCAGTCAATTTGGCATAGGTTGTGTATTGTTACAAGAAAATAAACCAGTTTGTTATGCATCAAAAAGCTTATCTGAAGCTGAAATTAATTATGGTCAAATAGAAAAAGAATTTTTGGCAGTGTTATTTGCTTGTAAAAAATTTCATACTTATATTTATGGTAGAAAATGCACAATACAAACTGATCATTTACCTTTAATAACATTGATGAAAAAAGATATTCATAAAATAAACTCTGTAAGATTACAAAGAATCAAATTAAAATTAGCTAAATATGACATTAATTTAATTTTCATACCAGGAAAAAATATGTTTGTTGCAGATGCACTAAGTAGAGCATGTTCAAAAGCTTGCAGTAAAGATACTGATTCATGTCTAAATGAAGTTGTACACACTATAAATATGAGCGACGCAATAAAAACAGAATTTCAAAATGAAACTAAAAAAGATTATATTTTAAGCAAATTAATAGAACTTTTTCAAAATGGTTGGCCGGACCAAAAATCTAAAGTAGAAGACTCTATAAAATTGTACTATAAATTTCGAAATAATATATTTCTTGAAAATGATTTATTATTTTTTGACGATAGAATAATTGTTCCACTAAATCTTCGTAAGAAAATACTAAACATGTTACATGAATCACACTTTGGCATAACTAAAACAGTAAAAAGAGCAAAATCTTTATTTTATTGGCCTAATATGCAAAAGGACATTGAAGATGAAATTTTTAAATGCCGAATTTGTGAAAAATTTAGATCAAAAAATGTAAAAGAACCGATGATAATGCAAGAAATTCCAGAACTGCCATTTCAAAAAGTAGCTTGTGATATATTACAATATGGTAATTCAGACTATCTTGTATTAGTGGATTACTTTTCAAAATGGATTGAATTAATCAAATTAAAAAATAAAACGTCTTTTGAAATAATTAATGTATTAAAAACAATTTTTTCAACTCATGGCATACCAGTAACTTTAGTGGCTGATAATAATCCTTTTAATTCGATGGAATTTAATTTATTCTGTAAATCTTGGAATTTCCAAATTGTAACATCAAGTCCATATTATCCAAGAAGCAATGGTCTTGCGGAAAAAGGGGTAGGGATTTGTAAACAGATGCTTAAAAAATCTATTGAAGGTGGAATAGACGTAGATTTAATGTTGTTAGAATATCGTAATACACCAGTGGTTGGTACAAATTATTCACCTGCTCAAATTTTGTTAAGTAGAAGAACAAAAACCAAACTACCCATTCATCAAAATCTGTTAAAACCTAAAGTTGTGCATAATTTCAAAGAAATTTTAAATGGAAAATGTAAAAGTAATAAGTTGTACTATGATAGGAATTGCAAGACTCGCAAGAATAAATTTTGTAAAAATCAAAATGTTGTATTTAGAGATGGTAAAATTTGGAAACCTGCTAAAATTATTAATAAACATAAATCTCCAAGATCATTTATAATTCAAGATGAAAATAATCGATTAAAAAGGCGTAATACTATCGATTTAAGAGAATCGTTCCACGTACCAAAATTTAAATATAATGATCTAGATCTAGACACCACTGTTCAAAAAGCAAATAATGTTGTGCAACCATCATCCTCAAGTTCAGAATTTTATGTCACTAGATCAGGAAGAATTTCCAAACCCCCCAATAAATTAATGTACCATAATTAGTTAATTAAGAAGGTAAAACCATCGTAAATTTATTTTGTATTTTCATTGGTTAGTATATAAGGATAGCTTTAAGTATTTTTTAAATGTTAAATCTGAAAAGGGAGATGTTGTATATAAATAAAATATTAATTTAGATATAGTTGGGAACACTGTTTTGTAAAAATCATAATTGGAATTAACTTGTATGCTCGACAGAGCCAGCATCACGGTCAACGAGTGAGGTTTAAAATAAATGTCTTGTGTGAGTGAATTTAAATATATTTATTTATATATCCTGTATTCATCTTTTCCTAAACAAAATATAACACATTTTTTAGCTAAAACTGTAACAATAACTATTTTTAACTTATAACCCATATAATTTTGAGTATATTAGGCTTTTTCTCGTTATTAATTAACGAATAATTAATCATTTATCAATAAAAATAAAATTACAGCAAGCAAAATGATTAGAACGCCACTGGTAGATTTGCAAAGCAATCTGATTGGTCGAACGTATTTCAGGCGCTTAAACTTGCAATTTTAAATTATTATTAGTAATAAACTAGCGTCGACCCCCGCCTACGGCGGGTGTCTCAGCTAGGGCTCCGCCATCTCTGGAAATCTAATAAGACTTATGTAGTTATAACAATATAATAGGAGAAAGGTGATTACTGATTAGATTAGTACTATACATCGATCGGACTCGCTACAGAACACTACACAATATGTCATAACTCTTCCATTTGTAATATAATTATTAATCTCCTATCTTCAATGCATGTCTTTTGCGAGTAAATAAGTGATTTTTAAATAAATTTAAATCAATCAAAACTTGCACTAATATTTGTTCATGTAATACCGACCTGTATCAATCTGACATTTATTTTGTCATATTGAAATTTTAAATAATAAAAAAAAATTTTTAAAGTATAGTTCATAATAAATAACAATTTGCTACCTACGTTGGCGACAATTTTCGCGGTTTTCCTTAATTTTTTTACTAAATTTGATCGTGTAATACTGATTTTTCTTAGTCCAGCGTATGGTCAAAGTGTGTATTTTGTGATGAAGGGTACAATATTAAAATTTAGCACATATATTCGCTTATTACTTATTCTAAATACAGATAAATTAACAAAAATGGTATACAATTAAAATTCAAAATACAAATTTCATTAAATTCGTAGATAATAAACTATTGTGTTCAGTATTGTATCGAACAATTTCGAACTATGCGATGCTAGCGCGAGAAACAGGGACTGAATTTAAATTAATCGTTGGAACCGGCCGTAAATATAACTTTTGATTGCTATTTTCTTATTTTTTTTTTAATAGTTTTGAGAATGTTATTTAATTATAACATACTACATACTCCATGAAAATAGTTTTATAATATATAAATAAAGACAGGTCCGTGGTAAGGTAGATACAAAGAATAAATATATTTCATTGTTGTAATCAAACGTTTGAAAAAGTTCAACCTGCCGCTTACTGGAAACACACAAAGGCCACTGGTATAAATTTGTTACTATTGGTCGCATTAGAAAAATCTACATAATTTGTTTTTCATGCCTCGAAATTCTATAGCACCTACAACAAATATTTCAAAATGAATACAATTAACAAATAAAATCCAAGCACCAGAACGTTGTAGATTAAATTTGATAATTTGAATATAACTAAAACGTGTTGCAATGATGGAACATTACATTCATCAAATTTAACAATGAGATTATTGTACTGTCATGTTTCATTTACAAATAAAGTGCACAAAACTATCGTTAAAAATAAATTTTCTCCAATTGGTCACGTCAAAATATCAAAACCTTATCAACTATATTCACTTCTTGAAATTTCGTCTACACATATTTTCGCTAACGTATTTCACAATAAAAAATGTTTGTATAATTACCACACTTTAAAATACCAATTTTCTGTGGAATATGGTGATTGAAGAACTTACCTTTTTGTAATAAGTTATAATCTAAATATTTAAATTCATAACACTTGCCGTATACAACATAGCATGGAGCACATATTACACATTTCAATCAAAACTGGAACCGCCCTGTCTTCAAAATATGATTGGTTTCACTTTATTTTATTAATTTCTTACTTATTTCTAACTGTTCTTGTCATTAATTGAACTGTGGAACAACATAAAATATATTTAAAAAAACCCTAAATATTTGCATTATATTATAAGTACCCTGTGCAGATAATTTTCCGTTTATAACTTGTATCAAAGATCAAAGAATACAACAATGCATTGATTACTGATTACAACAAAGAATTATTGCAATCTCAACCGTATATCTATGACTATTGCCACATGTAATGAAATTGTTGGGCATTATTAAATCTGTGAATTGGAGGTGAATTCTAGGCATTTGAAATTTTTTACTTTTGTAGAAACATGTTTTTTTTTAAAGATTTAAAATTTTTTTTAAAACAGTAAACATATTTTCGCATTTATTGTAAAGACAAATAAATTTACAAAAAAATTCCAGCATGTCTACAATTAATGTAATTAATATTTAAAATTAGAGACTGAACTGTCAAAAATGACAAGTAGTTATTCATTTACTACCACATTCAAACGGCATGTACAATCAAAGCGAAAAATTTTATTTGAAATTATTTTCATTTTCTTTAAATTGCTTATTTAAAAATTTACAAAATATAGGAATATTCACACCATTATTCTAAACACAAAAAAATTTACAAAAATTGCCCAGCATGTCTACAATTAGTGTAATTAATATTTAAAATTTAAAACTGAACTGTCAAAAATCATTCAATTATTGAAAATACGTGATCGTAAAAAAGTAAATCGTCACATGTCGCTTTGATCTTTAACAAAATTCGCCTTTTTTGGCCTTTTTAAAGGACAAAATGAGGTAAAATAAAAATTCTGTTCCGAAAAGGCACTAAACGAAAAAATATACTCTCTAACAGTGAAAATTTCAATTAAATCGGTTACTCCGTCTAGGCTGTAAAAATGCGCAATTGCGAGTGATTATTCTATTGATCCGACCCTTGACTGATTAGTATATAAGATGTTGATAATATTGTAACACAGCATTTTCTTTATATGTATGTTCACGTTTATATATTGTATTGTATAATCTAAGGTGTCTGTTACTGCAGTCAGTTGTTAATAAGAATTGTTTATATTGTAGAACGTCAACTTTATAATAGAATTATATGTTTATAATTCAGTAGTTGTGTCTTATTGGAACTACTTATTTCATCTACTATTTCCAGAATATTTAGAATTTGTTCAGGTTATGGGCCCAGACCCGCTGAACTAAGAATACAATGGAGATGGAATACAGAATTAATAAACATGGTATCACACCGTTCAACGGATCAGATTTCGGGAATTGGCTTTTCAGAGTAAAGCTGGTCCTAGAAGAAAATGATCTCTTAGACATTTTAGAAGACGTTTTCATAAAAGTTGAAGAATTGACAGCTGCACAGAAAATTAAAAATTCCAAGGCGAAGAATATCCTTGTTCAATGCATAGCGGATAGTCACCTAGAAATAATTAAAGAATGTGAGACAGCCCAAGAAATCATTCAAAAATTAACGACCACATTTCAACGCACTGGTATTGCGTCACAGTTATTGTTAAGAAAGAAATTGTTGACACTAAAATATAATGAAGAAATTCCGCTTAATACATTTTTTATTCAGTTTGACAAACTTGTCAGAGAACTTAAAGGATCTGATGCTAAACCTAGTGAAAGTGAGATCATCTGCTATTTGTTGTTAGCAATGCCAAATTCATTTGACAATGTTGTTACTGCAATAGAAACAATAAACAATAATCTCACTTTAGAATTTGTCAAAAATAGATTAATTGAAGAAGAAATAAAAAGAAAAGGACTAAGAGTGAATGAAAATGAGAATTCGCAGGCTTTTTGGAATAAAAGATATAAATATAATAAAACAGAAACAAAAACTTTTAATTTTGAATGCTACAAGTGTGGAAAGAAAGGTCACAAGAAATCAGAATGTAAATTTAAACCTCGAAAGAATGAAAAGATCAATTATAGTACAAAAGAAGCAAATAACACAGAAGTAAAACAAAATGAAATATGTTTTATTGCCGGGAATAATATTACTGCAAAGAATAAAGGTGCGACCATTCATTTTTATGTAGACTCTGGTGCTTCAGATCACTTAATAAACACAGATAAATTTTTTCACCAAGTTATTAATTTAAAAAATCCTATAAGAATAAACATCGCAAAGAAAGAAGAATCATTAATGGCAATAAAGGTTGGAACTATTTTAACAGAAGAATGTACAATAAAGAATGTTTTATATGTTCCTGAATTAAGCAATTTACTTTCTGTAAACAAAATAGAACAATCAGGTTTGGGCGTAAAATTTGAGAAGAATAAAGTAATAATTTACAAAAATCAACACGTAATCAAAGAAGGTCATAAGAAGAATAATTTGTATGAAGTAGAATTCAAGGCAAAAGAAGTAACAGCACAGAAAGCATATGTGATGAGATATGGCACAGGCGACTTGGTCATGCATCTATGGAGAAAATTAAAGAATTAAAGAAAAGAAAATTGATAAATTGCAAAACTTCGAAATCAGAAATTCTGTGTGAACCTTGTATTAAAGGCCGACAAACAAGATTACCGTTCAATAAAGAATATCGGCATAGTAAGCGAATACTAGAACTCATACATTCTGATCTGTGTGGACCGATAAATCCAGCTACGTATGATAACAAGAAATACATGTTAACTTTTTTAGACGACTATAGTCATTTTGTAGTTGTTTACTTGCTAGAAAGTAAAACAGAAGTAGTAGATTGTTTCAAGAAGTACACAGAAATGGTTGAGGCAAAATTTAATTCCAGAGTGGCCAGGTTCAGATGCGATAACGGCAAAGAATATTTAAATAAAGCTTTTCAAGAATACTGCAATAAAAAAGGAATCCAAATAGAAACTACTATAGCGTACACACCGCAACAGAACGGTAAAGCCGAAAGACTAAACAGAACCATAATAGAAAAGGCCAGAACATTGATAGCAGACTCAATATTTAATAAAGAAATGTGGGGAGAAGCAGTTTATGCATCTGCATATATAATTAATCGACTACCAACAGTTAATAGAAAAATTCCTGCTGAAATATGGAATGGTGAAGTACCGAACTATGAGAAACTAAAAATTTTTGGATCAGAAACTTATACATATATAAATAAAGAACATAAAGAAAGCAAAATGTCAGAAAAATCGAAGAAACTATACATGATTGGATACTGTAACAACGGTTATAGACTATGGAACGCTGAAGAAAAGAAAGTAATTAGGGCACGAGATGTTATATTTAACGAAGAAAATAAGAAATCAAAAAGAATCGTTTATGTAGATCCAGAAATACAGTATTTGAAAGAAACAGAAGAAGAGAATCACATGAAGAACAGAACATTGAACAAATGAAATCAGAAAAGAAAGAAGAAAATTTAGAAACAAATCAGATGGAAAAGAGAATCAGAAAGAAACCATCATATTTACAAGACTATGAGTGTGATAATTTCCATGACTGTGAGTTCTCAGCTCTCAGTGTAGAAAATTTAATATATGATGCACTGAAACGAAGAAAGAAGCTTTAGAATCAGATGAGAAAGAAAAATGGATGAAAGCTATAGAAGAAGAATTGAATTCACATAAGAAACATCAAACATGGACAGTAGTTGAAAAACCCAAAGAGAAGAAAATCATCAATAGTCGTTGGGTATTTAGAAGAAAAAGTGAAAATGTTTATAAAGCCAGATTAGTAGCAAAAGGGTATGAAACATCTGAGTGGAACGAAACGTATGCACCTGTTGGTAAACTGTCAACCTTGAGAACATTATTGGTGATTGCAAACAAAGAAAACATGTACGTAGAACAAAAGGCTGATATGTTAACTAAATCTTTAAGTAAAGATAAGTTTTGTTATTATAGAAATGTTATTGGTATAAGGAATTGTTGTGAAAAGAAAATGCAATGTTAAGGGGGAATGTTGATAATATTGTAACACAGCATTTTCTTTATATGTATGTTCATGTTTATACATTGTATTGTATAATCTAAGGTGTCTGTTACTGCAGTCAGTTGTTAATAAGAATTGTTTTATATTGTAGAACGTCAACTTTATAATAGAATTATATGTTTATAATTCAGTAGTTGTCTTATTGGAACTACTTATTTCATCTACTATTTCCAGAATATTTAGAATTTGTTCAAAATTGAACGGGTCGTTCGCGAATGACACTTCTCTAATAAAAATCTGTTTTAGTTCTGCTCTTAAACTTGCATAATAAACAATTGTATAGTTGTTGGATACAGTTTTTAATTCTAAACATTTTTTTGTATTTACAACAATCTCCATATTAATAATAATATCACCGTATTCCCTGTTACATATTTCAATTCAACTCCCATTATGTTAAGACGTATTGTACTTTACCCTAGTTATTATATTCTACAAAAAATATAAAACTTTTATTTACTAACTCTCTCGTCGCTTACCGCCTAAATGATATCATACTGACATGAGACAAATACATTTATTTTTAACAATTTAATATCAGAATAGTTTCTTGTTCATCTTTCATACGATATGCTTTAATTAACAATATACTGCTGACGTACTTCCACGTACCTCATATGTAACTAATAACTTCCGGCCTGCAAAGTGAATAACATTGTTAAATGTGTTTAGTGTTGAATGAATGTCATACCTGGAGGTTCTCGCAGATGACGACCATCTTCGTAGTGGTGTTGTACAGATGTACTTCACATGAACGACGCCGCTGTCAACTTCGACGCTCGAGCTGGCGTCGAGGATCACGAGCCATGCACTGGTCGTGGCGTCCAACGAGTTAAAGTTCGGTACCGTTCATAAAACCGACAACCGGGACATGTGGGGCCGTGGGATTCGTTGGGGCCCACCTCGTTGTTAGAGTTCGAGCCATGCGCGCTTCCAACGAGGCGGTGTTGTGTTGGAGCTGGCTTTACGCCACTAACATTCACTCATTTTCAAGTCTCACTGGTGAAATGGAACCTCCAGGAGTATCATATTGTATTGAGCAGCCGCATCTACTTGTCCAAGTGCATGCAGTCCCATCTCTATAGGCGAGATTTTATGAGGATGTCGCTTGCTGGAGTTGTTTGGTCGAGGACATTCTACAAGACAACAAAATTGTTAATTTTAAAAAGGCCGAGGAAGTAAATTTTTCGCTTTAAATTCATTGCACAACTTTCTAATGAAAAATGCTTTAAATAAAATTTATAGAGCATTAAATTCTGCATCAGAATCTGAAAACAGATTTCTCTTCATATAAAACTATGATGAATGAAAAAGCAAGAACAGTTTAAAATCAGAAAGATATTCTAACCTTTGATTGCAAAACAAACTGGAACTATTTAATAATAATACAATTGCTAATCCAAGAGGTGTTTGATGTTCGTTGTACTTCATATTTTTGTACCTCCGGCATTCTGTGTAGGTCTCAATAGTACCAACAGGAGATTTTCCAGTGCATATTGATAAGGTTATAGAAACGATTTCTACAGGAATTACTGGTGCCATGTACTTCATTCTGTTATACATCCAGCAGCTTTGTACACTCAGTGTGTGTCCCATTAGCGTCTCCAGTTTCAGCAACAGCTGCAATGTCTTCTTTAGATCGGTCCTACGACAACATAAAACTGTCAAATAAATTTTTGCACTATACAAACTAATATTTCAGACTTCACCAACAATTTACATATTAAAATGATCACGAGAAAATATTGAATCGATTGATGTAAGTTTAAAATATGTACACGATAATATTTTGGATCAAAATTGAATTTTTCCGTAACCACAAACAATGACAATTGAACACAAGACATGTGGCGTCATCATACAGCGATTAAGTGAACTAGAAACAAGGTGTGGTGAGACGTAAGAGAGAAAGTAAGCAGTGCCGTAGATTTCATTTAAAATATCTTGGGCTACTAATTTTTAATACACATTTTTTAGCTAAAACTGTAACAATAACTATTTTTAACTTATAACCCATATAATTTTGAGTATATTAGGCTTTTTCTCGTTATTAATTAACGAATAATTAATCATTTATCAATAAAAATAAAATTACAGCAAGCAAAATGATTAGAACGCCACTGGTAGATTTGCAAAGCAATCTGATTGGTCGAACATATTTCAAGACTTAAAATTACAATTTTAAATTATTATTTATTATATTATATAAATTTACACAGCTTTTAACTAATCGAACCCATCATCTACGGAAAATAGAGGCTTCTCTATTTTTTATCAATGAATATAAGCTACCGAATTATTTTCTAACCTTAAATTACGAATCTCTGTTGTGTCAATCTGATATATATTTTTCGTGTAATCTTTAAAAGTATATCAATTGTATTACAGTTTGAATGATCCATGTTTACGTTCAGAAGCTGCGTTTTGGCCAATGTGTTTACCTACCACAAGTGATAAGAAATGATCTCAGATAATTGCGGAAATATACATCTGCTTATTGAATCTTGTATTCAACACATTCACATGCAGAATGGAAACAGATTAATCAAGGGGACATGGTAAAGCTAAAATTGTAGTTTCATGTACAAAAAACAAACTTTAATCTGATTTATTAACAATTATAGTTTTTAGACAGCAGATGGTCCGTTAGAAGTAAAAAGTGTCTCCATTTTCTGAGTTTCTAAATCGCTTGGGCTTCTTTGTCAACTATAGAGTGCTTTCGGTCTGTGTGTGAAAGAGTTCTCGATAAGAAGGCTACTGGACGACCAGACTGAGACATAGAAACAGCTATGGCAAAATGGCAATTGTTTAGCATTCATAAAGTTCTGTAAATTTTTGTCGTTCTTCCTAATCTAAATACGCAAAAGTATCCTTTAATACTACGATTTAATGACTTCATTCATGATTGTTTGAAAAGCGGCTACACCGAAGGGAATTCTCTTAAATAGCTGGCCACAAGCTTCAAATGCAGTAAAAGGTCTATCAGTTTCGATGATAAGCAGAGCGAAGTAAACACTGTATAATTAGCTACTTTGTTGACAATATCCTCTATTGTTGGTAGTGGATTTTCATTTGTTGAGCTCTCCATGGCGATCAACTTGCTACTATTTCTATGATTTAGTGTCTGTCATATATTTTAAATAACTATACGTTGTCTAGCAACGCTTCATTATGTTAACTGTCATTCTATTAGTACTGAATTTCAAATGTACAATTTTGCTGAATAAAACTTATTTTCTGGAGGTTTAAACTGATTAGTTTATTACAGTGTCACTTTTTGAATATCGACGAGATTTACAGTTCGTTGACAAATTGAAAAATAGTGACGCTGGTTATTATGTTCATGATGATAGATGCTGTCTGTTTTGACAGGTAGGTAAGTTTAATTCTACACACTTTTGAATAGTGTCCTTTGTTTCTACAGTTATTGCAGTTTACATTTTTGGCTGGACATCGATTACGGAGATGAAATCCGGAACCACAGAAGACACAAGTGCCAAAGTTGATCAATTGATTCATTATCTATTAGCTGAGAATTAGGATTAGTAGTAGCATTCACAACATGGTTTGCGAATGCTGTCAAATTTAAATTAAATCTCCGTCTGATATGATGTGATTGTAGTCCAGCACTGAATGAATCTCGTACACACTCATCTCTATTTGCTTCAGCTGTGACAGCTTTGAATTTACATTCTCGAATATGTTTACGAGAAGAGAGTTTATGTCGAGCAAATACTTCATTTATAGGGTTTTCAATATAGAGATAGCATCATTCAATGAAGCAGAATCATTCACTTTTTCATATTGATTCGGTGAAACAGAGTTGATTAAGAGACGCAGCTTTTCCGATTCATTAGGTTGAACAGCTATGAGCAGCACTGTTCGATTCTGGATCAATATCGAGTCTTCCGGGCTTCAACAGACGATCCATAATTTAGTTTAATAAATTGTTGTAGTATTGACCAAATTGTATGCTTTATTTAACAAAATACAACGTTAATAAATATTTCACAATACGAATTGACATAACATAACTTTTCTCATTATATTTCTGTATTCAACGAACGTACAGAAAGAAAACAGACATCTCAAACCAAAAAAAAAAACTATGTTAAAGGTATAATTGAACTCTTGTTATTATGTACAATTCAAATTTATTACATTAATAATAATAACCACGCATAAGCGGCCAGGACACTTTCTGCTCGAGAAACACACACTATTTTTTCTACGACCGATTCAATAATGATTAAAAAACTGGAAGAAAATATTTATTTATTCCGATCCATTTTGCAGTAAGCAATGCTAAACCGTTTCCAAGGTGATGGATACTATTTCTTCTGTTATTTGTTTGAATCGCATGACAGATATTAATTTTTCAATTCAATTATGACGTTAAAATTTAGTGAAACATCATGGCATGATGGATAGTGACGAATGTGAAATAGAATGTACTCCACCACACATCAAAGAAGCTGCGAAGAATGTAATATTAAATCTATTACCTGAAAAGTCGAAGAATAGGTATGAGAAGGAATATGCCTTGTTCAAAGTAACTTGTCATTAAAAGTAAACTTGCTGTTATTGTAAGATAGTATTGTTAAATATTACCTACTGTTATCATGAACTGTTTTCAACAACAACTGTACATTTTTCTATTCTACTAGAGATATTTATTTTGCTGCTTGCCAAGCGGCAAACGTCAATTTTCTGCTTTCAACTGACAGTTGGAAATGTATATATTTTGCTCGGTCGTAGAAAAAATAAATACTTCACTCATATCTGAATCAAAAATCATTTATTTATAATTTAACAAGGATGCTACAGTCTTCGTTCATTTAAAGATAGTTTTAACAATTGATTCAAAGTTTTCTTCGTCGTGTGCATCAGAAATAAAAACATAATACTGATTCTTATAGATAAAACGATTTTAATATCTCCTGGAATAACTCTAAAACAGTAAATAAAAGATGTTTGTTGCCATGTAGCAAGTTTGTCCAGCTCCAAAATCAATCATGTTTTGTCATCTCCGGAGACTTTATATATCCCGGTTACAAATTCCGGCAAGTGTTTCAGTTACTCCATTCGATTCTTCAGTTTTTATTTAATAATTAACACTATTTCCACCCCGATTCATCGTTTAGTACTTCTGTACTATGGGTGATAAACTTAATCGGGAGAGATCAACTGCAAATGATGATGTACCTTTAATACAAATATGTTAATTGCACTTTCAATGTCTGAAATCCAGTTTATACTATACCCTCCTTGGATAATTCGACTTTAATCATTCAATGAAATACTTCACAGTTTGATTTTGATGTCTATTTGAGGAAAACTCAAACAAAAACCATTCCTCTGCCTAAAACTTGTAGCAGTTTGTAATAAATATGAATTGTATATAACAACAGAGTACAATTATACCTGTAACATAGTTTTCTTTGATTTGTTGAGATACTTCAAGTATTTATCAGTATATGTGTTTAATACTTTTCAAATGTATACGAATATAAAAGTTTTAAAGTGGTATGTGTCAAAAAATGAAAACAATACAAGTGGCGTCATCATACAGCGATTGCGTGAACTAGTAGCAGCGAGGGGAAGGAGGTAGGTTACCAGCGACGTAGATTTCTTTTAAACTATCCTGGGCTATTAATTTTTAATTCACATTTTTTAGCTAAAACTGTAACAATAAATATTTTTAACTTATAACCCATATAATTTTGAGTATATTAGGCTATTTTTCGTTATTAATTAAGAAATAATTAATCATTTATCAATAAAAATAAAATTAAAGCATGCAAAATGATCAGAACGCCACTGTTACATGTGCAAGCAATCTGATTGGTCGAACATATTTCAAGACTTAAAATTACAATTTTAAATTATTATTTATTATATTATATTAATTTACACAGCTTTTAACTAATCGAACCCATCATCTACGGAAAATAGAGGCTTCTCTATTTTTTATCAATGAATATAAGCTACCGCATTATTTTCTAACCTTAAATTACGAATCTCTGTTGTGTCAATCTGATATATATATTTTTCATGTAATCTTTAAAAGTATATCAATTGTATTACAGTTTGAATGATCCATGTTTACGTTCAGAAGCTGCGTTTTGGCCAATGTGTTTACCTACCACAAGTGATAAGAAATGATCTCAGATAATTGCGGAAATATACATCTGCTTATTGAATCTTGTATTCAACACATTCACATGCAGAATACAAACAGATACTACAAGGGGACATGGTAAAGCTAAAATTGTAGTTTCATGTACAAAAAACAAACTTTAATCTGATTTATTAACAATTATAGTTTTTAGACAGCAGATGGTCCGTTGGAAGTAAAAAGTGTCTCCATTTTCTGAGAGTTTCTAAATCGCTTGGGCTTCTTTCTCAACTATAGAGTGCTTTCGGTCTGTGTGTGAAAGAGTTCTCGATAAGAAGGCTACTGGACGACCAGACTGAGACATAGAAACAGCTATGGCAAAATGGCAATTGTTTAGCATTCATAAAGTTCTGTAAATTTCTGTCAAGTTCTTCCTGATCTAAATACACAAAAGTATCCTTTAATTCTACGATTTAATGACTTCATTCATGATTGTTTGAAAAGCGGCTACACCGAAGGGAATTCTCTTAAATTGAAATAGCTGGCCACAAGCTTCAAATGCAATAAAAGGTCTATCAGTTTCGAGGATAAGCAGAGCGAAGTAAACACTGTATAATTAGCTACTTTGTTGACAATATTCTCTACTCTTGATAGTGGATTTTCATTTGTTGAGCTCTCCATGGCGATCAACTTGCTTCCATTTCTATGATTTAGTGTCTGTCATATATTTTAAATAACTATACGTTGTCTAGCAACGCTTTATTATGTTAACTGTCATTCTATTAGTACTGAATTTCATATGTACAATTTTGCTGAATAAAACTTATTTTCTGGAGGTTTAAACTGATTAGTTTATTATAGTGTCACTTTTTGAATATCGACGAGATTTACAGTTCGTTGACAAATTGAAAAATAGTGACGCTGGTTATTATGTTCTTGATGATAGATGCTGTCTGTTTTGACAGGTAGGTAAGTTTAGTTCTACACACTTTTGAATAGTGTCCTTTGTTATTGCAGTTTACATTTCTGTCTGGACATCGATTACGGAGATGAAATCCGGAACCACAGAAGACACAAGTGCATCAATTGATTCATTATCTATTAGCTAAGAATTAAGATTAGTAGTAGCTTTCACAACATGGTTTGCGAATGCTGTCAAACTTAAATTAAATCTCCATCTGATATGATGTGATTGTAGTCCAGCACTGAATGAATCTCGTGCACAGTCATCTCTATTTGCTTCAGCTATGACAGCTTTGAATTTACATTCTCGAATATGTTTACGAGAAGAGAGTTTATGCCGAGCAAATACTTCATTTATAGGGTTTTCAATATAGAGATAGCATTATTCACTTTTTCATATTCATTCGGTGAAACAAAGTTGATTAAGAGACGCAGCTTTTCCGATTCATTAGGTTGAACAGCTATGAGGAAGTTTGTAAAAGTTTTATGCCTCCATTGCTGAGCAGCACTGTTCGATTTTGGATCAATATCGAGTCTTCCGGGCTTCAACAGACGATCCATAATTTAGTTTAACAAATTGTTGTAGTATTGACTAAATTGTATGCTTTATTTAACTAATACAACGTTCATAAATATTTTTCAACACGAATTGACATAACATAACTTTTCTCATTATATTTCCGTGTTCAACGAACGTACAAAAAGAAAACAGACATCTCAAACCAAAGAAAACTATGTACGAGGTATAATTGAACTCTTGTTATTATCTACAATTCAAATTAATTACATTAATAATTTGAAATTGCAAGTTGAAGTGCTTGAAATATGTTCGACCAATCAGATTGCTTGAACACCTATCAGTGGCGTTCTAATCATTTTGCATCATTCAATTTTACTTTTATTGATAAATGATTAATTATTCGTTAATTAATAACGAGAAAAAGCCTAATATACTCAAAATTATATGGGTTATAAGTTAAAAATAGTTATAGTTACAGTTTTAGCTAAGAAATGTGAATTAAAAATTTGTAGCCCACGACAGTTTAAAAGAAATCTACGCCACTGCTAAGTTTCGACAACCGTGTCATCTCGCGGCGAACAACTAAACTATAAATTAGTCGGTAAATTAGAAGTGGACTAAATGTCACAAAATTAATTCTATTATTTATATTAATTAATTTAAAACATAAAACTATATCGTGGATATTTAGAAAAAGGCATAAATCTAAGAATAAAAATTTTGTTTTTACAACCGTGTCATCTCGCGGCGAATAACTAAACTAAAATATTAGTCGGTAAATTAGAAAAGGAATAAATGCCATTAAATATGAATTGTATATAACAACAGAGTACAATTATACCAGTAACATAGTTTTCTTTGATTTGTTGAGATACTTCAAGTATTTATCAGTATATGTGTTTAATCCTTTTCAAACGTATACGAATATAAAAGGTTTAAAATGGCACCTGTCAAAAAATGAAAACAATACAAGTGGCGTCATCATTCCGCGATTGCGTGAACTAGTAGTCGAGGGGAAGGAGGAAAGTTACCAGCGGCGTAGATTTCTTTTAAACTATCGTGGGCTATTAATTTTTAATTCACATTTTTTAGCTAAAACTGTAACAATAACTATTTTTAACTTATAACCCAGATAATTTTGGGTATATTAGGCTATTTCTCGTTATTAATTAACGAATAATTAATCATTTATCAATAAAAATAAAATTAAAGCATGCAAAATAATTAGAACGCCACTGGTAGATTTGCAAGCAATCTGATTGGTCGAATGTATTTCAAGCATTTTAATTTTAAATTATTATTTATATTATATTAATTTACACAGCTTTTAACTATAATCGAATCCATCATCGACGAAAAATAGAGGCTCCTTTATTTTTTCATCAATGAGCAAAAGCTATCGCATTATTTTCTAACCTTAAATTACGAATCTATGTTGTGTCAACTGATATGTATTTTTCGTGAAATCTTTAAAAGTATATCAATTGTATTACAGTTTGAATGATCCATGTTTACGTTCAGAAGCTGCGTTTTGGCCAATGTGTTTACCTACCACAAGTGATAAGAAATGATCTCAGATAATTGCGGAAATATACATCTGCTTATTGAATCTTGTATTCAACACATTCACATGCAGAATGGAAACAGATACTACAAGGGAACATGGTAAAGGTAAAATTGTAGTTTCATGTACAAAAAACAAACTTTAATCTGATTTATTAACAATTATAGTTTTTAGGCAGTAGATGGTCCGTTAAAAGTAAAAAGTGTCTCCATTTTCTGAGAGTTTCTACAATCGCTTGGGCTTCTTTCTCAACTATAGAGTGCTTTCGTTCTGTATGTGAAAGAGTTCTCGATAAGAAGGCTACTGGACGACTAGACTGAGACATAGAAACAGCTATGGCAAAATCAGAAACACTGTAAATTGGACATCGCTAGTAATAGATGAAACAGTAGCAGACTCAATTTCTTTTTTCAGATTTTCAAAAGCTTTTATAGCTTCTTCTCAGAGTGGGAACGAACAATTGTTTAGCATGCATAAAGTTCTGTAAATTTCTGTCCTTCTTCCTGATCTAAATACGCAAAAGTATCCTTTAATTGTTCAGATTTAATGACTTTATTCATGATTGTTTGAAAAGCGGCTACACCGAAGGGAATTTTCTTAAATTGAAATAGCTGGCCACAAGCTTCAAATGCAGTAAAAAGTCTATCAGTTTCGATGATAAGCAGAGCGAAGTAAACACTGTATAATTAGCTACTTTGTTGACAATATCCATTATTCTTGGCAGTGGATTTTCATTTGTTGAGCTCTCCATGGCGACCAACTTGCTTCTATTTCTATAAATGATTTAGTGTCTGTCATATATTTTAAATAACTATACGTTGTCTAGCAACGCTTTATTATGTTAACTATCATTCTATTAGTACTGAATTTCATATGTACAATTTTGCTGAATAAAACTTATTTTCTGGAGGTTTAAACTGATTAGTTTATTACAGTGTCACTTTCTGAATGTGAACGAGATATAATGGAAATTGGTTTACAGTGCGTTGACAAATTGAAAAATAGTGACGCTGGTTATTATGTTCTTGATGATAGATGCTGTCTGTTTTGGCAGGTAGGTAAGTTTAGTTCTACACCCTTTTGAATAGTGTCCTTTGTTATTGCAGTTTACATTTCTGTCTGGACATCGATTACGGATATGAAATCCGGAACCACAGAAAACACAAGTGCATCAATTGATTCATTATCTATTAGCTGAGAATTAGGATTAGTAGGAAGCAGCGAAGCAGGCAGAGGAATGTTAAAAACACGTAAATTTATCTTGCTCCAAATAACAATTATACGCGATTAAAAAACATGTATTATACATCAAAATGACCGGTGAACTCTCCTCTTTCTACCAGTATATAAATTGTATATGTTAATATGTCTGAAACGAAATTAAAAATCGAAAACAGCGAACGCAAATGTTACATGGTGCAGGGAGGACGCAGCGCGGCAGGCAGGGGAATGTTAAAAAACGTAAATTTATCTTGCTCCAAATAACAATTATACGCGATTAAAAAACATGTATTATACATCAAAATGACCGGTGAACTCTCCTCTTTCTACCAGTATATAAATTGTATATGTTAATATGTCTGAAACGAAATTAAAAATCAAAAACAGCGAACGCAAATGTTACATGGTGCAAGGAGGATGCAGCGCGGCAGGCAGAGGAATGTTAAAAAAAAGTAAATTTATCTTGCTCCAAATAACAATTATACGCGATTAAAAAACATGTATTATACATCAAAATGACCGGTGAACTCTCCTCTTTCTACCAGTATATAAATTGTATATGTTAATATGTCTGAAACGAAATTAAAAATCGAAAACAGCGAACGCAAATGTTACATGGTGCAAGGAGGACGCAGCGCGGCAGGCAGAGGAATGTTAAAAAACGTAAATTTATCTTGCTCCAAATAACAATTATACGCGATTAAACAACATGTATTATACATCAAAATGACCGGTGAACTCTCCTCTTTCTACCAGTATATAAATTGTATATGTTAATATGTCTGAAACGAAATTAAAAATCGAAAACAGCGAACGCAAATGTTACATGGTGCAGGGAGGACGCAGCGCGGCAGGCAGAGGAATGTTAAAAAAACGTAAATTTATCTTGCTCCAAATAACAATTATACGCGATTAAAAAACATGTATTATACATCAAAATGACCGGTGAACTCTCCTCTTTCTACCAGTATATAAATTGTATATGTTAATATGTCTGAAAAGAAATTAAAAATCGAAAACAGCGAACGCAAATGTTACATGGTGCAAGGAGGAATCAGAGCAGCAGGCAGAGGAAGGTTAAAAATATGTAAATTTATCTTGCTCCAAATAACAATTATACGCGATTAAAAAACATGTATTATACATCAAAATGACCGGTGAACTCTCCTCTTTCTACCAGTATATAAATTGTATATGTTAATATGTCTGAAAAGAAATTAAAAATCGAAAACAGCGAACGCAAATGTTACATGGTGCAAGGAGGAATCAGAGCAGCAGGCAGTGGAAGGTTAAAAATATGTAAATTTATCTTGCTCCAAATAACAATTATACGCGATTAAAAAACATGTATTATACATCAAAATGACCGGTGAACTCTCCTCTTTCTACCAGTATATAAATTGTATATGTTAATATGTCTGAAACGAAATTAAAAATCGAAAACAGCGAACGCAAATGTTACATGGTGCAGGGAGGACGCAGCGCGGCAGGCCTGGGAATGTTAAAAAAACGTAAATTTATCTTGCTCCAAATAACAATTATACGCGATTAAAAAACATGTATTATACATCAAAATGACCGGTGAACTCTCCTCTTTCTACCAGTATATAAATTGTATATGTTAATATGTCTGAAACGAAATTAAAAATCGAAAACAGCGAACGCAAATGTTACATGGTGCAAGGAGGACGCAGCGCGGCAGGCCTGGGAATGTTAAGAAAACGTAAATTTATCTTGCTCCAAATAACAATTATACGCGATTAAAAAACATGTATTATACATCAAAATGACCGGTGAACTCTCCTCTTTCTACCAGTATATAAATTGTATATGTTAATATGTCTGAAACGAAATTAAAAATCGAAAACAGCGAACGCAAATGTTACATGTGCAGGGAGGACGCAGCGCGGCTGGCCTGGGAATGTTAAAAAAACGTAAATTTATCTTGCTCCAAATAACAATTATACGCGATTAAAAAACATGTATTATACATCAAAATGACCGGTGAACTCTCCTCTTTCTACCAGTATATAAATTGCATATGTTAATATGTCTGAAACGAAATTAAAAATCGAAAACAGCGAACGCAAATGTTACATGGTGCAGGGAGGACGCAGCGCGGCAGGCAGAGGAAGGTTAAAAACACGTAAATTTATCTTGCTCCAAATAACAATTATACGCGATTAAAAATCATGTATTATACATCAAAATGACCGGTGAACTCTCCTCTTTCTACCAGTATATAAATTGTATATGTTAATATGTCTGAAACGAAATTAAAAATCGAAAATAGCGAACGCAAATGTTACATGGTGCAAGGAGGATGCAGAGCATCAGGCAGAGGAAGGTTAAAAACACGTAAATTTATCTTGCTCCAAATAACAATTATACGCGATTAAAAAACATGTATTATACATCAAAATGACCGGTGATCTCTCCTCTTTCTACCAGTATATAAATTGTATATGTTAATATGTCTGAAACGAAATTAAAAATCTAAAACAGCGAACGCAAATGTTACATGGTGCAGGGAGGACGCAGCGCGGCAGGCCTGGGAATGTTAAGAAAACGTAAATTTATCTTGCTCCAAATAACAATTATACGCGATTAAAAAACATGTATTATACATCAAAATGACCGGTGAACTCTCCTCTTTCTACCAGTATATAAATTGTATATGTTAATATGTCTGAAAAGAAATTAAAAATCGAAAACAGCGAACGCAAATGTTACATGGTGCAAGGAGGAATCAGAGCAGCAGGCAGAGGAAGGTTAAAAATATGTAAATTTATCTTGTTCCAAATAACAATTATACGCGATTAAAAAACATGTATTATACATCAAAATGACCGGTGAACTCTCCTCTTTCTACCAGTATATAAATTGTATATGTTAATATGTCTGAAAAGAAATTAAAAATCGAAAACAGCGAACGCAAATGTTACATGGTGCAAGGAGGAATCAGAGCAGCAGGCAGAGGAAGGTTAAAAATATGTAAATTTATCTTGTTCCAAATAACAATTATACGCGATTAAAAAACATGTATTATACATCAAAATGACCGGTGAACTCTCCTCTTTCTACCAGTATATAAATTGTATATGTTAATATGTCTGAAAAGAAATTAAAAATCGAAAACAGCGAACGCAAATGTTACATGGTGCAAGGAGGAATCAGAGCAGCAGGCAGAGGAAGGTTAAAAATATGTAAATTTATCTTTCTCCAAATAACAATTATACGCGATTAAAAAACATGTATTATACATCAAAATGACCGGTGAACTCTCCTCTTTCTACCAGTATATAAATTGTATATGTTAATATGTCTGAAACGAAATTAAAAATCGAAAACAGCGAACGCAAATGTTACATGGTGCAGGGAGGACGCAGCGCGGCAGGCAGAGGAATGTTAAAAAAACGTAAATTTATCTTGCTCCAAATAACAATTATACGCGATTAAAAAACATGTATTATACATCAAAATGACCGGTGAACTCTCCTCTTTCTACCAGTATATAAATTGTATATGTTAATATGTCTGAAACGAAATTAAAAATCGAAAACAGCGAACGCAAATGTTACATGGTGCAAGGAGGACGCAGCGCGGCAGGCCTGGGAATGTTAAGAAAACGTAAATTTATCTTGCTCCAAATAACAATTATACGCGATTAAAAAACATGTATTATACATCAAAATGACCGGTGAACTCTCCTCTTTCTACCAGTATATAAATTGTATATGTTAATATGTCTGAAACGAAATTAAAAATCGAAAACAGCGAACGCAAATGTTACATGGTGCAGGGAGGACGCAGCGCGGCAGGCAGAGGAATGTTAAAAAAACGTAAATTTATCTTGCTCCAAATAACAATTATACGCGATTAAAAAAACATGTATTATACATCAAAATGACCGGTGAACTCTCCTCTTTCTACCAGTATATAAATTGTATATGTTAATATGTCTGAAAAGAAATTAAAAATCGAAAACAGCGAACGCAAATGTTACATGGTGCAGGGAGGACGCAGCGCGGCAGGCAGAGGAAGGTTAAAAACACGTAAATTTATCTTGCTCCAAATAACAATTATACGCGATTAAAAATCATGTATTATACATCAAAATGACCGGTGAACTCTCCTCTTTCTACCAGTATATAAATTGTATATGTTAATATGTCTGAAACGAAATTAAAAATCGAAAACAGCGAACGCAAATGTTACATGGTGCAGGGAGAACGCAGCGCGGCAGGCCTGGGAATGTTAAAAAAACGTAAATTTATCTTGCTCCAAATAACAATTATACGCGATTAAAAAACATGTATTATACATCAAAATGACCGGTGAACTCTCCTCTTTCTACCAGTATATAAATTGTATATGTTAATATGTCTGAAACGAAATAAAAATCGAAAACAGCGAACGCAAATGTTACATGGTGCAAGGAGGATGCAGAGCATCAGGCAGAGGAAGGTTAAAAACACGTAAATTTATCTTGCTCCAAATAACAATTATACGCGATTAAAAAACATGTATTATACATCAAAATGACCGGTTAACTCTCCTCTTTCTACCAGTATATAAATTGTATATGTTAATATGTCTGAAACGAAATTAAAAATCGAAAACAGCGAACGCAAATGTTACATGGTGCAGGGAGGACGCAGCGCGGCAGGCCTGGGAATGTTAAAAAAACGTAAATTTATCTTGCTCCAAATAACAATTATACGCGATTAAAAAACATGTATTATACATCAAAATGACCGGTGAACTCTCCTCTTTCTACCAGTATATAAATTGTATATGTTAATATGTCTGAAACGAAATTAAAAATCGAAAACAGCGAACGCAAATGTTACATGGTGCAGGGAGGACGCAGCGCGGCAGGCCTGGGAATGTTAAAAAAACGTAAATTTATCTTGCTCCAAATAACAATTATACGCGATTAAAAAACATGTATTATACATCAAAATGACCGGTGAACTCTCCTCTTTCTACCAGTATATAAATTGTATATGTTAATATGTCTGAAACGAAATTAAAAATCGAAAACAGCGAACGCAAATGTTACATGGTGCAGGGAGGACGCAGCGCGGCAGGCAGAGGAATGTTAAAAAAACGTAAATTTATCTTGCTCCAAATAACAATTATACGCGATTAAAAAACATGTATTATACATCAAAATGACCGGTGAGCTCTCCTCTTTCTACCAGTATATAAATTGTATATGTTAATATGTCTGAAACGAAATTAAAAATCGAAAACAGCGAACGCAAATGTTACATGGTGCAGGGAGGACGCAGCGCGGCAGGCAGAGGAATGTTAAAAAAACGTAAATTTATCTTGCTCCAAATAACAATTATACGCGATTAAAAAACATGTATTATACATCAAAATGACCGGTGAACTCTCCTCTTTCTACCAGTATATAAATTGTATATGTTAATATGTCTGAAACGAAATTAAAAATCGAAAACAGCGAACGCAAATGTTACATGGTGCAGGGAGGACGCAGCGCGGCAGGCAGAGGAAGGTTAAAAACACGTAAATTTATCTTGCTCCAAATAACAATTATACGCGATTAAAAATCATGTATTATACATCAAAATGACCGGTGAACTCTCCTCTTTCTACCAGTATATAAATTGTATATGTTAATATGTCTGAAACGAAATTAAAAATCGAAAATAGCGAACGCAAATGTTACATGGTGCAAGGAGGATGCAGAGCATCAGGCAGAGGAAGGTTAAAAACACGTAAATTTATCTTGCTCCAAATAACAATTATACGCGATTAAAAAACATGTATTATACATCAAAATGACCGGTGATCTCTCCTCTTTCTACCAGTATATAAATTGTATATGTTAATATGTCTGAAACGAAATTAAAAATCTAAAACAGCGAACGCAAATGTTACATGGTGCAGGGACGACGCAGCGCGGCAGGCCTGGGAATGTTAAGAAAACGTAAATTTATCTTGCTCCAAATAACAATTATACGCGATTAAAAAACATGTATTATACATCAAAATGACCGGTGAACTCTCCTCTTTCTACCAGTATATAAATTGTATATGTTAATATGTCTGAAAAGAAATTAAAAATCGAAAACAGCGAACGCAAATGTTACATGGTGCAAGGAGGAATCAGAGCAGCAGGCAGAGGAAGGTTAAAAATATGTAAATTTATCTTGCTCCAAATAACAATTATACGCGATTAAAAAACATGTATTATACATCAAAATGACCGGTGAACTCTCCTCTTTCTACCAGTATATAAATTGTATATGTTAATATGTCTGAAACGAAATTAAAAATCGAAAACAGCGAACGCAAATGTTACATGGTGCAAGGAGGACGCAGCGCGGCAGGCCTGGGAATGTTAAGAAAACGTAAATTTATCTTGCTCCAAATAACAATTATACGCGATTAAAAAACATGTATTATACATCAAAATGACCGGTGAACTCTCCTCTTTCTACCAGTATATAAATTGTATATGTTAATATGTCTGAAACGAAATTAAAAATCGAAAACAGCGAACGCAAATGTTACATGGTGCAGGGAGGACGCAGCGCGGCAGGCAGAGGAATGTTAAAAAAACGTAAATTTATCTTGCTCCAAATAACAATTATACGCCATTAAAAAACATGTACTATACATCAAAATGACCGGTGAACTCTCCTCTTTCTACCAGTATATAAATTGTATATGTTAATATGTCTGAAACGAAATTAAAAATCGAAAACAGCGAACGCAAATGTTACATGGTGCAGGGAGGACGCAGCGCGGGAGGCAGAGGAATGTTAAAAAAACGTAAATTTATCTTGCTCCAAATAACAATTATACGCGATTAAAAAACATGTATTATACATCAAAATGACCGGTGAACTCTCCTCTTTCTACCAGTATATAAATTGTATATGTTAATATGTCTGAAAAGAAATTAAAAATCGAAAACAGCGAACGCAAATGTTACATGGTGCAAGGAGGAATCAGAGCAGCAGGCAGAGGAAGGTTAAAAATATGTAAATTTATCTTGCTCCAAATAACAATTATACGCGATTAAAAAACATGTATTATACATCAAAATGACCGGTGAACTCTCCTCTTTCTACCAGTATATAAATTGTATATGTTAATATGTCTGAAACGAAATTAAAAATCGAAAACAGCGAACGCAAATGTTACATGGTGCAAGGAGGACGCAGCGCGGCAGGCCTGGGAATGTTAAGAAAACGTAAATTTATCTTGCTCCAAATAACAATTATACGCGATTAAAAAACATGTATTATACATCAAAATGACCGGTGAACTCTCCTCTTTCTACCAGTATATAAATTGTATATGTTAATATGTCTGAAACGAAATTAAAAATCGAAAACAGCGAACGCAAATGTTACATGGTGCAGGGAGGACGCAGCGCGGCAGGCAGAGGAATGTTAAAAAAACGTAAATTTATCTTGCTCCAAATAACAATTATACGCGATTAAAAAACATGTATTATATATCAAAATGACCGGTGAACTCTCCTCTTTCTACCAGTATATAAATTGTATATGTTAATATGTCTGAAACGAAATTAAAAATCGAAAACAGCGAACGCAAATGTTACATGGTGCAGGGAGGACGCAGCGCGGCAGGCAGAGGAATGTTAAAAAAACGTAAATTTATCTTGCTCCAAATAACAATTATACGCGATTAAAAAACATGTATTATACATCAAAATGACCGGTGAACTCTCCTCTTTCTACCAGTATATAAATTGTATATGTTAATATGTCTGAAAAGAAATTAAAAATCGAAAACAGCGAACGCAAATGTTACATGGTGCAAGGAGGAATCAGAGCAGCAGGCAGAGGAAGGTTAAAAATATGTAAATTTATCTTGCTCCAAATAACAATTATACGCGATTAAAAAACATGTATTATACATCAAAATGACCGGTGAACTCTCCTCTTTCTACCAGTATATAAATTGTATATGTTAATATGTCTGAAACGAAATTAAAAATCGAAAACAGCGAACGCAAATGTTACATGGTGCAAGGAGGACGCAGCGCGGCAGGCCTGGGAATGTTAAGAAAACGTAAATTTATCTTGCTCCAAATAACAATTATACGCGATTAAAAAACATGTATTATACATCAAAATGACCGGTTAACTCTCCTCTTTCTACCAGTATATAAATTGTATATGTTAATATGTCTGAAACGAAATTAAAAATCGAAAACAGCGAACGCAAATGTTACATGGTGCAGGGAGGACGCAGCGCGGCAGGCCTGGGAATGTTAAAAAAACGTAAATTTATCTTGCTCCAAATAACAATTATACGCGATTAAAAAACATGTATTATACATCAAAATGACCGGTGAACTCTCCTCTATCTACCAGTATATAAATTGTATATGTTAATATGTCTGAAACGAAATTAAAAATCGAAAACAGCGAACGCAAATGTTACATGGTGCAGGGAGGACGCAGCGCGGTAGGCCTGGGAATGTTAAAAAAACGTAAATTTATCTTGCTCCAAATAACAATTATACGCGATTAAAAAACATGTATTATACATCAAAATGACCGGTGAACTCTCCTCTTTCTACCAGTTTATAAATTGTATATGTTAATATGTCTGAAACGAAATTAAAAATCGAAAACAGCGAACGCAAATGTTACATGGTGCAGGGAGGACGCAGCGCGGCAGGCAGAGGAATGTTAAAAAAACGTAAATTTATCTTGCTCCAAATAACAATTATACGCGATTAAAAAACATGTATTATACATCAAAATGACCGGTGAACTCTCCTCTTTCTACCAGTATATAAATTGTATATGTTAATATGTCTGAAACGAAATTAAAAATCGAAAACAGCGAACGCAAATGTTACATGGTGCAGGGAGGACGCAGCGCGGCAGGCAGAGGAAGGTTAAAAACACGTAAATTTATCTTGCTCCAAATAACAATTATACGCGATTAAAAATCATGTATTATACATCAAAATGACCGGTGAACTCTCCTCTTTCTACCAGTATATAAATTGTATATGTTAATATGTCTGAAACGAAATTAAAAATCGAAAATAGCGAACGCAAATGTTACATGGTGCAAGGAGGATGCAGAGCATCAGGCAGAGGAAGGTTAAAAACACGTAAATTTATCTTGCTCCAAATAACAATTATACGCGATTAAAAAACATGTATTATACATCAAAATGACCGGTGATCTCTCCTCTTTCTACCAGTATATAAATTGTATATGTTAATATGTCTGAAACGAAATTAAAAATCGAAAACAGCGAACGCAAATGTTACATGGTGCAGGGAGGACGCAGCGCGGCAGGCCTGGGAATGTTAAGAAAACGTAAATTTATCTTGCTCCAAATAACAATTATACGCGATTAAAAAACATGTATTATACATCAAAATGACCGGTGAACTCTCCTCTTTCTACCAGTATATAAATTGTATATGTTAATATGTCTGAAAAGAAATTAAAAATCGAAAACAGCGAACGCAAATGTTACATGGTGCAAGGAGGAATCAGAGCAGCAGGCAGAGGAAGGTTAAAAATATGTAAATTTATCTTGTTCCAAATAACAATTATACGCGATTAAAAAACATGTATTATACATCAAAATGACCGGTGAACTCTCCTCTTTCTACCAGTATATAAATTGTATATGTTAATATGTCTGAAAAGAAATTAAAAATCGAAAACAGCGAACGCAAATGTTACATGGTGCAAGGAGGAATCAGAGCAGCAGGCAGAGGAAGGTTAAAAATATGTAAATTTATCTTGCTCCAAATAACAATTATACGCGATTAAAAAACATGTATTATACATCAAAATGACCGGTGAACTCTCCTCTTTCTACCAGTATATAAATTGTATATGTTAATATGTCTGAAAAGAAATTAAAAATCGAAAACAGCGAACGCAAATGTTACATGGTGCAAGGAGGAATCAGAGCAGCAGGCAGAGGAAGGTTAAAAATATGTAAATTTATCTTGCTCCAAATAACAATTATACGCGATTAAAAAACATGTATTATACATCAAAATGACCGGTGAACTCTCCTCTTTCTACCAGTATATAAATTGTATATGTTAATATGTCTGAAACGAAATTAAAAATCGAAAACAGCGAACGCAAATGTTACATGGTGCAAGAAGGACGCAGCGCGGCAGGCCTGGGAATGTTAAGAAAACGTAAATTTATCTTGCTCCAAATAACTTTTATACGCGATTAAAAAACATGTATTATACATCAAAATGACCGGTTAACTCTCCTCTTTCTACCAGTATATAAATTGTATATGTTAATATGTCTGAAACGAAATTAAAAATCGATAACAGCGAACGCAAATGTTACATGGTGCAGGGAGGACGCAGCGCGGCAGGCCTGGGAATGTTAAAAAAACGTAAATTTATCTTGCTCCAAATAACAATTATACGCGATTAAAAAACATGTATTATACATCAAAATGACCGGTGAACTCTCCTCTTTCTACCAGTATATAAATTTTATATGTTAATATGTCTGAAACGAAATTAAAAATCGAAAACAGCGAACGCAAATGTTACATGGTGCAGGGAGGACGCAGCGCGGCAGGCCTGGGAATGTTAAAAAAACGTAAATTTATCTTGCTCCAAATAACAATTATACGCGATTAAAAAACATGTATTATACATCAAAATGACCGGTGAACTCTCCTCTTTCTACCAGTATATAAATTGTATATGTTAATATGTCTGAAACGAAATTAAAAATCGAAAACAGCGAACGCAAATGTTACATGGTGCAGGGAGGACGCAGCGCGGCAGGCAGAGGAATGTTAAAAAAACGTAAATTTATCTTGCTCCAAATAACAATTATACGCGATTAAAAAACATGTATTATACATCAAAATGACCGGTGAACTCTCCTCTTTCTACCAGTATATAAATTGTATATGTTAATATGTCTGAAACGAAATTAAAAATCGAAAACAGCGAACGCAAATGTTACATGGTGCAGGGAGGACGCAGCGCGGCAGGCAGAGGAATGTTAAAAAAACGTAAATTTATCTTGCCTCAAATAACAATTGTACGCGATTAAAAAACATGTATTATACATCAAAATGACCGGTGAACTCTCCTCTTTCTACCAGTATATAAATTGTATATGTTAATATGTCTGAAACGAAATTAAAAATCGAAAACAGCGAACGCAAATGTTACATGGTGCAGGGAGGACGCAGCGCGGCAGGCCTGGGAATGTTAAAAAAACGTAAATTTATCTTGCTCCAAATAACAATTATACGCGATTAAAAAACATGTATTATACATCAAAATGACCGGTGAACTCTCCTCTTTCTACCAGTTTATAAATAGTATATGTTAATATGTCTGAAACGAAATTAAAAATCGAAAACAGCGAACGCAAATGTTACATGGTGCAAGGAGGATGCAGAGCAGCAGGCAGAGGAATGTTAAAAACACGTAAATTTATCTAGTAGTAGCATTCACAACATGGTTTGCGAATGCTGTCAAACTTAAATTAAATCTCCGTCTGATATGATGTGATTGTAGTCCAGCAATGAATGAATCTCGTACACAGTCATCTCTATTTACTTCAGCTGTGACAGCTTTGAATTTACATTCTCGAATATGTTTACAAGAAGAGAGTTTAAGTCGAGCAAATGCTTCATTTATAGGGTTTTCAATATAGCGATAGCATCATTAAATGAAGCAGAATCATTCACTTTTTCATATTGATTTGGTGAAACAAAGTTGATTAAGAGACGCAGCTTTTCCGATTCATTAGGTTGAACAGCTATGAAGAAGTTTGTAAAAGTTTTATGTCAGTGATTCCATTGCTGACCAGCACTGTTCGATTCTAGATCAATATCGAGTCTTCCGGGCTTCAACAGACGATCCATAATTTAGTTTAACAAATTGTTGTAGTATTGACCAAATTGTATGCTTTATTTAACTAAATACAACGTTCATAAATATTTCACAACACGAATTGACATAACATAACTTTTCTCATTATATTTCCGTGTTCAACGAACGTACAGAAAGAAAACAGACATCTCAAACCAAAGACAACTATGTACGAGGTATAATTGAACTCTTGTTATTATCTACAATTCAAATTTATTCCATTAATAATTTGAAATTGCAAGTTGAAGTGCTTGAAATATGTTCGACCAATCAGATTGCTTGAACATCTACCAGTGGCGTTCTAATCATTTTGCATCATTCAATTTTATTTTCATTGATAAATGATTAATTATTCGTTAATAAATAACGAGAAAAGGCCTAATATATTCAAAATTATATGGGTTATAAGTTAAAAATAGTTATAGTTACAGTTTTAGCTAAGAAATGTGAATTAAAAATTTGTAGCCCACGATAGTTTAAAAGAAATCTACGCCACTGCTAAGTTTCGACAACCGTGTCATCTCGCGGCGAACAACTAAACTATAAATTAATCGATAAATTAGAAATGGACTAAATGCCACTGAATAAATTCTATTATTTATATTAATTAATTTAAAACATACAACTACATCGTGGATATTTAAACAAAGCATAAATCTAATAAAAATATTGTTTTGACAACCGTGTGTCATCTCGCGGCGAACAACTAAACTATAAATTAGTTGGTAAATTAGAAGTGGACTAAATGTCACTAAATTAATTCTATTGTTTATATTAATTAATTTAAAACATGAAACTATATCGTGGATATTTAGAAAAAGGCATGAATCTAAGAATAAAAATTTTGTTTTTACTACCGTGTCATCTCGCGGCGAATAACTAAACTAAAATATTAGTCGGTAAATTAGAAATGGACTAAATGCCATTAAATAAATTCTATTATTTATATTCATTAATTTAAAACATAGAACTACATCGTGGATATTTAAAAAAAGGCATGAATCTAAAAATAAAAATTTTGTTTTGACAACCCTGTCTACTTCCGGCGAACTAGCAAACTATAAATCAGTCGGTAAATGACAGGCAAATTAAATGTCACCAAATAAATTCTATGATTTATATATAATATTAATTTGATTTTAAACATACAAAAACATCGTGGAATTGTCAAAAAAGGCTTCAATCTATGAATAAAATATAAGTTCTTGACAAGCGTTCCATCTTGCGGCGAACTAGCAAACTATAAATCAGTCGGTAAATGACAGGCAATTTAAATGTCATCAAATAAATTCTATGATTTCTATATAATATTAATTTCATTTTAAACATACAAAAACATCGTGGAATTTTCAAAAAAGCCTTCAATCTATGAATAAAATATAAGTTCTTGACAAGCGTGCCATCTTGCGGCGAACTAGCAAACTATAAGTCAGTCGGTAAATGACAGGCAAATTAAATGTCACCAAATAAATTCTATGATTTATATATAATATTAATTTGATTTTAAACATACAAAAACATCGTGGAATTTTCAAAAAAGGCTTCAATCTATGAATAAAAAATAAGTTCTTGACAAGCGTGCCATCTTGCGGCGAACTAGCAAACTATAAATCAGTCGGTAAATGACAGGCAAATTAAATGTCACCAAATAAATTCTATGATTTATATATAATAGTAATTTGATTTTAAACATACAAAAACATCGTGGAATTTTCAAAAAAGCCTTCAATCTATGAATAAAATATAAGTTCTTGACAAGCGTGCCATCTTGCGGCGAACTAGCAAACTATAAATCAGTCGGTAAATGATAGGCAAATTAAATGTCACCAAATAAATTCTATGATTTATATATAATATTAATTTCATTTTAAACATACAAAAACATCGTGGAATTTTCAAAAAAGGCTTCAATCTATGAATAAAATATAAGTTCTTGACAAGCGTGCCATCTTGCGGCGAACTAGCAAACTATAAATCAGTCGGTAAATGACAGGCGATTTAAATGTCATCAAATAAATTTTATGATTTATATATAATATTAATTTCATTTTAAACATACAAAAACATCGTGGAATTTTCAAAAAAGGCTTCAATCTATGAATAAAATATTAGTTCTTGACAACCGTTCCATCTTGCGGCGAACTAGAAAACTATTGAACGTACAGAAAGGAAACAAACATCTCAACAAACCAATGAGAACTATGAGTTATAATTGAATTCTTGTTATGCACAATTCAAATTATTACAAACTATACTTTAAACAGGGATTTTTCAAAATCTAGGACCTCAGAAAATTTCTGTGGGATTTTTGAAATCCTCAGTTTTGAATTAACAATATACTATACAAAAATATTTAAATATATATTTTTAAAACTCCATATAGCCTAAAAAATCTTAAGGAAGAAAAACCATCAAATAACCTTTCTACACGTTTCCTATCATGTAATGATGGCATTTTTTAATTAGATGTACATCAAATTTCTTCCACGTAAATACGAAAAATAAGTTTCTATTTACGTTTTAAATTATTTTTATCGCTTACAGGTTAACAAGGAATCATTATCCTTTATCGGTTTATTAAAGTCATTTGTACATATTGTTATGTACACCTACTATTTTATAAATAAAAATAATAATCTACATATTTTTGTTTCTTACAATATTACTGTAACTCAATTTTTTACCGAGATACGCCCCAAAACCCTTAAATGTTAGTGTAAATATAAATATTAGAAATTCAAGTTGTATTTTAGTTAAAATAAGCGCCCTGAAATTCATACAGGGGGTGCTCCGCCTACAAGGACGGGCTACACCCCAAAAAAATATGATTAGTAAAAAACCACCACCATAGGGCACACGTTAGGTGCCCCCCCAACGACGTACGCCCCGGCGACGAACGAAAAAAATCTAAACTTTACTATTTAAAAGTTATGATGTCCACCTGAAAATCCGAAATTTAAAATTCAAAATGTCATTTTTTATGTGGAGTGTTTCCCAGGTCAAAAAATTTTCAAGTGAGAAAAATGTGAAAGGTTGTATAAGGGAAAAGGAAGGTTGAACTCACTATGGAGTTCATAGATTTTGGGGTCAGAGCGACAGACAAGGTTACTCAACGTGTCAACCACGCCAGAGGCCAAGTCTTCCCCAAAGCAAAGGTGAAGGTTGTTGCTAGAGGTCATAGGTTCAATAAAATAATTCAAAAATTACTATTGAGATTTCTATGCAAAATAAAGCATTGAAATATACTATTATAAATTAATAATTTTTAACATTATGTTAAATGGGGTCCTTTACTATTAAAAAAATATATTTTTGTATGAAATATTATCTAAATAGAAGACTATATACAGTTTTAAAAAGTCTTAATTGTTATTCACTAAGTCGAAATGATTTATTAAGTGTGTTAGTAAATAATTATAGTCACACATATCAATAGTATAAAAAATTATTTAAATAGAATTAAAAAAACTTTTCGTGGTAATTAATTAAAATATACATGAATAGGTGTATTCCAGAAAAAAATATAAATAAACTGTTAGATTATTGCAGTCAAACCATTGATAAATATTTGCTAACCTATGTCATTCAACATTTTTTTAATTTCGTCGTGTTACGCATACAAAACAAAGTAAAAATTATCAAATTTGGTGCCAATCGCTCAATAAAAAGAAAGTACAAAGAATTTGAAATAGTATAGATATGTGTGTAAGAGAAGCACAGAAAAACTATACATTGACGACTTCAAAATGGCCACCTTTAAAACTCTAATATCTTAATAATAATATTTTTTTAAATTATACTTTATCTAGTACGATGTGTTTTGATATAGTTATAATATAAATGACTTATTTGCTATTTTATGTCGCTAGTGAAGGACCCCATTCATAAATGTTAATTAAGTTAAATTGTACACTCCATATAAAAATCAACAATCCTAACTTGACCTGAAAACGCGAAAAACCGACCCGAACCCGAAAAAAATTAGCGAAGTTTACCTCATTCTTAAAAAAATATTTATTCAAACAAATTAATATTAATTATTTAATTATTTGCAAAATTTACTGGAAAATAACTGAGTTTTGTCGCGAAAGCCCGTTTAAAATCTTCTGTTGTCTTCTAGAAAAGTTCTTTGATAATACAGGCCTTTGAGGGCCCTGTGAAGGCCCCTCAAGGCCTTTGAGATACAGATGAAATTTCAAAATATATTTGTAGGTCTTCGAGGAACTTTTAAGGCTTCGAAAAGCCTTGAATTTATAGCAAGCCCGAGAGA
This sequence comes from Poecilus cupreus, assembly GCA_963942605.1. Taxonomy (NCBI): domain Eukaryota; kingdom Metazoa; phylum Arthropoda; class Insecta; order Coleoptera; family Carabidae; genus Poecilus; species Poecilus cupreus. Next base: position 65,024 of record OZ012719.1, read on the forward strand.
TTTTTAAACGAATGAAAGTAATTTATTTTTATAAAACAGTAAAATATCGCCCGTTTTTATTAAATGTTTCGGTTGTATTTCGAAGATTCGACGCACGACCCAACTAACACCACTACAACATGTGCCTTGGAAAATAAAGTACAATAATATGACCTACATCCTGTATTTTTTGGTAAAATCTGTAAAAATTATTATTTCCAAGCAATAAACAATTAACTTCGAGCGAGTATTACGAAAGGTGCTTGTTTCATAATATTTATTAGGAAGTAATTTAATTAAAAATAATTAACTACGTAGATATACAGGTAGTAAATCATATATAGCAAGTGTGAAATATTTAAATAACATATGTAAAGTACATCATGCATTATTGCAAAAAGGGATAGAGAAGAAGAGGCACATGTAAATTACTGACCTTGCCTTCTGTAGTTCTCCAGAACCTGCAACAATACAAAAAAAATATTTAGAACACTTCAAACAAATCCACAAAAAATATATCAGCTTCAACAATGAATTAAATATTGAAAGAATTAATTTAAAATACAACTAACCATTTAGAAAGCTATTTTGGAGCCTACAGCAAACTGCAACGCCTTCCTGAAGACCTGGTGGACTGCTCCTGGTGCACACACTTCGTAGACGACACTTTACACCACTCACTACTCACTAACGAGATTTAAATTCGCGAATAAATCACTGCACTTATTCACAAATACACTACACAACACTGCACTTTTATTTTTAATCGCCAGTCTCGGTTCCGAACGTAATTAAACTGAATTTTGCGGTTCGATTTAGTTTGTTCAAGACAATCCTTTGCTGAATAAAATGATAGTAGTATTGGAAATATATTATTATTACATTTAAATATACAGAAAACAAACGTAAAATGTTTAAATTTATATGCATGACAAAATTATGCACTTTTTAAATATGCATTTCAAAATTAGTTTTGGGTAAAAATTTACAACAATTTCTCAAAAAAACTCTATGAATAAATAAATCACAGTTTAAACTTACATTTACATATGATTTTATATTCAAATCTTTAAAATTAAAACATAAAAATGTAATATTTCAACTACATACCTCCCGAATTTATTACGTAAACACCGGTACATACAATCGAGCCCCTCGCGTAATTTTATATATCAAAAAAATATATTTCCAAAATAAATATTTATCAAAATAACTAGAACAATGTCAGAACTTACTAAATCTTCGAAGAAATAATTCACTTCACAATATTTCACTCACTGAACTTACAACCCGACCGACCATTCTGCCGCAACTAATCACACTGATCTCTGAAATAAAAAATGATATAAAATTGGGGGGGAGTCGTGACGTCACGCATGCGCAGTTTTTTGGTAAAGGTTGTGACGTCACGCATTCTTCGAATTTTTTTGTTGCTCGAAAATAACCTGGATCTGCAATAGCAGATCTGCCACGCCCAGAATCAAACTGGAGCGGATTTGGGTAGCAATGGCTGGATTTTACTAGGGATCTGCAATAGCAGAGCGTTCCAACCCAGAATTGAACTGGGAGGATTTATTGGGTACCTATGGCTTTAATTGGACTAGGGATCTGCAATAGCAGAGCCTCTCTACCCAAAATTAGCTGGGATCTGAAATTGCACTACTAAATGCCCTGAATTAAAAAATAGGGGAAATAAAAACATATTTATACATATAAATAATTTATTTTGCACACATAAATAATTATTTATTCAACAATAATACAAAAATATAATATATTATTCAGTGATCTTGTTTGATGAACCTGTGAACAGAAAACAACAAAATATTCAACAAAAATAAAATATAAAATATAATTTGGGGTATGTTGGTCCCAGCTTCAGAGACCTGAAGCTGGTTAAGCTCTGCAACCGCGGCAAGGTCCACCCCAACTGCAGAGAAAATGTTTGCATCCCCTGGACGCAAACAATGATATGAGTATGAAATGATATGAATGATCTGGAAAAGAATAAAAGAAAAGAGAAGAAATTGGTGGCCACCAAAGAAAAGAATGAAACACACACATAAAACACAGCTGGCTGCTGTGCTCTGCAACTCAGGATCCCGCATCTGAAAAGAAACAACGAGCCAGTTAGTAAAAGTTTAAAATGTATGTCATTATTTATTGACTTACAAAATGCGAAAACCTATGGGGCTCTGCAGTTGCAGATCTCTCGACTTGTTGGCAATGTCGAGGGGTTGTCGTCGTCTACGCCAGAAACCTGCGCCCCAAAAAATAAGTCAGACTTTGTCCACGAAAGTAAATAAACAAAAACAGCAAAACATATAATTTGAAAACGAATTTAAATAACTTTTAAATTATTCCAATACATTTTATGTACCAAAGTTGATTGCAATAATGTAAAATAAAATATACAATGCCCGAAAATTAAAACAGATATAAATTATCTTTTCTAATATCGAAATATGTACCTACAAATATTTTTTGGGAATACATAAATACATAAGGACCTTATGTATTGTTACACATGTTTGCCTGGTAAATAATAGGGGTACAATATATTATAATACAAATTATATCAAATAATTTTTATCAGGAAACATAATTTTTTGTTTTGAACCAAAATTAACGAAATTTTGCATATCCATATATTATTTAACGTAGAATCGATTGGTGAAGGTCCTGGGTTCGTATCTCTTTTAGTTTGCAACTTTTGTTTATTAAAAATCAATATTTCGGTAACCAATTCAAAAGTAATTAGTTTAATTAAATTCAAAATGCAACAATGACGTGCAGTAAAAATATACAGAAATCTACAAAGAATACGAAATTGAAAACTAAATTTACATATGATTTACTTTAAAATAAATTAGAGCAAATAATGTTTCAATCATTTTTAGGGGCATAAATTTTATAGGAAATAAATTGAATTTTGCTAGACTATCAATAAAATGTTGAAGAATCAAAATATTGATTTTTAATTTGAAAATCTTTTTTAGTTTTTAATTTATAGGTCGCCAAAGGTACAAAACATAATAGAAATTATATTAGATACATTTTTAACGAAACAAAATTTTCAGTTTGTTCTAAAAATTTAATATGTGGACCAATTTTAACGAAATTTTGTATATTTATGTAATTTGGGCCGTAGAATCGCTTGGTGAAGGTCTTGTGTTCGTATCTCTTTTAGAATGCAACTTTTGTTTATTAAAAATCAATATTTCGGTAACCAATTCAAAAGTAATTAGTTTAATTAAATTCTTATGCAACAATGACGTGCAGTAAAAATATATAGAAATGTACAAAAAAAAATACAAAATTGAAAACTAAATTTACATGTTTTACTTTAAAATAATATAGGAAATAAATTAAAATTTTGCTAGTCTATCAATAAAATATTGAGGAATCAGAATATTGATTTTTAATTTGAAAATCTTTTTTAGTTTTTAATTTATAGGTCATCAAAGGTACAAAACATAATAGAAATTATATCAGATACATTTTTTACCGTAACAAAATTTTAAGTTTGCTCTAAAAATTTAATACGTGGACCAATTTTAATAAAATTTTGTATATTTATGTAATTTGGGTCGTAAAATCGAATGGTGAAGGTCCTAGGTTCGTATCTCTTTTAGTTTGCAATTTTTGTTTATTAAAAATCAATAATTTAGTAACCAACTCAAAAGTAATTAGTTTAATTAAATTCTTATGCAACAATGACGTGCAGTAAAAATATATAGAAATCTACAAAAAATACAAAATTGAAAACTAAATTTACATATGTTTTACAATAAAATAAACGAGAGCAAATAATGTTTCAATCATTTTCAGGGGCATAAATTTTATAGAAAATAAATTGAAATTTTGCTAGTCTATCAATCAAATGTTGAGGAATCAAAATATTGATTTTTAATTTGAATATCTTTTTTAGATTTTAATTTAAAGGTCGCCAAAGGAAAAAAAAACAAAAATTATATCAGATACATTTTTTAACGAAACAAAATTTTCAGTTTGCTCTAAAAATTTATTATGTGGGCCAATTTTAACGAAATTTTGTACATTTATGTAATTTAGGTCGTAGAATCGATTGGTGGGTTCGTATCTCTTTTAGTTTGCAACTTTTATTTATTAAAATTCAATAATTCGGTAACCAATTTAAAAAGCAATTAAGTTAATTAAAATGTTGTGCAACTATGACTCGTAGTAAAAATATATAGAAATCTATAAAGAATAGGAAATTTACATATGTTTTAGTTTAAAATAAACTAGAGCAAATAATTGTTATAGCAAAACAAATTTGATACGAAAAATGTATTATTTATTTGAATTTGTATCGTTTACAGATCGAGATCGAGCAAGTTTTTGCCGGATGAATCGCCAGTGTTCGAGCTCGCGACCAGCAAAAATATCAAAACGTTTTCAAACGTTTTGATTTTATTATATTTTTTGTGTTTTATGTTTGGATTGTTGTAGATAAAAAATAAAAGCTTACCCGCTCTAGCGAGTTCTGGCGCTAGGTGTGATCCACCCCCCTGCAGGTGCACCTGCAGGGGTTCGGCGCGACGTCTTCACATCCCTCGGTGTCCATCGCTGTTCATCCCCCAGGTCTCTCGTTCGAATCTGCCAACCACACTTGGTTTACCCAGTACTGCCGTCCCTTCCGACACATTTCACCCTTCGCCTTATTAAGAACTGTTACTTGTTGACGACCAACCACCGTAAATAGTCTGGCGGTTGGCCCTTATATCAACGCTGTCCGGCTACTTATAGCCTATGAAACAATTTCACAGTCTTAATCTTAGAACTCTTCGGGCGATGCCCTACTAAGCTCAGTTTTTTCACCGCGCATCCACCGCAACCTGGGCCCAGGTCTTATATACCGATAATACTTAATGATAGCTATTATCTGCGGTGGAGTACGCGGCTACTTCGTAGCGCTGACCTCCGATAATACCGGGGAGGTACGGTCTACGATGTAGGCTACTTCCCGGCTACTTCGCATCATTCCCCAGAGTGAAACTATTCTCTCTATATATATCGGGGAAATCTGTGGTTGCCGGTCGGGACTTACGACAGTACTGGGCTGCAGAGACGGAGAGACCTGGATCTGCTTGGCTGGAATCGAGCGCTCATCTCGGATCGGCTGGAAACACTTTCTTCTTCACTTGAATTCACATTTTAAACGTATGTGAATTGTAAATGACGACGACGTCGACGGTGTGTGAGAACGAAGGCGAAATACGTGATCACTCACCGAGAGTTCGATGAGCAATGATCCAACATGAACAATTAATAGCGGCGCTGTACGTCATTCAGACTATGCGCAGTTCAAACACAATTAATTAAATTAAATTCTCCGTTCAACAAAAGTATTTTTTCAAGTAAAACGATTTGAAATATTGGCGGATCTCTTTTGGGTGGTTAGGGATGTAACACGGGTCATTGAATTATAAATGTGTTTATTATTTGCGTTACACATATATTACATGTTGTAGGGCGGCGGTTGTTGTTGGTAGGGAATGTTGCCAGGCTGGGGTTGCTGATTCATCTGGCGCAGATGTGCAACAAGCGCGGGCGTGCCCTGCTGCTGCTGCTGTTGCTGCTGCATGGCCATGAGCCGCATGCGCTGCTGCTGCTGCTGCTGCTGGTAGCTGGCCGGCTGCGGCTGCACCGTGGGCTTGGGATAGGGCGGCGCCGGCAGCCCCTGGCCCATGCTGCTCATGGTGACGTTGGGCGCCTGCATGTACTGGGGCCGCTGCGCCTGCCCCATGGCGGCCTGCGCGGCGGCCGCACGTTGCTGCGCGGCGAGGTAGTCGGCCTGGGCCTGCGCCCGGAAGCCCTGCTGCTGCTGCTGCTGCTGCTGCTGTTGCTGCTGCTGCTGCTGTTGCTGCGGCGCGCCGAAGCCCTGCATCTGCATCATCTGCTGGCCGCTCGGCATCATCTGTTGGCCAGCGTAGCCGCCGTACTGCTGCTGCATGGCGCCCCCGTACTGCTGCTGGAACATGGCGGCCTGCGCTTGGGCCTGGTTGCTGGGCGGCAGCTGTTGGCGCAGCTGCTGGCGCGGGAACTGGCGCTGCATGGCCTGCGGCGGCGGCGGCGGCGGCTGCTGCTGGTACGTGGAGGGCTGCACGCCCGCCTGCACGCCCTGCACGCCCGGCCCCGGGCCCATGAACGGATGCCGCTGCCGCAACATGTTGGACAATGCCTGCTTCGACTGATTGATCTGCGGCCGCTCGAATCTCGTCATATTCGCCATCTGCTGTGGATAGTACGCTTGTTGTTGCTGCTGCTGCTGCTGCTGTTGTTGTTGTTGCTGTTGTTGCGCTTGTTGTTGGTACCTATTATTATAAAATTAATTTTAATGAGTTACACACATACGCATGTACACTGCATACCACTGTTGTTGTTGGCCAGCTGCAAACTGCTGCTGTTGTTGCTGCTGTGGCTGTGGTTGTGGCTGGGGCGGCTGCTGTTGCAGAGCGGCCGCCGCACTGTACCCGCCCATGTGCTGCTGCTGCTGCTGTTGCTGCATGGCGGCCATGACGCCCGGCTGCGGCTGCATGGGCCCCCCCAGCACGGCTGCTGTCGGCGGTGTCACCACGGCGCCGCCTGCTCCCGGCTTGGGTTTGCGCGGGCGCCGCTGCCCCTTGTTGCCCCCGCGCCCCTTGCCCAGGGCGGCGCTGCGCGGTGACTGATCCACCGAACTAGGGGTATCTGCCTTTAGCTCACAGTCCTTCAGCTGTAGGTTGCAGTAAACACAACAACACTAAATACCCAACATGTTACTAATCGCTCTTGTCAACCTCTTTCGAAACCAAAAAGTTGACAGTGAACTCAAAATGCGTAATGCACAAATAATAAAATAATCCAAATGAACGGATAACACTACAACTAGCACTTCACAACGAGTATGTGTATTTGTTGGAATAGTTGGTCTTACCGGTTTCTCCTGTATCGGTTCGAGATCCTCCGGCGGCAGTGGGATCGGATCGAGATAGTAGCTCGCCGGTCTCTGTAAGTTGTGCGTGTGATACCGTAGTAGGCGATGCGAGTCTTCATACCAGAGCGGTTTGCGCTCAATCTTAACGGCCCCGAACCAAGCCCAGGACAGCGGTGCGGGATTCTTGTGGCCCTCCAGCAAGTCCCACGCGGACACACGCTGCTTGTCCGACACCTGCAGGCCCTGCTTCTTGTCGATGCTGTCGAAGCCCGCGATCTTGTTACCCTTGGTGTCGGTGAGGCAGCCGACGGGCTCGCTCGCCATCACCTCCACAGCCAGCTTGGCCAGTGGCAACAGCTGGCGGACGTGCTGTACTGACGCGCTGTTTCTTTCTCCAAGTTCTTTGCGCAGTTTCTTCATCAGGTTCTGGTAGTGCTTCTTGTTTTCATCCTTTTCGCTTTGACTATCCGACACTAGTGTCGAGTGTACCAGTGTCGCCAGCATGTCAATCACCGTTGTGAATAACTCTCTGCAGATACACACAGTACAATGAAATCATATTCATGCTAACATCCACTCAATTCACTTACGAATTATTGTTCAGGTCAATGACTCCGTACGTTACTAGTTGCACCAACAGAATCGCCCAATCTGTCGTAGCTGTTGTGTTTCGTTGAATCGTATCAAACATGCCCCCAACTAACGAAAACCGAAGTTGCAGAGCATCGAGTAGTAACTCACGACTTTTTGGATCATCATAATTGTTCATTCGTTCCTATTTACAATATAAAAAGCAGTGTAAAACAACATTGAACGGAACCTATTTCAATAGAAACTTACATCTTTGCTCATACTTAGAAACTGGGACAATTGTGAATGTAGTGAAGACAGTAAATTTTCCCGCTGGTCATCCTGTCCTTTGAGACACGTGAGCACGAGAGACAAGAAGGGCTGATGACTCAACAGTGAGTGTCCTTCGTTGTCCGAGTCCGTATTGCGCTTGTTGGGTGACTTGCGGCAGGTCCAGTTGCCGGACTCAAGCACTTGACCCGCTACCTTGAGCACTCGACCTTGCACTGCACTCGGCAGCTTTGAGACTAGTGGGGCCACCAACCAAATAGAGCCTGACTTGCCTTTTGTCTCACTCCTTTAATCAGGACAATACATTTACAATCAGTTAAATACTAGAAACTATTTTCAACTTACTTGGTATTTTTATTGTCACTGGTCGAACTGGAACTATTGTTCAGCTGGAAGACGTCGATGGCTGCTTTAGCCACAGTGTCCAACCACTGATTCAGTTCAGATGAATTGCTATTGAATTGTTTAAACATCAGCTGCAGATCCAACCAAGACATGCGTAGTGTCCACTGTTCTAAATTCTTCAAATAAAACAAACACATCGTAAATGTAATAGCAAATGATGGAAAATGTGAATGTGTACCTCTAAAATCATTGTAATGACACTTTTCTGATCCAGTTCATCCATAGCGGAACTGGTCTCGGGATAGCAAATCATATGCAAGAGTCTCTGTGCTTGCGAGTGTGTGAGCAACGGATCCAGCAGGTTGTCGGGATGGCAGAGCTCCTCGGGGTGACTGAGGCAGCGTTCCAGGACCCACTGCTGGGAGCAGATCTCGCGGAGCACGTGCCACGCGAACGCGGACAGCGACGCGGTGCCCTCCGCCGAGCCGCCGCCACTGTTCTGTTGCCTGGCGTGGACACGAACGAGTGCAAAGTTAGTGAAATGAGAACAACACAGTATGTGACAACACTTAAAGACTAGACCGTCTTCTTGGGTATTTCAACACAACAGACTGCAGAAGCGGGCTGAGTGAACGTAATGGAAATGAAAATAAATCATAATGAAATAAAAAGCGAGACGAGATACATAGAGCAAAGCGAAATGATGGATGTTTCCATTGAATGCACAAACCTCTGCACGGCTCTGGAACTGTTCCCATCCAGTTCTACAACAACCCTAAGACATATAAAGACATTGAGGTTCAATTGGTTTGGCTAGTGGCTAGTGTTACACGATACATACGTGAGGTCACACATGGAGTCATCCGCGGTGGCCAGCATGTCCGACGTGCCGAGAATGTGACTGATGCTGAGTTCACCTGGACCAGTGCTTTTATTAGGAGCAATGGCGGGCGCGTCACCCTTGCCCTTGGTACCTGCGGCTTTGCCCTCGCGAGCCGTCGCGTCGCCCACCACGAGGATAGCCTTGAGCACGGCCAGCACGGGGCCCACGTTGATGTTGTTGTGCGCGGCGGCCAGCAGATGCCGGTCGCAGCTCTGGCGCACGCTGTACGGCTGCTGGCCGGCCGGCAGCGGGTGCGGCGACGTGCCCACCGAGTACAGGCCCGGCTGCGGACACTCCACCGTCTTGAACAGGCGCAGTAGCAAGTGGCACGTGAGCCGCATGCCCGCCTCGCCGTGGCCCTCGTTCAGCGACTTGACCTTCAACAGGCTGGGCAGCGCGATGCGCGCGACAAAGTCCTCCAGCGAGAAGCAGTGGCGCGCGATGAGTATCGAGGTGAACACGGCCAGCGAGTTGTGGATACTGAGGTCCTGGATGTCGACTTGCGCCAGCACGTCCATGTAGAAGTTGGGGTGCGAGATGGGGCAGCAGAGTGCCACCAGGACGCCGAGCCACTCGCCGGCCAGTGCGTTACAGCACGCGGTGAGTTCGGCGCACATGGCGGCCAAGTCGTTGAGGCGATCGTTGTCCGTTTCGCGGCACACAGCCACCACCGCGTTGATCACGAAGCTGTACCGGTTGTTGGGCGACTCGGCTAGCTGGCGCGCCCAGGCGGGCTCCACGCGAGCCCCGCGCCGCGCCCCCAGCCCGCCCGTCACCTCCGCCAGGAACGCTGGATTGTACACACAGTTGTTGCTCGGGTTTGGCTGCAGCGCGCTGTACAACGCTTGCCGGATCTTGGGGTACGCGTTGCCGAACGGCTCGACGGCGTGCGGCTTGGACTTGAGCAGCGCACATGACGAGTACAGATCGTACAGATGCGCCAGGATGCAGCGCTCTGCTGAGCTGCAGTCACCCGGGTTCGAGACGTGCTTCACTACACGACACAGGCCCTCGAACACGGCCGATGTCTGATCGCTGGACACTACAACAACACAACATCAATACAAACACACACCCTGTACAACTGGACGCACTTACACAACAAGCAACAGTGGTATCTCCGTAATACACCGACGACGTACAGACTGAGCGATGTGGTGTAATGGCGCATCAGCACGGAACCCTTGGCAATGAGTTGAGCTTCAACCTCCGGCAGTTCTTTCAAGATCTGAATGCACACGTCAATCAAACCGTATATGTTGAACGCAAGTTCCATCAGATCAAACAGGAAGGCAACGTGCTCCTGCACCGGAAGATAGTTGGAGTTTCCGGACGCGAAACTATTCAACATCTCGATGATGGTAGCGCTGCACTGCCACGTCACCACGTGCTGGTCAAAGTAACTGAGGCTCTGGCACTTGTGTGTGGTAGCTTCAAAGTTGAACTCGTTCCGAGAGTGCTTCTTCACCTTACCGCCCTCGGCGACGTCAATGGAGAATTTCTTGGAGAAGAGTTTACAGATCTCCTTGGCCATCTTCTTGACGGTGTGGCGAGCCTCGTCGCGCACCTTGCCCACCCCGTACAACAGCACATAGCGCTGGTTACAGTCGTGTTGAGAGAACGCCTCGTCTTGGGGCAACGGGAAATGTGTGGTGTAGAGTAAATGTCGCGACGGGCGAAGCGCTGGTCCTGTGCTCGTCGCCTCTACCCCAGAGCCTCCCTCTGCTGGATGACTTCCCTGCTGTCCATGCTCCACTTCCTTCGGACTGTCTGGAGCGTCCAACGAGTTCTGTTGATCCTCCTTGATATGCTGGAGAATTTTATCCAAGTCATCGTCAATTTTCGAATCGTCATAGTCCATGGGTCGCGAATGATCCTCCAACTTGGCCGGCTTCAAGTCAATGCCAGCGAACATGTCGTCGTCGAGAGCATTCGGTGGCTGGTTGGCGGGCGTGGCAGGCTTATTGGAGTGCGGAGTACCGGCGCTGGGCCCCGCACCACCCGTCAATAGGTCGCCCCGTGAGATGAGTGTGCACATGTAGGCGTCGTGCGAGAACACATCGTGGCGAATGAGTTCGGCAAACAAATGTACGAGGTTGGTGAAGGTGGCGCGCTGCTGTTGTTGCTGCTGCGGTGGGCCCACCGTATCATCCAGCACAGGCGCGTCATGGTCCAGGAAGCGCATAAGTAACGACTGGAACACGGGTAATCCGCCCGGTTGATTATTAGCCGAACTAGCCGAGTCTTTATCGTCCGTGGCGGCAGTGTCTGCCTCGGAGGCCGTCACGTCGGCTTGCCGCTTGTCCAGCAGCCAGGCCACCGCCATGGCGCGGTGCTCGCCGCAGCGCTCGTGCGACACCGCCCACTCGCACAAGATCTGAATGATGCTCTCATCCTGGCTGGGGTTGTACTCGGTTCGTGTTTCTTTGCCCTCTGAACCGCACGGCTGGTTACTGTTGCTAATGATTGGCGAGTCTTTGCCTGCACTGCCGGTTCCGGTGGCGGTCCCCGATGTCGATACAGAAGCAGCAACCAGAGTGAATATCTTTGTGTATAGTGTGTCCAGTGAGTTGTTGGCGTCGACGCGGTCGAATCGATGTCGGTCCAGGGCGTCTAGAGCAGCTAGTACTTTATGGGTGGCGGCGCCTGCCGGGCTGGTCCACTTGTCGGCCCGCCAGCGGCGCTCCGCCCGGCGGGAGCGGGCGCGCACTGCGGCCTCAGCGCAGCGCACCTGACGACGTAGTGCTGCGGTGGCCGCACGAGCTGGCAGGGGCAGAGCGCTGGGGGCTGCTGCCAGCAGGTCCAGCGGTGAGCCATGCCACACGGAGGCTAGCCGGTGCTCGCCGGCGCCGCACCACACCAGCGCCGTGGGACACTCCAGCACGATGACCTGCAGGATACAGCTCAACTCCAGGATGATGTCTCTATGATGTGGACAGTTCAGATACTCATTCAATGTCATCTGTAGTGGGTTCGCGGCTACTAAATCCTTGCTCTTGTCTTTATCACTGGTCTGACTTTCACATTTAATTAAATCACTTTGCGGTGACGTCAAACTTAAGGTAGTTTCGGCGACACTGTTACACATATACGATAGTTTTTTCGCGCACAGGAATGCTAATCGCCTAGATAACAATTCTGACTGCACAAACTCATCTAAATACTGTAATGCCAAAGGTAAAAATAATTTCAAGATACCGTCGTCTGAAGGTTGAGACTTCATTTTGTCCAGTAATTCCAGTATCCAATTTAAATATTCCTGTCTTTCGAGCAAACCTAAAAACATTGAAAAATAAATGATACCTAAATGCACGTCATTCTAGTTGTACAAACTTTACCTTCCTCGTACATGTACTTGGCGAGTTGTACACAATAGCTCCATTGCCGCTGAGCAATCTTGTGGTCGCTTTCAGAGGTGGTGCTGGCAGGATGCGCAGGTGAATGCATGGGCGCCGGTAGAGTTCCAATAGATCCGACCGCTCCAGGAGTTACTCCGCTGCCCGATTTCTCACTACTGTTATGGTAATAATCCTGCAGTTTTGGAATTTGATCCTTTAAAAACTTAATCAATGTGGCAGTCCATTCGGTAGTGGGATCTGGCAGCTGGCGTTTCTTGATTTTGGCCTCTGATATTGCTACAGTATAAGCAGAACTTAATTTTATAAACCAAGCAGCTCTTAGCATAGGAACTTGGTATTCACACAACATCATAAAGATTTCCTCTTTCTTATTAAAGTTTGGAGCTTTCTTGGCTAAGCTCATTAAGGGCTTGTTTCCTGCAAGGTCTTTAAACCAAGCTTCGTACGCATTTTTTGTTCTAATTGTAGCTGGCCAAAAGTTATCTTTTGGATTAATTTGTTGACGCTTTCTACCAGAATCTGGTAAAGTACTTAACTCTTCTTTTCGAGCAATGATTGCATTAAAATACGCACCCACCTTGCTCGCAGAAACATTACAGTTTCTAGCAGAACCAAATTCGTCAGTAAGTTGAGGCATAGTAGCAAATCCATGTTTGACATTAATACTTGTAAGTTCATCCTCTTTTTGTTTTGGTTCTTGTGGATATACATCAGGAGGTCCAATTCGTGGCTTTTTCAGCGGCCTCTTTTCGTATGAAAGGCTCATCATGATGCCGTTTTAATCAATTTTTTTTATAAAACTTTCCGCATGATAATATACGTATTAATTAAATTAACATAATTTATAAAATATAGAAATAAATATTATCCATTACACTTTCCACAACGAAAACAATATACAAGTTCTTTGTAAATTCATTGTACAATAAATAACTGCTGCATACACATATCACCTTTGATTATGTAGAATTTGTTACAATGTAATTATCAATTTTATCACAATATTTACATTAGAAATTACATTTTGATGTTGCTTTTCATCTTAAAATGTCAGACATGACGCAAAACGATCTGTTGTCTTACCTTTACAATAAATTGTGACACTTGTCAGGGAGTCCCGGTACTGAAATATCCCTAGGCTAGAACAGTCAGTATTTTATTGTAACGAAAGAAAATGGAAATATAATTGTCAAATATTTTGGTTAAACACTCAATAAATGACGTTGTAATGTATATTTTATAAATTAGATAGAAAAATTACATGGAAATGGCTTTACGTCGTATATTTTCATTAGGTGAATTGCCTTTATTATGGTATGATACTAAACTTGTAGGTTATGAATGAAAATTAAAATTATTGTCATTTTTAGTAATCGATCAATTACGTACAACAAATTTCCTAAAAGTGTACGACATTTTAAGAGAAATAGAACAGAGACACCGAAAATTGAAAATGATGCTTTGCATACACCATTTACAAGTTATCCGCTGATAAATGGACCACTGCAATATAGTATACTTTTGAAGCCCTTTGCATTCACTGTTATAGTCAGTAATACTGAAACCATAATTATAAGTTATTGATTATGTACTAACATTTAATTTTTAGTTTAGTTCATCTTGTTTCGCGGGAGCTGCGATATGGCAATATGAAAATATGCGTGCTCATGCGTTACGTATGATGCGTCAACCAGTTGGATGGTTCCAAAAGAAAATTCAACCGTATAAAACAGTGAGATGAAATACAATGTGTATTAGTTAATACGAATATGAATCAACATTCATATATTTAGGGTTCAATTAGAAGAGAAATTAACATTTGGTGGAATGGATTATCCCAAGCAGAAAAATTATTTGTTCCTATTTGTGCAACAAATATTCTCGTGTTCCTGGCGTGGAGAATACCTCGTTTTCAGCCCGCAATGCTAAAATACTTTTGTTCGAATCCGGCGAGTCAAGTGATTTGTTGGCCAATGATTCTGTCTACATTTAGCCACTACTCGGGCCTACACATTCTAGCAAACATGTATGTGTTACATAGTTTCAGTGCAGGGGCAGTAGATAAAATGGGAAAAGAACAGTTTTTAGGGTTGTACTTGAGCGCTGGAGTTGTATCCAGTTTTACTAGTTACATGTATAAAGTTTTCTCGAAACAACCTGGATTGTCTTTGGGTGCGGTATGTTTCTATATTTATATATTGTTATGAAAATAATTAGCAAATTTTATATTTCAGTCTGGAGCTATAATGGCAATACTGGGATACGTGTGCACCCAGTATCCCGATACAAAATTAGGAATCATTTTCCTACCATTTTTCACTTTCCCAGCAGAAGCAGTTAGTTTTGCTACTAATTAATGATTTGAATAAAACACTAATTACTTGTTGATTTTCAGGCAATTAAATTTATTGTGGGCTTTGATTTACTCGGCTTATTGATGGGCTGGAAGATATTCGACCATGCTGCACATTTAGGAGGCGCCGCTTGTGGAATGTACGCAATGTATAAACTAACAATACAGTTTATTAATATGGGTTGTTTCAGAGCGTGGAGTCAATGGGGCAACGAATACGTTTGGCAAAAGCGAGAATATCTTCTACGCCACTGGCACAATATACGAGGTGCGCCCCAGAAATAGTAACTTAATTGTTGAAATGTATTTAATTCTTATATTTTCAAATAATTTCATTAAAACAATTAACATGTGTGTGTTTGTATTCAATCTTTGAGATGAGCGGCGTGATACCTGATGTGCTCTTCGACGAAGCTTGCGATGTAGAAGTAACTGTGGTCGTAGCCCTGGCGCATCTTCAACACCGCTGCCATGTTGGCATTCTTACACGCCGACACCAGGTTCTCTGGCAGGAGTTGTTTATTTTTGTAAAAATTATCTTCTGTACCTTGATCAATGAACAGCTCTAACGGAGCCCCGTCATATGTCTTGCACAGCTCAGTGGTATCCCATTGCTCCCAGTTGGCGGTTTCGCGGGGGCCCAGGTACCCCGTGAAAGCCTTGACACCCCAAGGACATTCGATTGGATTACAAATTGGAGCAAAAGCAGACACGGATTTATAAAGACCTGGCTTCTTTAACGCACAAACGAATGCTCCATGTCCCCCCATACTATAACAATTATTTGATTGAAGCTTCACTTTTCAATTGATGGATATATCGTACCTGTGTCCAAATATGGATTGTTTTCCTTCTAACGTTGGAAAATTTACATTTACAACCGTAACTAATTCCGATGTGATATAATCGAACATTTTGTAATTATTCTTCCACGGTTCTTGAGTTGCATTTATATAAAACCCAGCACCGACTCCAAAGTCCCACGCGTCTGAATCCCCCGGGAGGTTCAGTCCTCTCGGAGATGTGTCTGGGCAAACTATTATGATTCCTTCTTCGGCAGCATACTTTTGCGCACCGGCTTTTTGTATGAAATTTGTTTCGTTACATGTCAAACCCGATAACCAATATAACACTGGTAATTTTTTACATTCACTTTGTTCTGGTAAATAAATAGCAAAATTCATTTTACATCCTAATTCTTTTGATTCGTGCGAAAAAATTTTTTGTGTTCCACCAAATATTTTATTTGAAGATACTTCTGTTATTTGGTTGGCCATCTAAAATATAAAATGGTATTTATAAGGAATAATAGTAGTAGCTGACGGGGATTTACCTTTGATAATTGTCTAAGAATTGTTGCCGTGATGAAAGTTTGGTTTAAAGTGCAGAAAAAGAGAGGTTATTTCAGATAACATCTGTGAAGCTGAAAAAAAATCATGCCGTGACGTCCTTGTTTTGCATTGGTTTATTTTGATTACGCGATATTTGATAAAACCTTTTTAACAAAAATTATACTGACGAAAAATGAAACTGAAAAGCCAAAAATAAAATAAACCAATATAAGTTACCTTTTAAGTTGGCGTCAAACAATTTGCAGATTTAACTTTTTGTAACTATCTATTTTCTACCATTAGGGGTAGAATTTTTATTTCAAATTTAAATGGAACCAACTTCGAGGTATACCCTATCCAAGAAAAAAGAATCATCAAAATCGGACTACTCTGTAAAAAGTTATGCCTGGTCATACATAAAAAAATATATGGGTCGACTTTTCCTTTCTTTCGTCGGTTAAAAATTGGAGCACAGGTGGTTACAACAGAAATATCATTTCAATAATTAGAAATTTATTCGTAAACAATATATAACAACACACTTTGTACTAAGAATTGACATGAATAAAATTATTGGTAACATTGACTATAATGCTTAGAACATAATTATTACAATAAAAAAATATACCATCTATCTACATAAAAATGCTAGCGATCTGAAATTCAACACTGTACAATAATACTTGATAAAATCATCACATAACTGATGTGTGTTCCGGACTAACATATAACAAATTCTTAAGATTATCATAAGCCGCGTTAATGACGCCCCAACTAAAAAATGCACGAGTGGAATTGGTGGTGACACCTTTGTAGATGTTCCTGATTCGACTCCCGCGCTCTCTGTAAATCAACATAAACACCGTGAATATGTTCTGGAAGTGGCCTCCGAGCTGCTGCTGCATCTTGAACTTGACCACGTTGAGTGGATAGAACAGTGTGCTGAGCGTGACCCCAATGAACGCGCCCGTGGCAAACTGCTCCAACGTCCGTTCTACGCCCGACTCACGTTTCGGCAGCCGCTTCTGGATCTCATCTCGACAGATGAAGAAGCAAGCGTTTGACGGGCCATTTCTTAATAGAATTGGTACTAAACCTCGGTAGTACTCTCGTATGCCGTAACTTCGCAGCTCTGTGAAAGCGTGTGACATGTTCTTGAACTCTGCGTGGTATTGAGACACCGACAGTAGAGTTTGTATTCTCTCGAATGGCACTAGAATGGATTCCATTGTACCGGCAATGACGCCGGACATCATTTTCGCTACATATGTGTTGACTGGATAAACCTTGAGCTGTTTATAGCACTCGTCGTACATTCCAAACATGATGGACATGGATAATGTCTTCTGGCACAGTGGTGGTAAAATTCCGCGGTACAAAAAGTACAATCCCTCATGATGTAATTGTAAAATTGCTTTGTGGACTCGAACTCCATGGATCATCTGACAATTTCCTATATTAAATCATTGTTTTACGCAAGTGTAATACATTGTTACCTGACGAATGATAACTTTGTTTAAAGGATAAGTGACCGTAATATTGACGACTGCTGCGCCCCATCCGCAAGCAAATTCCTTCCAGTCAAACGATTGTTTTAGCTTATGTTCACCTACATTAGAAAGCATTTTATTACGTTATATTTTCTGTATCTTTATAGTTAATTACTGTAATCTAAAAAACAAATAATTGTTAGGTTATATAATAAATATTGGTCATTAACATTATTGTAGTTATTGAGTGCATACCATTGTATATTTCTATAAAATGTTGTCGTCAATCACTATACTGTTTATTTATTGAAATTATATTAAAATTATTCATCCTCATTCTAAAATTTATTTTTAATTTACTTGAATGACAAATGTCACGAGCACCTACATACAAGACGTCATTGACAGAACGTCCTATCACATATGATATGTGATGTGACAGAGGTGGTGTTCTCATTAAGTTATATATACTAAATATTATTTTTCTTTTCTATTTTATATTACAATTTCTTCATATTCGACTTGATTACTTGATTTTGTGTTAAGTAATTTCTGGTAAAATTGCCAATCGAACAATAATTAATTAACAAATTATTTCGCATTAATAACCAATAATATGTACAAAAATAAAAACTATTATATAAATAATTAATAGAAAATATATATTATTATATAATTTTACATTATATGGTTGGTTTTCCGTTTAGTAGGTGGGGAACTGTCAGATTCAAGGCTGACGACGTGTGATTACAAACATCACAAATCGACGTGGCCAAGTCATTCAACTTAAGGAAGCTTGAACTTGGTAAATTTGCTGAATCAAAACAATTTCTTATAAAAACAGTAATTAAAATAAAGTGATTAGTTTATTATGTATCTAATATAATTTCATGTTTCAGTTGAATCTCGAATAAGTTAGTAGAAAGATGCGTCAATTGAAGGGGAAACCAAAAGAAACAGCGAAACAGAAGAGGGAACGCAAAAAGGACTTTGCGGATACTCATCGTCAAGTATTTACAATTGCATTGCCTACATTGGCGGCCGTATTCCTATTTATCGCGGCTTACATTTATGTGAAAACCAGACCAAGCGCTTACTACGCTGAGGTGTGAGCGTAGAGAATGACATCTATTACAAATTGTTAAAATATATTGTTAAGGATTGGGGACCAGAAAGTATTTTTATATAACATTATTAAATAAATCGTTGATATCATTTATTACTGTTTGCTTTATTTCATAAGGGTATTTTTATTAAAAAACTTCATTGTTGCACCTCTATCCTAAACATGAAATAAATAAAATAGTTTCATACAAGTCACATATGGTTTCACTAATAAGCAATAATTATACCGCTTAACATTGACAAACTACATAAAGCACCTGGTAAACATGTGGAAATGTAATAACACAGATTGGTGAGCGTTTGTTTGGGTACGAACCAGATGCCTGTGACAGTATTTGCAAATGATAAAACCGGACCTCCAGAGAACATAGAGATTAACAATGAGTATGGGAATGCAAATTTGAGCGAATTCCATATTTTCGGCACTTTGTTGTAAGCGGATTTGATTTATTGGCAACAATTACCCTGGGATCGCAAATACATTAAATCTTGTATAAAGAATTCTCTCTCACGCACGCACACTAGAACAAATACAAATATGGTCCATAGTAACACACATACACACGCACAAGATTACTTACTAACTACACGGAAATGGTTCAAATTAGTTAGTAAATTCCTTGAAATTCACACCTTATCCTTATCTCACGTCATTTTATAAATTATAGTCGAAGTAATTACATTTCATTGCGTGACTTTGAAATAATAATCTTGATTGAAAATACAGTTGGTCAGTGTATCGAAGAAATCTTATTATTATTCAAAAGACTAGATAATAAAAGAAAATAAAATTGAAATGACATGACATAAGGCATGATCGAAACTTGTCATTCAAACATTACACATTTATCATAAAAATAATTATATATTCACAATTTTTATAATAGCTACATAAAGATATCACTAAATTTCTGACAATTGTAGAAAAGTCCACTTTGTAAAATAAATATGTTTAGTCTAAACTTAAAAGTCCATTTTGTTCAATATTGTACGCGTATATTTACAGGAATGGCAGATAAGAAATGCACCGCGCCACATGCTTCACAAACTCGCCTCAGTCTCTGTATCAAGAATATAATATACTATATATATTTTGTTCCAACAATTTTATGCACTACTTTTATTAAAAATAGCTCGGTAAAGCATGCAGCGAATAAAATCGTCGAACTTGACAAACGTGTCTCTCCAGCTTAAGATTTTTGTTCCAGCACAATATGTACAACCTTTTCTAAAGGTTTCATTCATCCAACAAAAATCCCAAGAAAGTTCTGGCTCCCATTAACATAAATAAACAATAAAATAAAACAAATCACAGTAATTCAGCGAACATGCCCCCGAACCAGATGATGACAAGCGGGAAGAGGTAGGTGACGAGGGCGCGGGCCAAAGTGATGTGCGAGGCGCTGGCGGTGGCGGAGTCTCCGCTGGTGGAGTTGTGCGAGCCCACCGGCTGCTCGGGCCGCCGCACCGCCGGCTGCTCGGGGTTGGTGGGCGGCGCGGGGTACACCACCGTCGGCTCGGGCTCCACCAGCCCTCCGCCGGACCCTTCTACCTCGGGCTCCGTCTCCGTGTCGTCCGTTAGCTCTCCAGACCCCGAGCCAGAGGCGTACGCTGCTAGCGATTCCTCTACACACACAATTATCAGAATTCATTGCAACAAACACTTAAATCTTAACAAGACTTACCGCTGTCGATCCATTCTACGTCCATACCCAAGTGAGCATTCTTCAGTTTGTTAGTGATGGTTTTCAAAGCAAACATTTGTTCATTTAAAATAGAGTTTGGTCTATTTACATCCACAAAAACATCAGGATTGTGCTTTTGATTCGCTATTCCATCTTCTACTACACTATGCGTGTACTTGCCAACCGCTGTACCATTCCAGCACTCGTCATCCTTGCTCGGTCGCTCTGCAATCTCTTCATTGTTGCAGATCTGGTACGGAAGATGACTCCAAAACTTTTTACTTTCCCTAACAACGTGTCTAATATCTTTGATTAATTTTTCTAGCGTGTCTTCTTGTTTGGCGTGCGCTACTTTACTTTTCTTATTGTCTTTTTCTTCGGGAGTGTTTTTGTTAAAATCTAACGTTTCAAATTTGAGTTCTCTGTTGGTGGCTCTGGGATTCCTTTCCAGAACTTCAGTTCCTTCGAACTGTAAATCATCGGGTTGAGAGTATTTAATACGTAGCATATTGTTGTGGTGTTCACTCCATGAGACTGATCGTCTCCGTTTGCCGAGTACGGGTTTTCCGCATCCGGTGAAGACTCTCTGTGACACATCTGGTCCGTTCTCCTGGAAGTTCATGATGGCTTCAGAGATCTTAATGTCGATTGGTTCGATGACCATCTCGATGTTGAAGGAGCCTAACAAACGGTCGGCTAGTTTGTCCATGTATGCTACGTAGGCGTTCCATTCCGTTTCCAGGGCGCTGTGGTAAGCCAGGCAGCCCTTCATCACGTTAATGCAGTGGTTGGAGCAGGCCCTCGCCTGCGGGGCCCCAGCACACCCTGCGCAGTGTTGCATGCGCAGCAATGACTTGGAACACTCCAGACTAGGTTTAATCTGTGAAAATTAACAAAGATAAAAATGTGTTTTACATAATCTGATGATGTGATGTGATACTTACAGCTAACATGTTCCTGGAGACTTCAGCACCGACGTACAGAGCTTTTGCGAACGTCCTGGCTGCTACAAACGATCTCTTTATTTGAATACTCAATTTGTGTGGCACGTCATCAAACGGTTTCAAGTCTTTCATGTGATCCGCTACGCAAGATAGATACTTTTCGTCAAACTTGTACTGAGAGTTAATAACAGTAAACATCCTCTGGTACAAAACGCTGAAGAAGTTATCCATCGCTTCAGTCAAGTCCACCTGACCCTTGTTGTAGTAATTCTCCAACTCTTGAAATAAGTCTGTGAAGACGTACGAGTTTTGCACGTAGATGATGCCGTATGTTCGCTTGAACATGTCGTGGAAATCTTTCTTCGAGTTGGTGAGCATCGTCCGGAAAAAGTCTGAAACGGGAATTCTATTGAGTGATAATATTTCTGTTATCACAAGTGTAAATTTGTCTACATTACTACCGATCACACAGCACCTTGTCTGGAGTCTGGAGCACCGAACATATGTTATACATTATTGTTTGTTACCAGTAAATATTTAGTGTGTTTAAAGTAAATAAATATCATGTTGAATGTTTATTTTTCAGTCCTACTACGTTAACAAACATTCTAATTTCTATCTGATGTTATTTCAGATGTAAATATTTTTGACTGTATACCCCATGCTACATTTATATAAAGATAAAATATAATGTGATTTATTTGCTTTGAGTAGTTTAATTGAAATATGAATGTGTGAGTCCAGGTGGCTGTGTGCGGTGCGATGCGATTCACGGCCCACTGAACTGCGAGAAGGGCTAAGGGTCGACAAGGCTGCTCCACTCAAATTGAGTAATCAATATGGTGTACACAAAGTAAAAAATGTCCACGCCGCTCTACTACAATTAAACCAGGACAGAGTCAAGTGAATCGCTTTTTATTACAAGTACAAAATATTTTAACGCAGCATATTTTAATTCGATATTTTAATATCGGAACCGGTTTCGCTTTATGGTATTACCATCGAATCTCTGCGACCTGGTGTTGAGCACCGTGGACACCCTGAGAACGGACTCCTTGACGGTGGCTTCGTAGCGCTGTTTCGCGAGGATCTGCAATCGCGCCTCCGTGGCTTCAGAACAACACGTGCGCTCCAGCTCGGGGCATACACGGAGATGGCGTCCTGCAAAATACAATAACACAGCATGTAGAGTGGTTACAATCGCAGACAGGACAATGGTTCCAGACTCTAGAGTACAGTAGGGGTGTGAACGATTAATCTTTATATCAACATCCGGTATGGGGAGTACTATTATTTCTCTCACTGGAATTATTGATTAAAAACTGAGTCTTGTAAATAAGAGATGTGATTTGGATGTGTGCCGGATTACAAAGAAAAAAAAACTTGGCAACGACACAAAACGACACAAACGGAAAAACTTTAACAATTCTGTAATTTATACGTTGAATTAAACTAGACAGCATAGTCATTTCATCCGAAATTTATGGCAGACCCTTCTTAAAAAGTATTGTGGATTCTCCATATATCCAATGATTAAATTGTTGTTGTCCTCAACCCAATATTTGGCAGTACCAATAAAAAAATTACTAGCTCATAAATATCAATAAGATATGCACGCTTATTCATTGCGTCATCCAACATTTTAATTTAAATCGTAATAACAATAAGTTGAAGGTGTCAAAGTTCAATTAGTGCCGCATAAACTATATTATATTTATGCAGATGAACCAGCAGTGTGACAATAAAATTACTCAAGCAGATCCAAAACTCAAATTGTCAAATTGTCAATTGTAAACGACAAGTATTTTTATAGAATTTAATTTAAATAAATAAAGAACGATATTTCCCCCGGCAGCTTCCTGGGTCAGCCCAGCATGAAATCATTATAATAGTTCTCAAAATGTTCCGCTGCGTAACACAAAAGTGGATAAGGGTGGAGGGTGCGAAAAACAAGTCTTATGGGGTGTTCAAGTGGCGACACCCCCTGAGGGTTGTGCCCCCTGCGGCACGCACGTCACTGCGGCGGCTGCCGACTGCCGGCTGCAGGGTTTAGACTAACAATTGCAGAGCAAGATGGATGTTGACACAAATGTAATGAATTGAGGTTACAAAAATATGGTACGATTCTGATTATATAAAACCTTTTAAAATAATAATAGGACAGAAATTCTATTAAATCTCTTTTACATTTAAAACAAATTGAAAAATGTCTAACGCCTTTCATGAAATTAGGTTGTCGAATTATTATGCAAATACGCACAATACGGGCGCGTTCGCTCCGTTGCTTTCACGAAGGCGATTTTCTTTCTTCAGCAAGTTGTTAAACAAATTACACGAATATAAAGGGTGATTTCACGTTGGAGGTGAACAATTAGTTCCTGAAGTCAATTATAGAATTACAGGCTATGCTCACGAAATAGCGCTAATATCATATTTTAACTTTAATAACTTTTCCTTTGACAAATATCTTTCACGTAATAAATGAATAGAATAATTAGGATTATTATTAAATCATTGTAAAAAAAATTGTTATGATTTGTATAACTAGCAGCTAATGAGATAATTACATAAAGTTCCATTCAAGATAATTCAACGCACTTAATGAAATTCTTAATTAAACCATTAATTACCACTTGTTGATAATTTTATGCGCCAGTGGTCGCCAAACATACAATGAATGAATACAAAACATCATGTCATCCGTTCTAATATATTTTCTATTGTTGGAATGGAACAACCAATTCGGCTGAAAGTAAAAATGCACTTCGGCTTGTGAGGTCCTACAGGACACAGTAACCGAGAGAGCTTTGAATGTCCCTAGTCCCGATCAAAACATTTTCTTATCAAATATTTCCTACTTTACTATATAGGTACACTGCTAAATTTTTACACGGAAGCTTAAGTCACTAAAAACTTTACAATATATGTATTATGATAGATTATTTATATAAATTACGGTTTATATGCATTACCCACAACTAGTGCTATATAAATAAACCAAATATTTATTATAGGAATTTAAGATAAAAACTGTAGAACAGATTTCATTCTATCAGAGACCATTTACCTTTCATCAAATCTATTTAAAACGAAAACATTTTTTGTAGATAACAGTGTACAGCGCACGTTTTGTAGTACGAGTCTCACAAAATATTTAAACAGCGTGTAAATGTATACAAATACCCAAAAATACATTCTTCAGGCGTTTGTATAGGAGGCAGAGCAGTGTGAGTGGGACATGCATAGGTGTTGAATGGCAGACTGTTTCCGGAACAAGCGAACATCACCCTTAGCAACGGACGCCTGCTGAATACTGGATTTGTCAGTAGCGCCGACCCAAGCAACTATATAATTTACTATTACGAATGTGTACTATTGCTGTAAAATATAGAATCGATACTGATACATTTTAAAATTCCAAACTCAATTGAACGTTTCCAATCTTCAGATGCGACATTTGTCGAGATAAGCGCGAACGAGGGGCGAGCGACTTGAAAACTCAATAGCCCGGCTGCCAACCCCGATTAGCGGTGAGTCAGAAAGAAAGCTTTCGAGTTAGAGGAATTCGGTAAGGTAACCGCCGCTCATGCGTTCATAATGCGTGCGTGCTGCGACTCTTTTCTGCTCAACTATTTTAAATCATACATAGCTATTCCAATCGGTACTTGGTTCCAATATTCGCGTTAGCTATACTTTAACACTTGAATAGTTCAGAGTATCTCGTGACAAAAAGTAATTATCATAAATTAAATTAAAGACAAGTATATCAATATACATTTTCCACGTCGTTAACCGCCTAAAAAACGTTGAGTAACTTTTCTCTCGCCTGTCAGAATCAATCAACACGAAATGTTTAAAAACACAAATTATTTAATATTTATGTTCACGATATTAAAGTATGACCTGCGGTTGACTGTTTATCCGCTAAGTAGGGAGGTATGTAAACCCAGCTTAAAACTAACAAAGATTAAGATTAACCAAAGCGAAACTAAGTACGCCAGGTAAAAATTGCAGTCACATTAGCGATATTCAGCTGGCGCCGCATGCCGCGTGCATTCCTCTACAGCAGCTGCGGGTTGCGATGCACCTTGTGCTTAATAACATAACGGCTCTTGGCTCTGCAACTGCAGATCAATCGCAGCCAATTTTCTCTTTCATTTTACAAGTTGCGTATTATATATTCGACATGTACCTATTTGAAATTTGGCGAGTTTAACAAGTACAGCTACGAGTTTTTTTATCGCGAATGTGGTAGAGATGCAAACATGTAAGAATGTCGTCGGACTGGACAGCGAGTTCGAGTTGAGACAACCGAGATAACCTCACTCTGCTCGACTTAATCCTGGTAAACGTTCACAAATAATTTTAGGGAAAAATGATTCATTCTGGTTACAATGTTACACATTCAGAGGATACAGTTATGAGTCAAAGATGTAACATGACGTTAGTGAGGTTGAGGTAGATTACACATAGTGTGAATCTGTGAATGACGTCGTGTTGAGGAACGTACGCCACTGGAAGTGGTTGTGGTGGATATCGCAGATTCGGCGTGAACCGTGAGTCAGCCATGAACCTCGAGCGAGCGAGGAATGCGGCCGATCCGGGACTTGTAAACGTTGCACCTTGCATATTTTACAATCAAGTTGAAACTTGTCTGCGCCACCAATAAATTCCATACACTTCTATACCTACATCCCTCTACCAGTCACGACTTGTTCGTCAAACGCTTATGACAAACATAACTCTATTATCTCACTTTAGGTATTTCGCATTAACATTTGACAAAGGGTACGCTGTCGTTATTACTCGCTAAGGACATTGTTAGAGGGAAGAGGTAGAAGAGCGTGTGAAAAACTTGTTGACAGCCGCTGGCGGTTCCTTGCGAAATGTAAAAAAGCGAAAACAATTACGCGGCATGCAACGGGTGAAGTACACGACAGGTTTGTGTATTAGAGCGATCGGAGGCCGGGAGGCCGTTCATTTTCCTGCCCACGACAATCGTAATTATTAAATGAAGTATTGGGCGTTGTCCTTGTTTCGCACACGCGGCTCTCCAGCGCGATGTCTTTGTCTGGCCGCGGTGCAACGCACCCCGTGCATCGGTCGCTATGGGAACCCAGCCTGAAGGTCACCAGCACGCGATTTCGGCAAAGAAATACAACAAATGGGCACCGAGATGAATAATGATCATCATGGCGCTAATCCGCTACATTACACACCTACTTACATGCGTTTTAATGCATCACATCCGTTCCTACATCATCCCACCGCGCGGAAATATTTCACTGTTATTACTCCACTTTTAAAATTACAATATTCAAGTCACGAGACATGACTGTATAACAGAATTTTACCTTTAAGATAAAGTACGGTAACATCGCAAAATTCAAGTAATATTTCTTTAACAACGGCTCAGAAATAATTCAAGTATAACTGCATATAAAACCTATATTTAACAGGAGATCACTTTTATAGGTGAAATAACATTAATTAAATATATTTTATTAACATATGTACTCCGAAATTCAACATTCTAACCGATAAAAACATTGCAGTAAATGTTTTTAAGATAGACAGTAGTTTTGCTAAATACCAACTAAAACTCAGTTTTGTTAAAACGAGTAATAGCAAAATTTTACTAATAAATATTTCAATGTTTTATTTCGTGTATATTGTGAAGAATACATGCAAAATCGCGGATCTAGTTTCAGCGGTCACAAGCTAAAAATAGAAACATCACTCTTCAGGATTTTTCAGGTTTAGCTCTACTTTCAATCGTATAAAAGTTCGCTATCTGCTAGATTTTATATTTGATTTTTATTATAAATTAAGTGCATCGACTGCGCAAGTCACTAATTTGATTTTGGTGGGAAATATTTTGTTAATTTGAATATATATTATTCCATTCATAGCAATTCATGCTTTGAAATAATCGAAAAAACACCGTAGATATAATGCCATTAAGATGTAACAATTTTTAAAAATATTATAATGAAACTATGGCTTATTAATAAGTAATGTACAAGGAATCCAAATTTTAAATCAGATTTAAAATATCTTTCCTGGCTGTAAAGATACAGATTCCGAAAGTAGCAACATTATCGAATTTTTTCGATATAATTTTTGTCAACTTTGACTGTCTATAAAATATACATTTCATGAGTTATCTTAACAAAAATTTACAGTTTAGAGGAATAAAGCATGCTGAATACGCTCTTTAAATCAGATTTAAATTATCTCTTCTAGTTTTCGAGATACCGGCCATCATACATTTTACGGCCACATTTGCCTTCAACTTCAACTTTAAACGATCGCAAATATTTTTAAAACTAAAGCTCAGATATGGCTAAAACTAAATTTTTTGTAAGTTTTGGGTCGGAAATTAGGGGATAGGGTATATAAATAAAAATTCTGAGACATGAAAATTTTTTGAAAAAATTCAATACTAACCCCTTGGGTTTTTGCCGATTTTGGGCCATTTTCAGACTTTTTGCTGTAATTCTTTTTTCCGTGGAGCGATTTTAATGAAAATTTGCATACTTATGTAACTTTTTCCGTAGAATCGAATGGCGTGGTCGCCAGTTTCGTATCAATTTTATTTTTTAAGTTACAAGCCAAATTATACCCATTTTTTACCTATTTTTGGAATGCCATATCTCGGAAACTAAATGAGCTACTGAACTCTACTTTCAAATTTTGGAGGTTTCATTACGAGAAGATGCTATATGCGAAATTTCAGGAGTTTTTGAAGAAAAAAAAATTTGGCGAAAAAATGACCTACCTATGTTATTATAACCAATCATAAATTTATTATGGGTCAATAAATCGGATCAAAAATACCTAAATTTATACAAAAGATGTATTGAGAATTCATCGGTGTGCTCAAAAATATAATATTACTAAACAGTGTTCGAGTAACAAGCCTGTAAACCTGAAAAAAGTATTAACTTTCATCGTTTTTAACACATTTTCATAAAAACGCTCACCAGAATTGTAATATTACTGCTATATTAATAATATTATCGGTAATTATAATATAAGAAACGCTGAATCTAATGCTGCAAACCGTATTTTAATATCTTGTTTTGTTTTAGAGTTACAGGTTTGCAAACATGACCGATTTTAAAATTTTCTTTCGCTTCTCAATTTTCTACCTTGCTTACAACATTACGTTATCGTATAACAAACTATGATTTTAAATATTAAAGCAAACATATACTGGATGTTTTACCCGCTGTTGACACCCATGAGGGAAAATAATTCTTCGAAAAGTGTATAGCAGGGAACCGATCGGCGACCTGGTTTTGGTCGGCGCTGGGCACTCCGGCTATTTGCAGGTAATGTTTAGCGGCAATTATTTCATTTAAGGGGCGGCGACTTGAAAGGCCCTACATTCAATTTAAGAGTTGTGTTTACAGAATTCCGAGAACTGTACTTTTAATTTTAAATATTATTTGTCACATATGAGTAATGTACCACAATCTTACCACCACCGAGGAAAGTTATTATCAAAACGATGAAATCACCAAAAAAAATCCACTTGTTCTGGAAATTCTATTTATCCTTAATCTTATTACCGCTTTATTTCCTTAGCGCAATAAAAATAACACTTACATCTTCATTAATAAATTAAATTCACTTAAAAATAATAGCACGTTAATCAAATTATCTGAGTTATTACAGTGGAAAAAACTAACAATTATTAAATTCTTGTTTCTTTCTCAGTTCTAGAACTATTTCTACCTGCGCACATTTGTGTCTCAAACCTGTAATTAGGGGCTGTGCCCCTCGCACCCAGGGTGTCCAACACACCAATTCTAAACTGTTTCGACAACAATAAGAGCTTGGAAACTATCGTTTTTTTATCTTTACACACCGTTATGTAACATTTAAACTGAATGGATGTTGATACGGTTTTTAAATAACGTAATTAATGTATTTGTTGGACTACAATGAATGTTTGACCACATCTGTGATGTTATTATTATGTGAGAAGTCTTGTAATTTATGTTTTACAGGGATTAAGATGTGCATGCAAATATGCAAGCCTATAAAATGTATTTGCAACAAAATCAGTTTCATAAGCAGTTAAGATATTTTAATAAGAAATAAAGAAGTTTGCATAAATGTTAGTTTACACGCAGAGTTCATTATCCAAGTGTTTAAATTTGCATCTCATTCGGGCGGTTAAAAACAATCTAATTTAACACGGAATACCACCCTAACGAAACTAACCAGAAACATTAAGTACCTACGCTCATTAAATATTAGTAAACAAACGTCAATTATGTAGAATTATGTTTAAAATGTAAATTGATTAAAAGTCGTGTCAGGTGTAAGGAAAGACATGAAACTGACATGATCGCCCCGCGGTCTTCGTTACGCTGCATTATTTTCAACACATCATACATAAACACACTGCACATCACATCACCTGCAGTCACTATCTGTCTAGGCTGCATCATTAACTAATGCGTGTGACTAAACTATGCATATCAAGTGGTGAGCTCTGGCAAATTTCATGCTTCATTCATACTTCAAATCAATTCTATTTAGAGTGTTTTCAAAGCAATGGCACCATCAGAATTATTCCGCTATCAGATAATTCTAAAAATTCGGATGAACAATTTTTACGTCTTGTTTTATTGTTCCTTAATCAAGATGATTTATCAGGAAAACACGAGTCAAACACATCAATACAAAACTTCCAAGAATTTGTTATTGTGCAAAATGAATCAAAAGATAAAAATAATTAGCATATATAATGCTTGTCGTTAACAATCGCAGCGCGGTTAAAAATTTTTTTCGGTGAAAAATACCCGAAAAAATGAGTTCCACCTACAGCTCGCTGCAGGTAACTTATGCAAGAACTGTACTTGGCGACGCGGTAAGATAAAAGGCGCATATTTGTGCTGCATCTCCGTCGCTCAGGTGCGCGGCGGCATCGCGCCATCCTCGTCGCACTCGCAGACAGCCTGCACAGTGATTAATGCGAAGACAGAAAAACAATCCCTCCTTTATTAACCCACACGGCGTCACATCGCGTCGTCTTTATCTGGCGCGTGAACGTGGCGTCTCTGTTTCGCGTATGGGGACGGTATACGCTGCACTCTGTCACTCCCATGTCGGAGGCCACTTCAAATGTTTGGACAGTGTTTGCATCGCACTCCAACCCTTGGCTGCGTGTAACGCGCCGTCTCTTTCACTGGTAGACGGAGTGGCCGTGTGTTTGGACAGTCGAGTGGCTGACCGAGCTTAGCGTGGGAGAAAATTTCACACCAGTGCTTTTCAACAGGCTAACTGCATACATAGTGACAACTACTACATTCTAGCCGTTATACACGCAAATTAAACCAACAAACTAAACTAACATTAGCACCGAACGATTATCGATTATTTGAAAATATAAATTACTGATTGTGAGGTGCTTGACATATATGGAAACATGTTGAGAAGCACTGTAAAATGGCGGATTCTCAATCAGTGTCGAAAGAGTATGTCACACACCTAAAAGAATGTGCCACTAGAGAAAACATCTCCTCACTCTGTCTGTCTGTACGTCCGTTCGTTCATACAGCACCACTTCGACTCGAGTGCAGAGGGTGTTAATTAAAATTAGCCCGGAATTTAAAACGATTCGACCAACGTTTGTCGGACGCATTTCCACCGATTCAATAAAATAAATACGCACCGGCTTCGCGCAGTGTTGATTACTTCAATTTAAATTAAAACCCGTTTTTGGAAATGTTTCTCATTAAGGAGACCATTCCTAACTTTGATTGGAATTTGATGCCACCAAAAGCAAACAGAACAATCGGAAAATATTTACAAGAGGATCTATATTTATTCATAAACATTATTAGTTTCATAACTTCAGGTACATACGTTAATGGTATATGTTATTTGATATGCTGATTACGAATCAAAAATAATTTTTTTTTAAATCGCAAAATTATTTTCCATGTTTCCCAGTCCAAAATTTTTCGTTGCCACTGCCACTGGGTGGATGATTATGTTAATAATTATCGTTTCATTAAAAATAATTTAATTTTGTTTGTTTATTTTACTAGTATTATGTAATTTAAATTATTGATTACCTACTTCATTGTTTGTGCTTAATAGGAAAGCGAATCTAGTGCAGTACTACAAAAATGTTTTAGGTAAACCCTTAATTTTTCGAATTTAAAAAAATTCTTTTAAATTCGTAATCAGCATATCAAACAACATATACCAATAACGTATGTACTCAAAGTTATGAAACACACTGTATATAAATAAAAAATAAATAATATAGTGTGGAATGCGAATTTTGACAGGCAAAAATAAGTTATTTAGAAGAAGTGCAAAAAATCCGATACCTGAAAATGAATTTTAAATTGAGGGACCGTCAGGGTGATTCACATATTTATAATGATGACTCAGATAATAAGACCTCCTCCGAAAATATTTATTTACTGATTTAATTTAACAAAATTTATTGTAAAATAAATAAATTCAATAAAAACTAATAACAGTGGATAAAAATTTTGTTTTTTAAACTGTCACAATAATTTGAAGAAGTGTACATCAGTGGACATTTTTTCGTCTCGTCGGCAGCGTTTCTAATTTTCTTGGGCCAGTTCCGCTGATCGATAGATTGGCCGTCAAAGAGTCTACCGGTACGACACAGTGGCGTCTCCTGCCCCCCTGCCGGGCAGTGAGGTTCTACGGCACTGGCGGCTTGTAAAGGACTTCTGGTACTTTGGGAATAAGCATCAATCAAACTCGCTGTATCAAATTGCACTTAGCTATTTTTCTCAAAATATTTAATTTGTCCGGTTCGTTTTACGACAGGAATAAATCGACAACTTGGTTACGGTCTCAGAAAAAATAGATTCAGTCATAAATCGCTTTCGAATGCTATTTATTTATTTTTGTTGTACCAATAATGAGGACAGGATTATTATACAAGAACTTCTAGGTGCAATTTTCATCCCACGTTTCTCCCATACCTTCGTTATCGCGAATAAAACGACAGAACAGGTCTACCAACATAACTTATTTAATTAAACGACGTTATTAACTTCAGAGGCGCCAGCCCAACACGGAATTTTCATTTTATACCTAACGCAAATGATTAACCATTTTACTTAGCTACCATAATAACGCAAATTTTATTTCATATTTTTTATACGAAACACGTAATGTGACCGCAACTTAAGATTTTTGGGCTGTGTCCGGTTGCAGAAATACAGCAAATGAAAGTCTGAAAATGGATAGAAAATGTATGCGTAAGTTTTTGTGGTGAAAATTTCCATATCCGTTAGTATAATTTCCTGGTGAGAACCGCATCTTATTTGTAATACATGAACTTTTCCACGTTTTAATTTAAACAATTTAAATGGCATAAAAACATTAGCATCTGGTAAAAATGCAAAGTAACTGTACGACGAAATAAAAATTAATTATTTTTCAGCAGAAAGGTAAAAAACAAAGTATGTATAATGAACAAGATGAATCGTTAAAATGTACGAGGCTAATTTATATTCTCACCTGTTCACGATAAGCAGTTAACAAGTTAACCAAATCAGAATAAAGCATACATATATTAAGTACGATAGTAAGTTTCGTGTTTTTGGCATTAGCGTGTATTCGTGAATATGGAACAAAGTGATACGCCATTAGTAAAGAAAACAATGGCTGGTGTGTGCTGATTAAACACAGCGCCAGTTTTGCATAAGGGTTTCAATTATCATCTGTCCCTATATCGTATTACTACAAATAATATTTATACTTTTAGCTATTACGATTTATTATCATGGGACTTTGTTCTATAATATTTAAACAATATATCTCTAAGATTACAACAGAAAAATCAACTAGCATTCCTACAATTTACGTAAAAATTATCAATAATTATAAAGACACTCATTCTAAGAACACGACCGTAAATGTAAAGCGACTAGTAATAATAATATTTGCCTATAATACAGAAACATATAATTATACACCGTTTGAGACTAATTAGCAACGTTAAATAGCTTCCCATTTTCAATAAAAAATTCAATCTCGTAAACGTCAAGTAATTAGAGACAGGAAATCGTGTGAAATCTGTTTAATTTACAATTAGGTTCATGAGCACAGTCTGACAATCACAGAGGAAGATTGAAACATTCTACAAGTTTTTGCGACGGGACAGATTCATTTTACTGCCACGCTGCACTATCATACATAAAACATGAACCAAAACATTCAATTATTGCACTAAATCGCGGAATTAATTGTGAAATCACAAATCGCGGTAAATCCAAAATATTTTTTCCTCTCGCACATTATTTTACATCAAAAATGTTAAATAGTTTATTGTATATGACACTAATATTTATAATTATACTCTAGCTGGAATCGGAAATGTGATGGAAATATTTATTGACAATTTTTACTTTCTTATACAAAGTATTGGAATCACGAAAAAAATCGCTGATGAGATTTTTGCGGAAATTCATATTTTGACGTCCACTAAATCCGTTAAGACCAATTTCTTAATGATGTCTGTGTGTGAGGATGGATGGATGGATGGATGTCCGTGTGCGCAATATCTTATGAACTAGACAAGATATGTGAACGAAACTTGGAATTTATAAGTTTTATGAAAAAATGAAGAACTGAGTTGTATAATTTAAACATGAATAAACTCATTGCTGTAGTACGCATCGTAATATGTCTTATATTTATCGAAATATGGCGATTTGTAATATTTTCCAAAATACGGAATTTACTTAAATATGACTTAAAATTGTAAATTTTTTTTATTACATTTCTTTATAATATAAGCGCTAAGAAACCCATTACAGCAGAGCGCATCGTCAGATCTCTAATATTTTTCGAGATACGTCGATTTTTGGTATTTTTCGAAGTGTAATTTTAAGGGCCTGTAATTCAAAAACTACACGAGATATCTAAAAATTCTCTTCAGTTTAGCGTTTCTGGTGCCTTATATAACAAAACAGCAAATTTTTAAAATTTTGATTTTTTTTGCATTTTTGGTAAAAATTTCGATCGGCGATAACTCGACAAATATTAAAGATACAGATTTGCAATATACACCAATCGATTCAGCTCGTCGAAATACATAAGTATGCAAAGTTTCATAAAAATCGCTTTACGGGATGGAAAGTTAGAGCAAAAAGCCTGAAAATGGCGTTTTTTGTCCAAAAAGTCAATAGGTACCCCTTGACGTTTGGGCTGAGTTTGGCCATTTTCAGACTTTTTGCTCTAACATTTCAACCGGTTGTCCGAATTTTATGAAATTTTCAGAGTTTATGTATTTCGTCGAGCTGAATCGATTGGTGAATACTGCAAGTCTGTATCTTTCATATTTGTCGAGATATCACCAATCAAAATTTTGAAGAAAAATTCAAAAAAAATTCAAAATTTTCAAAATTTACTAATTTATTATAAATGGCACGAAACACACAAAACTGGAGTAATTTTTCGATATCTTGTATAGTTTGCGAGTTACAGCCCCTCAAAGTTGCTCTTCGGAAAATATAAAAAATCGTCATATCTCGAAAAATATTAGAGATCTGACGATGCGCTCTGCTGCATTGGGTTTCCTGGCGCGAATATTATAAAGAAATGTAATAAAAAAAATTACAATTTTAAGTCATATTTTGGAAAATTTCCGTATTTTGAAAAATATTACAAATCGCCATATTTAGATAAATATAAGACGTATTACGATGCATACTACAGCAATGAGTTTATTCATGTTTAAATTGTACAAAAGTAATAAATTTCAAGTTAAGTTTGGAGGAGTATTTAATTTATTTTCTAGTAAACAATTTACTAGTACTAACCTTTTGATACTTATACGTTTCATTCTTAATTTAAATAATTAAATCTGCCTAATCCATTAATGCACAGAATTTGTAATTATTATTTTTACATTTTGCAGCTTTTCAAAGTTGTTTAGACGGGAAGTTATGTGTTGACCAGCAGATTTTTGTAAATCGTGCATCACATTTGAATAATTAAGATTTGGATTTCGTTTATGCGTCGGTGACATGCAAATGATACTGAACTTACACTACACAGCAGAGAGAAATAGACCCAACACATGCTATCCACAATTTTCAATTCATTACTACAAATATTTTATCTGAACATTCAAAGAATTTCTATCATGATTTGAAACTAGTCACGGCGACATTGTGACGTATTTTTGACAAATGATAGCGGCTGAGACCACACCCTTCACACACCTAGCTTTGTAAACCGAGGGGTAAAATTGTAAGATCACAGATTTTTTTAAATTATATTCATAAGGAAGACCTATTCATTTTTTTATGACTATAAATATCTTTATTACTTCCTGTACTAATACGTATATATAAGTAGCCATAAATCAACGAGATCATTAATGAAGGTATGTGTAAATAAATACGATAATTATAATTAATTAAATTCAAATATGCAGGAGCGAATTATCAAAATAATATAAAAATTAAGTGATCGCAAAAAACGAATAAAAAAATCTGACTGCGTGTGGTATTCATAACAACGGGCCAAAAAAAATCAACATCAACAGAAACAAGTAACCATCAATCTAAATAATAACTAATAAAACACGAGAAGATGCAGCGTGCATGCGCACTAGCCCTGGCGAGATGGAATGTGTAGTGTTGGAAAGAGACAAAGGGATACAGAGTAGCGTGTAAGTGTGAGGAATAGAGATGGGATGAGTGCGTGTGTTTGTGTATTTTTTCTCGTGCGATGCGATCAAGTTGCAGAGCGTTTAGCTGGTCCAAGCGCATTCCTACATCCAGATCCGGAATTACAAAAATCCGGCGTACACTATTGATATTAATGAATACACATCATTACTAGTTGACACATATGTTATTGAAATAAATTGATTTTAGATTTCAATGTTACGTTTTTTCTTCAATTTATTATCTGAAGAACTGGTTATTGAACTACCAAATGTAAAATAAAAAATTAATGAATAATTATACAGTTTTATAAAAACTATGAATTTCATCACATACATAAATTTATAAAAAAAACAAATAGGATTTCGATTAAAAACATTGATCCCAGTTTAATATCAGATACCAAAATTTAACCCCGCATTTGAATAAATAATCCAGTTATTCGTACGGTTCCTGTAAATACCAATCATTCATAATTCTAATGAAATAATTAACCGCAAATGAATGTCAATTAATCAAAGTAGGTCAACCCCAATTTAAAAATATTTATTGATGAAAAAGTGGGTCAAAACGCAATCGAGTTGTTATAAAAATTAATAAGTTACATCAATACTCAGCGAACACATGTCGACAATTAATATTTCAATAATTTAATTAGGCTCAATTGAAGCACAGCCTTTAATTTAATATTTCCAATGCTTCTACAAATTGAATTATTATGTTTGTAAATATGTAGAAGTGAATAAACATCCCTAAAATGAAATAGCGTTTTTGCGTTTTCAGTAATTCAGGTGCCAGTTCATATAAAGTGAAAACATTCATCAAACGAGCGCCATTGTCATCTAGATGGCGCATCGCGCATACTTAATTCAATCAGTGTACAAGCGCCCATCAATCAGAATCATCAATAATGAAATAATCGTGGCTAGGATGTTGTAAACCGCGCTGACAAACAATCGACGACATGTGATGTTGCGATGTTTTGATGATTTCGACGCCACGTCAAAAACAGTTGAACACCAATCAATTTACAAGTGTCCCAATAATTAAAACTCAACAACATCCACTACAGAAACAATTACGCATCCGAATCCCTAATCCTGATTTCTAAAAGATGACACAAACAAAAAAAACCATTGAATTGAATTAATATTTGTTAATCTTGCTTGGTAAAACAAACACAAAACGCAGTCTGTATTTTAACGAAGTTAAGAACGTGAGTAACTGCGGTGAAAATAGAAATAAAATAAAAACATTTGAGTTTTCTGACAAAAGAGCCCGTAAATCTCGCGACTGAAATTTATTGCCCTAACTGACTTCGCATTTTAAATAACATTCTACTACCTTTTGTATTTTTGTTAATCGCTAAAATGTATCAAATACATTAATACAAAAATACACCTATTGTTATGTTGACATACATGAATATTATTTAGGTACGCACTTTCACAGTGTGAATATATTTATTATATTTGTTACGCATATCAGTGAAAGGATAATCTATGACAGGCAACTTGTCAATTTCTTTTGATGCTGTGACACTTTTAAGATTTATATCTTTGCGAAACTTTAATTTACATACTTAATTCCTGTAATTAATTAGCGTCGTTTAATTAGTTTTATATGACTAATACGGTTTTATTAATTACTTGCCGACCACTAGCTACAAATTTGGATTAGAATACCTGGAAACATCAAAATCTGAAGTGAAATGATAATGATATTGTATTCTGTACTATCTGCTACGTAATGTACGTATGTAGTGGCTTTATTTGCAGAACACTTGTCTGTGAAACATTCAGAACAATGTTTATCGTTGCATGTGCGGCAGCGGTAGCTGTATATAACAATGTGACTGTACACACAACAAACAACATACGCACATTATGAGTAAACTAACGTCGCTCAACCTCAAAATGGTAAACCTGACCAACAAACAAGATTTACTGCTCATTGCATTTCGAAAATAGAATTGTTTTAATATTAGAATCATGAAAGCTTTATGAATCTAGCTACAAATCAATACTGTCCCATTTTGATTCAGACAACTAACTCTGGATATTTTTAGTTTTTATAGACATATTCAGGTAATAGTTACGCAAAAAATGATCTCAACAAACAAAACAGTTTTATTGTGATTTAATTATGCACGGTGTACAGAGCACTAAATGTAATAGTATTTATGAGTATGTGGGCAAATGGTATTGGTTCTTTCTCGTGGGTTTGACAGAGGATAGCGCATCGATTTTGATTGTGTTTTGGTCCCGAAGGACCCGAAACGGGTTGCCAATTTCGTGTGTAATGTTTCTTTAACAATGTCGAGGCTGGCACAACAGGGATCAGATAGGATTAAACTGCCAACAATATCAAGACAAAATACCTAACAAATTTTAACACCCCATTTTCGATTCTGCACAGATCTGTCATCTTAGAAATGTCTAAATAATATTATGGTGTATTTATTGATTTATTTGTTATTATTAATCACTTTGAAACTTTGAAACTAAATGACACTTAATAATAGTAATTTTATAATAGCAATTACCTGCACTTTATCTAAACGTTTAATATTGACTAATGACAATAATATTGATTACATTTTAAAGACTTGAAAAAACATTTATTGAAACAAATGTATGTCCTAAGTTTATCAATTGCAACAACCATTTTATTTATAGCTATCAATACAGTTGCGATCAAACAAAAAACCATTTATACTTAATGTTTTAACAGAGTACAGAGAACCAATTGACTTGAAATAATATAAATCAATATCTTTACTTGTAAATAGCTGTGGATGAAGCAGACACACGCAAAATTAGGTAAGTGTAGATATTATTTAAAAATAGCTTTGTATTGAAATGTAAAGTGTCAGAGGACAGTTAACGAATATTTGGTATGCGAACCGCGTGGCCAAACATCCGTGTAACATTGTCCCCAGCGCTGAATACTAATTAAATACGCTGTGCAAATGAATGAATAAGTATTTATAGTTTGCAAGTTTACTTGAATATACTAATCACAGCACAGAATCGGTGATCTACTTTTCCAGTTTCGCAACATGACTCACTGCAAATATATGTTCAATAATGAAGTATTTTTCTTTGAAAATTAAAAATTGAAAATTTATGAGGTGAAGATTTGAAACTATAAATACTTATAAAACCAAAAGTGTTTTCAGCCGCAACTTGGCTGCTATAGATTACACATTAAAAGAAGCTAGTATATTTTACGCATTATCAGTGATATACGGCGCTACTTAGCATGAAATTTCTAGTTGTTTGCGCACTTATCCACTCGACAAGAATTGATAATATTCTTAACAACAAAATATGGATGTTTCACAGTAATTAGAATGAAATAAAGTGACGCGAGGCATGATGTGCTGTGACCGGATAGACGTGAAGTATATTTAGATGCGGAAACACGTGTCGTCTGCACGTGGGGAGGTTTATGTCTCCATGCAGGTATGAATGTAAGATGAGGATTTTTCCTCTGGGATGAAATTGCGCTCAACTTTTATTTACTACAAAAAAATACGCTGAAAGATGGTTCATATAGTATGTATTTTGAAAACTATATTCGCGAATACTTTTCCGTTTGGTTCGTTGGTTTGTGAACCGTAAATTTAACGGGCGGCGTGAGACTGGGTGTTTTTCTGAATTTACCGCCGCCATATTGCCGGCAAGATTTACGGGCGTCGTTTATTCTGACAACGGAATGGGTTAACGACACCCATGTTTTATTTGGGAAATTGCATGATTTGCAGTGCGGTTCGTCACACATTAAATTAAATAATATTTGCTTGCCCAAAGCGCTACGGTTCTACGAAATATTCATCAACAAACAGCGAAGCATCGCGACACTAATTATTTACAACTTTATAACAGGGCTTTAATTAGTCGTCGTTTGTTATCCACCGACGGCGTTTTGTTTCACATATGAACATCGTACAGTCCACAGCACCGAAATTCCATAGTAACATGTTAATCTCTGTGCAATTTTATCATATTTAACGGTAAATTTACATGTTCAAAATATAAAACGTTATCTTTATTCTTCAGTGAACCATGTAAACTGTACTTGCAGGCGTAAGATAACAAAGTATTCATATGTGTCTAGTGACACTTATTACACAACGTAGCGTGTAATTAACGCAACCGACACCTCTGTGTTATCTGCAGCATCTTCACACAGAACACAGCGCAATGCAACGTAAACTACATCCAACAGAAGTATGTGATGCCGACTGATTTACTTACAGAGACTAAACAATGATTGTTCAGTATTATTAGCAGAGTTTAAACATAGACATATACATTTAGCTTTCTCAGAAATTATTTACAGGTTCAAGTAATACTAATTCTGAATTTCATAGAACGTGGAATTATTTCATAACACTGTGATGAATGATTGAACGCAGGGAATAAATATACCGAGTGTGAAAAATCATGAACAGTTCCGAGAAATCTTAAAATAACCCGCTTAGGTTTTTGTGTACAATTACGGGCCTGACTGTATGCTGGAAATACATTTTTCTAGATCTTAAAATAACATCCTTGGATGCCTGCAGGCGATTTAATGGCTTACAATTAAATTAATTGCTGCGTTAATCAAAGATGCAGTAAAAATTTTAGTATCTCACAAAACCAATATTTAGTCTGAAAGTATGCAACTTTAAAACCAATTTCAAACTAGAGCAACAATAACATTTTATGTGGCGATATATCTTCATTCTATTAATCTATTAATGTATAGCAGGTCGAAATTCACAACAAACTAAATTAATTAAGTAATTAAGTACCGCAATAAAAACATAAACGGTCAATTAACCAATAATCCCATTGTTTTAAAATACAAAATTTCGTTGTAAATCATGTTAATAACATAATTGCTTCAATTTTATTTTAAAAATTAGCACAGAACAATAAATTCAGGCTGTGTGGCCAACATCATAAATAAAAAACCCCTGAACGAAATAAATCATATGTGTACTGCATTCGTTAATTACAATCCGAAAATAAATTAACATGTAAATGAAACAGG
The DNA here is from genome assembly GCA_963942605.1 of Poecilus cupreus. NCBI lineage: Eukaryota > Metazoa > Arthropoda > Insecta > Coleoptera > Carabidae > Poecilus > Poecilus cupreus. The sequence continues at coordinate 106,058 of OZ012719.1, forward strand.
TATTTGTGTCTCAGGCGGGCGGCTATGGAAACTGGCCGCTCCGGGGGGGAAAGGGACTTGCAGGAATCCAAAGTCATTATCCTCAGCGAATCAGTGGGGATTTAAGGATTTTAAATGATCGGATCAGATTAGTTTTGGCTGTCAGGCAACATGCGCTAAGTAATTTTCTATAGAATCACTTCATTTTACCTGCGGGCTCATAAAATAGTCGCCAGACAGTTTATTTTATAGTATTATAAAACTTACAGTTCTGGCGCTGGAAAACTCAACTCAATTTTCTTATGTACACAACCGTGTCACAAAGTACCATCAAATTTATATTTAATATGAAACGTTTAGAAATTTATTGATCCCCTCAAATATAATTTAATCCGGGATTATTGTTTCCCTGTAGGTTACCAGGCATTAAAGGCATGTAAAACAACAAAAATATACCCTCACAATTGAACTGTAGAGATTAACAAAACAACCTGTCTACCAAATATATTAAATTCCTGAATTTAAAAAAAAATTATTATAACTAAGATGTGCTTTAAGCATAGTATCAAACTAAGTCATGGGTAAATTATAATTATAAATCATTATCTCTTATCTATTGTCTACTAAGCTAATGCATGTTTATTTAATATTGTCTGAATAACTACCATGATGTCATCCATTTCAATATAATAATAAAAATAACACTGAGAAATGTTTTAAGAGCGAACTGCAATTGCAGACTAAACAGATTGATATTTAAATGCAGACTAAACACAAAAGCTTTCACAAATAAATACCGCATCGTAAAAACAAGTCATTCACTATTCAGTCATTACAATAATAAACAGATTAAGAACAAAAAAAATTAATGATTACTTTTACGATATTTACGGTAATTTTGACAAAAACTCGTAATGTTTTATGTTTCAATTATACATCAAATTGTTCAATTAAATATCAGTTTTTATAGTGACGAGTTTTTGTTTTCTTTCTGCTAAGACCTACTGTCAAAAATAGTTTAGCATCTAATAATAACAATTAATATATTAGTTATTTGTTAGTTGATAAATTTTTACGTGTTCGCTAAAATTTAAAACAAAGATGCAAACGATACGATTGGGGATGAACTAAATACATTGTGAATATATAAAACGCAACAATATATTTTTAATTCGTTCTCGCCATGTCTAAAAGAGTTCTCGGTATATCCGAGCGCAAATAAAACTTTTAGAATAACTTAAAAGAAAATTGTCTGATCTTACAAAGGGAACATTGTTGTACTCAATTAATTTAAGCATATTTTAAATAATAATTACAACTGAAATAATAACAAATTTCACTAACATAAAGATTTCATTTAGTCCAAAAGGTATTAGCTGATACTACAAACAATGTGTCTGAATGACAAATAAAGATCCACCTTTTTTTGATTCATCTCAATTATTTACTAAGATATGCCCAAAATCCATAAAAGGCCTTCAAATGAGCTACCACTTACTATTAAAGTGAGAGATATAAATATGATGAATGAAACAATTTTCCTTTGTATGATTTTAGCTGGACCAAATGATATGATTCTGTGCTCGTATTTTCAATAAATAGGGTTTCGTTTATTGGTTCTACTTGCCATTAGTGGGCTGCAGGAGAAGATCAGTGACATTGATGCGCCTGGCCTGGAAGCCCGCACGCACGGCACTGCATTCCGTGGATTCACCCCCCGTCACATGACACAACAAAACAGCACACACTACAAATGCAGTGCATAAACTATCCACTCTCATTCTGTTCAATAACCTTTGTTTATGTTTATTTAAATAACACAGAGCGTCTGTGTGTGTACTACTAATACATCTATTCACAGCCATTTTATTTAATGTTTTTGAATAGTTCTAGCGGCGAAGATCTGACACTATGCTTTAGTTACGGAGCACACATCTGTAGTGAGTGAATACCAAGGCACAGCCAGTGCATTAACACAAGTCAATCAGTCCTACATTGACGGCTGGTCACCACCGATATCTACCACCGCACGTGCTCACAAGAAATGAATTTCTGTTTGGATCGCATCGCTTCGCGACTGTCTGTGCCGACCTATCCCCCCTACATCTACAGCAGGACAAAGAAGTTGAGGACCATTCTCACTACTAAATATTCCTGGATTCATTTACAACAATAATACACTCATTTATCTTATAAAACTATTTAATGAAGTAACAAAAACTATCATAATTTTTTTTGTGAATATCTCTAGTTGACCTATTTTCATTTGTCGCCCTTTAGTACAGTGTGAACAGAGTTTCGTCGGTTATCGGAGATAATCGGAATTTTCTAATTTTTTTTATATTCATATCTCTAAATTAATATCCAATTCTGTTAATACAAGAAATTAAATTTCTTCAATAAAAATGTATAATACTTTTTGTTGATACTGAAATATGCATTTGAATGATTATAGAAATGATGTATTATGTCGGTTTTGGGCAACATTAACTAAATAAATGATATGTTTGATAAACAAATAAACAATTAATAAAAAGCTTGTGATCTTTTGGAAATGGCATGCGCAATTATCACTTCAGTGAGGTGTGAAGCCGATTTTAGTACGTGCTTATTTTCCGCATCATGAATTGTGCTGGTTCATTAGTCAGAAATGGTTTTAAAAAGGTCTCACATGTTATTTTTGATTTAGACGGTTTGCTATTAGGTAAAAAGATTACATTGTTTAGTTTATGATTTTTTGTACAAGTATTTGGCTAACCTCCATTATTTGCTAACATGTGGCAGAAATAAGTAACTAGAGACCTCTGTTGGTACATGTGTCAATTACAACATGGTGGCGAACATACAATTTTATGAAATAACCTTTGCAGATTCTGAAACGATTTACACGCAGGCAACTAGAAATGTAATAGAACGATATGGCAAAGAATACACGCCTGATATAAATCGTCAAATACTAGGACTACCGGGTTTAGAGTTATCTGAACATATTGTCAAAACCTTAGATTTACCTATCACACCAGAAGAATTTTTTGATTTTAAATATGTAGAGCAACAGAAATTGCAGATGGCTGATGTTAAACTAATGCCAGGTAATAATATGTATTTTATTTTATAGACACCGAAAGAATTTACAAATCAGTCATTTATAACATTGCTAAAAAATATGGAAAAGAATATACGAATGAAATCATGAAAAAAATTTTGGGAACACCTCAATGGGATACTTGTAGAATCGCAGTGAGAGAAATGAAATTACCGATTACTGCTGAAACGTTCAATAATTATTTTAACCATGATACTAAATTACGTCTGGCTAATGTTGACTTTATGCCAGGTATACTAAAATGCAGCTTGTGTTATCGTCGTATTTAGCTACTCTAGCTTTAATTCTAACATATCACTAATCACATATTATATTTTTAACATTTTAGGAGCCGAGAAATTTGTTCGCCATTTACATAAACACAAAGTTCCAATGGCAGTCGCAACGTCCTCGTCTAAAGAAAGCTATGACATTAAAGTTCAAAAGCACGAAGAATTTTTCTCGTTGTTTAATCATAAAGTGACAGGTGGTTCGGATCCGGAAGTGAAAAAGGGAAAACCTAATCCTGATATATTTTTAATATGCGCATCACGATTTCCTGACAAACCTGATCCTTCAAAGGTATGCTATCGAAATGGTTACAAAAATTGTGCTAATATATTTTTTATTTTAGTGTTTAGTACTAGAAGATGCCCCCAATGGAGTAACAGCTGCTATGGATGCTGGAATGCAATGTGTTATGATTCCAGATCCAGAAATAGTAACACCTGACTTTCAGAAACGTGCATCTTTAGTATTAAAATCAATAGAAGAATTCAAACCTGAACTCTTTGGGCTACCTTCTTATTGACGTTAACTGAATTCCATATCTTAGTTCAATTTGATCATAGGAAATTGTATTATGAGAACAGTTATTAATTCATAGTTTATTTTATGTATTTACAAATATAACTACGGTGCTACCTGTATAATAATAGTTTACTTTTGTGTTAAAATTTCCATTTGTTTCAAGATATCCTGAGCTTTCAAATTGGCCAAAGAAACACTGCTTTCCTTTCCGAATTCTGTTGAAAGAAGTAGTAGTAGTGGCATGAATTATTAATCTGCATTACTATATTTACCATATCTTGCCCATAAACGTGGCTGAACTCCTGAACATTCTCTAATCAAGATAGGAGAATTAGGATTATTGCCTTTAATTGTAACATAAAATTGTTCAATGAATTCTCTGCAGAAATTACATAACCTTAACAATTTGACATTTGTGTTATTTGACAATGCATTACCTAACTCCCTTGCTGGCATCCCCTTTTTGACAAAGGTGGATTCTTAGTTCTTTTAAATGAGAACCGAATTTAAGTGATTTGGACATTGTTTTACAAAATTTTGCTTTAAATCACGATTGTTCACTGGTATGAGACTAGTGCTGTCTCACCACTGAAAAATGCTGAACTAAACGAGGCGCCCTCGCGGATAGGCGCCAACATTAAAACCGCGATTAAATTGTATAAACAATGTATATAAAATAGTCTCAAATATACATATTTTATATTTTACGCATCGGACTATGAAACAAGATCTTCATTGATTTCCACTTCCCAAAAAAATATTACCAACAGATTTTTTAAATTTATTTACCATTATTACAGTTACAAAATATTAACTGAATAATTACAGTTCAATACATTTTAATATAATTTTCTTATTTGTTTTTACATTAGTACAGTTGTTGTAGATTTTATGAGAAATTTAAAAACATAATATTAAATTGTTTACAGTTTCTAGTATTTTTGTTTATTTAGTACTTAAACTATAATGTTATATTATTATTTAGGCGCAGCTAAAGTCAATTTAGTAAATAGACGCATAACCGAAACCGATAAATGATTGTGTGTATTAATCTATGTGACCATTTATTTATTAATTCGAATGAACTTCGCGATTTTAAACCCTGACTGAAACAAATCCGAATCATTCAATACTACCACCAATACTCTACTGCTATAACGAGTGCGTTTTAGAAATGTGTATAGGGGAAGTAGAAGAGACCGCACGACCCCGGGGTCTTCGTCCTGAACGGCGAGTGACGTTATAAACTAATAGGGCATTTAATAATAAAAGGACTTGTACCTAAATGTGTGTACGGAACGAACGAACCGCGGACATAAAAATAATACATGGTGCCTTCCTCGTAATATCTTGAATAATTATTTATTAATTGTAAATTATTTGTTAATAAATAATACTCAAAATGTCACAAGTTTTTGTCTTCCCAGCGTTTGTGATCTTTTATGTCTTTAACTATTTTTAAATTGATTACTGAATAATATAATCTGAATTTTAAGTAAATCTAATTAGACATATTAATCACGGCACATATTCATAAAAATTATTAAATACATTAATTCTCCAATCCAACGAATAAGATGGAACCCGCCACTGGAACTGAATGAGGGCTGATTTATTGATGTACCACTTGAAGAAACCTAAAACCTAGACTTAAAACTACGAATTTAAAAAATAGTTGCTACTACATTAATTGCCAAACTAAATCTAGCTGAAAAAGAAACAAAAAAGCTGTAAAAAAAATATGTAGCTGAAAACAATAGTTTGTATTAGCACTATAACTACGACAAAAATATAATAGCAACTTTATATAAATTTTAATTATAAATAGGGAAAATATTGAGCCCAAAAGTGAGCTAAAATATATATTAGTAAATGGCTGGGGCAGACAAAACGGCTAATTAAAATTTTACTGACCTTTGATAGCCACTCCTGCAGAGGTTTAACTTTCACCCTAAGCTGAGACACTAGTGGATGCTGCAATTAAAACAAACTGTTAAAATTGAACAATACAACACTAATAACAATTTACAGAAGTAATCAGCTCTACTCAAGAATGCAGTAAGAGCTTGATGATTTAAATTAAAAAACAATTAGATACTAACCTCTCAGCTAGGGTGAAGACTCCCGACACCTTTGATCGCCAGACCAGGAACCACGAAACTTTAAGTTTTATTAGTCTTAAAGTACACAAAACGGTAAACGCACTAAAAACGATACACAACTCGCGATTTTAACTGTTTAAAAGTAATCAAACACTCGCGACACTCCCGCACTGTCCTTGGATTGGAGCCCCACTGGATTCTGCAAATAAAATCTACATTGTACTAACAGTTTTCACGGAAAACAAACAAATAACCTACAAGAAAATGACACCAAGTTTTGCCTTCCACGCAACTGGACCTGCACTGAAGAATCCATGGTCACTGCAAATTATAAAAATGTTTATAACCTAAAGTTGTCCTTAAAAATTTTAATTGATTTTCAAATTGGGAAAATCATATACCCAAAAATGTGCAATGACTCCATGTATCGATTTTTGATAGCTATTGATTTAGACAACAACTAAGTTTAATCAAAATTATAACTTTAAATAACCACTAACATGTAAACATGATTAAACAACAAATAATACAAAATGGAGACCTCTGATTGATCGAAATTGAAAGTTACCTATTTACATTTTTCTGCAATAATTTCATCAAAAATGCATATAACTAATAATTATTGCTATGAAATGGTTTTCATAGTAACAATAATTAACAAAATATAAACAAATTACTCTGGACGCCAGCAGACAACTTGACTTACTTTTCAACAAATTAACACAATACACAATCAAATTAAAAAATATGATTTTGGAGACAAATTATATATTAAAATGATCGCCAAAAAAACACTGAATCGATTTATATATGATTTGAATATGTAAACAGAAAATTTTGGGGCCAAATCACAAAGTTTGTTCAGATGATGACAGCCCTCTGCAAGTCACAATAAACAAAAGCTTCTTAAATCAGTGTTACAAACATTAACACTAATAAAATGAAACACAAGGCTTTGAAACTTTATTTATACACAAATTTGCAAATAATAACTTCTTACGTACGATATCTCATTCTCTGCTAAAACTTGAGGTGCAAATTTCGAAGTCACGTACCTCCATTTCACGGAGAAAAATATATTTACCAAAATTTTCACAGTACATACCAATCTTGGACTTTTAATTCCTGTGTTCAAGAATTAAATCACAAGATTTCTATTATTAAATTAAGTAAAAGTACTTTGTATTAACAAAAAAAAGTTGCAGCTGCAAATTTGGAATACCTCAACAATAAATATTTCTTCATATCTAAATCTGTTCACTTTTCCAACAAGATTTGCACCGGTAACATTTTTAAACTAACAAATTGTATGTCTTGATAATTCGACAAATTTCTAGATTCCTGTTGTGTAATATATGATATATGAGATAAATAATTTGAGATGGATGATCTGACAGATTGTCACTTTCAACAAACACAAACTAAACACTACCGTGTGCATCTATAAATACAAATGGTTCTTTCTAAACTGCTTTATTACCGATATATAACTACGGATAGCGATACCATTTGGTTTCAATACGAAGCAGCACACTTGTTCCCGCATTAAATTTGTCCGCCAATACTAGCACTGTGTTCTACCACTCCTATTACGACAGTTTTATTATTAAATACCTGTTTCTGAAGCTCCAAAGGATTATCCGCGATTAAATTATGAACCTAAAACCTACACAGAACTTCCCTCATGATACTTGGGTTGGATACTGCACCCCACAACTTTTGTCACTTAAATGTGGGGCCTCTGTTGGCTCCGCCCAACTTGGGAATCATGCAATGGAGAATGTTTACCTGTCTTATCAGTTTCATTTTTACTTTTTGACATTTGTACATAACAATATATTAATTAAAGATTAAACAACACAAAATATATAATTGGATTATATGGAATGTTAACCATATAGATTATTAAGCTAATTACAATGAATAATAAACACCTATTAATTTTGATTATTAATTGTGGACCGATATAAATGAAATTTGGAATATACAATGAATAATCATTCTCTATGTGAATTGGAATACAATGTATTGTCATACCTTGAATAAAACTTGTTAACATGAACTGATCCTGATGGTGAAATGAAATATAAAGTTGTTTATAATATATTCTTGCTCTAGATGCAGTTCTAGAAGCATTTATCAATAGGAATGCAACGAAAACCTATATGTTAGGTTATCATCTAGATCATGAAGACAATATATTTAATACACTTTGTAATGCTAATAAACTTAAAACAAACCTGTATACTATTGAAGTGTTAAATACAATACTATAGAACAAAGATATTTTTACTGGACTCGACTTTGCTAACGACTTTTTTATCGATTATTCTGGACAGTTCGAATTGTTGCATCACCTGTTTATGCTCTTGTTCTAGCGTATGGTAAAATGAAATAGTTTTCAGAACATCTGTACCTTTTTTGTTGAATTTCTGCACTTGTAACTCAACAGAACATAATGAAATTATGAACATTACCTTTTGACAGATTGCAAATTCGAAACATGTTCATGTAGACCAATTCTGATTAAAGATGCTTTAGGTACCAGCGATCTCTCCTGCTATTTACTGACGTACTTTGACAACAATTTGATGCCATACCCTATTTCTTAACGAATCTTGACGCGTTTGGATTAATATACCTGAACATTTCATAATCAATATGAACATATTTATTGGTTTTGATTAATGTGGTTGCTTTAGTTATATCAATTTAGGTTCATTTGAAAAAAAAATTGCGTAGGACGCTGGACGAATTTGTTATTTAATTTTTTTTCAGGCTTAAAAAACGTATATTTAAGCTTAATTAAAAAAAAAATTGCGTAGGACGCCGGGCAAATTTGAATTAATTTTTTTTAAAGGGCGCAATTTAATAATTTAAGACTAAAATTAATTGTATTTCATGTCACTGATATATATTTTATCCACCTACCATATCTTACCATCTCGATTTATATTAAATATCACAATTTACCTTTGACCGTCATTTGCGGTTAGAAGATTCTCCTAAATATGTCTGAAAACATAAATTGCAAAACAATAAACATAAATAGAACCCCATATCAACCCCCCAGCATGGATTTTTTTTTAAAGAAATGTCGAAAGGCGATGCCGTTTAGTCGGCAAGGAATTTTTGAACTGGTTCGTCGTTCGACATTATCAAAGTATACAAAGTCACAAATACAATTAGTTTTACAAGAAGATATTACAATAAATATAATATAATCATTTTTTCTTTATTCTGATTGCTCAATGTCATCGTTGACGCTGGTGGAGGCGTCCAGGTTGAAGAATCTGTTTCGATTCCGAATGATGCAAGAGAGATTGGCCATGTTTGAGCCGTGAAATCAAACTGGCAAAAAATAATACATTTTAAGTATTAAAATTCAACAAAAACTGGTGCACATGAAACATTTAACTTGAATTGTCAATAGTATTCAATATATATATCGAGAAAATTCTATACGTAAAGACTGTTGTATCAACGGCGATCAAAGGTGACTAATTTCAATTAATTGTTGTAAAATAATTAACACGTTTATTTATTCGCATACCTAACTTAAAAACTATTGTGTAAACGGTACGGTGGGGGAGCTAAATAAATATTTGTAGCGAATAAATAAAAATATAGAGAAGCAACAATATGTGCTATTAATATTTATGAACGTTAGAAAACAAAAATAAAATAAAACTAACCACCCTTGACCAACGCTAATATTAACTGTCATTATTACCGATTCTAAAGATTTTACTAAAGTTTTTATATTTTATATCACATTGAATGAAAATTTATGATAAACTATTGAGTGTGTCACGAATAAAAGTGTTATATAAAAGTTCTACTTCCTTTTGAGAGCTATCTTTGTCGTCCTCGTTGCTGAAGTCCTCTAGGTGCTACACGTCCTGCAAACGACCACCAACTTTTCATGTACCACATCCGGACTGTCCTTGGACCCGAAAACTCTGAATCAGAAACATTGATGACATCAGTCATAATACACAATAGTCAATAGTTATTAAATATTATATAAGTGAATCATTAAAACTATAATTGTAATATGTGAAATATAAAATTTCAATTTGCATTGTGTTCGAGCATTAAACACTTTGATTTAATCGTCCTCTCCGTTCAACAATTAGGTCGTGAGAATTCTGTACACAATGATAGATAGTTTGAGCACTGGTAAAATGTGACTGAACTTTATTTAACTACCGCCAACAATTACAAATTTATTTTACAGATATCAAAGAAAACTAAAGTTATTGTGTTAAATTATATAAATAATTAGGGCTATTTTTGTTGCAAAATACACTTAAATTAATTGTGAAAGTTCGTATGATATTCATATATTCGCATCTTATAAACTAATATGTATAAGTAACGAAACGGGGGAATAGCTAAAATAAATGTGTAGACATGCAGCATGCAGCGATATATGAATATACTAAACTAAATTATTGACATTATCAGGACATCGTGTAAAAATATACCCCAATTATTTCATAAATGAATCCAAAATTATTTAATCTATCCATGGTAAAATAACTACGAAACCTTTGAGAGCAGAAAAATAAAGCCAGTCACCTGTAACTAGCGTTCATACTAATTGCCAGTATGTACAAAATATCACGGCATAGTTATTGGATCCAAAACACAATTAAATACAATTATTCAATGCTAAAACACAATTCTATACTGTTAATTTATATAGATATCTATTATAATTATTCAATCGACATAACTTAGTTTTAAATAAATAAAAACACTTATCTTTTTGTTCTGCCTTGCTTTCTCCAGCACAAGATGTCCTTATCCTAAATCCTCAAATGATTGAACCCTGAAATAGAAGAAGACATATACAAACTATTAATAAAATATATTTTATACAAATTTAGAATTATTTATATGAACTGAACTCATAAAAGTCCTAAATATTAATTACTCAATCAAAAACTTATGTTTCAGCACTACATTAACAAAAAAAAACTTTGCATTGTATATGCGTTATGGGAAATTTCCTTTCAAGTTTTTGATTTAATTATAATTATTAACCAGACAAATTATACATCCACAGACGCAGAAAAAAACAATCTATCGAATTTGCATACCTTTTCAATTATAAAATCACTTTAAAATCGATTTTAATGTAAAATTATTGAACACAAATAACTACTTCACTCAACGTCAACAAACAATCAAACAATCGACAATCTAAAATGGAGCTCGCTGATTGGTCGAAACAATTTTGCGGGAAGCAGATTTAAAAATTATGTTTAGTCAATTCAAATATGTTTAATTTTAATTTCTTTCATCAATAATTTATATAAATATCATAAATAATTGATTGATATAATTTTTAATAAATTTTATGTTTTATTAAATGATATATTTCGAAATCAAAGAAGACAATAATAGTGTATATCATAAAGATATATTTATCATACTTTACATATTAAATAGTGTTGTCTTCTCCATAAAGATATTTTACTCTAGTGAAAATGTATAAAATCTAGGTTTTTACTTGAAATTACCGCTAGTTCGGCATATTGATAGTAAAACCAGGGCCACCTGTATACAAAATCTGCTAAATTGTTATTTGTGAAGCGGGAAATAGTAGTGCGGTTCTACCCAAGATATGTAAGATATTATTGTTATAACATGAGCACTGTAAAATATATATAACATATGCATTATAATTAACAAAAGTGGTGTATTTGTTTTTAGCAATAATGGGTAATTTTGCGACGTAATTAAAAGTAACCTCAAATTGTAAGATACGTTGAGAGTCCATTGTGAGACAGACTTTGCACGTTTTAGTTATAAGCAATCACATTTTAGAAGAACAACAGTTTTACAAGAAAAGTGAATTTCGCAAGGTAACGTAATTTCATGTTTACTGTAAATAATTTAATGGTTAATATTATTGTTTTGATTTTTGTAGCGGATGAACTATGGCGAATATTTCTTTGGATAAAGATACATTTCTTCGCCGGTTGAAGAAGTTGTATAGTGCTTGGCAAAATGCAGGCAGCAATGATAATGGCTTTTCCAAAATGGATTGTTTAGTGACTGCTGTTGGTGTGGACGATGAAATTGTGTACAGCAAATCTGCCGCCCTACAAACTTGGCTTCTCGGATACGAGTTGACAGACACAATAATGGTTCTAGCTGCGGACGTAGCCTACTTCCTTGCAAGTAAGAAAAAGATTGAATTCTTACGACCAGCTGAATCCGTCAAAGATGAAAACAGTATTGTCCCCATTAAACTGTTGGTCCGTGATCGTAACGATAAAGACGAGGCTAACTTTAAGACTCTCATTAAGGCTATTAAAGACAGTAAAGGGGGCAAGTCGATGGGTGTGTTTTTAAAGGACAACTATCCCGGTGAGTTCATGGACAGTTGGCGCTCCGCTATTAAAAAAGAAAACTTTGCTACTGTTGATGTGAGCGCTGCTGCTGCCTATCTCATGGCACCCAAAGAAGAATCTGAGCTCATCACCATTAGAAAAGCTTGTAATGTCTCCGTGGATGTGTTCACCAAGTATTTAAAAGATCAAATCATGGAAATTATCGATTCAGATAAGAAAGTGAAACACAGTAAACTATCAGAAGGTGTTGAGTCCGCCATTACAGATAAAAAATATGTGTCGGGTGTTGATGTAAACCAGGTGGATATGTGCTACCCGGCCATCATCCAGTCCGGCGGCAACTACAACCTCAAGTTCAGCGTCGTCAGTGATAAAAACATCATTCATTTCGGTGCAATCATCTGCTCATTGGGCACAAGATACAAGTCTTACTGTTCAAATATCGTTCGTACCTTGCTAGTGAACCCTTCCGATGAAGTGCAGCAAAACTACACCTTCCTCGTGTCCCTCGAAGACGAAGTGTTGAAGAAGTTGACCGCCGGAACGAAACTCTGCGAAGTATATGATACCGGCTTCACGTTCGCTAAAAAAGAGAAACCTACATTAGCAGAAAACCTAACTAAATCATTTGGTTTTGCGATGGGTATCGAATTCAGAGAGAGTTCTCTAGTAATAGGCCCCAAAACCACCGCAATCCTGAAGAAAGGAATGGTCTTTAACATAAACATTGGTTTATCTAACCTACAGAATAAGGATGCCACAGACAAAGAAGGCAAAATATATGCTTTATTTATTGGCGACACAGTTGTTGTAAATGATGGTCAATCGGCTACAGTTCTCACAGGCTCTAAAAAGAGAATAAAAAACATCGGAATATTTCTCAAGGACGAGGAGGACGAAGATGATGAGGAAGAGGATCAGAAAAAAGCACCACCGAAACCGGAAATCCTCGGCCGAGGGAAACGAACCGCAGTCATTGAATCCAAACTAAGATCTGAACAATCCGCTGAAGAAAAACGCAAAGAACATCAGAAAGAACTTGCTTCACAATTAAACGAGAAAGCCAAAGAACGTTTAGCAAAACAGTCCGGAGGAAAAGAAGCTGAGAAAGTCCGGAAAAATACCGTTTCCTACAAGAGTGTGAGTCAGATGCCTCGAGAGCCAGAAGTGAAAGAATTAAAACTCTTTGTTGATCGTAAATATGAAACAGTGATTTTACCAGTATTCGGAATTCCGGTTCCTTACCATATATCAACAATAAAAAATATCTCACAGTCTGTGGAGGGCGATTATACTTATCTACGTATAAATTTCTTCCATCCTGGCGCAACCATGGGCCGGAATGAGGGAGGAACTTATTTACAACCGGATGCGACATTCGTGAAGGAAGTGACTTACCGCAGTACAAACACCAAGGAGCCTGGAGAAATATCTCCGCCGTCCTCCAACCTCAACACTGCCTTTAGACTAATCAAAGAAGTACAGAAGAAATTCAAGAACCGCGAAGCTGAAGAACGAGAAAAGGAAGATTTAGTGAAACAAGACACGTTAGTTTTATCTCAGAACAAAGGTAACCCCAAACTCAAAGATTTGTACATTCGACCGAACATTGTAACAAAACGAATGACCGGATCTCTAGAAGCGCACACGAACGGTTTCCGGTACACTTCTGTTCGCGGGGATAAAGTCGATATTCTTTATAATAACATCAAAAACGCTTTCTTCCAACCCTGTGACGGTGAAATGATCATTCTCCTACATTTCCACTTGAAACACGCTATTATGTTTGGTAAAAAGAAACATGTCGATGTACAATTTTACACAGAAGTTGGTGAAATCACTACCGATTTAGGAAAACACCAACACATGCACGACCGAGATGATTTAGCTGCGGAACAATCTGAACGAGAGCTTCGACATAAGCTTAAAACAGCTTTTAAGAGCTTTTGCGAAAAGGTGGAAAGTATGACAAAACAGGAGATTGAATTTGACACACCGTTCCGTGAATTAGGATTTCCTGGTGCACCGTTTAGAAGCACCGTACTACTACAGCCCACCAGCGGTTGTTTGGTGAATTTAACAGAGTGGCCACCGTTTGTAATAACCTTAGAAGATGTCGAATTAGTTCATTTCGAACGTGTCCAGTTTCATTTAAAGAACTTTGATATGATTTTCGTATTTAAAGATTACAACAAAAAAGTAGCGATGGTAAACGCAATTCCAATGAATATGTTAGATCACGTCAAAGAATGGTTGAACTCTTGCGATATTAGGTAAGTTTAAAAATATTAAGTAGCGCGATTAATATAATTAAGTGTTGTGTTGTACTTACAGATACTCGGAAGGCATCCAGTCTCTCAATTGGACTAAAATTATGAAAACAATCACCGACGATCCGGATGGCTTCTTCGAGAGCGGCGGCTGGACATTCTTGGACCCGGAAAGCGACAATGAGGGCCAAGTGGAAGACGAGGAGGAAGAGGAAGATGACGCGTACGAGCCATCAGTCTCTGGGGTCAGCGAAGAGAGCGACGATGATTCCGAGTACTCGGAAGGTGACACTGAAGACAGCGAGACCGAGGAGTCGCTCGGCTCGGATGAGGAGTCCGGAAAGGATTGGTCGGACTTGGAGCGAGAGGCGGAGGAAGAAGATCGTGAAAGACGAAACTTCGAGGATGATTACTCCCGCGGCAAAGATGGGAAGAAGCCTCCGCCACCTCCTGGGAAAGATTACAGGAACGATAAACATTCCAAGAATTCCAGTCACAAGAGTAAATCCAGTGACAAAGATAAACACCACAGTCCGTCGAAGAGTCGGCACAGCAGTTCCAAGCATAGTCCCTCGAAGCACGGCTCGTCCAAGGACAAGCACAGTCCGTCCAAGGGCAAGGACCGCCACCATCACCACAAGAGCTCGTCGAGCGACAAGAAGCGGTCGCGAGAGGACAGCGGGGACAGGGGGCACGGACACTCGCGGAAGAAATCGAGGAAGTAAACACTGACACTACACTATTACATTATGAAAGACTTGAGCTTCTAGTTAATTGAAAATACAGCTCAGGAATTTCAGACCAGTGACAAAGACCTTTCTCTTTTAACTTGTGTCACTTTTGTTTACCTGTTTTTTTATCTGTATTTCACTATTATTGTAATAATAAAAATCGTATGTATTTCTTAATTTACGTGTATCATTTCTTCTGATGATTTCGAATAAAAGTATTTTTTATATAGATATATTTATATTTGGAATTTTTCATAATGTAATGTAGGTTATGGATATACAATAATTATAATATTAATTAATAAAATTTTTTATGTATATATAAAAAATCACACTACCAAATTCTTTGGAAAGATTAATATAAAAGAGAAATAGAAAGGATGATAAACCTATAACAAAGCTGTATTAAGAACGAAGGCTCAGTAAATAGTAGAGACATTGGGACCATGTCCAATGTCTATTCTCATTTTACGTAGATAGTAATCATATATAAAACAGTCTTAATTGCACCAAAATAAAAAATAATTTAAAATAAAAACGTTTTCCTTAACAACTATGACAGTTACTGAAATGACTCGGGTCTGCAAATGCTACAATATTATTATAAGGAAATATTTTGTTATCTTTTAGTATAAAATTTGTTTTGTTTCCTCATTGTGTGCAAACGTACTGAAAAAATCGGAATTACAAACTGTTACAATTGTAAAATTACGCTACGCTTGTTTTCTTATTTGTTTTGAACGGTGCATAGTTTATTTGTCCAAGACCCACAAGACTAGCAATCAAACTATTAAACACCTCTCACTGTCCTGATCAACTGCAACTACCAACACACCTAGGGATATTTCACTCTGCAAATCCACAATCAAATCAGGGAACAAAAACAATACCCGAGTTACAGAGATTTGCAGATGGAAACCCCTTCACCAAGTAATCCGAGATGTGATTCGATTGATTGCGAGTCTTGTGCAGCGACCTAACCTAGATTATTCTATGTACAAAATGGCGGCGTCTGTCTGGTATAAGTGATCCGTGACCGCCGGCCTGAAGCACCTGGTGACTGCTGATGTCAAATGAAAGCTTGTATTTACCTTGAAGTGAGCATTTCCGCGCTAGCAAACATTCGTGTCGACTCCGATATTTTGGCACAACCATTTTCGACTAATTTGTTCATGTACTCTTTCACACTCGACAATTGAATTTCCAAAATACGGCCCATTGTACTTGCAATGACATTTTTGTACGACTGTTTCATGTAAATATATAAATTTAAAAACCGTATCTGTGTGGTCGTTTGGAAATATGGCAATATGTACCTAAGTTTGATCTATTGCTTCTACGAACGAACGTCAATCCCATTTATATAAAAACATACAATCCAGACATCTACGAAATAAAATGCAATGACTTGTTTAACAAACACATAAAATCATAAAATCTTCTCACGTATTAAATAATAAATTATTTAAAATCACTCTTGTTGTGGTGGTTACCAGTTGGCCATGCCGGGCTTGTTGAGGGTCATGAAGTAGATCTGGCACGAGGAGCCGGACTTGGCGCTGCTGAAGAACACCTTGTCGTTACGTTCGCACAGGAACTTGAGCCTCTGAGCCTTCTTGTGCATGAACACGCCGTCCAGGTGTCCCGACTCCACGCTGCGGATCTCTATCGCCTTGTTGCCCCAGCCCATGATCTGCCCCGTGCCGATATACGCCACTGACGTCGGCATCTCGCCCCACTGCAGCACGATCTTCTTCGACTCTCTTCCGTACGTGTTCACGTACACTCCTTCGTTATCGTAACACAACAGCAGCTGCATTCCGTTGCTGTTCGGCAACGTTACGATACAGTGTGGCGTTATCACTCCTTGGATCTATAAAACAAGACATCATTCAATCGAAAACATGAGGAAATATAGGAAGAATCATACATGTTTAGGTAGATAGATGTCATAGACCGAAGCAGAGTCCAAATCAACAGCATGGAACCCATCCGCGCTTCCGTAGATGACCTTCAACCTCGTCCCTTCCTCGACTGTTAAATCAACCAACAGCGGCCGATGCGTCAACTCTCCGAACGTTTTAAATGCCATAAACTTGTGATAAGGTTTTGGGGCCCACGCATAGATCTCAATACTATCTTTCAGCGCAATCACCAAGAACTTGATTCGCTCGTATTTAACAATCTTGAAGTGTACAGCGCCTTGTAAGTCTCCCACGTTTATCCAACCATTGCGTCTTTCAACCTGGTCGCTCAGACCGTCTGTACGGAGGATTTTGCTCTTCAACCAACTGAGATAGTAAACACGCACGCGGTTCTTCTTTCCTGAGATGGTAACTAGGATGTTCTGACCTTCCAACACTTCCATTTGCTGGAAACGTCTCCGGGAGATCAGTTGGTACACTTTGCCTTGACCTGAGCGATCCAGAAGCATCAGACCGTTTTCTGTGCCTATTAATAGGTTTACTCCTACAACGAAATACAAAATCCATCAACTAATTATTTTAGTTGGTGTTGCTTGATTGTTTATAATGATGTGTTAGTGTCTAGTGAATGTTGGATGTGGATAAAGAAGCATGAACGACATATAACTGCTGTGGAAATAAGGTATTTGAAAGGAGAGTGATCGTGTTCGGAATACACTGGTGTATGGAGAGTGTGAGGAATAAGTGGTAGGGTATGATTGATGGTTTGTTGTGTGAACGAATGATTTCCGGAGATGTATTATTTTAGTAGAATAAAATACCCCAGAGTGCAGCACAGAGAATCTCCGAGTTGAACCTCTTCTTGTATTTGCGTATTTCAGGAGTGTCGGAGGAGACATCATGACTCGTTGGCGTAACGTTAACGTTGACGTGCGACTCCCGGCGCGACGGTCCTGAGCCCGCGCTGAAGCCGAACGTCAGGAACGAGCGTTGTTTCTGTTGCAGAGCAATGGCGCTCAGCGGCAGCGGGGGCGGTTGTTTCCCACCCGCACCCGCCGCCGCTGGAGACCCGGGGCTACTGACCGCTTGCCGGTACTGCAACATTACACACTTAGTCAACATACATCGCTTGCTACAACTTACACAAGCTCTACTAATATTTTTATTTTAATAATAATAAAAAATTGACATGGTTTATAAAAATGAATATTTATTGGTAGAGCTTGTGTGTTTGAAGGAGAATCTACGAAGAACTAACACAGATGAGAAAGATAAGTCTTAAGAAGATAGTGGTGTTGTGGATGTGATTCTACGAACCAGAAATCATTTTATTTAGCCAAAAAAAAATTAGTTCTGATCTTACAAAGAGAAAATTGTTGTACTCAATTTATTTGTAATAACTGACAAAGATTTCATTTGATCCAAAGATTTACGAACACTGTTTTTGAATCTGATAAATCGTTCTTCCCAAAATCTGAACAATTCGTAACATAAACATAATACGATATATGTATAAAAATGATAGAATTTAACTGGGCCAAATGAAGATTCTGGTCTCGTAGATCTAGATAACAACGAAACACTAATTTTCGTGATGTATCGTTTGCCGAAATACGGTGATAATGCTGTATGGACGAATCTGAGGGATTGACAGTTGTGCAGTGCAAATGTGAGAAATCCCTCTGGGTGAACAAAGTGATGAATGATGAATAGAAGCAGCACAGGCAGTGTTAGAGCCATGCATTCAATCAGTTAGTGGTGTGATGAGTAGTGACACAGAAAAATGAAAATAATAAACGTCAAACCAAACAAATAAAAACAATGTATTAGTCTTTCCCCTCAGTTTTTCCCAGACCAAAATAATAAACTATGTAGATGCTAAAAAATAAACAAAACAATAAGATTAATCATATTATTATTATTATTGATTAATGTAGTAAAATAAAATAATAATATAATGTTTGCGTACGCTTGCCATACTTACAGTTATTATTTTATTTGGGCGTTAACGGGGCGTCACTCAGTTAGGCAAAAACCAAAGAGAAAGACACACACATTAGTGAAATGAATGGTCCATTAATCTAACACGGCGGGTTACACTAACAAAACACTGACCTTCAGTTACCATCAGACCGCAGTATGATGTCCAACCAATCAACAAAATTCATTTTACCATTTATCCAACACTAACTTACAACGCTATTCAAGTTTATTTATCTTTGATGATTCACTAAACTATTCTCAGTGGTAACTAGAAATTTACTAAAACTATCCAACTAGCGGGATACAAAACACGACTCATGATGTGGAAAATGCACGACACGACATACCTCCTCACTCTGTGACTTGTCCCTCGCTGACGGTGTTCCTGGACTCGCGCTGGCCTGGCTCAGCAAATCTGGAAGCACGCTACTCGTTCTGGTTCCTTCTACGGGAGCTCCTCTACCTCCCTAAAACACGATTGTTCGTATTCAAAATGCAATCACATTTAATCAACAATTATACTTCAACTAGAACTGATGACATTTGTGCGACCAACTGGAAAAACTACTGCGTAATTAACGTTATTGTTTACGTTTGAAACTTGAACTAATGTAGAGTAACATTTCTATTTTTATGCCCTTTTATTTTGATGCCAACTCATAGTGATCTTTCCAATTGCTCATCACTTTTCACATTATTTACAAAAGCACGTTATTAGATCTTACAATATTGACAAGGACAATTCACTGAGAGTTAGTAAAAACACATAAAAATAACAAACCAGTAACAAAACAACTCAAATTCGATGGTTGCATAACAGCAGCAGCAGCCAGTCAGAGCTGTGTCTTCCAAGTGAAATTTTGTCATGCGAAATCCAATCATTTTGATCCATGTTCATCTGCAGTGATCCATGCTGGCGTAGAGTCTATGCAACTTTATTATGTTAGGGTTTTTCACGAGAAATGTTAGTGAGCAACACACATATTGTTAAGAAGACGACACATGCTTTTAGTTGTTAACAACATATTTTTTCTATGAAATTGCAAAACATTTTAGCTATTAGTACTAAAACAAACATTATTCAAAAATAATTTTATAAGTTTTAATCGAAGTTTACAACAATCTTGAAACGTAACATTACTAGAAATGTTTACGTTTAAAAATTGCTTCAAAGAAATACACATTCAAAAGATTTAATAAAATGAATTGGTGGTGGCAAAATAAAAATCACGTAAGCCCGTTTACCTGTAAATACATATATTCTCCAACATCAACCGACTGAGTGGGCGAAGCAATAGAACTAGTCGAAGACGAGTTGATATCAATGGGTCTAGAACTTCTACGCCGCATATCATCAGCTTCCCTGCTAAACTTACTTTCCATTTCTTTCCTGCGTGCCTCTAAATTATCCCTCAACCCTTTCCTAGTGGCGGAATTCCTCAAAACTATGTCAGACTCTGTCTTTTCTCTCCTCGGACGTAAAAAGTCAAGTTTAGCGTCGCTCCGAAACAAACCAATGTTCTTCAGCGCGTTATAGTCCCGGTTCTCGCTCCCAGAAGAACTCGGTGACTCGGAGTTGGTCTTAATAAAGTCAGTTAGGACGGGTTCACCGTTGTTTCTCTTTGCTAGGCCGGTGATGCTAGCATCGGAGCCGCGTCTGTTGTTGAAGAAGCCACTGGAACGTACATTTCGATCCACAAATATAGCGGAGTGTCGCGCGGAACTCAGAGGGAAAAAGTCGGAGTTCTCGCGTCTGAATCCCCGGAAGAACGGGTTGGAGACTTTATCGCTCTCGACGCGGCGGTGCGTGATTTTGTCGGCTGGTTTGTCCACTTTGGCGGAACTGCTAGACGTGGACGTTGCGGACGATGATTCAGCGGTTGTGGATTGAGACTGAAATTTGTTAGGGAAAAATCGTGCAAAGTCCCAATCTTTGAGCAACGTTGCTTCATCAATCTCTGATTGACGATTGTCTTCTTTGCTTGTGTGACTGGCTGCCGACTGCTGTTGTTAGCAACACGGAACCAAAAATGACGGAAATTTTTCAAATAATCATCAGTGGAACAACGCGAAACGAGCCAACACCATTTCACTAAATTCTGACAATTTAGGAACATTGCAAAGCGGTGAATGTCTCTCAGTGTTAACCCGGTTCGCTAATTGTTTCAAGAATGATTATTAAACAACAATAGCCAATAAATTAGGAGTTTGTTACAGAGCCAATATGAACAACATGTACAGTGTGCTTTGGACTGGTACTTACCCTCTTCATGACGAGCGTACGGTCGCCTTGAGATTCTTCATCGTCGGGGGTTGGCGGCAGCGGCCGGTTCGGGGCGGCGGCTGGAGGCGGCCCCGCGGGCCCTGGACTCGCGCTGCTGCCCCCGGCACTCTCCGCCACTGCGCCGAGGCCGGGCCTGTAAGAGAACTCGGGACTAACCAAACAAACCAAAACGAAAACAACACAACGGAAATAGAAAAACAGGAAAGGAAATTACGGTTCATGTATTATTCAAAGCATACCATAAAAGTAAAAACAGAAAGAAATCAACAAGTAAATTAAAAGAACAGGAATTAATACAAACATGATTAGTAAGCGAACTATCTAAATTGTCTTTAAAATTAAAAAAAAATTGTTTCTAGCAGATACTGTTATGAAACTATACGGAAACGTTTAGAATTGAATGTGTTTAGAAATATAGTAATACTGGAACGCTCAATGACGTTAAAAATGTGAGCCGAGAAAGACAAAATATAAAGAAATTAAAATTCAATGTTCAACTTATTTTTACATAGCAACCGCTCTAAAAACAAGTCTTAAACAAAGAAGGGTAGCCCATGTCACTTATCTATCTCAGGGTTGTGTTTTGCTTTCATGAAAGCCTATAAGTAAGTGTTCCAGTATTACATTATTTCAGTGGTTTAGCTAATTAACTGTATTGTTTCTAAAACAAATGTTAAACAAAGAAGGGTTGCCCTACGACATCTATCTGTCTCAGGCTCGTTTTTCGCTTTCATAAAAGCCTACAAGGGCGAGTTCTAGAGTTAGTATTCAGTGGTTTAGCTAGTTAATATTTTTTTGTGTATGTATAACTTACAGCGGTTTGGGGGGATCAGAAGCCAAGAGCGTGCCATCATTCCTAACCCTGCCATTATCCTCGGGCTCCGAATCTGACTCTGAATCCACCAGCGGGTCCAAGATGTTCGCACTCGGCTGGTTGATGCTCCCCGAGCTGTGGTTCATCACAGAACTCGATAGAGGAACATTGTTGTTGACTTGCGACTGAGATTGTTTGCTCTGGTTCCGGTTGTTCCGCGGCGGCGCTTCCGGCTGCTGTTGTACAACACCCAGCTCGTTTAGTTGAGCTGCTAGCATATCCAAGTCCTGGAACACACCGGTAGTGTGAGAACCGATTCAGTTTGGAAGATGCATGAATGAATAAATAAATAAGAATGAATGTAGAGTGATTGTGTGGTACGCACCTCAGGTTTCCGCGCTGGCAACTGCCGTGAAAACGTGAAACATCGACATGAAATAAATAGAAACAGCCAAATTAGAAGACGAGTGAGAAGCAAATCATATAAATACACGAAGTGCTAGAAGTGATGATTACTTAACTAAATCATAAGTGAAGTGTTGGATGAAAATAACAATGTGGAGCACTCACCATGGGCTTGAACATGTGCTGCGAGTTTCGCTGGGGCTGCTGGGGCGCCGGCGGCTGCGAACTGTTCCCACTTCTGGGCGTGGGCGGTAATGGTCTGCACAAAATAATTCATTTAGTTCACCTGCACATAATACAACAAACACTTCCTAGCAGCAGAGTGTACAAAATATATCAAATAAAAATAAAAAAATAAATAAAAAGTGTCGTCGAAGCTAGATACCTGTACCTGGTAGGCGGATCGGGCACGACGATGAGGCGCTGCGGTATTGGAGGCCGAGCTGGAGGCCCCGGTTCGGGGATCTCCTCGCGCTCCTTGCTGCGACCGCTTCTACCACACACACACACACATACAACCAATTAGCGAAAAATAGAAAAGTTGACGTTGACAATGCGAGCCAGTCGTTGGAACAACTATCTTTTTTATACAGTCTGGTTAAAAACTTAAAAAAAAAACTATATGTCAGTGTAATTGTTACCTGGGTGGCGGGTCCGCAGGCTGCGTGAGAGTCCTGCCCTCCTGGATCTGTTGGAAGTTCCTCCTAAGTGTATCTCCACCAGGTCCAGCTTGTACAATACTGGACGGTTCTCCCGCTAGAGCAGGCTCTTCCTCTTCATTCTCCGATCCCGAGTACCGGTAATCCTCACGTTCCTTCTCCTGTTTGCGCTTCTTGCATCGATCAATGTGGTCCTTCAACTGGATTCGAACTTGTCTCTCAGTCGGTTGATCCCGGATAAACGGATGCTTGAGTAATTGTTCAGTGTACGGACGTTGATGATAATCTTTAACTAAAACAGTCTCAATGAACCCGTGGAACTTCTTCGCCCACTTCTTGCTCTTCAAACGCGGAGGAGGATTCCTAGGAATGAGGAAGAGCGCCCTCATTGGATGCAGCTCACACAGAGGCGGCTGTGACTCGGCCATTTCTAACGCAGTGATCCCCAATGACCACAAGTCTGAGCGGTTGTCGTACGTAGCGTCCGGATTCTCATCGCAAGCGATCACTTCCGGTGCCATCCAGTATGGAGTGCCGATGAAGGTGTTTCGTCGACCGATTGTACGATCGAGTTGAGCGGAAACACCGAAATCTACTAATTTTACCTCGGCGTTGTCTGTAAGAAGAACGTTCTGGCCCTTGATGTCTCTGTGGATGACTTTGTTTGAGTGTAGGTATGACAGACCGCGCAGAATCTCGCGGCAAATGTAGGCTATCCATTCTTCTTTCAAAGATTGGCCCTTGGTTGATTTTACAAGGTCTGTCACAGAACCTACGATAAACACAACAACAATGTTATTATTTTTAGTTGTATAAATAAAAATAAATGATCAAACCTGCTCCGCAGTACTCCATGACCAACCACAGCTGATCATCTTTGCCTGGAGGAGATTTCTTGATGAAGGCGCCATAATACGTGGCAATGTTACGATGATTTGAATACTTTTTTAATACGTTTATTTCTAGTTTGATTTCTTCCTCTTCATCTTCGGTTACGTCCATTACTTTTATGGCGGCCAGTTGGCCTGTTTTAGTGTGACGTCCCTAATTAAATAGATAAACAATTTATAAATATTGACATTTGAAATGATTGTGAACAATTCGTATTTGCCAAAAGGTTTAAGTTGTGTTTGTAATGTTATTGTTGATTTATTACTCATCAGCGAGATAAGATAAGAATCTGGATGACTTAAACTGACAACCCACACATACAATAATTGTATTTTGATTACCTACCTTGTACACTTGGCCATATGTGCCATTGCCGACTACTTCAATCAGTTCGAAAATTCCTGCAGGATCCTGGAATAATGAAACATGGTCAATAAACTCGTTAACATAAATACCCCAATGAAGACATACATATTATTAACATTAACACTAATAAATTGTATTTATAATCAAGGTCTGTAAGTGATAACGCGTTCCCGGAAAATCACGTAAAATGACTGAATGTAATTGTAGGAAATTATCAGAACAAAGTCGTATGATTCACACCCATGCAAATGCTTGGACAGAACATTGAATTGGCATTGCTGCATTTACTTAACTACCCAATTAAAATCTGTATTCAAATTAATGGTAACAATTCCTTGAAACAATACAACTATGCTATGTTAGAGTCGTGATTATTGTATTTTGTTGATTTTTGGAACATTGTTATGTTGACGAGTTGTCATGTTAGTTTACAAACGTTCTTGAAGGGTCTGGCTATAACTACCAAGATAATTGCGTGTGTGGGGGATACACTTAAATGAATGTAATATATTAATTAAAGAATACATACTTTTAGTGTACTTAGGTCGATGTCATCTAAACTGCAGTTGACTGAAGGAGCTAATTGATGCGCCATTTTGTTTATCTCCTAATATTTGTCAACCAGATAGATAAATATAAGAAAAGTACAACGAAACGTCACTATTCTACACTAAATTTATTAATATACATGTATTTCTGGTTTAATTTATTACTTAAAAGTTACGATTTCATATATTTAAAATTACAAAACACATTTTTACATGTTAAAAACCCACCCAGCTTTAACAACCCGACATGCTCGACGCACCTACACGCCACTATTTCTTTCTAGCTGTCATCTCTCTTTACATTCTACCACAGCATACCAACCTAAGAAAACCAAAAATTTATATTGCTTTTGTTTCATATGGCGCGATTTTTAATTATTCAACCAAAATAAAAATGTCACATGTGACACCATATCATGGATTACTTCAAAGCATATTTGTATAACTTTCTACCGTTTGATTGCTGAGTTATATATAAAACTGTCTACCTCATAACAGCCAGATTTGAAACTATTTACACCTTCTCTTGATCTGACATCTTTTTTTTATACAATGCGCACTTCTTTAACTTACTGTCACTCGATTCTCCAAATATTTACGTACTTACATGGTTCACAAGCCATATTTTTTTTAATCACTCGCAAATTTGTTTGGCGAGGCATAGTCATAGATGTATCAAGGATAATTCCTGAAATTGAGTCACTGAAAATGAGAACGAAAACTCACATTAAAAAAGGCAGCTAATAGTTTGTTTATTCTACCAGTATAGGCATATTATACAAATAAATGAAGTAAATTAAATAAATTTTGAAACTTAGTAAATACATTTAAATAATAATAATTACAAAGCTAAAGACTAGTTAATTAGTTTGATCTTCATGAAGCCAGAATATAATGAGTCAATTTGTTAGTGAGCAATTATTTTTTTCGTGAGACAAATTCTGATTGACATGATGGTATACATAAGATATTTGTATTGTTATCTTCTAAACTTTGTCTCACACTTATTGCTTATTTTGTGCAAGAAGGAAAGAAGTTACTGCTCTAGATTTCTTCAATATTGCTGCATTGATAGAGAGACTGAGCTATACGTAGATTATTTCGCTATGGTTTACACATAACTAGTTGTTGAGAATTTGACAAATATTTCACATGAAATAAAACGTTCGAAGAGCAACATGTCGAAGAATACATAAATGATACATAATGATAGGTATGGCAAAAAGCAATGAGAGGAACGAACTATGGTATAGTTTGTTCTGATTCACATTCACTTTACAAATATAAAATTCATCACAATATCTGGAACCACAAACGAACCAATGGTTCACCAAATAACAAGCGTGAATCAGCTCCAAACCATCGGCGTGACAGATTCAATCACTATCTACTCGTATAGTTCGTTCATTTAATATATTATTATAATGAATTTGAAACGTAACTAACTACAGTTATATTTTTATAATATACTTCAACTTTACTGTACAATAGTATTTTAAATATATATTTTAAATTTCTAATAATTGAAATCGTTTCGTTTCAACCACATACAGTTATTTTTACAGAAGACATTTCTTTTCCTTAACATATCAAACCTATGAATATTCTTTTTTACAAATAAAACAAATTTAGATCAATTATTTTTATGTTATTCGTTAAATAATAAGATCAATCACAGACAGGTCTCAAAATAATTTAAACAAGCGAATCATTTCTATAAGTTATTTACACTCTAAACATTCATTCACACAGTTTGTTGCTGTTGCTATTGTGAATTAAGAATGGAAACCGTCGGCCGGCCGGCAATGGAAGTCTGCAAAGTCACCTGTTTTACATAATTATTAAGATGGCACCTCTAACATTACATATTACAACTAGACTCACTCTATCTAGTTCAAATCAAATGTTTGCCCATTCAAAGCGCATTGTTACAATCTGTACAAGATCCAAGGAACAGAACGAGAACACACACAACACTTAAACTACATTTAGCTATGTACACTTACGCACGACTGGGGTTCATATCATCATTCCTGCTGAACACTGACATACTCAACATTCCGCTGACAAACTCAAATCTCCATCGATCGATTTGTGTCCGTCAGCCGGCCCTTGTTGATCAACAATTTACATTTTAATTTTCAATGTACACTAGGTAGCTGTTGTTGCCTTTCGCATTTCATGCGATGCATAGCCAATAAACAACGAGATAACAAATACAACACATCCAGAACCGCGTCAACAACATCGTACGATCAACTTGATTGGCAGCACAAATTGCAGGTACTATAACCTAACAAAGTATGATGATGAGAGATGTCCATCTACACTGGCGCTGCGCTGCATCACTTAGCCGAAGCACCGGCGCAAGTTGACAGCAGCGAGGAGCAGTGTGGCCTGCAGGCTGCCGCTCAGCATGGAGCTGCCGCCTGTACGAGGATTCTCTCCTTCTTTTCCTGCTGATCCTAACTCTACTTGTGGCACATCTAAACACACAAATAATACATAAATAACAAATAACACACTAACGTCCTTGCATGATGATTTACCGGAAGTGTTACTGTCGTCTCCTCCACCGGACCCGGAACCTGGCATGCCGTCATCATCATCCAGACCACCTTGACCTGATCCTGAACCATCCGGGTCGTCACCTAACATCTCTTTCAGTTGGCTTTCGGATTGTGGAACATTCACAGGGCCCAGAGATGTGCTTACCGTCTATTAATTAACAAACATTAAATAATTTGTAAATATCACTGACATATAATAATACTGGAACGCTGACTGACGTTGAAAATGCAAGCCGACAGGAGTAGCTTTAGACAAAGAAGAGTGGCCTTGTTTCAGACTCTTTCGTTTGCTGTAGAAATGAGATATTTGAGAGAAGTGTGTGGGTATATGAGACGTGATCGTATCCAGAATACATTGGTGTATGATGAGTGTGAGATTGAGAAGAATGTTGTTAAGAAAGTGAGAGGTGGTTTGGATATCTTGAACGAATGTGGAAAGAAAAGTTGATGAAACTAATATGTGCGAATGTGTGGTTAGATATGATTGATTGTTTGTTGCGTGAACGAATGATTCCGAGTGTGAAGAATAGACGAGCATGTATGAATGTGGACGAGACGAAAGTGGTAGAATATTGGGAGGAGATTGATTGTGTTTCTAGGTTCTTAGTCCATAGAGTGGGATATAGCGTGACGTTATATATGCATGTATGAAAAAAGTTACAAGGGTGCGTTCCAGTATTACTATATTTCAAACATTACGAATAAAGCATTAATGCAGTACTTACATTATAAACATGCCTCAATTTATCAGCAAGATTAGCAATCTTCGCGTCTCCATTCTGCACCACTGAGGTAAAGTTAACTTCCGGATTATATTTATGCATCCCTAGACTTGGATCTACAACAGTCTCTGTGTACTCTCCAATTCTTTTGCCGTTCCAACAGCCCTGGTCGCTTGGCTCGGCGAAGCTGTCATCCTTGCAGAGGTTGTCCGCGAGGTTGGTGTAGAATCCGCGGGACTTCGCCACGGAGGTCAAGAAGTGGATGAGCTGCGTATCCGGTGGAGGATTATCCCGCATGCTGGCCATTCGCTGAGGCTTCGAGGGCTTCGCAAGACTTGGAGATGCCGTTGTAAGAGCGAGGTCGTCTTTGTCGGAGAGCTTTGGAAGACCGCAAGCTTTCTTTACCTGAAACATTAAACGAGGTTTAAACTAATTACATTTATGTTATCATATTTAATATCAGGAATAATTACAAATGAAGATAACGCGCAACCCTTATTACATGAGTGTGGAACGTGTAGTCTACAGGCCGGGCGGAATCTACTCTAAGAGCTTCAATGAGGTCAAGGGAGAATGTGCAATGAAATGAAGAAGTAAAGGCTCAAGAAAACCTGCCTGCTATTCAATGGAATATGTGTGGGCACCAGGTGTTTAACTTTTCATACGAAAATAACACTAAACATTACAGTTTTTCATTCTAAAAATGTATCCAACTCTTAATGATAGCATTAAAGTTATTTATATATATGTTTAAAATTAGATTGTGAGTACCGTAGTATTTTGTTTTTCTAACTGATCGAATACCTGTCAGATTGGAAATATCCGATTAATTTCTTTGTGTAGAAAGCCTCTAATCATCCCCGCAGCGGCGCTCCACAAAGCAACTAATAATTACAAAGTTCCGACAGAGGATCTAGTTTTTTTCCTCACGAGCCCTGTTGTTAGCTTGTTATTTAATCAGAATAATTCTACAGTTTAACACTGGCTTTTCACACACCGAAAAACAATCATTAGAGATGATTGTGTGAATGGTTTCAAGTTTTCATTGATCGCGCTTTGTTAATAATTGAATGAGCCGGGCTGAGAATACGGGTGACTTGAAATTGTTTCTCTTTAAGTTAATGAAGTGCCTAATTATGTTTCATGAATATTTTGGTGCTTAATTCGAATCAAACATGCATTAAGACAAATTTAAAAAACATAATTTAATGTTAGGACTTATTTAAAAAGTTGTAAAGACCTTAATTACACTTGTGTTCATGCGCTTATCTTGTGATTAAAATAAAAACATTGACATACATATAAACTTTGTTTTATCATACTTATTTTTAAGTATTATTATTAAAGGAGGGTTATCATTTTAATTACTCATTATTGTTTAAATTAAAGATTGCTTCATGTATTTTATTAAGCTGTAATATAATTTCTAAATGTTTTGAAAAGCTGAACAGTACATGTCATCCTTGAAATAAATCTCCTAAACATTTACATTTTTTCACCATCGAATCATATGTCCACAATCGAACAAAATCATGAGTTATATTATTCAAAACACATGATTTTCTCGCGCTACCCTTAAATTGGTTTTTTATATCAGTCGTGGGTGTAGACCGCTGTTTGTAATGAGCACTATGTCACACGGAATCTCATCTTGTTCCTTTTCTGCAGTCAGAAACACTCTGAGAATTCACAGAGACAAATAATTAACTCCGACTTGAATTGTACTACAGTAGAGAAGTTTTTTACAAATAGAAAATTGTGTAAAAACTAGTCCAGCTACTCTACATTACAAATGAACACATGTTTGTGTTGATAGGTTTACGAAAACTGATTGCACATATATTCGATATCAGTTTCGTCAGCGTTGAAAACTGCAAGCATGCAAATTGGCCAGCATCGGTTTAAGTGAACGCAGTCACACCACGATAACCAGTTCCTGTTAAAGGCAACATCTTCAGATAATTTATTTGAACAAGGTAAAAATTTCCTGGCTGCTTGACTTTTATGGCGTGGACTCATCTTGAGAATAAACAGCAGAATTATTTTACAACTACGGTGGCGCCGCGAGTTTATGAGCACCGGGGTTAATACTACACTTCTAAGATCATAAACCGAGACCTGCACCTCATGTAAACATATTAAATACTACCTGTGTACACCTACCTGTACGCACTTTCATTTACCAAAGTCGTTAAGTATACAAGTTTAATTTTATTCAATAAATTTTGTTGGACGTAATTTTGAGTAATTATCATTAAAAGTTTATAATGGCATAAAGCGTAATAACTGTGAAAATGTATAAACAACAATATATAATTATCAGTTCATAAAGATAGAAAGCCTTGTTTAATTTTAAGATGGGTAATTAATTAGTGCGTAATTAACATAAAATACATTTAATTTAATCATATAAAATCTAGTTGATATGAGTAATTAACTAAATTATACTTCCGCAAAAATACAAAACAATTTTCAGAATTTGATATATTTTTGCCATCAAATAAACTCGAGTCGTGTTAAAAAGGAAAGCAAATAAAATACGAGAATAAAAGCATGTCCGAACAAAAATTATAGACCATAAATACACTTGCTTTTATTTGATTGAAAGGAAAAATAAAGCACCAATTTTATTTTCTATAAAGCATAAAAGAACCATTTTCTCGACTACAAAAACACGCTTTACGGTGTTATAGTAGCACAAATATACTTCAAACTTAATTCTGTAATTATGCGGACGTTGAATTAGCTTGAATACGACCCACACTTGTGATGATTAAGATGAAATTTCCAATGTAATACTGAACAGTACTTTTGATGTGGTGTGTACACATGAGTTTCGCAATATCCGACATCAATTTGTTGTAATAACAATACAATTATTTATGGCATGTTTTGACAGATTCAATTACAAAATAAATTGTTGGATATCAACAAAACATTTTTTTCTGTGCCGTAGACAAGTAACATCAATTTTGCCAACGGCCGTATTAATATTTTATCCGATAAATTGGTCGAGTATATTCAGTATTATTTAACAGAGCCGATGATACAGCTGTGATTAATATATAACACACATCGATGAACGAATTTATTAGTAATTCATATGTGGTTTGAATTTTAAATGTGTCATATTTATTGCTGACCACACAATTGTTGTTTGAATCATAACAAAAGCTTAGGAATGCTAGATAGAGTAAAAAAATAGTTCAAGTGAAACTTGTACAAAATATAAAATGTAATAATTTAGTACATAAAGATTTTTACCATAAAGTAAATCGTTAAGCTGCAAAACATAAAAAACTGTTTTTAGCAATTTTAGAATTAGCCACGTGCTGCTATCTATGCGAGAACTGCTGAACTATATACGCGTAAATGGTTGATGTAATGGTGATAATTAAATGCTTTAATTGAAAGATGTTGAAAATAATATTTAGAATTTAGTATGTTATTAGTAATTACCTAGTATCTCAGTCCAATTTGCTTATACGCCAGAGGGAATAATAATTATTAAGTATTTTTATAAAACATTGTCCCAAAAAAGGGCAGTTACATAAAATGTTGATAATTAAATGTTTTAATTGAAATATTTTAGCAGTAATATTTAGAATTTAATATATTATTAGTAATTATCAAGTATCAGCGTCCAATTCGCTTCTACGCTAGAGGGAATAATAATTAATAAGTGATTTTTATAAAACATTGTCCCAAAAAAGGGCAGTTATATAAAATGTTGGTAATTAAATTTTTTAATTGAAATATTTTAGCAGTAATATTTATAATTTAATATATTATTAGTAATTACCTAGTATCAGCGTTCAATTCGCTTCTACGCTAGAGGGAATAATAATTAATAAGTATTTTTATAAAACATTGTCCCAAAAAAGGGCAGTTATATAAAATGATGATAATTAAATTTTTTAATTGAAATATTTTGGCAATAACATTTAGAATAAAATATGTTATTAGCAATTATTTTGTATTTACGTCCAATTCGCCTCTACGCTAGAAGGAATAATAATTATTAAGTACTTATAAAACTTTGATGGCTAATGAAATAAAATATTCGTATTTAAAACAATTTTCGATTTAACCTCTAGTTTTGAAAATATTGGCTATTGAGTATCGATTGTTTAGTTGGATTAAATGTTCGATTGTATTAGGTATAAAGCAGCATGGCAAAGTTTCCCAATGTGTACTAAAATCAAAGTTAGACAATTTGAAAGTTCCATTTGATCCCAAAGTTGCGAATCCAATCAGGGGAAGTGCGTAGTAGTTGGTTATTTGTTCATTATAGTGCGTTCTAGTCGTGTAAATTATCGATATTGATTTCAAAATAACTCTGATCACAGGTGATTTACGGTAAGTGCGCTGTTTCATTGACTAACTGCCGCAAAACACGACATTTTTCTCTTTCTCTGTTAGTGGACAACTGCGTTTAGTTCGGAGTGAATGAGCGCCGTTATTGGCATCCGCCGTACATGGAATGTGGAACTTTTGCAATATTTCATTCATCGTTATATTCAACAATTGCTTGCACAGATTTCTCTCGATTACTCAAATACTTCTGGAAGTATTTTATCCCATCAATATTAGATGACACTGTTTGATGTAAAATAATTATGATGCGACACTTGCGAATGTCTCGTCGGCAGGGCGATGATCCTAGCGGTACTGCAGGACCGGACCGCCATTTTTTCCCATCGAAAACAACAAATACGAATGAATCAAGAACAAGTTTCGGTGCTGATACAAAGTGCATGATTTTTCAGCCGCGCGTATTTGGGCAAAAATGGCCAGGACAACTTTTATATCAGCCATCGCAGAAACCGCTAACTACACAAACCAGACTGATCGCAGATATGCGCGTTGTTTATGATTGTAAGGCGTTTTAGCCCATGTTGTTGTTTTAGACATTTTTCTCAAATAAATATTCAAGTGAGTCTTTCTAAACAAAATAGATGATATATGTTTACAATGTTTCTTATTTTAATATTCAAGATAAATACATAGGTGCCGACAGACGCAATGATGATGATAAACAGACCTGCTGTGAAAATTCAAACATTTATTTTTATTTCCTTCCCAAGTTATCAAGTAATAAATTTCCAGTATACAGTATGCCCCATATTTCACTCTTATCACAAATCGTCACCAAATAAACAAAATAATTCAATCCCGCCTTTCAAAATGATTTACAGAACCAGCTAATTAATAAATTTGAGATTTCAAGTGCGGTCTTCACACTTAAAACACAGCAGCAAAAAATCTAAACACGTCGTTATCTCCAAAAAAGATTACTATTTACAAACATTTCACAGAAATCTTCTCGGTTATCGTCCGTTGCGTGAATCATTCATTTATCTCGTGATTGGTGGTTGTTCACTGAATGAAGGAGAACGACGAAGTATTGGAATTCTGTCTGCGATCGCGATTAATTTGATTCAAGTTGTGAAACAATTTTTGACAGTTCGCCGCCTTGTGGTTTGTGGACAAGTGACTGTTATGTCGCTATTTTCAGGTGACCCGACGAGTCAATATTCCGATCATACTACTATTAACAATATGATACAACAGTGACAAAACATTTGTTGATTAATAAACTTAGGTGTCCGGAATCACCGGAGTTGTATGGTGGCGTCTCTAGCGGACCCGGGGCGAATTGATCGCCGCTGTAAGCTCAAAGCGCATGTAATTAATTTTTACGTTTTGTGTGCACTTTTAAAATATAATTTAGTGGCGGACTCACGTGGCAAGAATGAATTTTCCTGCTGATGCTGATGCGACCAGACTATAAACTTTTAATCAGAGTGTACAGGATTAAACAGAGGCAACGTAGCTTTTTCATTTGAACATAATTAAATTTGTCTACATGATGCATAAGATATTGTCAACTGATTGTTAACAATCCTGCTTTCTTGCAGCGTAATATCAAAATCTGTTTCCGCGAGTGCAAGGCACGCAGACCGCGGTTGCACAACGGCGTGAAGTGAGGCACACATGCGACTTCAGGTGGCGATAACACGTGTGAAATTAGCTGCAATTCGTGCGAAATAGCGTGGGTGGCCCTGGCTGGGATAAGAAGAACAAGTGTGCGAACCAAAGTCTGGTGATCAGTGCGAAGGGTGCAGGGTGGGGCTCCTGCCCCACACTCGCCACCCATGAGCAACTTTCTATCTGCTGGCGTCTTCACAGGTTTACACCATCAAGCGAAATGATTCCCAGCAGGTTTCAAACTTACACTACGATATATTTCATTCTTAATAAACGGAAAGCAGCGTTCGTGTATGTCACATATGAAATGAATACCGGAATTCGAATATGATATGTGTATAGTTTGCGGTAAACAAGAATGCAGGAAATACTTGTCATTTTACATTATCTTTATTTGCTGTTGCAACATTTTGACAAGTTCTGTTGTATAAGATACAGGAACACGTAAAGCGTGTTTTATTATTGAGGAGAGCCAACATTCCTCTAAGCAATAAATGTTCTTAGGTACTACTAAAATTGTAACGAATTATATAGGAAATAAATAAATAAATATAAACATGCGTCAGTCGCACCTGCACCGCTCCTGAAATAAGCCTTACACCCTTACGCTGAGTCCTCCGCCCCGGGACCGCGCAACTCAACTCAACTCAACCAGTTGATTTGAAACTGTTTATTTCGATGAACTATTCGCTATTGAATACGTCAAATGGTAAACAGGGAACAGGGAACGGTGAATAGGTCGCAGTGAACGTGAACGAGGCTTGATCAATAAGGACATAGGCAAGTTGTCGTGCCAAGCGCCACTTTGCCGTGTTCAAATGGCTAATGGATGAACAGATGGGAGAAGTGCGTTTAGGAAAAATGCACCATTCTCATCTCAAACTAATGGGAGGTTTTAAAATAATTAAACCAGTTTTTTCCGTCAGTAATTCGTATCTGTTTTCATTTCGATGATGTGTAATTTAACAATTTAATTCGTACAATTATTCATTCGCCGTTAGCAGTGTTTACATGCGTAAATGAGCCAGGCGCTGATATGAGAAACGTGGCAAAAACTCTGCTGAATGTGCACGCTTTACATTCAAACCTTCACACATGTGACTTCAACGAACGTATCATTATCATCGCGTGTGTTTTTAATTAACTGACGGGCCGATCTAATTCCTTACTTCATACATACTGACGTAGCCTACAGTTTCAAAGGTAAATACTTGGCGAAGTTTCAGTTTGCGATGAGAGCAAGTTAGTTTCTTGTGCGCGTTTAGATACTCGTACATAAATATTTTATTTGCAGTACAATTAAATTTGTGATGAACGAAACTCTCAACAAAGTGCAGCTCCTGCACTTCAACTTGAAATTTATTTACAAATTGCAGCCCTGCGCTAAATTACTAGCTTTCATAACATTTTTCAATAGAGCTACTGAATTTGTATTCACGTTTCTACACTTTATAAATGTGCTACCTAATTCACAAAATGCGAGAGACTCAAATTATTTGCATCTTGTTTTTGTCGGGAGCTAAAAACTATTTTTTGGAAGTGTTTATGTAAAACGGAGGTTGTAAAAAATTTATTTAATTAAAGTCAACCTGTCAAACTTAATTAAACGTGTTTTACTGAATTTCTACATCACAAAAAATATATTTAAATTATGACTTATAAAACCGAATATGCAATGTTGATAATTAAGGCTATAATTTAATTCGAATTTATAATAATAATAAAAAAATGTTTATAGTGGAATAGACTAAAGTAATGTTAAAGTTATTAATTAATTTTTAAATTAATAAGTATACCGGTATTCGCAACTGGTTTGTTCATTTAAATTAACGGCAGAAACTAAATATTTATTGCAAACAGATAGAATTAAACAATAAATTTATGACTGTAATAAATAAATAAATTTATTGAATAATTCAAATCTATAGACAATTAATCAACAGTTGAATTCGACCTATTTGCATAATTTACAGTACAGTATGGACTGTATAAACCAGTGTCTCTCAACCTTTTCATAGAAATAGCTAGTAGAGTGTCTACAATTCATGGTGCGACGATTGAAAAACACTGGTAAATGAACCGGTAAAATAGGTCATGTCCTAGGGCTACTCATAAATTATCTGTGATTTCAAACACATACAAGTGAACTTTTTAAAATTCCATATTTCATTAAATAATTAATAAATGAATACATTTCGCACACAGTTGACAGATTTGATAAAGGCATAAATGACTAATAACCACATAAAAAGTTTGTGATGTTTAAAAATCTGTTCGCTGCATTTGAAAAGCGGCAAGCGGGATGTGAACATGCGGCCTTTATTAAAAAACTTTCGTGTTAATAAAGTTAGAGGTAGGGCCTTGGCAGCAACGTAACTGAATTATGAGTACGTAACGTTGCGTTATGTGTAAGTACATGCCATTAGAGCGCGTCCGCAACCGGAACATCAAACTTCCAGGCTCCGGAAGCTCCCGGACCCCGGACTTGTGCTGTCATAACTTAACCGAATGTTCTCACGCGCCAACGACACGCTGTCAACTACTCATTTTTATTCTCTAATCTATTCAAACATTTATTTTATAATGATTCGACTACATATATCCTAAATGAATATGTAAGAATGTAGTTCAGTTCGACGACAGTTTTCTAGAGACATGTGTTGTTATCATAACAGAACACAGGGTGTCAAATATGGGGACAATCAATCAAAAGCCAAGAAAAAAGTGTTATAAATTGGGGGCAAGTGGCAACGCAGCTACCAGAGGGCAAGCAAGACGATCTTGATAAAGAGGACTTGTCATCGAAAAAACGAGTGATTGAGTGAGAATGTTGTGGGAAAGATTCAATAAACATATCTCTATTTTATTTCCAAGTATTCAAACTCTCTGTGGGTGGTTTTAATTAATATTTACATAACCTGATGTGCGTATTCAAGTGTGCACTTTTAGCGAAAGTTCGTAAACCTTTTGATGCATTATTGAAGGTGTTAAGTGGGTGTGAAAGCTAAACACGCACCTAACATCGTAAATATATTTTTAGGGAGAAACTGCAATATTTATACGCAAATGCATTGTCACCTGTTGTTCGTTTAGCGTCCAAGTTTTTACAGCGTGATTAATTTTCTACGAAGCCGCTCATTGTGATTCACCCTAAATAAATTTTAAATAGACCAAGCTAGAATAAAGATGCAATATTTTTAAGTGTTGGCACTTTGGCTGGGTGGGTGTGATTGGTTGATTGTTTGGGAGGCACTGGTGTGTTGGCGCCGGGGTCGGATATACATCATTTTCGGGCCGACACCTTTAAAAACCTCCAGTATTAACAATTTCATTCGCACGTTTATGTTCAGAGTTTGAGTCGCTAGGCAGCGGGCAGCAAGCAGCGCCTTTTGTTTCTTGCAGAGCGCTGTGTTGCCGACAGAGGTGGGTGGCGGCCTCAGCACCAGCACCAGCACCAAGCACCGCCACTTGTTTTATTTTCTTTGCGCCGCGTGTTGTTTCGGCTCTTACACATTGCGAAAGAATTTATATTGTCCGTGCGCGAATCGACTTCGACTCTGAGTTCGTGTTTCGCGCCGCCTGATGCCGACGCTTCTTTGTTTTGTTATTGACCCGCCACCCTCCGACACCCTCCGCGCTACGCCGACAAACGTTTATTATTTTTTCACTTGTTTCATATTACATTTATTGTGGCTTGCTTCATTATATTTTTGGTAGATACAGAATTTTCTTTTAGTATACCTCTGATACTTACTGTCTATATTTATTCGAGAAATATTTTTGAAGTTTAAGTATATATAAAAGAAACAACACAGAATCCAAATTTTAAATCCGATTGTAATTATCTCTATTGGTTTTAAACTTATAGAATCTCAAACATTTTCCTAGTACTTTAAAATTTGAACTTCTCTAAAATATGAATTTGCAATCAGAAGATAACGAAAGTATAGTTTATAATAAATTAAAGCACGCTGAATTCACTCATGAAAACAGAATTTAACTATCTCATCTAGTTTCCGAGATATAGACTATTATACATTTTACAGCCAGTTCTGCCTTGAACTCAAAGTTTATAAAATCGCAAATATTTTCAAAACTAGGAATCAAGTATCGCTAAAACCTATTTTTTCGTAAGTTTCAGGTCGGTAATAGGGGGATAGGGTATAAAAATCAAAATTCTAAGAGATGAAAATTTTTGTCAAAATCTCAATACCAAGAAATTTCGGTTTTTAGCCCATTTTCAGTTTTTTTGTTCTAAAACTTTAACCCGTGAACCAAAAATTCTGAAATTTTGCATACTTATATAACTTTTTCCGCTGCATCGAATGGTCTAGTCGCCAGTTTCGTATCTCGATGTATTTTTGAGTTCTGGGACTAAATAGGACATTTTTTTACACATCTTTGAGAGGCTATATCTAGAGTTCTATAAAAGATACGAAACTGCGGTTTGAAATTTTGGAGGGTTCGTGAATAGAGGATAATATGTTTACAGTTTCAGGTATTTTGAAGACAAAAAATTTTTACGCTCGAAAACATGTTCCACTTTTAAACAAAATTTTATTTGACAGTAATCTTATCAATAATATATACTATTAAGTTAATAAGACTATGAGGAATTCAAATTTTCAAACATAATCAAATTAGCTCTGTTATTTTTTTTTAGATATTGCAATTTGAACTTAATGAATATTAAAAATTCATCACCTCGTTGCCCATTTTCCAATCAAATGCTTCTAAAAAAATTATCCACATTAGAAACACGCTAAAAAGTACTGTTCTTATATAAACAAGACTACGAGAAATCCAAATTTTAAATCCACGTTAAATTATCTTGAACTGTTTTCGAGTTACAGCCCTTCAAATATACACCACAAGTGAAAAGTAAAAAATTCAGTTCACTGATGAACTGTTCGCAAAAATGGTTTTAATTCAAAACTACAAATACTTTCTATGTGTCTAAATGCTAGTCACACAATTTCCACAGTAAATGAAAGATTGTATCAGCTGTCTGTCCACGCATTTGAGCCAACATTGTATGTTTCTCTGGTTGAACGATAACCTCGTCAACGGAGCGCATTCGCGCGACAATTTATTCACTGTTTGTGGCGAAACTGCGATAAACAACGGTAAATAAATAATTCAACGCGACGCACATGTGTGAACTGCACTGGAACCTGGAACCATGTAACGAACGCATCGCACCCTATGATTTATGTCTGTCAGACCAAACCAAACCCAAAAGCGACAGAGATTTTTACTCAATGAAGGTATTACAGATCACTTAGGGGTTACAATCTCCCTGAGTACCTCCCTGCGGCCTGAGAGCCTCACCACATGTTAATAATTCAAATTTCATACGCTAAATCTCGATTTCACGGTGGCGGCTATGAGACGCATTGTGTCGCTTCTCACGAGAACTGATTACCATACGCATAACGCACCCATATGGCAAATACATGCGTGACAGGTAAACGCAGACTCAGCCAAATGATTCGGTTCACTGAAAATCGTGGGAATCCAAATATATTCGGGACTTGTACACTGGAAAAAGTCGACAAGATCAACGAGATGTTTGTTGATAAAATATTTGTTCTTAAACTTATGTTTGTCCATGTTTTACTTAAATATACGCTTTGAATTATTCTTCCTTTAATGCGAGCTCAAATAATGTCTTCAGTTCAAAGACAAGCTAGGCTCTGCGTTCTGTATATGTAAATACAAATTTAATTCAATTTTAATAAGATAACGTTAATATTTATCATTACATTAACTCCCAACAAATGTTTATTTTGGTTAAACGAATTAAAATTATATTTATTTACAACCGATAAATAATGTTAACTTCATTTTTATCAAAATCATAACGAATTTTTCCATTTTAACATTTCAGGATTTAATATTTGCTCTCAACCAATAATGACGAACTTTACTCTCTGGATATATAAACTACTATTATCAATTCATAAGGTATTACCATGCTTAACATAGAGCTCTGCAAGTGCAGATTTCGGTGATTAAATGCCTCCAAATCAAATCCTAACACCACTAGATAATGTTACTGAATAATACAAAAATTGAGCTGGCAACACACTTGTCACTAGCTGATAAAAAATACCTTAGAATAGATGAGCACCATACGGCGATTTGATTAAGTGTGTTGCAGGCTTCATATGCAGTTTTATCCTTGAGATAAAATATAAATCCTGGCGCTATGTATCCATTTTTACTTGATATGTTTATATTTGTAATCAAATGTGTTTATATTAAAATATTATCTATGAAATTTTGTTTCTCTTGTAAATTCCAACGAGCAACGAATGACAGTAAGTGTTTGAATGAAAAAAATATGTTACCAAGATATGATAAACAAATATATGTACAGCAAATAAATCTGCATGTTTTGTAGATTTCAGATTAGTGCTATTACAATTTGTATGCACAATTCTATTTAGATATAAACAAATTATATATTACAGTTAGTGTATTAGAATAATAAATAGATTTATCATAAATGTAAACATTATGGTAATGTGCAAAATTTAATAGTGTTTAACAGCTAATAATATAATGAAATTTATGCAGATTTAATTGTACTGTTATCCTCACACAATCTATGTATGTATCAAGATACATGTTATTTATGTCAGCAAATATTCTATCAATGAACTAACTATACAAGTAACAAATTCTCCATCGTCGGGCAATAATCCTCACATTGTTAACCGCGCGGTACTTTCAGAAAAACTGTTACCTATTTCCGTCTGTCATTTCTCAAGATCTGATAAAATGATTTGTGAAGTATTTCAGACAAGGCGCTATGAATTACTGTTCCCCGGAGTTCGGTTAGTGGTTTAAATTCCACAGAGGAACCTCGCCTCTATTTAGAGGGTGTTTACGGCCAGTTAGACGTGAACATAGCACCACGCCAGGTACCCACGAGGTGTTATAACTTAGCCTTTGTGTTGCTGACTCTTCAGAAATGAATTTGTGAGATGAGTCAGGCTGGATGTTTGTTTGTAAGATGCCTGCGAGGTTTGCAAGTTTATACGAGTGTGTTCAAACTAAAATGGCGATGCCACAACTTAATTAGGGTGGAGGAATTTAGTTGGTAATCATGTAAAATTAAGTATTTCAAACTTTAAAAATGTCACTAAAAATATCGATTCAAATTCGGAATCGGGGTGACCTACTACCCTTTAACACAACACCAACCTGACAAATTGAAAATTGGAACTGGGATATTCGCAGGAAAATAAATCTAGTTAGTATATCGTATATCCTGCCGATTGTCCTTTTTTATACTCTTGTATTGAATTTTTTATGTTCTTATACGTAAACAAAACAATATCAATGAAAAATGAAATCCGATTCTCAATATTCAAGGGTCTCAAACGTCAAAACTACTTTGCATGGGATGACAAAATAAAAATTATACTATAAATTGCTTATTTTATTTGTTAAAATAACTTGTATAAGTATTATGAGTTCTACTTATTGAAAAATTACAGTATTATGAGTGGTCTTAAACTGCGTCGCATGATGTGTATATTAATATTTTTATAGCGTTATTTCCAGCTGAAAATAAATAAATAAACTAGAAGCAAATGTTTGTAAATTTCATGAAACACGTGTTCATCTATCATCAAGCCCAGAGTAGCAATTTGACGAAGTATAAACAAATATTAATTATAGTTGAGTAATTATTGTGTTAGTGATTTGTTTGTATAATAAAACAACTGACAGTCTAATGCGAAAACATTGTCAATTGTCTTCCTTGATTCCCGGTAGATTTATGCACCTATGCAAATTCCTATTGTAAAATATGATGAATGAATTTTTGTGCGTACGCCCCTGGAATGCTGTTCGCGTAAGATGTTAACAATGTAGCACTCCTACACTAAACTGTGTCATCTTATTTGTATTCAAAGACGTAGAGAATTACCCAACAGTGTCTAACAATAACTTGTCTTACGTTTTCATTCAAAATTGGGTGTCAACCATTCACTTCTGTTTGTAAGAAACTCTGTGTACATTTTGAAAATTTATCTCCATGCCTTATAAGTTTGTCTTATGTAAATTTGTGTTTTATTGGCCATAGCGGTGCGACTTTTAACCTTTACCGGATCTGTACAATAAGAAGACATGATCAGTGCGTAAAAAAGTTATTTATGAACGTCTTAGCGCCATTTACATTTCCATTATTTCCTTATTAGGGCCGTGTTGTCAATTCTAACGCATAATTAATTTAAAATTAGCATATTGCGTTTCTAAAAATCATAACTTAAAAATTTGCAGACGTCTACAAATCTATTGTTTATTAATTGATTAAAGTTTGGTTGGCGCCGAAGCCATACTAAATTTAAATTTCGTAAAACAGTCTTTTTCTACCTATAAACATTAAATCATAAAGCAGAAAAGCCAACAAAAAATCGCATAATTTCAAGTTATCCCCAACAGATAAAAGAATTTCAAGTGTCTGTCTCTCTCCCCCACAGTAGGGGGTTTCGGGCAGGTCATAAATCCGGGATTTAAACCTCTCTTCATTCATGAAAGAGCCGCCTCAGTCAGGTATCCAACATCCCACAATAAGATTGAAGTGATCAAGTCCGAGTGCGAGGATCAATGCTGGCAAAGCAAACCGTCGTCTGCTGACATCACACCATCCCGCGATGTAATCATATCGTGGTGGGACAACCGGCAATGTAAAATAACTGTTTTTGAGATGTTTGGGTGGTACTACTGCTGTTCAACAGCGTTCTTTTGTTGCTGAGAGCCTTTCACTTTTCAAGAGATCCTTCTTATAATTTTATGGCGCGTACGCCTCCGAAAAATAAATGAAATTCGTTATTTCTGTCATCAACGAAGTAAGTGAAACATTTACTACCATAAAGACGTGATGTTGCAACATCGTTGGAGTTAATTATAGTTGGCCTCGAGACTTCAGCTGGCCCTGATCTGAACGCTTCGATCACTGATCTCACATCTTAAACACACCCGTGAAATTCACTAATTGCTCTGCTTCCCTTACCCACAAATTAACAAATTTCACAAGACACGTCTACAAATATATACTGAACTTTCTTCAATGAAAAATGAAAACTTTATAACTGCATCAAAGAGGAGGAAGTCTATAAAAACACGATAATAGTACAGCGGCTCTTATCTGTCAAATAAATATGTCAAACTTTATTTAGCGCATTGCGTTTCAGCACAAATCGACGATGCATGAAAACTAGGACACCAACAAACAACACAATCATTCAAAACTATAAGCGAGCCAACATTCCTATCTGGAACACTCACAGGAATATCTCTACATACTTT
The DNA here is from genome assembly GCA_963942605.1 of Poecilus cupreus. Classification (NCBI taxonomy): domain Eukaryota; kingdom Metazoa; phylum Arthropoda; class Insecta; order Coleoptera; family Carabidae; genus Poecilus; species Poecilus cupreus. The sequence continues at coordinate 149,885 of OZ012719.1, forward strand.
CATTCCTACTGTCTCCACTTTTTACAAGCGCCACCCTTACAAATGGGTACAGGCTGAAAATATAGAAGAACTGTTGCTTTTGGAGCCGTCGTCTACGTGCAGGCTGTCGGAGAAGTAGAGGAAACAGTTTGGCACAGTATCAGAAAAAGAAACTTAGCGTCTGTAGTTTTTTTAGTGAGCGAATGTAAATAAAATGAGAAGATCAGCGAGGAAAGAATGTCAAAAAACGCAAAACAAACCAACGTTGGCGGACACGGAGTTTGAAACATCCAGGACCGTAACGAACAATTTAATTTACTTAAAAAAAAATCTACTACAATTCAGAAAGTTTAATTAATGAAGCTGATTAAATATAGATTTCCGTACGGGCTGAGTGCGGTCCTGTGTGCGAACACTTTCGTCGTTTCGTCCAAGTGACAGATTAAAGGAATGTTAGCTTAGGTCGGCAAACTTTTCAAAGACTCTTTTAAAAATAATCCGCACGCGTTTCTGCGGTCACACGTTCACGCACGGCCGCCATCTTGTGACGCCATCATCCCTAAATTAAGCTCTCGAAGAAAAACAAAAGTCGAGCTTACATTAATACCCGCTATGAATATTATAATTGGTTCCGGGCTGCGGAATTCTCCAAGGATTTTTTTCGCTTCAATTAAATGTACCACTGAAGCTTTTCATCGCAACTCTCTAATTGAGATTCAAATTAACAAATTTTTAAGATGTTTATCACGATTCTAAACTGTATTGCGAAAATTCAAGACTTTTTATATTAATCTTTATCTTTTTACAACATTCGAGGAATTGTGAGATATTTTAGATAATGAGTTTTCAACAGATAAGCACCTTGATTACCCGCGAAAACGATTTCTCTTTTATCAAGATAACTAAAAATTTAATAAATCTGTGTATGAGTGGTGGGAATTATTACAATGGGACGATTTTTTCATCCACGATGAGCTAATTAAATGGTACTCACCCTCTTCTCCAACTCCGGGGTGTTCTCCATAGCATACATGATGGCCTCCGAAATCTTGGTGTCCAGCCCCTTGATGATGTGGTGTACATTGACTCCCGCCTCGTTGTTCTGCTGTTTCCACGCTGTTACCAACCTCTCCATAGCCAAAACATAATTATTCCACGCTGAATCCAAATCAGCCACATGTCTTGTAATACATCCATGTAGAACATTGAGACAGTACCCAGAACATGGTTTGGTGTCTTTGTAAAGTCCGAGACATTTAGGACAGTACGACATTTTTAATAAAGCTTTGTGGCATTCCTGTTCGTTGCCTTCATCGGTGAGGAGGGTCTCTGTAGTGTTTAGCACCTCCACACCAACGTTGAGGGCTTGAAGAAGAAGTCGAGTAGCTTCTAGACTTTTCGCGAGACTGAGAGCGATTTGACGCGGAATATCTCCGAATGGTTGCACCTCCTGGATGGTTTCTCTTAGACATACTTTATAGCTTGGTGTGAAGTCTCTTGCATGTTGAGTGTTGATGTTATGGTGGTACACTAATGGAAATAAGTCTGTGAATAATTTGATGACCGCTGATTTAATATCAACTGGAGAAAGAGTGAAACTATCTTGGTTTCCATTGAGATGAATACTTTGTCGTATGTCTGAATACAAAGCTTTGATTGGATCTTGGGATAGAATTGCCATACTGCGGTATACTTGCGAGAATAGCACCAGAGTCTTGTTTTCCGATTGGCGGGTTAGGCTCAGCACGTGATCTGCAACCAATAGAAATTGTTAATTAAACCTGAAAAATGCTCCATCCTGGCGTGGAATTTCATACATTTTAATTAATTACCAAGTTATTTTATTGGCTTCCTACAGAATTAAATTCATTAATGCGATGATTACAATCGTCCAGTGATGTACTGCTTAATATCTCCATGGAGACGCTGGCGCTAGTGCAACTAACGGGTAACGGATGTTAGTGACATCACCTGAGCAAGACTATGCCGAGTATTTAAATAATTAAATTTTCTAACAGGAATTTTGAATTAATTTTGAGTAATATGCATGTTGTTGGGATAACGATCAATACTTTAGCAGCAACATAATAGTAGTTTACATATCAAGGGAGTAAAGCTCGTCATTAATTGATGACAGCGAAAATTAAATCGCAATCGTTTGAGACAAATATTGACACTTCACTCATGTATTATATACAATATATTACATACAACCGAAAAAACCGTTATTTATAAAAATACATATTATTTTTATAAAAACAATTAAATTTACTAACAATATAAATATAGATAACAATTTTCGATATATCTGTTAATCCATATTAATTAATAAATAATACTTCACATACATACATACATAAGGTCTAGCTATATCCCACTCAGTGGAGTAGCACGAACCCAAAAATACAGTCAACCAACAATCAATCTCTTCCAAACATTCCACCACTTTCGCCTAGTCCACATTCATACTTATACTCGAATATTCTTCATACTGGGAATCATACCCAACCACTTATTCCTCTAACGCCCACACAATCATTCACTCCCATATATTAGTAAACCTTTCATTCAACATTCGCTCCAGATGGTCAAACCACCTCAACTGACTAACTCCCACTTTCTTAACAACATTCTTCTCAATCTAACATTCACCATACACCAATGTATTCCGGGTACGATCACGTCTCATCTAAATAAATAATAAATAATAATGAAGCACAATAAGTAATGATTTTGATAAGAATAAAGTTAACGTTATTTATCGGTAATATGTAAAAGCATTTTGCAGACTTCAAAAATATTAGCTGATTGACAATGATGTAAAAAAGCGTGTTTGCCGTGTAAAAGAACAAAGCGTAATTTATTTGAATCTTTGGCAGCGTTCGCAACAAGCCTCATCTGCAAGTGACACCCGTTACATACTCAAAAACAAAGAGGATAATTTTTCGAGGCAAGTAAAATACAGAGGCAGTGAAAATTGCATTAACCGTTGATGACAAGATGTGATTCTCATTCTCATCGCAACAGTTGTGAGACGTCTCGACAAGCGACAATCGCGCAACAGCGTCACCGCCGTCGCGACGTCACACAGTTGTAGCTACACAAACTTCCCGAAAACAATTTTACGCATCGGAACTCCTTTTGTTTCGATGAAAATTACATTTTCGCCGGGGACAAAGCGAGCGGGGGGCGACGGAAAACAATAACAAAAGACAACGAAGACGCGAGATGGGAGATGGGATGGTACCGTGGCTCTTCACTTGTTTTGTTCCAGAATTGCACAGAGATGTATTTACAATTTTGCACTAAAAATAAATGTGTAAATATATCATATTCTATATGAAAACGAATATAGGTCAGTTGTAATGAGACGGTCCTGAAGAAGGACTAATGTGTGAGAGCAGGACAGCATGTGTGTGTGACGGAGATGATAGACAGTCAACGACCGGAGCCGGCCATCTGGTTCTGCAAGAAGTTGGAACAGTCTTTCGCCAAATCTCGCCGCAAAAATATGCATCATAAAACTGTGCAAATTACTGCACAAACGCCATTAAGAATCTAGTAAATACCGATTTACCTTCTTTTTCTTCTACCTATAAAACAGTTTGCAGTAAGCCGGATAGCTTAACACAAAGAAAAATACGGTTTTAAAACTCTAAAGCAAAATGTCTTTCCTAATTGTTGTCATTTGTAATGAAAACATAAACTTGGTTTAATAATTCTGAAAGTTCATCAATTAATTCCACGTATCCTGGCTCATTTGCATGATGGCCACCCTATAAACAGCTTATTTAAAAGTCAATGAACGGAAAAGAAATAAAACAAGACGTATGGTCGGTAGATAATTTTATATATCAATTAAAGTAGAGACGAATGGCTGAACTGGAGTGGAACTGACATTTCTAGATGCAAATCACTTTATCTTAGTACCGTTCTACGCGTCATTAGCGGAACTCTTTTCCACTGAAAGCTGTAGCGCACTGTTCTCAACCCCCAAATACGTATTTTTTAGAAGAGACAGTAGATGAAAATAAATATTTCAGCACCTGTTCCTTAAAGAATATTTATGTGCTTCATTCACATTCGTTCATATACGTGACTGTCGACTGCCTTCAGCGTTCCTCAGCAACGAAAACAACACAATCACACCTCGCCGCCCATAATAATTAAATCCAAATAAAATAAAAGGGCATCATCCTTGCATTTGTTCCAGACGTGCGAAGCCCGCGTCGATCTCTCACGTACCGCAGCGAATTATCCGCGTCGTTCTTTTACAGCTTAAAGTTTCAGCGCACTGAAGTTTCAGCCAGTTTCAGGTGAAATCCCCATACTTTGTTAAACACACACACTCACACATACAGACACAGGCGCCGGTCAACGCATTCCGGGATAAAAAATACCGCCAGTCTGACCAACATAAATTTGTTGTATTTTGTATTTTTTCTCGCCGCGGTATTTTTCTGTTTGGTGTTTTGTTTTCGCTCGCTGGTTCGTTGGGCGTTTGTTTATTCTACTAGAACGAAAACTGATATTTAATTATTGGATCGGATATTCGACTGTTGGGGATTGTGATTTTGTTTGAAATAAAAGTAAATTTGAATTGGAGCTGTTTGATACCGGAAGCAATGTTCTGTGAAATGACGAAGTTATTCGCCCTTACAATCAAATTACATTTTCAAAATTTCATTACTGATATTCTTACGGGTCATGATCACTTCAACTTGTAACCAATCACGCAAAATCTGCAATTGTAGAGCTTACACATACATAAAACCCTGGCAATCTAAATATTATTCTTTGTTAGAATTTAAAATGGATCGAGTAATTTTATTTACATACATAACATAACGCTTTATCCCACACAATAGGGTAGTACCACTGAAATATATTAATACTGGAACGTGCACTTGTAGTCTTTTACGAAAGCCAAAAACGAACCTGAGACAGATAGACGTCGTGGGCCACTCTTCTTTCTCTAACGCATGTTGGTAAAACGGTTGCTATGCGATTGTTGCGTGATTGCTATGTAAAAACAACGGTTGATATGCGTTTTTTGAGCGGTTGCTTTGTAAAAACATTGTACAATAATGGTAGATAGCCCTTAACTAGCTGTCTCTCTCTTAGCTCGTATTTTCAACATCAGTGAGCGTTCCAGTATTATTATATTTCAGTGGGTAGCAGACATACGAGCACACAATCACTCTTCTCTCAAATACCTTATTTCTACAGCAGTTCATGGCTCTTAATCCACACCCAACATTCAGAATCATACGTAAATGTAGGCACTAACACATCATTATAAACACTCAATTGAGCATCTCTAGATACATTCACGTTTCGAGCAAATGTACCCAGAACATCCAATACCTTGCAGACACCCGCCTTTCAATCTCCCGATTAATACGTCCATCTATTAATTAGATAATTTTGAACTATTTATTTATTAGACAGTTTAAAATAACCCTTTCTACCAGGTAAAATTTCATTGAAATTTCCCTGACGAGGCGTGTGATAAGCTCGTCATAAAATATCAATTTATTCGCGACATAAAACTGAAGCTTGTAGCAATTTTTCAATTATTTTCAACATCCAATTAAACATAAGACAGCATTTAGGGCTGTAGACTACAGACTAGTAAAACGGATCTAGTGACATGCGCTCGTAAAAATACAGCATATGAAGATTCCACGTTGCATAGAACATAACGTAAAGTGGCTGAACGTAAAATTGCAAATTTATCTGGCTATAAATCCCCGAAATATTAAAAAATAAGCCGCCTATCCGTCTTTCACGGCGCGCCGGAGAACCGAGCAGCTAAGCAGCGCTCCTTACACATTTATTATCCTTGCTTATTAAAATGGCCGCCTGGATGTGTGCGTGCGCTGCTAATATGCACTTTACTTTATATTCTAATTTGCTTAAATGGAAAAATTAAATTATAACACAGGCTTTGCCGCGGAATGCGCCAGGATTATACTTGCCAAGGTATATATTTATTTTTTAATTGTTATTGCACCGATTTGAATTTTAATTAGCCGCTAGAAAATAGGACACAAGCTCTGTTTTTGAGTGTGCTTAGAACATTGTACACACAGCGCTTAAACCGAAGCTAAAACATCCAAAAACATTCCTTGTGGTACAAGCCAGAATATTTCTCCAACGAATAAATAAATTTTTAACTAGAATGATACATACAGTTGTGTATATGTTAATAACTACATATTACCATATACATTTCTAACATATAAGGGGATGGTATATTTAGACACTTAGCATATAATGTAGTTAACAATCTTGTATGGACATATGTTCGTTATGTAATGATATTCAATATTTTATAATACGAATTGTGACATGAGAGAGACAGCGCATGCAGGCTCTTAAAACAAAACGGCTTAGAGACCCAAAAACATCGTACTAGATATAATAGAAGTTTTTCAAAATATTATTAATTATTTAGATATTTGAGTTTTAAAGATGACCTGGCTAGGTCGACACAATGTAATTTAAAGACATGTTGAATGAAATAGGTTAGCAAAATTATTATGTTTCTGTCTGGAATAAATGGCATTCGTGTTTATTTTAATTACTATATACTACGAAAAGATATTTTATTTGTATTTAAATAATTTTCTAAGCAATAACAATTATTTACAATCCCTACTGTTTGAGATCTACAACACAGGACAACCGTTACAACATTTTTAAAAATAATTGCGGCTTAATGAATAACAATTAAGACTTTTTAAAAATACAGATAGTCTTCAATTTAGATAAAGTTTCATAAAAAATATAAAAAAATGGTGAAGTACCCATTCAATAAAATTTGTAATAATTTCTATAGAATTGTGACCTTTCCAGTCCTTGATCCATCCCACACCAGTCCGAACAAGTCCGCATCATTCACCTGACCAGGTATCGTTTCAGTGCCACTGGTGGCCCGAGACAAAGACGCCGCTACGTCGGCTGGTGCGTGGAACAAAGCGCGAGGATATGCACCAGCAGTTCGGAATGCAAGCGCCAGACGGTGTGCGAGCGAGACGCAAGCATACGTACCGCGCGAGGCAGAGCGAGACGGTGATAGGTTTAAGGCTGGAATTCACAAAAAGTCGTCCGTGGGAACGAACGCGTGCGAGACAAGGACAGCAAGGGTGAAATACCTGACCACATTCCTTCAGTCCACCCTGTGAATTAATTTGGTTGAAATCCATGGCCAACTAGACCTAGCGGAGACTCACTCTGCTCGTCTTGTTATAAAGCAATGAATGTGTGACGCGTAATCAAATTGTTTCAAAACTGTGTTATTACCTTCTGGTCGATAGTAGCGCCAATTACCTACACAACTATATGTAATCAAACTAATCGTATGATTGCCTGATTGTACGCTTTTCCCAAATGCTTATTTACAATTCTGTGCATAATTTCAAAAACATTTCAGCACCAATTTAACAAAGGCATTACTTTTTAATAACTAGTTTCAATATAATTATCAATACATATCTGTCAGTTTGTTTAAATTTCATTTCAATTCAAATCCATTTATTTATTTTACAAATATTCATAATTCAAATGTTGAAAATGAATGATTCATTAACATAGTGTCATCAGTTTTAATGTTATATAAAAGTTCGCAAATAAAACATAAGGTAGGGCTGTTTTGTGTCCTACACTAATTAACACTTATTTATGATGTGATCTCCCGACGTAATTTATGAAACACCTGTTAATTGTCGTGCTTTCTACTACGTTTATGTTAGGATTTTGTTATTACATGTAATGCAAACTTTTTCAATATAAAAAGTTATGAAGATACCTGAGAGGTTATCTGTATTGAATCTTGCTTATAAATTCTACACATACTCCGTAACTTTAATATTCCAGCATGTATAAATATTCATAGAAAATTGTTTATGAATTATTAATTATTATACATTGCGGAATTAGCTCGTAGCTCAAGATGACTCTAAAGATGCTGTAGAATATTGAAACACAAAGATGATTGAATTTACCTTCAATAATAAGTATAATATTTTAAATACGATTAATATTATCAAAACTATTAATTAATTTAGAGTAGTAATGGTTTCAGTGGGTGCATCTGAATTTAGTTATGTGTCTGATAGTATAAGACAATGAAATACATAGGGAATATTAAACAGGCTAGTTTATGAATACTCCTAATAGAATGAGATCAAAATAGTTGTGTACAAAACGCAAACAGGATGTTGCGACAGAAGTTCGTAATAACTACAAACAACGATGGGTATTTGATTACACAAATGTATGTTACATCAAAGTCCCTTGTAATGAAATTACAGCGCCATCGTATCTGCGCGCACCCGAAACATCACCAACATTCATTATTAAATACTAATAATAGCACAGGTACTATTCTGAGAATAACACCCACTAAAAATAAATTCCGAATTCAAATTATCAAAAACCAATATGGTCGCCATGGCAACAGCAACCCTATTGGGATTTTTTATGCAGAGACATGAAAATTAATTTACCAACAAACAAACGAGCAGCGAACAAACAGCCCCGATGTGTTGTATCACAGCCACCGTGATAATACACATCAAACAAACAGAGGATGGTTGGGTCGACACCCGCCCGCATGGTTGGGGACCGCTGGTTGCGCGGAACTGCTGTCTCACCCGCGACAATTAATCTCCTATTGTGCTGCTATCTCCCTCGTATGCACACGCACGCTGATGCCTTTGTCTTTGTTTACAGCCGTGGAATGTTTGTGGGTGGGGTTGATAATGATACCGGGAACGTATTGGGGGTGGAAAAGTGGACAGAACATTTAATACGAGTTTGGCAGGCACTGGAATGTATCGCGGGCTCAGGTGAACCTGCTTCGCTAACTCACCGGAGACTCGAGAATTCCCTGGGACCGTCCTAATCGCTTTCTTTCCTTCTTCTTCGAGTCTTTCAGCTTCAGTGTTTCTGCTCCATACATGTCATGTCGACGACAATTTCTTTCAAAACTCATTAATAAATTCGATTTGCTCAAGTTTGTTTAACTTTCTATATATCAATTTTATACAGGCTGTTCAGAAACGTTGTGATAAGCTTCAATATTACAGTAAACTAGTGATTGAAACATCGATTAAAATGTACGTGCAGCTTCTAAAACGCTTTATCAATCTCCCAGTGTCATAATGACGTCACAACCTGTCTGTATCTATACACCATAGGAACAATTGAACCAAGGGGAGTGTATGGAGTGTATAGATTGTCGGTTGTTCGTGTGAATGTCGTTGTGCGGGTGCCACGATGTCTAGCGTGGGGAAACAAGTGGCGAGGAGCGAACGATCGTGCAGACATCTGTGTGCAACTACAAAAACCTCAATTGGACAATTAGCGATCGTATCATTATGTGGAGGAGATTGGTCGATACTGCCAGCTGCGAGACCGAGCTTTTTACATGCCCGTAAACTGCACTTTACTTTTTTTTATTTTGTTGCCACTAGCTTAGTTTTCATTGTTACCTTATAGACGATGCTCGTTATAACAAAGTTGCTGACATATTTAGATGCAAAAATTAATTATTATCTAAAATAATTAAGAAATTTAAACTGATTTTTTTATGTAAACATTTAAATTTCGTTATATCCAGGACTCCATAAATGTCGTTATATCCAAACAACCCCAAAATATAATAAAAGAGGCTCCTTTACAAATAACTTGTGATAAAAAAATCGCTATACCTATCCAAATTCTCGCGAAATTCAAATAATACTAAATACATAAAATAATTAAAATTTCGGCGCCTCCACCAAATTTCGCAAAAATATAATTTCGTTATTTCAATTGCACATAACTCTGCAACGTTAACAAATCTCAAACATCTGAACATCTGAGGTTAAAGAGCAGTTCAACAGCTCCTGATTGCAATGTTTGTTGTGGGTGTGAAGGCCACGAGTGAGTCACGCCCGGGTTCAAATGAAGATGTTGCAGTTTGCTGGTGTCGGCAATTAGTCAGCCGGGGCCCGGCACGTCCTGGGCAGGGAATCAGAGTGAGCTGTGGTTTCGCGGTTGGTTCTTCATCCATCTTCCTGGAGGAGGCCACATTAGGGGGAATTTGCAAGATTTAAACGATACAGGGATGCAGATGACACTAATGATATACTTTAATATTTGGTAAAGAAAGAAAAATTTTATAATATACATCACAGTATTGTTTTATATAGTTCTCAGCAGAACATAATGTAGGCTTCTAAAATTTTATAAATGGTTTGAAACTTAGACGTAATGGGACGTAAGCCTACTTCTTGAGCTGTAAAGTTCAGTAGGTCTAACGCACAGAAATATGACGTACATATGTAAATGAACCGGAAGTGATGTAAGTTGAAAGCGCTTCTCATGAAATAGTGTTAATGACAAACTCATGTCTGAGTTGTAAGTTTTAGTTCTACTGAACATTAGGTCTAATGTGCAGGGTCTGCATGGCCCGCAGCGCGGACACAAACGAGAAAAAATAGTGGGTGGCTGAGCACAAGAACAAATGAATCATTTTCCATCGGTCCATGTTGGATTCGAACCCTTCAACGCGGAATTAAGATTAGTGGAGCAGCCGACAAACTTGGAACTTTTCAAATAAACACACCACACCACGCACCGCCCATTGTTCCGCCGGCCGGCTTTTGTTCCATGCAGTTTTATTAATAGAAAGTTTCGGCAGTCCTTTGTCTTTTCAAGGAGTCTGGATTTAGTTTCATATTGATTTTAATAACAACACAGAATTGTTGAAAGCTGCAAATATTTTATGCACCTGACATGGAATGCTTTTTTGTGGAAAAGTTTGCTGGATTGAATTTCTGCATGTCGACAATTTTTAAAATTCCGCAGTGGCAAGAGACGTAGAACTGATTATATTTTCTATTTATAGACACGTCGCATTCGTTCGTATTAAATTTCAAAGCAATAAGCGAAAATATTCAGGGAATTCGAATTTTTATGCACGGATATCACCTTGGTAACCTATATAATCAATACGCACGCTCGAAATATTATTTTATTTTATTCAAATACCATTAGCGTATGCAGTAGGCCTTGAAATAAGGAATTTATTAGTCTCTTTAATGGTAACTACCCTATCAATTAGCGGAAATAAAAACTTGATTTATCAGCAACAGCTGTGCCACTGCAACTGTAACTTAATAATAATTAGTAACTATCTAGTATCTACGTCCAATTCGCTTCTAAGATAGAGGGAATAATAATTAATAAGTATTTTTATAAAGCATTGTGTCCCGAAAAAGGGCAGTTATATAAAATGTTAATAATTAAATGTTTTAATTGAAATATGTTGGCAATAATGTTTGGAATTTAGTATATTATTACTAACTATCTATTATCTGCGTCCAATAGGTTTCTACGCTGGAGGGAATAATAATTATAAAGTATTTTTATAAAACATTGTGTCCCGAAAAAGGGCAGTTATATAAAATGTTGATAATTAAATGTTTTAATTGAAATATGTTGGCAGTAATGTTTAGAATTTATTATGTTGTACATTGTTGAGTAAAGTATCAAATGAATAACTAAAAATCAAATAACCGTTTATCAACCTGCTGCTTTATTGAATAATGTGTCTTATATAGCGGAATCGTATACGAGTTACAAGTTTATATAGGTTTTGCACAACTGGAAATGAAAAAAAAAATGCTAAAAATAAACAAAATCGATGGCTTCCGGTAAATTTGAACCGGCCGTACTGCCTAGCCGTATCTATCGATGCGTTCAAAATGCGTTCCAATAAAACAAGTGAACATCGACGGGGCTTGTGCGATGGCCGGAAATCGTCGATCGTCAGTTCCGGATCGAGTCCGGACAGAATCCGGGACGATAATGACACATGAAATTCGACGTTTGGTTTCAATATGTCCATACAGCGCACACTCGATCGCTTCTATTTATATTTAACTGAATTAAATGCTTCTATAAAGAGATTACCGAACGCCAAATGTTTCATTTCACTTTTCAATGCTGAAATTTTAAACCTGAAGCCTGAACACTGCTTTTAAATTTAATAGCTACCAGCAATTTGTATTCGCAATAAAATTCTCGGTGTTTCATATTTCCCTTTATGACTTCATGTTATGTCTATTGGACAGATAACAATTATTTTATCAGTATTAAATTTCAAAGAAAAAAATGTAGATAATAATAATAAAATAATATCGGTGAATCAGTCTATGGGTCATGATTAGGAATAATTAGTAAGATTAGATAACGCATGCAATTATAATGCAAGGTGAACTGATTATAATAACACTTGAACATCAAACATAATATATTTTAACGCAAGATTGATACCGGCCGTCGAATCAAATTCCCTCTCCAGATAAATGTGTGATAACATTTTGCTACAAAATCTAATAACAAAAATGTGTTTTTTACCTTAATCCTTATAATCTACAGTTGTAATTGGATTGTGATTAATTACCTGTAACAAAAGAAACAACACTAATTAGTACACCGTTATATCAATTTGATTTCATATTACATAAAATGCGTATACGAGTATGTTATTATTTCACGATATACACGAAAAGATAATATAAATAAATATAAGATAGCCCACAGCAAACAAATATCAAATATTATTGTTCGATTGTTACCATAACAAACAAATTTATCATTTAAGTTACGCAATAAATAGATCACGATATTATATTTATGATAGTACCAAAAATATTCCTATAGATTTAAAAATACTCGCTTAAAAATAAACTAAATTATTTAACGGTGTTAAAAATGAATCTAGCTAAAAGAAATTATCCTTAACTGAGTGATGTCTCGCTGTCCGCCCATCATATCTGGCGGAGGAAGAACTAAATTACAAGGAAAAAATATCCTGAGTGCGCTTTTTCGTTTTCATTTTTTCCTTTTGAACACACCGCGCAAAACGACACGGAAAATTTATGTCTGCAATGTGAAAAACGCGAAAATGAGACGTCTCCGTAACAAATGAATACACATAATTTAGAGAGTGAAGTAAAGTAGGCTACGGAATGTCTACTTCACCCCCCGCATCACTCTACACACTTACATAACTCGGATATACCGACAACACTAGATTAAACTAATTAAAGAAAACATCTAAGTCAGCATAGTGTAAATTCCATCATGATGTGTACAGCTGTAAGAAGCGCATCAATAATTTATGAAATTTCCATTACGATGCATCTTTCAGCTGTAATCACATCAGCCAATCTAGTTGAGTCCTATGGGGCTTCAGACGGTAACAACACACTCTTCCTTATCCACAGACCCTCAATTTAAAATATGCAAATACAGGTGAGAAAATGCAATTGGAAAAATGTAATATTTGCAAATCCTGTTTGCGTAATATGTTCAGAATCATGGATATACTTTGCAAATATTGAATTTATTTAGTCAAGAGAGATACGAGTCCAGAATCACATCATTTGGCCAAATTAAATCTGTAGAATCGCTTACAAAAGAACTATTTATTTATATCTTAAATAATGTTACTTTTTAGAATATTTTAAGGATAATAACAACTTGAATGATAACAAATTAACAAAGTTTTCAAATCTGATGACAATAAAATATGAAAAAAATTATCATCTTTTTGATCCCAATAAAATTTACTCTATCTTATTTATTTACTAACATACATATAAGTATGTGCGGAACATGAAAATGATAGAATTTTTGTATGATTCTGGGCTCGCAGAATCTGTATATTTTTCAGTATTTAGATAACTCGTACTCGACATGAAAAACAATTTTCATTAAAATAATTTCTTGGAAGATTGTTGAATTGCTCATTCTTAGAACAGGTCAAGATGTAATGAAAATAAACTCTAATTAGTATTAGTTCCAGTGTTATTAAGAAGTTCTAGGAATACTGGATTTTCTCTAGTTTATCGGAAATAACAAACTTGTATATGTGTCATCTTTACAATACATAAAGTTAGAAAATCGCAAAATTCGCTTCGATTCTCGGGGGATGCGGTTAGCATTACAACATACGAGAGGGGCGGAAGCCACCAACATGAACACGCGATTCTAATGCCCTCCCCGAGGACGCCATCAAACGAATTAATTGTTCCCCGGGACACTATCGCTCGCACGCCGTATACGAACGAACGGAACGTGAGCAGACAAAATCTGGGTATCGCTCGTTTTTATTTCCACTGAATTAAATTATGGCGTAATGCAGACATCTCAAAACAAAACAAGAGCGCACCACACCATCCGCAGACATTCCTCCCACGAATACGATCAATTACACCTAATTACCATAAATCATAATGTCCGGTTTGGTACGTGTGTTACTTACAGAGTTACAAACACTACAGACATACATGCGCACTCGCACACCATGTACCACTGCCCGTGCGCGTGCTCGCATGTAATTGCTCTGTTGACGCGCTCATCGGGACTGCACTATCATTTTTATCTAGTAGTGAGTTTTGGGGTCTTTAGAAAACAATTCCACTATTATCAATGAAACTATCAATGTCATCCTTCAAATTTTCATTTTAGATGTTCATATTATGAGCTGATTAGATTTTGGGCGCAATTCATCAACCGGAAGTAGTAGTTTACTTGAAGAAGAGATTTTGTTATAATAAAAAAGGTGAAAATAATATTAGTTTGTCACAGACTGGTTTTTCGCTATCGTAAAAGATTACAATTGCGCGTTCCCGTATTACTATACTTCAGTGATTTGAAGGTTGTAGAGGCGAGAGGTTATGTGTTGTTAAAATTACAAGATTATATATGATTTGAGTAATTTAGTTAGTATAGCGAGGCCATTTGCAGTGAAGTGAAAGTGTCAGGGGTATGATGAACGCGGTGTATATTTTCACTTGGCATTCATAACCCTTTTCAGGAGGATCTTTTATCCTGTTTTGTAGCACAAACACTTTGGTCCTTTGAAAAGACCTTCAGTTCTGCCGGTCCATTTACTATAGGACTTTACGCAAACTTGCCTCGCAAATATACTGCACGCTCCATCAACCTACAACCAGCCATCCCAAATAAAAACTTACTTTATCCACATTGAGGCCTATCAGCAGATTTAAAAAGTCGTAATTGTTATTCATTATGCCTCAATGATTTTTATAAATGTTGTGATATCAGTTTTGTCGTATATTGGGCATGAATTGTTGTTGTATAAATAATTTTTTCTACAACCACTTAGGAATCTGCTCATTGCATGTTTGTTGTTGCTAGGGATATGAGGTACATTGCAAGCATCGTGCGAAATGAATTTGTTTTGTGAGTATTTCAATACAGATCAGTTCATTTAAGTACAGGTGCCATTGCTAGGATACTTATTTAGAAATGTCAAATATTGGAATGGTGAAAGCAAGACAAATTTATTATTAAAATTAAATTAATTTTGAAATAATATCGTGGTCGTAGAAAAAGTATAGTGTACAACTCGCATGGAATGTTCATTTCATACTCGTAGGAAATGAGTACAATTTCATGCTCGTTGCACAATATAGTATCTTGTGGTAAATTCCCGAAAGAAACATAGATAAACTGTAAGATTATTTTAGTCAAATCACCGATTAATTTTGCTAACCCAGGTCATTCAACATGTCTTTAATATCATTGTGTTAAGTCTAACCACATGGTTTCATTATCGCGAGAATTCTCGAACAATTGTGATTTTTTTTTATTTAGTTGGTAAAAATCTTCAAATCTGACAGCTCAATAATAAGACTAGTACAAAGAATTGAGATTATAATAAATGTCAGAACTGCTATATTTAAAACTCCAATATCTGAATAATTAATAATCTTTTTTAAACTATCATAGTTATAATATAAATGAGTTATTAGTGATTTTGTGAGGGATGGATGTGTGGAGGTTTATGTAACGTTGCCGGTGCATAGTGCGCTGGTTCCGCGGGGCGGAAGTGTACATTAAGCATGATTAAAACACGTCATAAATTGGTGTTCGTTGTCGCTAGTCCCGGCTCTTCCCGTCGCATAAACAGCACGTTACACAGTGCGCCACATAACTACGTATCATCTCAAGTTGAACGTTGATTTGATTTCACTCCTTATTACAGGAACATTCGAAAGTGACTTCTAGTGCTCAGTGCGTACCCTTGCGGCATAATGCGCCAGTATAAATATTAAGTGGAGCAGGTCACGGTGAGCTTAGTTCAAACATTAACCCTGAAATATTCCTGGGGGAGCAATTACATTTGCTGGTCTTTAATTCGGAATGTATGCTAAATAGTTAATTAGACGCTCGCCGTCATTCATAACAATCACCATCAACCATCACTGGATGCGGATGAGATCGAAATGCAAATCATTTGCTTTAATTAAAAACGTTTTGTTTTGCCAGATAAAAATTCCAATTAGAGTGCGACAAATAACGGAACGGTGCTCTGATTAATTCGAGTGTCCTGGCCACGCCCCATTTGTGACTGTCAACTGTCTCTATACCCAGCCAGGATTTGCTTCTAATCTTCCCCAATACCACACTCAATTTATTATAGAAATGTACCAGGTTTAGAATTGCTGTATCTTTACACCTATTCACTTTAAAGTAAAAGGGTTAATTCAAAAGTTGTTTCGAATGCATTTGGTTACCTAAATATTAATATTTACTTAGTGCAAGCATTTTCAAATTCTGAACAACTTTTGTAATTACACTTTTGTTATAAAGTGAATAGATAAAAAGATCCACATTTCAAGTGTCTACACTTTGTATGTACTGTAAAAGTTGTTAATTGTAATCTCAACAGTCCCGTAGGGCTGAAGAAGCAAAATGTTATACAGCAGGAATTAAAGAAATTATTAAATTAATGTAATGTAATAGTGAGTTTTATAAATCAGCTTTGCTGGCTAACTAATAACTTAATAGAAAAAATAAATACACAGTCTTATACAGCAAAAAGAGGGACACAATTTAACTGTTGGTAAAATAAAATTACATACCGATAGAAAAATTAGGAACTCACGGAATATCCTAACTTAAAATTGTAATATTTTTTTATTACATTTCTTTATAATATAAGCGCTAAGAAACCCATCGTAGCAGAGCGCATCGTCAGATCTCTAATATTTTTCGAGATACGTCGATTTTTGGTAATTTTCGAAGTGCAACTTTAAGGGCCTGTAATTCTAAAACTACACGAGATATCTAAAAATTCTCTTCAGTCTAGCGTTTCTGGTGCCTTATATAACAAATTAGCAAATTTTTAAAATTTTGAATTTTTTTTGTATTTTTGTTCAAAATTTCGATCGGCGATAACTCGACAAATATTAAAGATACAGATTTACAGTATACACCAATCGATTCAGCGCGTCGAAATACATAAGTATGCAAAGTTTCATAAAAATCTCTTTACGGGATGGAAAGTTAGAGCAAAAAGCCTGAATATGGCGTTTTTTGTGCAAAAAGTCAATAGGTACCCCTTGACGTTTGGGCTGAAAAATGCCATTTTCAGACTTTTTGCTCTAACATTTCAACCGGTTGTCCGAATTTTATGAAATTTTCAGGGTTTATGTATTTCGTCGCGCTGAATCGATTGGTGAACACTGCAAGGCTGTATCTTTCATATTTGTCGAGATATCTCCAATCGAAATTTTGAAAAAAAATTCAAAAAATTTCAAAATTTTCAAAATTTACTAATTTATTATAAATGGTACGAAAAATACAAAACTGGAGATATTTTTCGATATCTTGTATAGTTTTCGAGTTACAGCCCCTCAAAGTTGCTGTTCGGAAAATATAAAAAATCGTCATATCTCGAAAAATATTAGAGATATGACGATGCGCTCTGCTGCATTGGGTTTCCTGGCGCGAATATTATAAAGAAATGCAATAAAAAAAATTTACAATTTTAAGTCATATTTGGGGAAATTTCCGTATTTGAAAAATATTACAAATCGCCATATTTCGATAAATGTAAGACATATTACGATGCGTACTACAGCAATGAGTTTGTTCATGTTTAAATTATACATAAGTAATAAATTTCAAGTTAAGTTTGGAGGAGTATTTAATTTATTTGTATAAGAAAGTAGTGTGGTGCCCACACCAGATTTTTTCTCTAAAGTTATTCAGCAATACTGATTGGTTGCTTTAAAAAAACTCAGCCTATATAGGTGAATCTGGAATACATACATGTAGGTAGTTTTGGGTGGTGTCCGTCGCGTGAACCGGCGACGCGTGTATCCGGCGCCGTCTCGCGTGAGTCGCGTGATTCCTCAGCGTTAACATGCACCCTCTGCTAGTGCAGATACGCCAAATTACAAGCCAGAGTACACGGGAATAATCGTCAAAACCACTGAACTTCAGCACGACGAGTTTCTTTCAAGCGTACAAGTATTGATAGCGTACGGGACCGCAGATGGTAATTTGTGAAAAGTGAGTTTATGGATGTATTTTTAGCGAGTTCAAGTTATTTTGAATATAATTCGTGACTGGAGGGAATTAAGAGTGACTGTGATAAGCTGGCAGCCCACGGAAATAGATTATAAAATGTTATGTTACAATGTAATTAAATCATCTGACGTCAAGAAAACTGTTTCAAGAAAATACTTAAGGGTAATATATCAATTTTAATTAATATTTATTTATGTTGGGTCAAGGATTGCACTACAAATACAAATAATGACATCTTTATGCAGTATTATCATAGTAAACAATACAATCTTTTATAAAATATATACAACATATGGTCCACAGAAGATAATCCATGTCCATTGACTTCCCTATATTTTTTGTTGTTTTCGTCATTTCTAAAATCGCACCCAGCCTCCTGCCAAATTCATCTGGCATCCATCCGACAAAGTTCCTCGACCTTACCGAGTATACCTAGCGAACATTCACACATACCACTGCGTCTAAATACCAATGTAACAACAGCAACAGCGTAAATGGCGAAGTCAATTGAATTGTGACAACACAACAACGCGACAGCAGCGCCGCGGCCGCGAACGGGAACGTCAGGAATTCCGGCAGGCGACAGGATCAGGAACACAATCCAGCGGAGCGATGCGTTTATGTTTAACAAGTGAGCGGCGAACGGACAAAACACGCTTGCATTTATGCGAAATTACTCGGATTATTGCAATGGCAGATATGTTGAATATGTTTTTGATGTTTGCTTTGATCTAGCTGCCTGGATTTTATATCCCGAACATTACAAACGACAATCTAATGCGCTGGAGCCAACACATAACATATTTTAGATTCAAAGAAATTTAGTTTAAACAAATAGTGGCAAAGAAATCGATCCTGGCTTAAGGAAGCCCTAAATAAGTAATGGGTGTAGTTTGGCGCATGTGAGGTCATAGTGCGAGGGCGAACCTCCCAGACGCCCAGTCTGGGTCAAGACGTCAAGAGTTTCCGAGTGCGTCACAATAAAAAAACTGCTACATAAAAGAACGGCTGAATTATTTCACGACCCCGATGTTCCAATATACTTTACTGCGACAATTCATTCAACAATTCGTTCAGTAAATTCAATCAGGACCTCAATCGGACAATCGAGCCTTCACTATTTCTTTTATGAAACATTATCTAAATTGAAGACTATCTACAGTTTTAAAACGTCTTAATTGTTATTCATTAAACCGCAATGATTTTGTAAATTGTTGTGCCGTCAGAATTGTCATGTGTTGTGGATCTTAAACAATAGAAATTGTAAATAACTGTAGTAAAATAAATGTTCTATTTTATTGTTTAGAAAATTATTTGAATAGCATTAAAATAGCTTGTGGTAAACAACACTATTTATTTCAGGAAAAAAACATAAATTAACTGTAAGATTATTTTAGTCAAACCACTGATATATTTTGCTAAACATATGCCATGCAACATTTCTTTAATTTTGATTTATTGATTTGATTGTGATTTGTGTTATTTTTTAAATTAGGTGACAACCATTTAACATTTCAACAATCTGACAACTCAATAATAAGATATGTACAGAATTATTCAGAAGTACCAACGCTACATGAAAAACCGAAATACAAAATGAAGAACAGATATATAATCCATCGCATACCTAAGACAGTTCAACACATCGTAGAAATTTAAAAATTCGAAACAAAGACAGCAGAATTGCTATCTTTAAAATTCAAATATCTTAATAATAAATAATATTTTTTAAACTTCTATTATATCTAGTACGATGTTTTTGAGTCTCATTATAATATAAATGACTTATTTGCCATTTTGTGAGTCTAGTGGAACGATACTTGTGATACAATCAATATACAACGACTCAAAGTCGAAAGAAATGATAGAAAACATGCACATTTTTATTCGAAATGTTCGCAGTTATTTATTTAGCGCAACCTTTATATTTCGTTGCATGTTGACAGTTCCACAATATTTTTCAGTTCTTCTACCGGGTAAAATTGAATATAAAATTCCTAGAACATAATTTTCCTGGGAAATCCAAAGCGGCTTGATTCTAGGAACATCCCCGTTCAATCAAACAAGCGTTCCATGAATCATGAACGAGGCGAGTCAGTGGCGTGGACACAGTCGGGTAAACAAGTGAACCCTGAACCCTGACCTGGTTCCTCCGCCAAGCAAAATAACCCCCAGCTGCCCTGACCTTACAACATTACAGCGCCGGTGAATTAGATTACGAGCAGGGACAAGATTCGATGGATGTAGAATGTATTTACACAAAAGTGCTGCCAATCAAATAAATAAATAAATAATGATACAGCTGGGAGTACATTTAATTTTAATTAAATCGCAATTGAACCGTTATATCCGCCCAAAATGTAATTCATAATTAAAAACAAAATGTAATTAAACATTTCATTGTGTATATAACATATAAGGGATTCTACATTTAATTACTTTTTAATATGATTCAATAAACCTATCATACAGTTAATACATGCGATTAAATTATTTTCATTATTATTAGACAAGCTGTGTGTAGATTTTCGGTGTGTATGTGTTCGGGAATCAGACACAATGATATATGTGATTTATTTCCGGGCAGATATTTTTCTTTGTGCGAAGGAAATTGATTGATTTGGATTGTTGTGCGTTGATTGAGTCTCTGGTTGTGATGAATTCATTGTACTTTATATAAATGTCATTGTCTGGTCCGATAACATCGATCAGAGGTAGCGGTGATTAAGCGATTGTGTTGTTGAGTGTTTATTTATTTTCTGATAACTGTCTATGGAGATTGTGGTGCGCCACTGGAAACTCGAGCACATCTGCAACACCTAGCAGTCTGCTAGACTTAAAACCGCTCAGCATCCGATCATTAAATTGGCATCGTTTCTTAAAATAACACCGCAATGCCGAGTGATGTCACTAGTGCGCATCGTGCCTTCGTGCGTTCACCCCTTGCTCAATATTAGCTTAATTTCTCACTCTTCGAAGGTGTAAAGCCTCAAATTATGCCATGCTCCAAAGGTGTAAAGCCTAGACTCGTTACATACTCGAAGAAATAAGGCTTTAAATCATGGCATGAGAATCAGAGCATCGTGAATATTATACTAAATGAATTTATATTTATTTATTTTATAAATTGAATGTTTGTTTTGATTGAACATAAAATATGATAATGCATAATTGTTATAAATTATTATAGCATAAATTTAATTATTATGATAATAAATACTGCTAAATAGCTTCGTGGAAATGTACTGAAAAAATTATATATTTAAAATTGAAATAATTGAATATTATGAGAAGAGCACAACAACAATTAGATTTTTCAATTAAGGAGGCCGAGTGAAATCTGATTAACCCAGCACAGACAAACACAGCCAGGGTCGGGGTAGGGGGATGGAGGAATGAAATTTGTAGAGGGTGTGATTCCAAACAGAACACAGATTAAACCACAGTTACAAGACCCGCTGAGAGATTTCAGCAGCGGCTGAAGCTGAAGCCTGAAGTCTCGGGGGTAATTGCCGGACCAGGAGCAGGGCCGGGCCCAGGAGGATCCACCGCAACAGCTGAGCGCGACTCAAACTCATATTACGCACTTTTTTACGAGCAAGAAATTTAATTAAATTATAAATGTTTGCAGGCTGGATATTAGTTTCTAAATTTCTATTATGATTATTGGGAACTAGAAACGTGTTCCTGCTTCAAATAGATAACCTTGCTATGTCGTTTTAACGGATTAATTATTTCAGAGTATTTAAAAAGTTTATAGTTACGATTAGAAAGGCCTGTGTATGTTCTATGTCCTTAGGGTATATACGTTGTAATCAATGTCATTTTGGATTAAAACTGGTATTAATTATTATCAAACAGTTTTTGTTTTCTTTTTACGCATATCTATTCGATTAATCAATGCTTGATGATAGTATCTTAATAACAATGATTATAGTTTGAATTGCAAAACATCATGTGATGGTATATTTGTATTATAGATTAATTTAAAATGATTTTATGAAAATTTGTAAATCTATGCAAATTCTCTCGTTGTATAATCCTTGAAAAACATTCTTGAGTGTTACGGTTTGGCTGGACGAACAGTGGAACACTCTCGTGTAGGTATAAATTAGCACGGAGTGTAATCCAGGGCGGGTGGTGTACACTGGTGTACACCGAGCTTACACTAATCCCACGCAAGCCTTTACTCCGGGCACAAAGCGACGCAAGAACACTTCTGCGGTGTTGCGGTGTTCTTCGCCACTACATGGACGCCATCAACGACATGGACGCCCAACAAGACCGACCAAACAACAAATATATACATTCTCTTAGGAAAATAACCGAACATTATTACTCTAGCTGTAGTTACATGTTTTTGAATCGTTGATATGTCGTTTAGTTTTCTCGATATTGTTATAATTGTTGCGGGACAACTCATAAACAATTTCGTTAGTTTCGTGTCAAAAATCTGATCCTTACTGGCCAGACCTACAATTTTTTTCTTTTTCCGAAATTAAAATTGATGACATCAAAGTAAGAGTCAAAGAATTTAAAGTCTAATTCAAATGAGGCAATTTAGGACTGCTTCGCGAAATGGAAAAGTGTGTATAATTAATAATAAAGTTTAAAAAAAATAAATTCGTCACCCTATTTCATACAAGACAGTTCTGCAATTGCAGATGTGAACGAGTATTATTAAAAAGTACATAGTGCATTAAAATATGAATCGAGAAACTTCCCCGGATATCAAAGTAAGTTGACGCAGTTAAAGAAACTTTCCAAACTTGTGAATCGCATATTCAGAAATCCAATCTCACCACACAGTACCCGCCACCTTATAAATCTACCCCCCTCACCCTCCAACCCCTCCGAGAAAAATTAAAATTCTCCACTCTGAACGGAAAAAACCTATACGCAACATTGAAATTGAATACACCATGCATATTACCAGCATGGACGAGGCTTGAATACCAACTAGTACCCACCAAATCTTCTATTCTTGTAGCCATCCGCGCGCCCCGCAACCTCCAAATCATTAGAGGAACACAAACAAAGCGAAATAAATCGTCAACATCGCAATATCCGTTTTCTTCGAGCAGAAGGGCTTGCGTGTGTGGTGGGCTGTGTCTATATAGTGATGTATGAAACGGTCAGGGCCGTATCGAAATGTTTGACACCTAAGATTATGTTGCAATTGTATAGCCGGGTAGTTAACCTTGAATTGGTTGAATTGTTTTCACCCTCTGCTTCAAACTTAGTCCATAATCTTTGTCATGGAGCATAGAACTTTTGTCATAATCATAGCCGTTGTTTTAATAGAGGAAGATAGATAGGTTAGTGCTATTTCTTTTTTTAATGCTGCTGTGTCTTGTAAATTCTGTAGTCATGTCTATATTCCATTTGGGAATGTGGGAGAATAATAAATCAATGTGTCAAAGTATTTCCCGTGGTTCATCTGCATTTAAAATAATAAGCAAAAATAGTAGAGGAATATATTCCATTTCGAAATGAAGAATGTACTAGTACAGCGGTGCGGTTCACGTCACCATTCACATTCGTATGAAAAAAATCAGCAATAGTGGGAGAAAGTAAGGAAGAATATAGTGACGTGAACCGCACCACAAGAAAGCTGTACTGCACAACGTATCCAGAGATAAGAATTATTTTGGTTAAAATTGAAATTAAAAGATAAAAGTTTTTCAATATGAAATAAAATTTAGGAGCGTAGCGACGAGCCTCGTACCCAACCCATATAGAAAATTCACAAATTATTACTATTATTGTAACAAGTCTTAAGTCAGCACATTGTAGTAGGTAAATAGCTCCGTGGTAACGTGTCGGACTGTGGATCGTGAGATCCTCAGTTCGAATCCCACTGCCGACAGTTACAAATTTAAATTTACCCCTGTGGTTCCCCCTCCACTAACATTCTTTGGGGCTATGATTTGACGGCTGGTAACCGCACTTCAAACGAAAAAATATATCACCTACCGAGATCTGCGTAAGCAGAGTGCCACACCCGTAATGGGTAAAAAGGCGTGATGATATATTTATTTATTTATTTTTATTTGTAGTTCATGAAATGATTAAGTAATTAGGTCAAATATTTTCAATAATATTGTTTAGTTGTGACACTTATTTTGCTGACTTAAGACTTGTACAAATATTTATGTGTTAATAGATATGTTAGGAAGTAAGTAAGTACAGTGGAATACAGTAAATTATAGAGTACATTGATTATTGTTTAATAAAGATCATGTAAGTTAGTCCACGGATCGAAGTTTTATTATTGCTGACTCCCAGTCTCGACAGGACACCCTTATTATTTTCTACCCTCTTAGGGGGTGTTAGACTATATATACATATACTTGTGAACGAACATTTATTTGAACAATAACTGATTATAATTATACCTACGTTAAAAGTTAGAAATGGTCGAAATTTCTGACAAACACAAAAACTTGCGAAGAGAAAACGTAACTTTCGGATTCCAAGGAAGACAATATTGGAAGATCTGCAATTGCGAACCAGCCTAGTACACTACTGTGCGTATGTATAGTGATGTATGCAGCATAGTGTGCTGATTGGTATTCCAGAGAGTGGTTGGATTAATACATTGTTCCGGAGTCAATAAACTAATCGCTGTAAATCAATTACTTGTGATGCGCAGAACACTGGACACCATTCTATGGGAAATTGTCTGTACTATATCCACATGCATCTCGTATGTAGGGTTTTACATTGCGAGCTAAATTGAATTCGCCCACTAAATTGTGCTGTTACGCGATATTTATTGTAAGGAATAAATATATCTTCCCGACGTTCTACATCCTACAACAATTTATTTATTTACTCGCACACCGCAATAATTGCTGTTGAAAACTATTACTTTATATTTTATATTTATTTCAAAGCGAAACATCTTTTCTAATTTAACTCTTTGGCTGGAACCACGAGCTCTGTTTTTGGGTGTTTTAAGAAAAGTGTTTCAGCCTTCTAAAATTATTTTCGAATATTTTTCTTTTCTTAAAAAATAGATGCGTCGCGAGTGTTAATTAAGCAATGTCTGTGTGATCCACCTCGCGTATGAGTCATTTAGCAAGTGAAACAATCGCGACGACCTTGGTCTGTATTTGGCGGCGAGACAGTGGCGGCGACAGCAGCAGAGAGCCGGGGCTGAATTCGTAATTAACGAAGATTTATGAGTGTGTTAACCTAAAGTTGAACTCGTTTCACTGAATTCGGTTTTTGTCAAAAGCCGAACACAAAAAAACAACGAATGCAAATTTGAGATCATGGCTGAATATGTTAACTGAGATGTGTGTGATTTCCACTGAGGATGACGTCACGAAATGTTTTTTTGATATTTACTACATGTACAGACAGTTGCAGAAGGAAATTATATAGTTTTTCCAGGAATTAATCACGAAAACAGATGTTAATGCATTGCAAAACATTAATTACTGTTCATAAAATTAAGAGAGTTATCAAAGGTTACAATTTGACTTGTAAATTGACGAATTCAGCTTTGGAAATGATTAAAATGATTGGCTGGGAACAGTGATAAATGCGGCAAAACGCTGGCGAAAAGAACCGAAAAGAAAAACTCAGAACTCTAAACGGATTTTATTATACAGCGCATAATCGAGCAATAACTCAGCTTCGCTCTAGAACACTTGGCGAGACGCAAACTCTAAACTGGCGAAGAGGGGGCGAGGGGGGTTGGAACGGGGGTTGAAAAGACCTCACACAACTATTTCTCATAGAAAATTCGCGAATTATTACTACTTTTAAAAAGTACCACTTTATATTTAAGTTCCATGGTCTAATATCTTTGGAGTACAGCAGAAGAATTAAAAAATGTTTTTTTTTTTTTATTTAATCTTAGTTGTCAAAATTTTTGAGTGTTACTTACTAAATAGAAATGTGTTATAGTGTTAAAATATACAAACGAATGTAAGAAATAAGGCAGTAGACTTTGATTACAGATTAATAAACCATTTACTGTAAAAATACGATAAATGTGATAAAAATCCCGGGTGAACGAATTGATAAATCTGTAGCGTATCACTCGAAGCGATTGAAATTATGAATACTGTTTATAATGATCGTCTAAATCTCATTAAATGTAGATGAGGTCAAAATCCAGAGAATTACACGGAAGCGTACGAGTAAGTGTTCTTAATAAAACATTAAGACCAAACTAATTTACCACTTAAATCAACACCACAGCTTTGATTATTTACAAGAACACCAGCTTCGTAAATTACCGACTTCATCAAACCGTCCGCAACTTAAAATATTAGTTTTAAATCGTTCTGAATGGATTCCAAATGCAATATGAACTTTTATTCAAATTTAAGCGCTATTGAAATCTCGTTTGAATAAATCGTCCAGCGCTCGATGCAAATTTTTTGAAATATTTAAGGGAGGTTTAACCCCACTGACCTTGTAGTGTGGAGGCCGTGGTGTCCAGCAACCCTTGTAGAGAGCGGGAGTTGTGACGTAAGAGGCTGGAGAAATCCTTCTGGACCTGCCGTCTGAGGTTGGCTTCCATCGACGGGTTGCAGCAGCTGCCACCGCATACTTCACCTGCAAACACAATATTTATTTAATTAAACTTACTTTTTATTTCCTGCCACATACTGTAAGAGAGGTATAGGAATCATGTTAAAATTTGGTAGCTTGTTTTTAGTGGATGAGCGCGTTTTAGAATTTTTATATTTTATATAATCAATTGTATCCCCCTTGGAAAGAGCTAATTAGTTTTTTTTTTATAATACAATAACCGGAAGTGGTAGTTTACTTGAAGCACTATCAACTAAGTAAATTATGGTTTAATGACCATTTTGTTATTAGAATAATGTTTGAAACATTTTTCTCTTACTGTTATCGTTTACGAATTACAACACGTTCAAGAAAAATTTTCGTTTTAATCTGTTAATCTGTGCTTTTTAAAAATATCAAAACTAGGGTTGAAAATAGTATATTATATAACTAGTACTGAAATTATGATATTTCACACGAGTGTGAATTATGCTTTCAGCACATGTACACGATACTTTTACGACGACCACAATTAAATAAAAAAAAAAACAATATAAAATTTACATAAAAATATTAAAACAGATTATGTTAACATCATTGCTACGAGTATTAGAATTCACCCAAAATTATGTTAAATTATGATAAATCAAGGTCCAACCTTCTGAATAAAATTTTTTAGGTTAGTTCTCTCAGTTATCGCAGCGTGTGATAAAATCATATCTCACAGTTGCGGACGCATCTGATTGACTAACGAGCTTTCATATCACACAGCATTGCTAGTGATATGCAATGACCAAATTTCTGTAATAGGTTAGCGTATGAAATATCACATAAATATGTACTTTTCGTTGTGGTCATTGGAAAATGTAATTTTTTGGACATATAAAACAAATTAGCGTTTCTTGATAGTGATGGTCCATGATCATACATTGTTTCATAAGAAATCTATGACGGAAGGTAATGTGGTGCTCACAACATTTTATTAATTTAAAAGTGAGTATATCAAACGATCAACGTCAATTTTCAAATATAACATTTTATGTATTTACAAAATAAAAGTATGATGATGGTCAAAACATGTCGCGTGCATTGAAGAATTTATATAGCAAAATAAATTTGTATTCTCCTTGCAGTATTTTCGTATTTAAAAACATTTATTTTATGAACTAAAGCTCAAAGTTATTCGGCTACAAATGTAATGAACCATTGTACCCTATACCAAACCTAATAATGATTATTTCATTACTTATTCATTAATGAATTCATATACATATTCATAGTGTTCGCAGCAGTAATAGAGTTGTGTCTTGAGACACAATGTCATTTACATATGTAATTAATATTCGTCTGTGATTTGCAAAAGCATTTTTGTATATTATTTACCTTGTACATCGAGAAAATGTAATTATTTTCACACAGAATATTCACTAAACCTATCACTACGACATGCAGCTCACAACTGAATTTTTAATCCGTATTTTGCTGGTTATTTCGGTTGAAGTTGGATTAATTAGTGTAGTGCAGTTTCTCAAATCTGCACTAGTCTGCTAGGTGTTCGGCAACTTGCGATACACTTCAGGATTACTTCTGAGTCGACAAACCTAATGCAAAAAATTAGTACGGCCCTTAAAACCACACGAGCCACTTTACCGAACACCCAGTATTAGGGAGTAGGAATAAATGAATAGTTTGTGACGGTGAATGCTAAAATAATTAAAATATTTGGAGGATATGCGGACGTATTAATTAACTATGTATAAAGTAAAACATCCTTGAAATAAATTGTCCTGGCAACATTAACAATTTCCTATATTGAATCCTGTCTTAATTTTGCGAGCGGAAACGGTCGGAAGAAACATCCACGAAGCAGCGAATCAAGGCTACGTTTAATTTTAAAATAGTTTATTTCATAAATCGTGTTATAATAAAAGTCCAGAAGAAATATAGTGATTGTTAAACAGAATTAAAATAACGAACTTTACCTTGAAATAAAGATGCTTATTATGACTTAATGCAATAAATATTCAATTACACATAACACATAAATCACACATGAGAAAATTTATTTCTCATATCCATATACGTCTATAAATTATGTTGTAAAAACTAAACAGTAATTCTTTTTGAAATAAATTTTTGTTTATAGTTTATGCACGGTAAAAAGCATTGTTCACATACTATAAATCTGATGACCCAAATAAACTTGTCACTCTAAAAATAATAACTATATTTAGCGCTGTAAAACGATACTGCATTGGTTGAGAGTTGAGAGCGAAATGTACCAAGCACCTGATAGACATTCAAATAAACTGCGGCAATTCCGCAGCATCAGGTAAACTAGCAAAGTTATCCTCCAACTTAGCGAAATATTTGAAGGCTCATCGATCAGTATCGGGTTCAATTCCCTAACTGGCTGCCATTCTCCGCGATTACGGCCCCGCTGTCAGCGCTTCCAGTTCACAACGAGCTTTAAAACATGCAAATGGCTGACGCTGTATCGCAGGTTTCAGTTTCAGCCGCGCTACAGGATTTATGCGATGGATTTCAGTGCTCAAGCAGTTTCAGGAGGTCAAGGACACGGGACTCTGCCTCTACGTTCTTTATTTGTTGTTCGAGGATTGTGGAAAATGTTTTATTTTATAAATCATTACAGTTAGTAATGAAAACTTACTACATTCAACAATGAAATTCTACTTTTGTAATACTACCCGCACTATCTACATCTCAAGAGCAAATGTTATAAAAATTATATTATTCATAAAAGAAAGTACGCAGATTTCAAATTTTAAATCGGATTATAATTATCTCCATTGGCTTTAAAGTTAGAGCGTTTCAAATTTGGACATTTTCAGTTTTACTCACAATTTGAACTGTCAACTTTGACGGACTGTAAAATATATATCTACATTCAAAAAGTAATGAAACTATACTCAGTTATTAATTAAAGTATGCAGAATTCACTGATGTAAACAGATTGAAATTACCTCCTTTAATTTGTAAGTTATGCGAGGTAAAACACTTACTGAGAAAAATGTCGTCATTTTCTGAAAACTTAAATCGCGTATTTCTCGAAAACTAAAGGTCTGATCCAATTTTCCTAGCTTTTTTCGTGTTCTATGTGTCTAAATTTAGGGGATATAATATATAACTCAAAATATTTAGACATGAAAATTTTTGGCAAAATCTCAATACTAACCCTTTGAGTTTTTGCTCATTTCAGGCCGTTTTCAGTTTTTTTGCTTTAAAATTTCAACGCGTGGACCAAAAATTTTGAAATTTTCCATACTTATACAACTTTTTCCGCTGCGTCGAATGGTGTCAT
This sequence comes from Poecilus cupreus, assembly GCA_963942605.1. Classification (NCBI taxonomy): domain Eukaryota; kingdom Metazoa; phylum Arthropoda; class Insecta; order Coleoptera; family Carabidae; genus Poecilus; species Poecilus cupreus. Next base: position 180,126 of record OZ012719.1, read on the forward strand.
CGCCAGTTTTGTATCTCTACTGATTTTCGAGTTTTGGGTCAAAATAGGCCATTTTTTGACCTATCTTTGTGGGGCTGTATCTCGGGTTCTATAAAAGATACGAAGATGCGGTTTGAAATTTTGGGGGTCCCGTGAAATAAAGATGTTATATGTATATTTTCAGAATATTTTAAGAAAAAAAATTTTTTGACCCCCAAAAATCTGCCTATTTTTTAAATAGAAATATGTGTACGTAAAATATTGTCGCTTATTAAGATAAATTATATGGATATATATAGAAAAGACTATAAGGATTTCAAATTTTCAAACAGAATTAAATTATCTTTTTTAGTTTCAGAGTTACAGCCGATTGAAGTTGGATATTCTAAGAAAATCTTAATTTTTCAATCACAAGTTCCTATACAGTTAATTTTTCAGCACAATCTAATGAAAATTACCTCTTTATATAAAATGAACTGCAAGGAATTCCAATTTTCAAACAGATTTGTAAAAATCTTATTCATTTTCGAGTTATAGTAATTATAAAAACACCTAAAATCTTATCACAAAAATGAAGCACCCACTTATCCACATTACTTTAATGATCACCGGACAAGTGTTTAGTTTGAGATTTATCAGCTAGGAGCGCTGCTTCCGATCACTGAGCATCAACACCATATGTGTGATGGCGACAATCAACCATAAACACATGTGCGACAGAGATAAACATATGTGACACAACGTGAAACGCGACCGTGAACCTGGACAACACGTGCTGGTGACGTCACGGACCGTAGGACCTCCTGGGACATGCTAATGACAGGTGACGTCACACAGGATGCAGGGATGAGTAATGTTGCGAATTTAGGGGACTGGAGAACTGTGCTGAATTTTAATTTAATCGTGAAGAAAATACATAAATAAATAAATTCTTTCCAATCAACAACAAAGTTCTTTGTTTCACCCCCACAAATTGTGGTTAATCAACAATGAAAGAATTCACTTTCCCGGAGTCCCGCAGGAGTTAAAGACGTCCCTCGGGACGGAAACCAGCTCTGTGACGTCACTAACTCACCCTTAAAAAGGGGTTAGAGTGAGTGACAAGGGTTAGACAAGCGTTTTACATAGTATTGTAACCATAGTAACTGTGTTAGGAAGTTTAACAACTGAGTGACGAAAAAATTTAGCGACTTGTTGGTGGTTTTGAATAATGTTGGTTGGTAACTTGTTGAGTTTTTAATGGGGGAATTTGAATAAGTTATTTTGCTGTTGGTAATTCATACCGACGCAGATTCCGGAAAACTTTCTGATGAGTTTTTGTTCATGTGGCAACACTTCTTGCGAATTCAACAACAGGAACATATTCATTTGTTTGCGCGCCTATTGATTTTGGTTGCGCAAAACTTTTACTCACGATTTTAACACTCTACGTCACTGCTAAATTTAGCAGTACTAGGAAAGACTGCAATACATTTATTTATTTATTTATTTGACATGCATAAATGTTGTTGTTTAATTCCGTCACGTCCTTGTTGTACAAGGGAAGAATTCAGAATTTGTTAGTTGTTCATGAATAGTAAAAGCCTTCAAGGATGTTGTAATGCTTGCTGTTTTATCTGAACTTTCATGAAGTCACGACATTCTACTATCTACAAAACTCAAGTCCAAACTATATTCGGGAATTGAATTAATAATGAAGTCGAGTTTTGTCCACAGTGTAACACTTCCAAAAACAGAAATAACGGGTGTTTTTTTAGAGGTTTCTTTTTCGAATTTGGCAATACTTTTTCCACCGACAACCAATTTGACAGCTGTCAGCTGTTTTGTGCTTAGTTTGGTTTGCCATTTCACAATAAATCGACCAGAACTATGCTTGTAAATTGTGCAAAAATTATTTTTATTATTTTTTGAAGTTTCTTTAAACCAATGAAATGCTTAATTGTATGTCACGTGTCTGTGTTTTAACCAATCCTGTCATTATTATACTGAGAATAATGCTCTTGTGATTATTCCCGGCAATATTCTCTGTAGCTTTTTTGTTTTTGTTGACAGATGTCAGATAGTTATCATCAAGACAAGTAAAAATAAGCAAAAAAGATAGATTTAGAGTCGTGCCTGATGATGAAATCAAAAAATAATCTAATTAAATATAACTCGAGAATTCGATAAATTAGAAAATAATTCTCCAGTATGTTTCTCAAACTTGTCGCTACCTAACCTAACCTGGCAACAAGTTTTCGAAATACCTGTCAAATTAATTTCAATTTATTCTCACTCTCTTGTTATATTATTACTGAAAATTTTATTCAACGCTGAAGCTAATTTTTTGTTAAATAGCTACGTCAACAAACTAAATGGAGAAGCCATAATTGAGATTGCGTTACATAAACAAGAAGTCACTGTTTGGTGTGCTTTACGGACTATTGGAATCACAGACACATATTTCTTCTAAAATGATACCGGCTAGAACGTTAAAGTCAATGGAGACCGCTATAGAGCTATAATTACTGATTTTTTCGTTCCCCAATTGAATGGCATTAATGAGGAACAGCGGTGGTTTCAACAAGACGGTGCAACATGTCATACAGTACGCGCCTCAATCGATTAATTGAGAGACACATTCGATGAATGCATAATGAACCTGTTGGTTGTCCTCCAAGATTTTGTGATTTAACTCATTTGGATCATTTTTTGCAAGGATATTTGAAGTCGCTAGTCTACGCCGTTAAACCCGAGATGTTGGACGATATGGAAGCCAACATTTGATATGTTTTTGCCGATATATGGCCCTAGCTGCCTCGAAAAATGATCGAAAATTAGACTTTAGATTGCGCTTAATTGGAGCCAGTCACGGCGTCCATCTTTCCGAAATCATATTCAAACACAAATGGCATAAAATTAGCTTTCCAAAAAAGCCAATACCATGGGCCATTGCCACGATTTTATTTCATTTTAAAGTTTTATACTTCTAAAACATATGTATCCATTTCTATTTGTAACCGCGCCGTCAAATAAGAACCCCCATCGGTGTTAGATTATTCCTACAGACAAGAGAGTTGTACAAAAATCAATGACGTGGTCTAAAAACTTATTACAATTGTTCTGCAAATTACAACAGGGGTAATAAAAACACGCGACACGACTCACGAAGCAAGAAATTAATTTATCACTTTCTTCTCTATTTGTTCTCTTGTACTAAATCTGTTCGTACTAATGATATTTTAACAAAAAGTCTACGAAAAACTGACATGAATTTAAAAAGACTTCACAGTTGATTTATTTAATTAACCACTTTAAAATAAAACAGTTATAATTTTCGTTTCTACTATTGATCATTTTGTATTGTAAAAATTTCAGTAGATTTTATTCGTGTGCCTCACATGAAAAAGATATTAAACTCAAACACATTAAAATAATTACAGCAGAAAAAGAAAATCTTCTTAGGGCGAAACCTGCTGTCCACAGCTTCCTAACAATCCTGAATTCTTCTTTTCGTCCCTGGGGTAATCTTTAACGTCAACATTAAACATTCAGCTGTTAGCAGGCTTCGTCGGTGCCCGTCCCCGATGTCCGCAATTCTTACAATGCTGTGCCCGATTCAAATACCTCGCTCAAATATTCAAATATTTATTCAGAGTGATTTAGGGGCAGCGCGGATGACGAGTGAGTCTGCAGGGACACGTGGAGGCTTGCAGAGGTTATTTAAGGGCTGCTGGACACACGGCCTGCTGGATACTTCGCTGTTTTTCTGCGAGGTAGTATGATGGAATGGTGATATTGAATTTGGTGTTATTTCATTATTTGTGGATTTCGGCGATGTGTGATGATGCAGGCCCCTATTCAGACAATATTTTTTCAAACTTGTTTCTATTCCCCAAAGCCCCTGTTACGCATTTACTTTGATGTCATCAATAGTCTTAAAACGAAGTCCTTTTCAGCCCTGATTTTATTTTAGGAATTAAAAAAAAAAAAACTGCAAGGAGCCTAGTCTGGCAAGTAAGGATGCTGAAGTAAGACAGTCACAAAACTTACGAATTGATAAATGTCGTTGTGTTTTTGAGTTATGTACAAAATTTTTCCAGTTCACGCACAATTTTATGTTGTATAATTGCTTCAGAAAATAGCACCTTTTAAAAATAGCTACTAACATTTAAACACGTTGCACTCAAATAACAATAACAGTAGATTAGGCAATTGTTTTGCTGAAAATTACTATAAACCTAGTTTGTTTAGTATTGAATGAAATGTTTTAGGTGCAGAAAGTTGAAAAACATGTTGACATACCTTCATCACAAATAATTTCGATCGGCAATTGTTTTTAAACCTAACTTATGTGATACTAAATGAACTATTTTAGGGGCAGAAAGGTGATAGGCAGTGACATAAAAAGACGAAACATAATGGCTTCGCCAATGTACTGACATGGAAGCCATGAACGAAGTGATGAGCTTTAGTCGCCAATGGAAGCGAGTAATGTAGTGACGACCTTTTTTCGTCAACACATACATGTAAACGTTGAAATAAGTGACGAGCTTTCCTCGCCAATGTACTTACATAGAAAAGAGGAATGAAGAGACGAGCTTTCTTCGACAATACATACATGTAAGCGTTGAACTAAGTGAAGAGCTTTCCTCGTCAATGTACTGACATGGAAGAGAGGAACGAAGAGACGAGCTTTCTTTAACAATATATACATGAAAGCGTTGAACTAAGTGACGAGCTTTCCTCGCCAATGTAATTACATGGAAGCGAGGAACGAAGAGACGAGCTTTCTTCGTCAATTGTTTGGTATCAAATGAAAAGTATTTAAACAAACTGTCAATTTATTTGTCTTCTATACTATTAATTGAAATCTTCTTCAGTGTCACGAAAACTAAACAAGATATAAACAATCCAAGAACATGTAGTTAAAGAGGATTGTATTGTATTGTATTTAGTGATTGTGAAAATTCGTTGGTCCTGGCCTGAGTTGGCGTCGTGGGAGCGTCGTCTCCGGCTCCGGCGTCCGGACCTCAATCGATACGCGCGGCGCCGGCCGTCGCTACTCCAGGCAGGCGGCGCGACGCCTTCCACATACACGTACACAACACCGACACAGACAGCGTCCGTCACCGCAGACCGTCTGACGCGACGCCCACATGTCCACACACACCACCGCATGAGGTTCTCAAAAACTTACATTTAAAATTATCTGATGCGCCCAATACAATTTATAATCTATGAAAATCGCCCAAAACGGGTTTATCTTTTGAAAACGTATTAACTAAAATTTTAACCCAACGTAATATCTCCCTTACAAATTTTCTAGATAGACTAGGCTATGATCTAATTAATCTACAGACTACTAGCTTGTACGATTATTGGTAACATGATTGAAAGTGGTCGTTGTTAAGAAGAGTGTGGTGTCGTTGGTGTGCAAAAGCAGGTTGTATGCAGTGTTCTCATCGCGTCCGATCAGCCGCGCATAGCGCCACCAAGAGCGCAAGGGGGGCCGGGGGGACCGTGGAATGCGGTCCCGTGGGTTGGCCACCCTGCAACGCGGTCCATGCACCCATCTCGCGACCGAGACCGACCAACAAACTCTACCTGCACGCCGCTACATACACATACACATACACTCGCATGCCCAATCATGATGTCAACAATTAAACACTCTCATTAAATAACTATATCATCACTCTAGGTTGCGTCCCTCGCAGTGTAGATTTTGCGGAAAGAATGAAAACAAATTATCTTCCGTGACGCCAAAGAAAAGTTTGTATAAATCTTCCAACTCGCTCCATTCCCGCAGGACATCAAATGCTAAATTTATTCCTGGTGGACGAGAAATAAATAAATAAATATTGTGCATTGGTATTCTAAGTCTCGGTGAGATCTAATTGTGTTTTGTTTCGTTGTTTGATGTTGTTGTTTAATTAGGTTTTGAGACGACTCTTTCCACTCCCGGTCCGAATCCCAAACGCGGGAGTTATTAGCTGCGGTGAATATTAACTACCTAGATGGCTTGCTCAAAACTCTTTCAATTAATTTGAGAAGTGTGCCTTCAATAATTCATTAATTAATATTTTTTTACCTCTCGCATGTATATGTAACAGGTAGTGAGTTTTTAGGTTCCTAAAGTACGATTTCACTATTTTCATAATGGCGTCTGATCACAAAGTAGTTCTAAGCCTTCCAAAAAAATTAAATTAAATCTATTACCTGAACAGTCGAAGAATAGGTATGAGAAGGAATATGCCTTGTTCAAACTAACTTGTCATTAAAAGTAAACTTGCTGTTATTATAAAATACTATTGTTATAAAAAATAGTTATAAATTTTACCTATTTTCATGAACTGTTTTCTTTGAAAATTAAAATTTTCCATAACAACTGTCCATTTTTTTATTCTACTAGAAAAAATTATTTTGCCGCTCGCTGAGCGGCAAAAATCTTATTGCCGCTTAGTAAGCGGCAAACGTCAATTTTCTGCTTTCAACTAACAGTTGGAAATGTATATTTTCTGCTCGGTTATAGAAAAAGATACGTTCGTACGAAATAGTTAGTCTCTGATATATATTTGCGTATATTTCCTTACCAGGCAATCCTTTTAAAATTGTAATTTTTATCGGACATTGTATATTTTAAAATTCACACTGAACTTTTTATCTCAAAAATTGGAGAATCGCTTTGTCAAACAACATACTTATTGTTATGGTAACCGTTTTTGTTTTTTTCTTTTCTTTATGGGAAAGTTCCAAGGCTCCCTATTTGTTAATACTCTTTCGTAAATAAAAAAAAATTTTATGTAAGGTTAAAGGTTATATAAAATTTGGAACAATATGCTCTTGTACGTTGTAACGTTGTAGTAGAAGAGGTGTAAAACAGAAGGATGTTAAGTGTTGTAGAACAGATGTTGCGCTGTTTCCGCAAGTGACCGCTGTGGCCGCCACCGCTGCCACGCTATTCATTCTCAGTTAATTGTGTTTCCTTGAAATACATCCCTCCTGGGTCCGAATCCACCAACTGAACACGCTTCGTACGAATCTGAAGACGTCTCCAAATGTATTATAACAAGTACTTAATGAATAACTGTATCGTGTATCTGTGGTTTCTTTTTGGTGTGCGTGGAGTGTCGAAGTCAGAGAGAAACCGCAATAATGACGAAAATAAAAAAACTGAAAAATCCGAACCTTCAGGTGCGCTCTCCTCGTCTTCGTCGTGGAATTCCTAAAGCGTCGAATTGAAAACGTCGTGTTTTGCGGCCGGAGCTTTTTATCTCGTTTTAAGGTGAATGATCGTAATCAAGTTTGGGGTTTAGTAAAAAGGATTGAATTACAAGTATCAAAGCTCTCTGCGTTCGGCTCGTCGTCGCTCTCCACGAACGCATTTTATAATTAAGCGTAATTGATTCACAGGTCAATGTAATTAACTACGACCGACTCAAAGTATCCTAGTTGTGATGTCGGAATTAAACGGACGGAAATTACGCTTCAAACGAAATTTACCAGAGATAAATTACTTGTTTTGCACTTGGTTTTGATTATTCAAATCTTCTACTTCAGTACGTGACTGAGAGCTATACTTAACTTCTTCAAAGGGCTTCGATTCGCTCTATTAACTCCTGCATTCACTCAAATTATAACTCATTTTTAAATTGAAATATGGCGTAAAGGGATTTGTAAATTTTTATATTTGGGTTAATTAAAAGGCGGGTGTCTGCAGGGTGCAAGGTATTGGGTGCTCTGGGTACATTTTCTCCAAACGTAAATGTATCAAGAGATGCTCGATTGAGTGTTTATAATGGTGTGTTAGTGCCTACATTAATGTATGCTTCTGAATGTTGGGTGTGGATGAAGAAGCATGAACGACGTATAAATATTATCCATCCGTCCATCGTTGGAAGCAGTGATTTGACGGCTGGTAACTTTACTTCACGCTCAAAAATATTTCATAATACACAGATCTGCTTTGAGAAGAGTACCACACCCACAAATAGGTCAATGGCGTGAAGATATATTTATTTATATTACTGTATCTTTTACTTGTACAATTTACAAAAAATGTGTAAATACAAAAATTGTTCAAAATTAAAAATGCATACAATAAGGCCCATCTAGTTATTTAAATATTAATATTTTCCAATATATCAATGAAATTAAAATTCATATTTATTAAAAAAATTTATAAAGAAATATTTGACATCATAAAACAGATATAGATTTATTTATTACAGTGTTGTGTATTATTTTCTGTAGAATACGCCTTATTGCATGCATTTTTATATTCTAAACAACTTTTATATTTACACTTATGCTGAATGTTAAAGCAATATTTTAACCCCTATTTAATTCTACACCCTGTATGTAAAGGAGGTATTGTGGGGGGTTCAAAATTGTCGGTAGTGATTATTCAACTGAGAAGAACTTTTTGAGATCCATAGAATACGATTTTACTATATCCACAATGAACTATGAGTATGAGCAGTGGGAATTCGTACAATGAGACGTGTTTTTTCTTTTACGATAACTCAAAATTTGATGGAGCAATCAATGTCAAATTTTATATTTAGGTTTTAGGTGTCCATGATATGAGATATGTATATTTTGGTAACAATGCATTAACCGGAAGTGGTAGTTTACTTGAAGGGTCAACAAGATTTTTGGTAATATCTCAGTAAATAATTGAGTTAGAGTAAATTTGATTGTAGTGAGATTGTTATATTTGTATGTTTCCTGCTACAGAACAACAAAGGACTAGTTTAGTGTTATTCCTGGTGTAGAGTTTCGCGAGTGTTTGAGGGCCATGAAACAAGTGAGCGGCGTGCGATAATAATTCACACGATTTTGTGGCTCAGAGACGCGACGCGACGCGACGGCCAAGTTTCAAATTGAACTCAGCGTTTAATTAATGAAAGTAATTAACGATAGTGATGCATGCGCTTGCGCTGAAGTTTCCAGCCGACCCTGTGCTGTGCTGTGTTGTGTGTGAAGAGTTTAATGGGCCACCCGAACACGAATAATTTATCAAAACCGCCATTTTGTATTTCCTGATGATATCTCGCAGCATTAATTCCAATTTAATTATTGGTGGGTTATTTTATTTAACTTGCCACACTCCTTTCATGTTGTTATGTTATTTGGACAGCCCTCGCACAGAAAAGAGGATAAAAGTCGCAATTTATCTTGCTTTGAACTGTAAAAGAATTCAGCACACGAGCAACAAAACTGCAGGCGATGTATGCACTGCACCCGAACACAACGAACAATGAATTGTATTTGTTGGCCAACTTTGAAGAATCTGCAGCTAGAACTTTGCTTGCAAAACAGATAAATTATTCACAATTCAATTTATAATCTATTCGTCACAACACAGCAAATTTACTCTACCATACCGTGAGTTAAGATCAATGCCGTAATATAAACTACACACCGCATAGCGCTGCACACGTAAGGATTATTTTGAAGCAGGCACTTCGCAGATTAGGGGCGAGCTGGAGAACGACTATAATGTGTGTTGTCTACTTTAACATTCAATGCTAGTTTAAAAGTGTATTCTCTTTACTTCACTTCAGAAAGTGTCTGCTTCACAGCAGATGCCGTTAAGCATGTCTAATTTATATTAGGTTATTGGTTATTTACTTTTCTCTCATAAAGTATTACCACAGTAGAAGAATTTACACAGAAACGGCACTTCATTTCATCATATCAATATTTCAGTAGTGTGCTGCCGACAAGATGGCCGCATAGTAACCATAAAAAAGAGAGCATAGTATGTCAGTATCAGTTATATCTGCTAAATATTAAGACACAGTATTTCTTTCATGTTAAGTTCATAAAATGATTGCCAAATAAACTTATTTGTAGCATAAAGCTTGCAGAAACTTCTATAGTTCAGGAGAAATAATATATTTAGATTTTATTTCATTTGCAATTGACAGCTATTTACCGCTGCATATTGCTACTGCCAAAATGGCCATTCGACACGACATAAAAAGATCAAAAGTGCCAACTGCAAGTGTTTTTACTGAATATATTATACTGTGGTAGTATTGTTCTAGATAAAATATAACAGAAGTTGATAATGTTAAAATTTAGTCCAGAAAATAAATGTGCAAACATATCAGAAACATTTCTTAAACTATAACCAGAATTGTACCAAATAACCATTCGAATATTTTCTTCATTAGTAAACATCTTAAAAGTATTATGACAAGTTTATTTAGCATTTTATCTGAAATAGTACTACGTATAACTAGTAGCCCTCTCTACATTAATGTCACAAAAGACAGTAAAAATTTGTATTTACAATTATAAGCAATTAAAAGGATAGTTCAGCGCTTGCTTGGAAGGTGTAAAGTTCATCTATAAAAATTCGTAAAAAGGTTTTTGTATTTATACAAAAAATAAATCTTGTGAATCGAGTGGGCGGAATTTGATAGCAGCGAAATATATTTCCAATAATCCGTTAGATAAAAAAAATTTACGCGGTGAAATTTCCTCCGTAAAACCAATACATTTTTTCTAAAAGGCATTTTAAAAATCTTGACAAAGAGCATATTAATTTTCTTTTGACGTATTTTAAGGCAATGAATCATTTTTATATTCTGGATACAAAAGAATTTTACATCCGATTTTTACATACTTTATACAGGATTATAATTTAAAATTAAGTTTTAATCCGTTGAAATTGAATTGATTAATGTGTGGAATGGCGACACGTAAAATCACTAAACAAAAAGTCAAGAGGATTAAGTAGTGTACTGATGATTTAAATATGCTTGGGATTAAGATTACAGTTGCTTGCTAATGAAACGCTTTTCATGGAAAAGATTTATGGTGGAAACACTTTGATTATGATTACATGTCTCACATAAAAAATCTGGAAATTCTAAATAAATTTAATACAAATAATGCATAATAAAAATGTGCAATTTATCATGGCCGGTCAGAATGCAGTGTTTTATAATTTTCTGCATGTCTGCAACGTTTATTATTTAAACGTACATTTAAAGTTTCCACATACAACCTCTTGCTGTATAATGAACATCAATCATAAAGTTTCATCAGAACTACGCTAGCGCAGAAACTAGAACATCACAGCAGCACAAATTTTCTATTGAAATTAAAATAAGAAATTTTTGAAAGAGATGTTAATCTAACGCACATGCGTCTGACGGTTCCTAGTGATCACCTCAATTAATTCCTCATTAGCGGCTCGTGCAAGGAGGGGGCAATGTCAACAAAACTGACGACGGCACGCGATGCGACGATTTTTCATGCACAGCCTGCTGCCAGCCGCGCTGTGACGACACAAGAAACAGGAAACACGGTTTAATAATGCGAAATGCGTTTGCGATGTTCATGTACTTCCTTATTAAATTATCTTCGAAGAATTCACTTCAGGCTTAAGAGATGTACACCATGTTTATATTTTATGTTGCTGTACATATTTAAATTTGTACAGATAGTTGCAGGACTTTGCCACTAATTATTAGGAAATTTCCGCGCAAAACACGATGCTAATTAAGATTGCACCGAGTGAATTTACATTACTGCTTAAGATAAGCTATCATTAATAAATGTAAATTAATATTAACACTGTAATTAATTAATGTTTTGCGAAGAATTCCGTGTTATTCAGAAATTAAATATTTATTGGTACCACAGATAAACAAGGTTAAAAATAAATTATTTTATTATCTCTTGTTTTATGATTCACAAAATAAATATTTCATGATGAAAATTCTAAACAAAAATAGATTAATTGTTAAAATATTTGTATTGTAATTGTAAATAATAGCGTAGGGCATAGGCTCCCTTAAAGCTCTAAACGCAAGTTATCGATTCGACGTAAAAAGTCATTGGCCACGAATCTACAGCCGAGCAGAGCGAAGCTTAAAAAAATATAAGTACAGAAAAAGCTATTATACAGATGGCAGCAGAGTCGACGCCGGCGGAGGCGGAAAAAGACAACCAAACAAAAGAACATCGCACGAAGAAACGGAAGCAAATGGAACAGTAATGTGTACTATCTTACTGCTGGGCCGCTCTGCTAAAATACGATAAACCAGAAGGTTTTGATAATGTTATTGTCGAGTTGCCTGCGCTGGTTTTTATATCAACATGTTGATAACAGTTACCTGGTATTGCTACAGCTGTGGACAGGGCAGATAATTCACTGGACACTTACCTGCAAAAAGAAAACAAGCAATTAGTTTATTGAAACTTTAAAATAATTCTGCTTCGTATCAGCAGGAATTTCTGAAATATTTTGTACATAGCTGCAGATAAAATCTAGAACAATTAGCACGGTATGATGGTATGAAGTGCGTTATCTCGGACTCGGGTCTTGGTTAAACAAATTTAATTAATTCAAACATTTCTCTCAGCGAGAGTATGTCTGCTATCTTTTGAAAGCATCTTCTATTTCTATGACTTCATGTACTGGGCTACAGAAATTATAAATGAGTTGATAAAAGTTTGAAATGACTAAAAAGGTTTGCGCATTTTCTTAATAATATTCCTATATTTAAAAACTCTGGCTTCCGTCCAAGGTATCACACGTGACATACTATATATTCATTTGAAACTCTCAACTCCCGAAAATCAAACGTATTATTTGATAGTGTATACAGATTGGGTGTGTTTCAGCACACACGTCATATCCGACTCGAAAAATAGAGATTTTATATTAATAGACTGACGACTACTTCCGCTTAGTTTTATATTTTCACGCTTCTTGGAAGATCGTCACAAATTTTTATGTTTAGTAACACTACTATTTTTCACTGACTAATCATAAACTGTTAGCGTTATGTTTGTTTGTTGTACAATAATAATAAATTTATAAGTATTGCTTAGATGGAAGTGTTCTCATTCTGAAAATAGTTTAATTTATTCCAGGATATTATCCAGACCTACAAAAACTCAATCTCATCACGACGTCAGAAGCATCGCACAATCTCATCTATCGGATCCGTGGCATGACTACCGACTCCGGACTCCGGGCTCCGGCAAGCAGGTCTCTGTGCAGCTCCGGCACTTTGAAGTGGTCGACCAGACTCCCGGAATTACCGGAGCTGTACTGCCCGAATTAAAATGTAAATTTGATTAAAACGAAAATGTGTTGTGGCTAGTTTATAAGTTTCAACGAAATTCTGATGCGCTGACATCTTAAATTCTGTTTGTTTATCGTAATATAAACATAACATCACGCTATATCCCACTCAGTGGGGTAGCACGAACCCAGAAACAACAATTCCGCCACTTTCGCCTCGTCCACATTCATACATCATTCATTCACGCAACAAACCATCAATCATACCTAACCACTTATTCCTCGGACGCCCACGTAATCGTTCACCCTCAATCTTAACCGCATATATTAATTTCATCTCCTCCCACTTTCTTAACAACCTTCTTCTCAATCTCACACTCACTACACACCAATGTATTCCGGACACTCAAAAATATCTCATTTCTACAGCAGTTATACGTCGTACATGCTTCTTCATCCACACCCAACATTCCGAAACATACATCAATAGGCACTAACACATCATTATAAACACTCAATCGAGCATCTCTAGATACAACCCAGAGCATCTAATACCCTGTAGACACCCGTCTTTCAATCTCCCCGTCAATACGTCCATCCCTCGACAATACACTTCCCAAATATACAAATTCATTTGCTTGTTCCTATCTCACACCATTCACTGAAACATTGCAGTCATTAAATCATTCTTCTCAAACAGGAATCAAGAAATAAGTGTGCTTTATTATGAAGTAAGTAACATAACAGTTAATAGTGAGGAGTAAATAGAATGTATTTTTAACAGTCGAAGTAATAGAAACATACAGCTCAAATATCTACTTCAAAGGCTCCAGTTTCAATTTCCATAAATATTCAGGTCATATTTGCATCGACCGCCCACCGACTGTCTTTTGTTTACAATCGCAAACATTTACATTCCGATCCAAGTGAACAATGAAATCATATTACACGTACAACACTTTCAACTATTGCTATTTTTATCTGAAAGATTGGCACGTCTTGTTTGCTGACATAATTAGTAATGAGTTGATCTCAGGAAATGAACACACCCTTGGGTTTCATATTCAACTAATTTCATTTTATAATCATCGTCAGGTTACAAAGTTATAATGTTTAACTGTTTTAAGATGTTTTAGACTTGAAAACACATCAGCGGATAATAACATATAATTTTAAATTGCCTCGAGGAGGTACAATTATTTGACTTGGTTTTATTAGACTTGTGGACATGTTTAATTAATTAATTTATATTTGTTGATAGCTTCACTCATATTGGGAAGCTGTGATAAAAGAATTAGCACAGTTAAACGACAACTTGTAAATATTATCTATTTTGATTTCAGTTTATTGAACTTATAGCTATATCAGAGTTTGCGTGGCTGCTCTGCAACTGCATATCTCATTCTGACAGTCGTGATGTGAGTTTTTACAATTACATATTTAACTTTTTTAGTGCACAATAATTTCAAAAATAGCATTGAAAACCACCCTGTATATTTAAATTTGAAGAGCTTTTTATTGAAGCTATCTTGTGGTTTATAATTACAGGGATAATTTGTCAAAAAATGTCAAAATTTGGAAAATGCTGAAATGTATAATGATGAAAAATGAAATTCAATTGAATCTCAGGGAATATTAATCATGTGTACAGCAGGAGAATAAACATAATAAATATATTATGACGCAATTTACCCTGGCCACAAACATACAACAACCCACATAGATGTCACTGGTATGTATTTACCCACAACAAATAAATATTATTATGCGGTTTCCTAACGGAAATGTTCAAGATAAGAAGCATGACATAAAGGTTCCCGCAAACAACATATTTTTGTGCTAATGTCACATAGTTTACTTCTATTTCCTTGTATCCTTATATATTTATTTATATAAATACTAATATAGACAGGATATAGATTAGCAGGACACTAAGGGTTGATTTCCAAGGGTGGAAAAAGTAAATAAAACCGATCGATCCCCAGCATATCATTCATCTGTCGCTGCAAAAATTGATCGCGTCATCCTTGGTTCGTTACCCTTCCATTACAGAAGCAGAGGGCGCGGGGATTTTTTGCCAGTGTCGCATTTCATGTTCACCCTTCATAAAATTACATGGGCGCGCATGTAGGGCTCCATTAGCACCCTGCTCACCCCTGGTGGACTTAAAAATTGTTTCTGGAAATATGTTGAGAGCACACACGATAATAATCATTACGGCGTTATTCTTTTAAATATATAGTTAGTTCGACTGGCTGCTAACATATATAATACATAATATGTTTTATTTAAAAGATTGTAAATATACGTATATAACATCATGCTAAATCCCACAAAGTGGGGTAGCACGAACCCAGAAACACAATCAATCTCCTCCAAACATTCCACCACTTTCGCCTCGTCCACATTCATACATGCTCATCTGGAATCATTCATTCACACAACAATCATACTCAACAATCATACTCAACCAGTTATTCCTCGGATAACCCACATAATCATTCACCCTCAATCTCACCCACATATATTAGTTTCACCAACCTTTCATTCGACATTCGCTCAAGAAGGTCAAACTACCTCAAATAACGCACTCCCACTTTCTTAACAACATTCTTCTCAACCTCACACTCATCATACACCAACGTATTCCGAATACGATCACCATTATAAAATATCGCGACCATCATTGGAAGTAATCAGTGCAATTTTGAAAGGACCTCTGGCTAAATCACAATTAGATTATTCCTAAATTGTAGTTGATTGTTTTAGCAAATTCTTCTTATATTTTCCTCTTGGACGAGCTAATGCGAAAATCATTAAACATTTGGAAAATTATGTGTTTTTAATGATCAAACTGCTATTTGTTTATTATATCTCAATGAATAAAACCTTTCATTTTTATACATAGAATGTTATCGAAATTGCTCATCACAGAACACAACTACTGCTACTATAATTATTTAGTAATATTTGGGGACACCATTTTAAAATGAGAACAAATAGAGCTAATAGATTAAGACTGGCCGTGTTGGTCTTTCCAACAATGCAGTTTGTTAAACAACACTAATATTTAGTATAAACTTAACCGTACTCTCCGTGTATATATTTGTATTTGAGAATGAAAACGAAACTAGAAAGTGTCGTAACTGTTTGTTGTCGTATGTAATATTTAATTTTCCACTTTGTTGTAAACTGTTGTTTTGAGCACATGCAGTGTCAACGGCCTATTCATTGAGCTAACACATGTGCGTATGCGAATTCTAAATTCTCAATAAAAACGAAGGTCAGTCAGTACAAAAAGGTCAAGTAGAAAAAAGAATACATCTGTTGTAAGTCGTGGAAAATTCTGCTATTTAATTAAAATGCCACATTATAAAGATGTCTTTCAATTAGAGAAACAACTGCCTATTGAGACGAGATACATATGTTGCACAGAACGGCCGCGGCCCTGCGAAGTCTTCGCTTGTATATTTAATCGATCCGCTAATGAAAGATTTGAAATATGCAAACCCTTTCTTAAATTTTCATAACATCGATTAGGCCGCAGGAGGATTAATCACAGGAGTGAATAATTTTTGCTCAAAGGCGGCCAATTAATATTAATCACGTGACACATTTCAGTGGCCCACTGACGGGAATTTAATTAATCAAACCGAATAATAACGATGTAATGGTTCGATCGCGCAGCGCAGCTGCTAAGTGCTGCAATTAAAGTTTTAATAGAGTTTTAAGGTAATCGTATAGTCACGGAACATCACGGAATCAAATCTCTGCAAAATAAAAGATACGCGGATGGAAGAGGCTCAAGAAAAATGGCCCGAATGTGAGGGTGTAAACAAAGTCATTATAGAAATGATCGCTCGAGAAAAGAGCAAATTAATCTATTTTTCTTTTATGGCCTGAATCTCTCTGTAGAATCTTTTCAGACCTTTGTGAGTTTTTCTTTACTGCAAAATTACACTGAAAATTTTAATCAAATCCACTCACTTCGCTACTGAATACCCTCTTTTTTCATTTGCACGATTATTTTTTAATAGTAAAAAGTACTTTATACTAATTATAATAAATACTGTAAATTTAGATCATATCATAAATAAATTATTAGGGATACCTGCTGGTGAATGTTCAATTATTGGCTTCCTAATGCATCAAGAAAATTAATTAGTTTTCCAAAATCTCTCAATGAACACTCTATAACTATGGTGATTTTATACAAGGAAAGTAACAGATTACCCACTAGTGGGTATAATTTTGAGAAAAGCACTAGTGAGTAATTTTCTATTTATAACAATAATAATAACACACAACACCTTGGTAACTACTTCGATTTTTTAATTTGGAAAATTTAAAGCATATGTTACTGTCAAATAATATTTCTTTAATAAATTAAGAGATATAGTAAACTATTATTGTAGAGGAAAAATTTCTCCATTTTTTGACATTAATATTTATAATTTTTCTTTAACTGAAATCGGAAAAATGTCTGAAATGTTCATTGGTAATTCTCTATAAATCAAAACGCTATGGTGTGTTATTCAATTCACCACCCTGTATATTACTATATAGTGTTATGAAAAGTCAGAAATACAGTTCTAGATTAATTGAGTGACATACTAATCAATAAACCTTTTTCTGCTCTATAAATTAATACAGCAATTAATTTCTCTGTTGACATTTCTATGTAGCTCATTTGAATAGTTTCATAACAATAATTTATAAATATCTAATTTTCCACCGTGAAACAAGTGAACAGGCGAACAAATCCAGTAAAACAAAAACAGATCACGTTACACGATGAAGTGGAGGATCCGCTTGCAGGTCTAAATACACACAGCAAGTTTTAATCTCTTGGTTTCTGCAAATCCTGAGGTTTAATCTCGGTGGTAGATTTGTACAACACAAAATGCAAAGAGGTTTATATCCCGGTACAATTATTATATTACTTTCTAACTTAATATTATTGCAGAATCTTATAACATGATTGAAAAATTGTTGGTCAACTTTGTGAAGCTGTAACTCATAATCCTGTAGAGTTAATGAAATTTTGATTGTATTTTTAAGTTCCTTGCATTCTTTTTTATATATTTGGAAATTTAGAACAACATTACATGGTAAATAATATTTTTATTGAGCCCTGACTAAAAAATGGGCGAAGCATTTTGGAATTTTATAAAATTTCCAACTTCAATTAACTGTAACTTGTAAAATACACAAGCTAGCAAACTGTAGTATAAAAAATTGAATTCTGCATCTTATTTTTAATATATAAACATGTATTTTATGTTCATATAGCGCATAGATAATTATTTAAAAATAATTGTTTCAAAAAGGATCAAGATTTTGGGACCGAAAATTTTTTTTCTCAAAAATTTCTGTAACTTTGGATAACACATCTTTTCGATACCAAACCTCAAATTTTAAAACCACACTTCAATATCTCAACTAATTTTTGAGATATCGTGCTTCAAAAATTTTCTAAATTTTTCAGTTTTTCACCAATATCTCAAAAAATAAAGAAGATATGGAACTGAAACCTACACCATTCGATTCTACGGAAAAAGTTACATAAATATGCAAATTTTCATTAAAATCGCTCCACGGAAAAAAGAATTATAGCAAAAAGTCTGAAAATGGCCCAAAATCGGTAAAAACTCAAGGGGTTAGTATTGAAATTTTGCCAAAAATTTTCATCTCTCAGAATTGTGATTTATATACCCTATCTCCCTATTTCCGACCCAAAACTTACAAAAAATTTAGTTTTAACCATATCTGAGTCTTAGTTTTGAAAATATTTGTAATTTTATCAATTTGGAGTTAATGACAAAAGTGGCCGTAAAATGTATGATGGTCGGTATCTCGAAAACTAATCAAGATAATTAAAATCTGATTTAACGAGCGTATTCAGCATACTTCACTTCTATTGGCTGTAAATTATTATAATTATAACTTGTAAAATATAAATTTTACAGTCAATCAAAGTAGACAGAAATAATATCTGAAAAATTCAAAAATTGCTCAACTTTCAAACTCTGTATCTTTTAAACCAAGCAAGATATTTTAAATCGGATTTAAAATTTGGATTCCTTATACTTTATTTATCTATGAGCCGTAGCTTTTTTATAATATTTAAAAATATTATTGAAATTTAACGACATTGTATCTAAAGTGTTTTTTCATTAATGTTAATGCAAAAATAGATTTAAACTAACAAAATATTTCCCTCCAAAATAAAAATTGTGCCTTGCGCAGTCGATGCAGTTAATTAACAAACAAAACTGAATATAAATTCTAGCAGCAAGTGAATTTTTAGACGATTGAAAGTAGAGCTAAACCTGAAAAATCCTGAGGAGTGATGTTTCTATTTTTAGCTTGTGACCGCTGAAACTAGATCGGCGATTTTGCACGTATTCTACACAATATACACGAAATAAAACATTGAAATATTATTTGAAATATTTTGTTACTACTCGTTTTAACAAAACTGTCTACATAACGAAACTACTGTCTATATTAAAAATATAGGCTTGAATAGATTTATATTTTATAATATGTTTTGT
The DNA here is from genome assembly GCA_963942605.1 of Poecilus cupreus. Taxonomy (NCBI): domain Eukaryota; kingdom Metazoa; phylum Arthropoda; class Insecta; order Coleoptera; family Carabidae; genus Poecilus; species Poecilus cupreus. The sequence continues at coordinate 199,698 of OZ012719.1, forward strand.
GTTGATGTGGTTTGGGTAGAATTAAACAGTTATTGAACGACATTCCGCTGTTTCGCGCTCGTAAAATGTGTGAGGACTCTATCTAGTTGGCTCGGCATAGCTTCACGCGCTTCTTCTGCAATCTGGGGGAATTCGCGCGCACTTGGTGGACAATTGGCGCTATTAAGACATCGCACGCAAACATACACCAGATGTCTTCATTACAGCACGTTCCGCGCACAAATCCGCCATCATTCCGAGCCATTGCGCTCTGCTTATCGCTGAGGATGGCCCTATCTTTGCATACCTCATTCGCTTCTTTCGGTCACGGCTTCATGCAATCATACATCATCCATTGTATTCGCGATTGTTCCGTGTCATTTGCTTTCTGACCCTGCCCGATATTATGCTAGTTCTGGAAATATCCAAACAAAATAAAAGTATGCGAATCAATACACTAGTGTTGGACAATCAACTCAAATTCCCGCGATATTTTCGAAACGATTGCACAAAAGAATCTATCACATTTTTCTGTAAACTGTTTTATTTTGTATTTTTCCTTGTCGTCATGACAACGCCATGTGACGTCACATCTAATCCAGATATATCTTCGTAAAAAATAAGAGCACCGCTACATTCTGCCTTTTGAAATATTGTGTACGGAATTTTTTGGAAATCTCCATTTTAAAGTCAAATTTTTCTATTAACATTTAGATCTTGGACGTCTTTTGTAATAGGTATAAAGTTGATAGTTAAATGTTTTAATTGAAAGATGCTCGCCTCTACACTAAAAGGAATAATAATTATTAAGAGCCGATCTCGGTGGCGTAGTGGCTATGTCACTAGCCTAGCACGCCAGAGGTCGTGGGTTCGAATCCCACTGAAGAGCATGGTCGTTTGTGATGTTTACATAAATTCACAATCATCCAATCATGAGGCGGCATATGACCATAGTAGTTAGTCCGCCTCTCATCTTCGTAATAAAAAAAAAAAAAAAAAAATTATTAAGAACTTATAAAACATTGTGCCCGAAAAAGGGATGTTATATAATTTTGATAATTAAATGTTTTAATTGAAAGATGTTAGCAATATTATTATTGTATATCAAAAAAGTTACATAATTTATTATAGAATAAAATTTTCTCCTTTTTTATACTAATATATATATATATATATATATATATATATATATATATATATATATATATGTGTGCCTCTCACTTCATGCCCTTCGATAAAAGAGCCAACTTCATGCTTGTTGCCTTTTCAACTTGTCAAACGTTTTGTAAGTAGTGGAACAGTTTACTATCGTTTTTGTGTGAAATATGAATACTAGTGATGAAAAGGATGAAGTTTGCACACCACCGGACATTTTAGAAACTGCCAAATTATAGTACAATTAATAGTGTAACTTCCGGTTCCGGTTTAATGGTCGTGGATAAAGTATAGTATTCAACTCGCGTATTATGGTTATTATTAATTCGGATGATTACGGGCCCTCGCCTGCGGCTCGTGCCGTAAACTTCATCCGAATTAATAATAACTATCATAATACGCTCGTAGAATAATATACCAATTCTCTACCTATGGAACCGGAAAAATGACAAAACAAATGTACCAATTATCTGTCATCTGCTATCACCATTTTATAATTTGTAGGAAAAATTGAATATAATCAAAATAGTACCTACTCAATAAAAATGTATTAAATAAAATAAACTCTTAATTAGTATCACATTTACTTTTAAACATATCTCATACATACATACTGTTAATTGCATTCAAAAAAAAGTTCATGCTTCATTCTGTTTATATTTATAAATAAATGGAGAAAAAGCAATAATAATTATTTCCAACAGTTTATTTGTGTATTTGTATAAGTTCCTTGACTTTGCAATTTGTGGTAACAAGTTAATGATATTTTTTGTGCAACCTTAACTAATTAGTAAAGTGAATAACATTAAGAAATGCAGCATTACGATACAGCAAGCAACGTTTTTCATACAGCAAGGAATCTCGGTAAAAGCGTTGCACGGTACTTTATTTAACTTTTGGAAAAGTTTTATTTTACCATTATACAGAGAAAACTCAAACATAATTTAAAAAGTTAAAAAGCCCAGAGAAGAAATATCATCGCATAGAAATTCTTTTTTCTTCGTAACTTCCAGGTAAATGTTATTAAAATATGCCTGGGCAATTTTAAATAATATTTATGTCTGCCGTCTGAATGATTTCAGTGCGTTTCCCTCGCCGGAACTAGGTTCTCAATTGTTAATAAAAACTTCAGCGCGCCTGTTTTGTCTATAAAAGTAGAAACAGCGGAAAGTGGACCGCGGGGATATTGAATTTCATATACTTGTTCTTCTTTCTGCAAACTTTATACAAATATTTTTATACTGTATATATTTCCCAAATTGAATTTCTGAATATAAACACCCACATTTATAAATCAGGGGCTCCAACAACGACTACATACTTTCCAGAAAGTCGGCGCCAATGTCAAAAATTATTTCACGTCAGGTATAAGTTACAGCTTTCTCTATTTAAGTGGAATGTGTTCGTGTTTATGATATACGACTGCACAACTTACGAAAAATTCGAGCACTTAGTCACCAGGACAATGATGCCCAGTGACAAATGTCCCTAGTGTCATATTTATCACCAGGTGAAATATTACCTGCGATATTGTTTGCAGACGAAGACACAGACATGCACTTTTATCTGTTTACAAATATCGCTAAAAATACAAATTCCAAGCAGGTGTAGTTCAGTGGTATGCTTCAACTGTACAAGTCCAACCTCTGAAAAATATGCTATAATGAAATATAATTATTATTTTTTTCATGCTGCTATAAAATTCTAAATTATTATGTCATCTATGTATTGCATTGTATTCTTAGGTACATGATAATTTTTCGATGGATATTTATAAGATTTATTGTCTTAATGGGATCGTAAATTCGGAGCAAAATGAAAATATTTTTCAACCATATTTATAATAGTTAAAGTGTAATGATTAAAAACAATATTCAATTACTTGTTGACTAGATCTTTTAGGTGGACTAATATAGTATATTGAACAACGAGCATGGAATGGTACTCATTTCCTACGAGTATGAAAGTGCAAATCGTACGAGTACGAAATGGACATTCCATGCGAGTTGTACACTACTTTTTCTACGACAACGATATTATTTCCAAATTAATTTAATTTTAATAATAAATTTTTCCCGCTTTCACCATTCCAATATTTGACAATTCTAAATAAGTATCCTACTGTACTTAAATGAACTGACCTGTATTGAAATACTCACAAAACAAATTCATTTCGCACGATGCTTGCAATGTACCTCATATCCCTAGCAACAACAAACACAATGATCTAATTTCTGAGTTGTCGTAGAAAAAATTGGATTTGTTTTAATGTAAATATGTATATTTCTGAACCGCGCATAAAATATTGTTATAATGGGAAATTTCTTAATTAATAATATTGCCAGAGTGTACTGAATCTGAATAAATTATATATTATGAAATTTCTTATTATAACAATATTTTATGTGCTGTCTAGAAATATTGTGTAAAATAAACATATTCACATTAAAACTGATATAATTTATTAGCTCACGGAAAAAGCTAGTCAATAAATAATTGAATATTGTTTTTAATCCTTACACATTCAATAACATAAATAAAATATGGTTGAAAATTATTTTTAATTGGTCCGTGGAAATTAGTTGATCTTTCATGATCAGTTGGTGCAGATTTACGAAAAAGTATTGTGCTCCCATTAAAATAATGAATCTTATAAATATCTATCGAAAAATTATCAATTTTCTAAGAGTACAGTGCAATACTTAGCCTTAGACAAGGTAATAATTTAGACTTGTATACCGCGAAATGCAGCGTGAAAAAATAACAATTATATTTGATTACAGAATATTTTTCAGGTGGTACAAATATACATTTGGAGTTGGGCCCGTATCTGAAATTATTTTCGGTTGTGCTAAACCTAAAGTAAGATACATTTATATATTTCCATATTTTAATTTCCAAATGACATTTTGAGAAAATAATCTCTCTCTATGGAGCGGATACCAAGTTATGTTCTTCTTCTTGTATCAGGGGAGTCATATACATCAAGTCCGTTACTATCGCATCGTACTCGTGTATACGTCGTATGCAACAGTACAAACCCGGGTTCGACTTCTTTATCTATTCTACCCAACAATATACTTTATTTATTTTTTATCATTTAATTATTGTGGGAGATTTAAATGAGTCAAAGTAAGAGATGGATCTGAGTTGATCTCAACTTGTATTTCATTTGTTTCCATTTCGGTTCGGGTGTCCAAGTGGGCGTAGGATGACAATGAAACGGCTTGGCTTTTAACAAAGTAAATAAGGTATTAAATTGAAAAATTCATTAAAAACAAAGGAATGCATGGATCTGGCGTCAGAAAACAAGGCGCGCCGATTCCAGACAATGAAATAAAAAATATCAATTTTCATTTAAATAAATTAACGTAAATGAAATTCATTTTGCTCATCAGTAAATGTTTCACAATCACGAGAAGAGAGATGAAAATGAATAATTTATACTAAACGCCGCATGCGTGTTTTGTGCGTACTGCGCACTTTCACGGGCAGTTGCAGCACTGCGGCTAACGAAATACCTTTGTATATTTGCAATAATAATAAATAATAAATTACAAAGCGTGTTCTTTGACCGTGGCTCATTATAAAGCACAGAACAATGCAATTAAATAAATTCTGTTAACAGCAAAGGACCCCGATTTCGTTTGATGAATGTAATGAATGGTCGTATTTTGAATCTTTACGAGCGAATATTTCGTGGATAAAACAATTGCAAGGCATATGCGATTCGCATGGAAACAAAAGCAACGCGGAACAAAAGATAATCCGTGAGGGGAAAAACAAACGAGGACAACGCACATAATTAGCGGGATTTTTAAATTCATTTTATAAAAGATCAAATTTGAAACGCAACGAAATATCTTACATGAATTTTTAATAAAAGTAAAAGTTTCGCTAGAATTCATTTGGTAAGTGGAAAATGCAGGGCCGGACTGAAAGCATTTCCCCGCTACTGTTTGAGAACCGCTGCTGGTCGCCTGCAGAGAAGAATATTTATATTACGTCTGTCGTAATTAATTTGTTTAATTAGAAAAAGTTGAGAAGAACCGGTTTTTTGTGATGTATGCAGACTCAGGTGGTTGACATTTGCCTGCCGACATCGAGTCGGCTGCGCAAGATGAACAATCGGCGATCGTGCGTGGGTGTGCCGCTGCCGATGTCTTACAGACTTCAGTGGCGCCCGTCGCACCGAGCCACGGGGGCACCACCCCCGGGAAACGGATTTATTTTTATTAGAAATTAAGAAGGAAGCAAACACGCAGGTAGACGCACATCAACCGTAATTAGCAGACATGATGGGTCTGCGTGAGGCCTCCAGGGGGCACTTGTGTGGATGCGCCCCAAATGACTCATCCAAGCAAATTTACACCCCTAAAGCGATTGTCATTCACGCACGGTACACGACGTTGACAATCTGTGACCCCACTGTAACATTCCAGAGTTAAATCTGCTTTTAAAAACGTATACAAAATGCCATATTGCGACTAATGTCATAAATGAAAAGTACATTTCAAATAGGAATTATGTGCTTCTTGGTATACTGTTTGATAAGAAATATATGATGATGGGCCACGCAAGTTTTTTTTAACATTTTTATTTCTATTTTGATCACCTATTATTTTTATTCTAAATTTGGAACAGTTAATTGTTGAAGCTGCTTATTGGTGTATTCTTTAATAATAAGTGTAGAGCGATAAGTAATGTTTGGCACATGAATTTTTTAAAACAATTTCGTTGTTTGTGACGTGAAGTGATCGACAGGCTGGGATGTGTAGATGGATGGGTCGTAGATAAAGAGACAGGTCTGACAGAAGGGTTCGCCCTTGGACTTGCGGTTTGTAGACGGATCGAATGACACACGTGACACATGACGGATCACGGATAACCCACTACATATAGAAACGAGCCACCATCACCTACAACTATATATTTCAACAGTTATGTTTCAATTACGAGATTTCGATTCATCTGCGCTCGCGTCGATTATCAGTAGTGCGGTCCTGAAGATGCGCGTGTAAAGTTGCGGCAGAACATTGGCTGAATGTTTAGAAAACTTGGTCTGAAGTTCTACATACACTGCGGCCGCGGTTCCACACAAACGCTTACGTATATCATTCCACCACAACTAACGCAGTTCATCTCGCACCATTTCAGCTTACTGCCGTTTATACAATTGCTGCTATTTGATTTGCATAGGGTTGTAAGGGTGCAGGGTGGATCGTTAACACATGGACATTAACTGCACGCATTGCTACTCCGCGCCCGTTGTCTGACCGTTAAAAATCAAAATCAACCAATAATATTAATGTTAACATGCTGCAAACAATTTTATTAAGTGCGACAATTAGCGCTAGCTCTCGCCACGTCCAGAAATAGCACAAATAACTTCAATTATTTCATCAACTGCGAGAAGCACAATCAGAATCTGTCTCGTTTCAATTTACACAAACATTTCTGCTGGTGACGTCACCGACACTGAATCAAATTGCATATCACACACACACACGCACGTGTCAATGTAACCGATGCGTGTTTGTTTGTGTGTTAACAATGCGTAATAATCGCGGTAAGCCGTGACCGCAAGATGATTTATTTGTTGTTCTCTAATCATCTTTATACTATTCTTCCACGCAGGATTCGCACCCGGAACTCTCGACTTATAAAGCACGATCGCTGCCTATGTAATATATTTAATGGCGTTACTTTTAGCGCTGGACAATATTCTACAACTATTTTATAAAAAAATTACTTCAAATAAAAGTGATAGATAATATTTTTTTATTTTTTTTTTATAAAATATCAACCAACGCCCAAAAAAGGGTTCGTGGTACACCGACGAATGTGTTCTAAGCGTGTTTAAAAATCGAATGAGTTTTGTTAAATATAAACTGATTGCACAGTGGACTGTTGATGAAATATGATGAACAGCTAAAACACTACGGGCATATACGGTTGCGCTCTATGAAATTACCTACATAAATGTTTGTAATTAATTACTGTATTAGCAATTAATGTGTAATCCGCTTTCAAATTATACATTTGCATTCATGGAATGTCGTGCACAAAGGCACAGGCCCGGATTAAAAAATATTTATAGTAGTTGGGGCACTAAGTGCTGATCAATCATTTTAGTGGATTTAATTTTGTTAGAGGGGTTTACATATTCAAAATCACATCAATTGGACTAATTAATAATATTATATTATATTAATATAATAACTTTAAAAAACATTGTTCCGATCATACAAAGGGCAAATTGTTGTACTCAATTTATTTGTATCTTAAATTCTTTTATTTTAAAGAATATTTTAAGGAAAAACTAACGTAAGATTTTATTTGGCCCAAAGGTGGTTGGTACCACGAACACTGTTGAATCTGCTGACATAAATAGTAGGTTGATTCCAATGAAATATGCTCTATCTCATTTATTTACTAAGATATGCCCAAAAACCCTGATAGGCCTTCAAGTATTCTAGCACTTACTGTAAATGAATTGTTTCCAAAATCTTTATCAATTAGTAACATAAACATAGTAGCTCTTTTACATATATGAATGTACAAGAAGTAAAAATGATATGAATATGGTGAATTAAGCATTTTTCCTTTATATTATTTTATCTGGGCCAAATGATATGATTTTGGGCTCGTATAATAAATATTTGTACCAATGTACTTACTTTATTCTTGCAGTAAATGTATTTCTTTTCTCACAGAACATATCATACCACTGATCACTGCAAAGAGCTAAACACAACTAAATTATGTTGTGAAATTGGTTGTTTGATTTGGTTGACGCAGGATTAATCAAAGTAAAGGTTGAAGCAAGCTCGATACTGGAAAGCTACTAAAATATAATCTATGATTGTTTGTTAATAATATTCACATTATTGTTTCCGCTCTACCAAATAAATAAGATGTATGCTAGCGCCATGCTAAATATTAAATGAGTTAATATATCTGTATTAAGCAAAGAGTTATAATTGAATAGTAACAAAAACCAAACCATAACAATAAATCAACGAAACAGTTGAACCAGATATATAATTCCTCAGCCCACATCTCATTTATAAAGTTGGCGTTGTAAACATTTGAATCAATGTAAAACAAGCCCGGCACGGCACACTGCGATGCTTTGCGGTTAATCAAAAACCCTGATTTCGTATAACTAATTATGAAAAATTTACATACATTTGAATATCGTTGCAAAGTTGAGATACATTTCTAGGTACAAATACTATTCGTTGTATAGATGGCAGATAATTTTTTCGACATCCACAGGAAGGTATAAATATTTTTTAATTTCCCGGTAAAATAAAAATTAATTCGCAGCGTGCTTTGTGCGCTGCTGTTTTGTTTGTCTCGCTCTGCGTACCACTTTCAATCGACAATCGCGTTGGCGGTGCATATCAATTAACAGTGGCCCCCACTGCTGCTGCTGACGGACGCCACTGCGGCTGATCAATGATAACGGAGATGAAATCGCTTACAATATTTTATCCGATGTTTGATTTCATTCCTGTCGTGTAAAATGCTAATTTTAGGGATATTTTAGAGCTTGTGTTGCCAATTCGCATTGATTTTCGGCCAAAAATTTTATTACCCTTTTAAAGGGATAATGGGGTCTTTTACTAGAGTCAAAAATGGCAAATAAATTATTTATATCGTATATTTATAAGTCGACCCAAAATCATCGTATATACATATGATTAATTATTAAGATATTTCAGTTTTAAAGATAGCAATTCTGGCGTCACTATATGTTTTCTGTTTAAGCTTCTCTCTCACATATCTATTCTATTCTAAATTCTTTGTACTTCTCTTATTATTTAGCTGTCAGAAGTCGAAGTTTCAAATGGAGGGCACGTAATATAAAGATTTTTGTTTTATTTGAATTCGTAACCAAATAACATTCATTTTCACAAAATACAGATTAAAATAATAGTTATTTACTTTACAAGTGGGTAATTCCACTTTGCCCACGTGTGAAGTATAACGTTTTATGCAACATCTCTTAATAAATGAAAAATGTATTAAAGAAATATTATTTAGCAGTGACATATGCTTTAAATTTTTAAATTAAAATGTCAATCGAAGTAGTTATCAAGGTGTTGTGTGTTATTATTATTGTTATAAATAAAAAAATACTTACTAGTGACTTTCCTCAAAATTATACCCACTAGTGGGTAATCTGTTACTTTCCTTGTTTAAAATCGCCATAGTTTTATTGAGAGGTGTTGGATAAAAATAATTACATTTAAATAATTTTCTAAACAATAAAATAGAACAATTATTTACAATTCCTACTGTTTGAGATCCACAACATTTTAAAAAAATCATTGCGGCTTTATGAATAACAATTATGACTGTTTTATAAAAATAATTAAAAGCTAAAAAAAGTTTTTTAAGGGTTATTCTGTGCTATTTCATTTAGATCAGTCAGAAATGGGAAATGGGGTAATGGTGTATTTATTTATTATGTATTGTTGAAGTGATCTGTATCAGTATCGGTGGAAGTGACCCAGAAAACCCAAGTGACCCACTTGTCTCCGAATTAAATTCACGGCGCGCTCGTAAACATCTTGCGCACTGCGTGCCGAATATTCCATTCTGTGATGTTCTTGTTCGTATTTTAGTTTCTGCTCTGCCAGACTCGCAAATTGCTTTTGGGCTAAATTATAAACAATATTAACAGCAAATTGTGTTACGTTACATACACACTTAAAGCTACCGAAAATCACAGCAATTGCAGATCGAATCGATTCGTGCATTCAATTATAAATCTGTCTTTGAAACTGTTTAGTTTTAATGAAAACATTAATAAGTTAAATTCGACACGGTAAACGGAGAAATCGCATTAAACCGAAATAAATGCAGTCGCCATTAAAACAATTGCTGATCAAACAAAGTAAATAATAAATGGTCTGGCAGTTAACGTAAAGTGAATTCATTTATTTATTTATTGATGAGTCTCGGTTTCCAAGCAACGCTACCACAAAGCCAGCAATGACGGTTGAGGGCTTTCGAATATTTCAAGAGGCGATTAACTAACTCGATATTCATACCTGCTAGAGGGTAGAGCCAATGTGCCATTACCCAGAAATGGCAAATACTTAACCCTTTATAGTACCGCTATCGCTTGTTTTAAACACTGCCAATTGTTACACAGCCAACTGGAAACTGACGTTGAGTTTCACAACTCAAATTCTTTTCGATTTGTTTGCAATACCAACAATAACTTATTGCAATTCTGAGATGTTTAAATTATCATATACTCGTAGATTCTTCACATTTATGGACGCAATACATCTTTGAAATGCTCAATTATTTACTCTAACTGGAATCGAATAAATGACGGAAATGTTTATTGGTTATTTTATAAAATAACAAAAAAAATGAACCAATTGAAAGTAAATGTTTTTATCTGTCATCTACTGCATCATTGTTTGATTTCAAGTGTTTTTATTTAAAATGTAGAATTTGGAAAAAAAATATAGATATATGTAGTGCAATGGTTTTATGGAACTAATGATTTTTCCGGTTTCAGATAAAGTAAAATTATAAATATAATAGTAATATATCATCATACAATTTATCCATTTCTGGGTATGGCACTCTGCTCAATGCAGATCTAGGTATTATGATATATTTTAATGAGGGAGGTGTGGTTACCAGCTGTCAAATTATGGCCTCCAAGGATGGTAGTGGTGGAGAAGTCACAAGAGTAATTTTATGTGGTGAAAATTTTCGATATTTATTTTCAAAAATTTGTCGACTGTGAGGCTCGAACCCAGGATCTTATGTTCCACAGTTCAATGCGTTACCACTGAGCTACTTACTCCATTATAAATAATTGCTTCAAAACTTGCAGAAATTCTTCCTCTACAATAAACTATTTAACTTTTTTGATGTAAAACAATTAGAGAAGCTAAAAATTTAACATTTCAAAATTAACATTGATAACGTTTTAATCTTCGGGGGTGCTGCAATTGCAGCAGAATTATATAAAATAACGGTGTAGGAGTTAAATTATTTATTATACTATATAATATTTATATTCATGACAATAAATTAAACGGGTATCACCTGCAATAAATAATTATAATAAATAGTGCAACTTGGTAATGTGAATTCTTATCATTGGTACAGTCAGCAGCAAAACGGCTAATGGCAACAATGAACAACGAAGCGATATTTCAAAAAGCGTATCTTTTGAAATCCTTTTGCTGCGACGGCCAACTTAAATTTCCTTAACTGTACTTTAGTATAAGGCTATCCGTTACCACAGCAACATAGCCGAGCATTTGTTCTTGTTTCAAATGAACAGGTGCCCGAGTAAAATAATACGGTTATTTAATTTTTGTTTCGGCTCAAGTGAAACTTAATTTCACTTAATGGAATCATTACGATAAATAATTACAACTTTTTTTTGTAGAATTTCTTTGAGTTGTAGTTGGGGATAAAAAATGTTTGCTTTATCCATGGGTACGATTACTTGTTAGATAAAAAGGATAATATGACCTGCCTTAGGTAAAAAGCGCCGGCAAAAAAACGATAAAAAGTGAAAAAGTTTACCTAAGCGGCATTCAAGGGTCAAAACCCTCACAGATCAAAAGATATGCCATCAACATTAACAAGAAAGATATCAACTACTAAACAATCAATTATTAAAGCTATACGTTTTAAGTCATTGTTGTTAGAATGACAGATAGTTGAGACAGCATTTTATTTTTAAATTTCGCTTGTGCAAAACTTCTCCAATGAACCAAAGACGGTATTTGTGTTCAACTATAAATACAACTCTAGCAGACGTTTCAAAATAGCAAACATAACCCTGCTATGAATGCGATCAAGTAATGTCAGCCTACCATGAGCGGCGTCCTCGTGGATGGTCACGGTGATGTTTCTCATCTCGAAGAACGATCGCACTAGAGTACAATTTGGCTGATGATTATCATTAGTCCTTTGCGATGATGCACAGTTCACATTTGCAAAACACAACACAATTATTAAAGCAAAAGTCGCGAATATATGATGATCCATTGTTGTAGTTTTACTTCTATAGTTATTTTGTAATTTGTTATGAAAAAATTGACGCAAAAATTCAACTAAATTGTTAAGCACGCTACAGAGTACCACACACAACCATCTCTTGGAACCGACTGAGAAAAATATATGCTTCCAACGGGAGTGCGACCTGCCAGACTGCACACTCGATTCACTTGAAACACGCACGACCTCTAGCTGGCAGCACTTGCTGGCCGTATTCGGAACTTTCAAACATTCAAGATAACTCATTGCGAAATGTTTATTCAGTTCAAAAATACAAAAAAAATACATTAATTATTAGTAATACAAACATCTTAAACAATAAAAGTAATTTTGGTTCTTGTTTGGTTAACTTGCCAAACATTCATCTCTTCATATTCTTCAATGCACGAATCAACTTGATCGGGTTTATATCCTTTGGTTCCACACTTTTCTAGTACATCGGCAACTTTAACCACTTTACTATCCCCTGCAAGTTCTCGAATAACTGCAAAGATCTTATCGTAGACATTTGCTGGCCTAAAATACACAAACACATTACAAAATGTTTAAATTAATAACCACTGAAATATAGTAATACTGTAAGACAATGAGCGCTCCAGTATTATATATGTGTCAGTGTAAACAACTAAATACTTTTTATCTGGAAGAGTATGGTTGAGGGAAGCTTTAGACATCTCCATAAGTCTAATAGCTTCATTGATATCTTCTTTTTCAACCTTATTAGACAATCTAAGTCTGGCTAAAGCAGTGGAAAATCGTAGAATAGCCAATAAGTTCCTGGCGGAAGTAAATGTTACATCTCTGTTGTTTCTGGCTTCCGTTCGTAGCTCTACATAGGCCGCTAAGAAATAAAACATTTTAATAAGTTGTAAAATCTTTTGTTTCTATTCAAGTTTAGGGCAATTTTTATAAATGAAATTGAATATTTTTGTTAGTTTTCATTTTGCGAAAATGAAGAATAACAAGCGACGTTTGATGACCCTGTATAAGCAAAAGAATACTATGAATTAAAATGAGGCTTTGAGTTAAACAATACATGATTTCCCCTGTTTTATAAATCACAGTTTGTATTTATTTTTAGTTAACGTGTCTACTTGTTTACCGGAAGAAAAATTATGTTTAGTAAATAAATATTCTACAGAACTTTAATCAAAAATCTTTTTAAAAAAGCCAATAAAATAATAATCAACACAACTTACAAACGATATACTCTGTCAAATCAACAGGAATGGCCGGCTCCCGTAGCTTGCACAACGCAATGTACTTTCTCATGATGTTAATGTCCAACGGTTGGACATCCGAAGGAGGTTGTTTGCAATGTGTGTGTACATAAGCAATATGGCGAGCAAGTTTCAAGTCAGCTTCTCTGTCAGGACGATCCTGGATTAACCAGAGTAAATCGAATCGAGACAACAAAGCTGCTGGTAGCTGAATATTTTGCTCGATGGTGCGTTTGGGGTTGTAGCGACCGTAGGCGGGGTTCGCAGCAGCTAGGATGGATACTCTGGCGTTGAGACATGTCATAATACCCGCCTAAAATTATTTTTGCGATGTAATATATTTCTGGATTATTTTAGAAAAAAAATGTTTAAGTAAAAGTTGTAGAGAAAAAATTAAAGATTAATTTTGTATTTGAAGTTTTTGTTGTAAGGTTAACCGTTTAGTCAGAAATCAAGAAAAACTATTTTCTGGAATTTTAAAACGAGATACCTGTCACCATCTCTTGGCAAACTAATGAATTACATACGTGTGCAATTTTCTTGAAACTGTTACTGTCAAAATAAAATTGTACATAATTATGAAATTAAAAGGAATTATTTGAGGCAAATTCTGAAAAGTACAACTCAAAATAAGTTACGTTACTTTAGCAATGGAGATGGTCTGCTGTTCCATAACTTCATGAATAGCAGTTCGATCACTGTCCGGCATTTTATCAAACTCATCAATACAACAGACTCCTTGATCTGCCAAAACTAGAGCTCCACCTTCCAACATTAGCTCTCCGGTTAAAGAGTCCTTCATAATCGCAGCTGTTAAACCAACTCCAGAAGAACCGCGTCCTGTTGTATACTGGCCTAAAATGTATAATAATATATATTAAAACTGTGAAAATAAATTAAAAATGTAGTAATGGTTACTTCTTGGAGCCAGTCGGTCAATGTAATGCAGCAGTTGAGATTTAGCAACACCCGGATCACCCATCAAACAAATGTTAATATTTCCGCGGATTTTCATTCCATTCGGACGCTTATCTACACCACCAACTAATAAAAGCAACAAAGCTTTCTTTATATCGAGATGTCCATAGATTTCCGGAGCTAAACTAGTAGCTAGTTTAGTGTAGAAGTCATCAGCAGCTAAAGAGCGAAGCTCTTGATCACTCAACTCTGCTGAAGAGATTTCATCTTCTTCGATTTTGTTCAGACACACAATGCGCTATAAATAATAATTCGATAATTTAAACAAATAGATAAATAGTTCAAATAAACTTACATGAGCTTCTAAATAAGTGTCGGACATTAATCCACCAGCCATTTGCTTAAAACCAACTTTCATTAGTGGTAAGAAGATTCCGGTTACTGCAACATGGTCACCCGGTAATGCTTGTCTGGTTACTTCACCGCTACAATAAATAATTAACATCCGGGGGATGTGTCCAACTGGAACTTGTTCACTCTGCGACAATAAAAATTAATTTAATTGAAATGAAACCCTTAGAGATTGAATTTTTATTTCAAATTTAAATAGGGGTCAACTTCGAGGTATACGCTACCCGATAAAAAATTATTATCAAAATCGCACTGCTTTATACAAAGTTATGAGTGGTCATGTATTAAATGAAAAATAATGAGCTACATCTTACATGTTCCTGAATGCGTATTTCTTGGAACTTGATGAACTTGGATCCTCTAGTTTGAAGATACAGCCTTCCTCCAGCTTTGTTAATTCTGCAATCATCACTAGGACACATGAAAACCGGCATAAAAGATAAAGATTTAATTGGTTGATAAGTTTCAGAGCCGCATTTATCGCAAGTGTACGTAGCGACCTGCATCATGGGCTTCACTTCTGTTGTTCTGGTGACCACTCCTTTAACAGTCACTAGTTTACCAATGGACTCAGCTTTAACTTCCCGGATTGGAACACATTTGCTTGTGGAGAGATCTTTAAAATATATCTCACTAAAAATAAAATGTAGAATGATTGAAGACTTAAAAAAATTAACAACTTACAATCTTCTCATCAGCTCTTTCGGGTATTTGTTTTGAGCACTGCGCTGTTCATTGTTAGGTCTCCGAGCATCCATCAACAGTCTGTGTTCTATGTACACATCCAGAGCATCTTTAGGGGAAACAGTTTTGGTTTTAAAATCTGGTAATAAATCATAAACAAGATCTGAGATTAAATTCTCATATCGTCTGGCATTTGAAAGAATAGCTTGTGCCAATTCATCATTGAATTCATCAACATCATCGAGCTCAATCCAAAGTGCATTTTCTTCTCTGTGTGCAAGTTTCGTCAATTTATCTGCATACTTAAAATTCTTGTTTCCAGCATCGTCTTTTGTACAAAACTCCATGAAAAAAGTCTTAAAACTCTCTAGAAAATTAATTGTAGGTTATGAAAAGCATGTTTCTTTATAGAATTATATTTACCCCTGTCTTTTTCATAATCTCTGTGTACCATTTTGATTCTGTTTGCTGAATCGCTTAGAAATGGCTTAAATTCTTCTATAAAAGAAACAATTGAAGACAAAATACAAAACCAAATGAAACACAAGTGGCTGCAAACAAAACACGATCAGTAAACAGTTGACGATTTGGCGCCAAATCAATGTTAACCGCCATCTGTTTCACTACTTGCTGCCCCCTCTTATAATTCTGTTGAACTATTTGACAAAGCGTTTTCTTTTTGGACTGTACAAAGTTTCACAAGGATATAACCAATAGTAGCTCAGAGAATATATTAGTAAATATATTTATAACTACAGAGTAAATAAAAAAATGTTTCAAATAAAATTTCTTAATTTTATAATTCTTTACAACTGTTATTCGAAGCATTTTTCATGAAGGCTCTCAGTTCTTAAAAAAAAAAGGAAAATAGCACACATATATAGTTGAATATTATTTTAAAATACATTTTAATTTCTAGCCTTTGAATGTTATTTATTATATAAAGCAATAATATAATTTACAGTATTATTTTAGAAACATCTTCAGCTATGCTGTGTCTCTCTTTAACATAATGCAGCGTTTCACTTTAACACATTACAAGCATTGAATTTTATTTGGTAATGTAATGTTTAAATAAAATATTGTATGACTATTTGAAATATAAGGAGTTTTATTAATATTTTATGTACTTCTTTTGACAAAGTAGACAATGTTTCTTTGCAGTATTTATTATATTATTGAACTAAATTTATACTTCGGTGTTAAATTAAAACTGTGATTAGAATAAATAACATATGTATTTTATTTAGTCGTATTTCAATAAATAATAAACAATTCTACTATTTAAAACGTTGAATATATCAAATATAAATTATACTTTATTTTGTTTTTATCGTAAATTTTATATTGGGGTCAGATCAATTAAACACAATTAGTATTTAATGAATTATACAGTCGCTTCAACAGGATTCATTAGGGACCAACTGAATAGTAAGATGATAGTTCGAGCGTACGTTTTCTGTATTGTCGTCTCTATCTAACACATTGAAGAAATACAAGTGAACGTAGAGTATAGTATCACAACAGCGCGATAAAAATAGCTGTTTGGAATTCCTTTCCAATTTGTTCGTTCACTCGCCGCTCGTCCGTCTCAGAGCAAACTCGTGTCGCGTATTCTGTCTTCTTAGAAGACCAACATAAATTCAGATCGCGAAACTTGATCCGCTGGGTGGAGGGATCGCGAAAGGGGCGCAAAGCATCCCAGAGAACTGCCTCTACGTGGGGTTCAACCTAGTGCAACGAAACAACGACTTAGGCGAGTATTTGTCAAAGTTCTCTGGAGATGTTGTCGGTCCGGGATGTGCCGGTGCACCGCGACGTGTGTGTTATCGTAGGGGTGTAAGGCTTCATACCATTGTTCAATAGGCGTAGAGTAGTCCTTTGTTCCCATTGCGAGGCTTCAAGAGGTGCGTGAGTCACGCCGTGATGAAAACTATTGTGCAATAGTATAGTCGCCAAGCCCCGTAATGCACCCGCGTAACTAGGCGAATTCCTCCATGGGAGGGGCGTACACCGGCAAAGTGTAACGTTTTGCTAATTGACAACACGCTCCGGTTGTTGTCCTAGAGTCACTTGCGCCCTAGATTGTAAGTTAGCTACTGTTCGGAAACAGTTAGGTAGGGCTAGACAGGCAAGAAATGAAACCAACATTGAAACCATCATTGAAACCATCATTGAAGCCAACATTGAAGATGGGGGTGTGCTGTGGAATGAATGGTGTGAGCTGAATGAATGGTGTGAGCTGAATAAATGATAACCATAACTTGTTCTCTTGTACATTTTACTGCCTTTTATTTTGAGTTTATGTTTCAGATCATCAAACATCAACAAATATTGTATTTCCTAATCACAACATGTATGTTTATTTCAGGTTCACAATTAATCTTTTATCTAATACATTGTTTTTATGTTTATAGGAACAGGTGGACAACATCAACAAATATTTTCTCCTAACTAAAGTATGTTTTTTTCAGGTTCACAGTTATTCTTTTATCTAATACAATGTTTTTATGTTTATAGGGACTCGTGGACAACATCACCGGAGCCTCCATCATCTCACCCCGACCATCTGGGCTTCCGTCCGCGCCTAGCTTTAAGCAGGTCAATGGTACCCAGCTTTTTGCTGAGGTAGTGCGCTTTAAAGCTCATTTTTTAATCATCGTCATCGGAGCCTGCATCATCATCAACATCTACAACCGGAGGGCTCAAAAACCCTTCGGCAACATTCATCAGGACCGACGCCCGCTGCCAGTAGCTATGATGTAAGAAAATTAATTTTATTCATAAAAAAAAATAATCACAATTTTAATTTAAGTTATGATTATTTTTTAAGAAAAATATAATTTAAATTATTTATATATTTTTTTGATTGCTTCTAATTTTGTTTTGTGTGTTTACAGATACAGTTGCAGCAGCGATGAAGCCGCACCCCTACTTCAGGTTTTGATGTGAGTTTTCCTGAAGGGCTAAGGGAGGAATTTCCGGGGGTGAGGTCAGCCTTCTCTCTCTAGTCAATGCAGGAGACTGATCCAGGCTTTACATTTTAAATTGAAATGTTGTACATACAAACATAAAAAATTGTATATACCTCAAAAGCAAACATCAATAAAATAAACTACGTACCAATAATTATGTATTTTTACTTTATAGTATCCCTTATACCAATTATATTTTCAGATTACAAAATAAAAAAATCTATGAACTCAATATGTATTTTTTATTTTCTAATATCCCATTTTACCCAATACCTACTTATTCAGATTAAAAAATAAAGAAATAAGTTATATATTTAAAAATTATTTGCAAAATGTTTTTTATTCTATAAGCACTTATAAACTAAAAATGATTATATTTCTTTGATTTACTTAAATATATCAAGTTTACAAATCTTTTATATCAAGCATATGAATTGTTTCTCTTAGTAGAAATTATAATATGTTATACTAAATAAATAGTGATTTCTATTTATATGTATCAAGTAAATGCGTAATTATATGCGTTAAAAAATAATTCAGATAAAATTATTTGAGCCCGCAAATTCTAAGCGCCGAATGTCCGCAAGCTACGCGTCCGAGCACTGGTGTCGTTGGCTGAACTTTTGCGGTGATTTTTTCCTCGTCTAATCGTAAAATAGTTCAAATAAAACTTGCTAAGAATGAAATAATAAACAATTAATGTCAAAAAAATTTTACTGCAAAATAAATAGTATAGCAATAAATTATGAAAATCTGTTTCCAATATATTTGAAACGTATTAGGTTCTGTCATTTATAGGCAAATATCTGAGCTGCACATATGTATGTCTGTTTATATTTTATCAGCGCATAAATAAATCAAGAAATATTTGTAATAAAATCTTTGGAGAGTTGCTGAAGATCATGCTTCAAATTATGAAATTTCTGGTATATAGTTCCTGATATTGTCTAGGAATATCGCAGATGGCGCCAGATACCACGCTGAAAAATGAACAAAATAGTAATAATTCAGGCAGGCTACAAACTTTCCGTTTCTTCAGCCAGAAGTCACTTTCTTTGGCCAAGTTTTTAAGCGGTGGCACTTCTACCGCTAATAAGTGGCGGCACTTTTACCACTACATGTGTAAACACGTCAAAATCTTTACGAGCGATCAATTTACAAAAGTTAAAAAAAACTATCAAGTGTGTAACCTGCCCTTAAAATAACAATTTTGTTCAATGTCCCCTCCCACATAAATCTATTTTTCGAAAAATCAATAATTTGGATTAGGCGCAATGCGTTTCAAATTGATATTTGAATCGATATGATTTAAAATCATTTATTTCACTTCACTCCATTAAAAATCTTTTTAAAGATTTGTGTAAGCACGAAATTGTCAAAAGTTGTATTGAATTAACGATATATAAACATATTCAAATGTTTTTTTAAATTAATAATAGCAATGACAGTTTTAAAAGAAGCATAAATACACAGCTGAAGTTTTCTGAAGATGCTGTAATATATTCGTGCGAAGAACAGGCGTTGAAAATCTCTGGAATGTAGAGCAGAGTGTAATTCAGGGCGAATTTAGTTCAAAATGATGTTTTTTTGTGTTGATGTTTAAAATATGTTGAAATAAATTTTATATTTTATTGTTTCAAATACCCTAGCGTCATTAAACATTTTTTTCTTGTTAGCAATGACACTTCATTTCAAATTACTGAAACTTACAATGAACCATTTACTTAGTTTGAAATCTCTTAATATGATTTGCAATCTTTAATTGTAATTAATGCAAATTACACGAGCAACAAGTATATATTTAAATCAACCAAATTTGCAAAAATTTTGATACCATGGCGAACTACTCATTCAATATTGTGATCCTAATACATAACTAAGTTTTTTTTTTATATTTGTCGGGTTTTTTTCATTATAACGTATATAATATATTATAAGCATCATTAGTCACTCAGAGGTCTTAAAACAAAACCCTCGTTATTATCATGTTTTGATTGACCCATTCATGACTAAAAAATATTTTCTGGCCGATAAAAAAGAAATGTTATTCAAAAATAAAGATTTGTATATTTATTATTACAATATTTAAAATTAACAGACTTAAATGTGACACATGGCGTACTTGGGTGCATGCATTCATTTTCATTTAATTTAATATTGTAATTTAAAAAAGTTAAATTGAAATGTGCTGAATACGCTCGTTAAATCAGATTTTAATTATCTCTTTTAGTTTTCAAGATATCTTCCATCATATATTTTATGGCCAATTTTGCGCTCAACTCCACGTACAATAAATTGCAAATATTTTCAAAACTAAGACTCAGATATGGCTAAAACTAAATTTTTTGTAAGTTTCGAGTCGAAAATAAGGGGATAGGGTATAAAAATCAAAATTCTGAGAGATGAAAATTTTTGGCAAAATTTCAATACTAATCCCTTGGGTTTTTGATGATTTTCAGCGATTTTCAGACTTTTTGCTCTAAAACTTTTTTCCGCAGAGCGATTTTAATGAAAGTTTGCATACTTATGTAACTTTTTCCGTAGAATCGAATGGCGTAGTCCCCAATTTTGTATCTTTTTTATTTTTTGAGTTACAGGCCTATTTATACTCATTTTTGACCTATTTTTAAAATGTAATATCTCAGGAACTAAATGAGCTGCAGAACTCTACTTTCAAATTTTGGAGGTTTCATGTCGAGGAGATACCATGTGTGAAATTTCAAATGTTTATGAAGAAAAAAAATTTTTGACCCAAAAATGACCTATCTATTTTGGCATAACCTATCATCAATTAATTATGGGTCAATAAATCGTATCAAAAATACCTAATTAAATGAAAAAGATGAATGGGGTATTAATTAGTGTACTTGAAAATATAATATTACTAACAGATTTTGAATTACAAGCTTTTAGTTTTAATTTTTATCATTTTTGACAGATTTTCATAATACTGTTTGCCAAAATTATAACAGTAATGTTGTATTAATAATATTATTGGTACTTATTAACTAAGAAACGCTGATTCTAATGCTGAAGACCCCATTTTAATATCTCGTTTAGTTTTAGAGTTATAAGCTTGTAAACATGACTAATTTAAATAAACTTCTGCAATATTCAAGCTTGTTTAAAACATCATGTCATCGATAGATTTTTAAATATTTTAGGTGAACGTGGTGTTTCAGTCAGTGGAAGTAAATGTCAGCATAATTCTTTTCAATTGACGGAAAATAGTAAACCCGCAAAATATATATATATTACAATATGTGAAACCTAGGCATTATTAAATGTATATGTATATGCAAGTCTAATATTTATTAGACTGCAGGATAATTAGGCATTAAAACGATGAATTGCTCTTATAAAACACAGTATACCTACAGAGATTTGAATTTAGCGCTAAATTCACCGTATGTTACAATGTAAATCAGGTTTCTAGTTACTGAATTCTTTCAAACCACCAGTAATTGTGGTTTTGTTTTGTCGGCAAAATAGGGATTTCATATTTTTAGCGTCTTTATTTATGACTACCCTTATTATTATGAACGTGAAGTACGCTACTATCCAAAAGTGAAAGTAACCATACTCTCTTTTCTGGAGCAAACTTTCTAGGTTTCATAGTTCGCATCGTAACCACCAGAGGACCATTGCGTTTTATGTTTTATTAATTTTATATTTAAGATTGTAACTAATATTTAAAAACAATAAAGCATGTTTTTATTTCCTTGTTGCTGTATGTAATTTAAGATTAGAGTTATTTTTAAAAGTATAATTGTCAGATTGAATTGTTTGGCGCTGGCAGCTGTTGGAAGCCATCACTGGGAAATTTTACAAATGGACGTCGAGGGTGAGGGTGGGAGAGATATTCTTGTGTTGTGCTGCAAATGTTAATGATCGCGAAACACATGAATTTTAGTGGAATATGTCAAGTTTGAAAATTGGTGAGGACCTTTATATATTTAAGCTATTCATTTGAAATAATGGGTGTTACTTTTTACTGAATTGTTTTGATGTTTTTTGGTTCCACCCCCTTTTCGTCGCAAGTGCTTGTATAATTATCGGTATTCCTTTAAATATGTGTTTGTTCTTTTATGAAATTATCGAAAAAGGATATGTGATTATTTGTTTATTATCAGTTCCGCGTAATGAATCATCTGTTCTCATGAAAGCTTCAAAATAGAAGTGTACTTATGTTGTTGCTTATGATTATTTTAACTAGCTCAGTGACACTTCATGAATGTAAATAAAGTGTAGCATCATTTTCATTACATCATAATATAATTGTATTAAAAGAAGTGAATTTGAGAGTGTTTCTCAACATTCTTCATTGTTCTGTTCCATGTTTTGTTTCTAGTGTAGTTTTGTTTTCCGTTTGGCAAGAGCTAGAGCATGCTTGTCTCTAGTATGCGTTGTGTTAGTGGATGAGAAACAGGTGCTAGAGCTAGGGGCGTCCTGGTGGACATGTTGGAGACGAGGTCGATTCGCGGCACCGCGGAACCTTCCGTGTGGCAAAACAAGAGCGCTGCCCCCAACGTTAGGCCTCCGCCCCATCACATGGCTGCCGCCATGAGGCACGGTACGAACGTGTGACTCTTTATAACCCAACCAAATGTTGTGCCGGCAACGATTTTACAACTACTAACTATATCATTACCGTGAATTGGTGTTTTTGCGACTGTGTTTATTTTCAAGTGTACAAGAAATACTCGAATCTATTCTTACACAACCGACGATTTGGTTTACACTTAAACCTTCTTCAGGATTAGTAAGATCTTTAACGTATCATTCAGGTTCTTTAAAAACATACACATTTTTGTTCTCAATACTAACAACGAAATGGAGAAGATGAATGTGTATTTGTACGATCTTACTAACCCTTAAGGAGGTTTAAGTGTAAATCTAAACGTCGATTGTGACATGCCCGGTATTATAAATAAATTTAACTGTCAATTAAATTTACTTTTAATAGTTATTTATGATATTAGTGTTAAAAGTGACAGGAAATAAATCACTTTTAACACGTACATCATACAAAATTTTATCTACGACTTTCCTAGTGTATTAGTAAATACTAAAAAATGTAGAATGTTATTTTGACAGGTAGGGTTATATTTGTTACTATTAATACTAGTGTCAGAAAGGGCCACTTTTAATTTAGTGAACAACCGTTAAAAGGACCACTTTTA
Organism: Poecilus cupreus; assembly: GCA_963942605.1. Classification (NCBI taxonomy): domain Eukaryota; kingdom Metazoa; phylum Arthropoda; class Insecta; order Coleoptera; family Carabidae; genus Poecilus; species Poecilus cupreus. The sequence goes on from OZ012719.1 coordinate 223,275, forward strand.
ACAACGGTCATAGATGAAGTAAATTTATTTGTTTCTAATAAGTGCACATCATTTCAAATTATTTTGACTTAATATTGCTGTCAAAAATTTGATTGTAATTTGGACAACTTGATGTAAATTTAGTATGGGAATAAATTGAACTGGAGTTTAAATTTCTATATAATACCGGGTATAAGAATGAGATTTCAAGTATTTCCTGTACACAATATCATTACCATTTTCTAAATTCATTTCACTTATTAGCATTCTAGGCATAGAATACTTTCATTCTGGCATTAATTTGAGTACATTTGACTTCGTACAGCGAGTAGTGTGATAGTTAAGTGTGTGTTGGTTTTGTGTGTTTGTAGGTAAAACAAATCAAGATGACGTGTGTTACGTAGTGGCGAAGTACGACTACACGCCACAAGGAACCCAAGAGCTCGCCCTCCGCAAGAATGAGCGCTACCTGCTGCTGGACGACTCGAAGCACTGGTGGCGCGTCCAAAACGCTCACAGTCAATCCGGCTACGTGCCCAGCAACTATGTCAAAAAAGAGAAACCGTCCCTGTTTGACAGCATCAAGAAGAAAGTGAAAAAAGGCTCCGGCTCGAAAACCCTCCCATCAAGTAACTCACCCTCGCGCACCGTCGAGAGCCCCAACATGGCGAGGCGCCTCCCCGCCGACCCTTCCGAAGCCATCGGCATCGCCGTGGTCAAGTACAACTACCAGGCGCAACAGCAAGACGAACTCTCTCTGGCAAAAGGCTCTCGCATTCTAATCCTGGAGAAGAGCAATGATGGCTGGTGGCGTGGACAGTCTGGCACCGCACAAGGTTGGTTTCCTAGCAACTACACCCAAGAGGAAGGCGATGCTGACGACACACTCCACACATACGCCATGGCGGAGAACGTTCTGGACATCGTCGTGGCTCTTTACTCGTTTTCCTCCAACAACGACCAGGAGCTCTCCTTCGAGAAGGGGGACCGTTTAGAGATTCTCGATCGTCCAGCGTCGGACCCGGAGTGGTACAAAGCGAGGAACGGTCAAGGTCAAATCGGACTCGTCCCGAGGAACTACCTGCAGGAGTTGAGTGAATACCTCACACAGCCTTATCAGGAACGAGGGGGCGGCAGGGCGAACGACCGGGGAGACTCCATGGAGCGGAGTGGAGGCGGCGGCGGCGGAGGATCGGGGGGTGCAGGAGGTGATCCTGGTAATATGGACCGGCCGCACCTGGTGGGCAAGGCGTGGTACTATGGGTCCATTACGAGGAACCAGTGCGATAACCTGCTTAATCAACACGGCCATGACGGTGACTTCCTCATTCGCGACAGCGAAACTAATGTGAGCCATTTTTACTTTCTTATTTGCAAAAGCTTATTGAATTCGTTTTGCCAATGACACTAAACAAAAATTGTTTTTCAAAAATAGTGTCAGCTGTGAAAAATGTTAAAAATTATGAAAATTAAAAACATATTTTAGATCTTTTTAAATTACTAATTGAAATTGAAATGATAGGGGTCAGGAACAATAAATAATTAATTCGTTTCTACTTTAATACAAGTCATCATCAGCAATATTTAAATTAAAAATTCTTAAAAAATATTGAGTAAGGAATATACAAATTATAACCATTAATTTCAGTTAATTTTCTGGAATATAAATTATTTCTGCTTCTAATTTTACAGAAAACTAAATTATATATTTCTTAATTAATAAAAACAAAAACTAAAATATTTTTACATCTTCATATACGTTACTTTTAACACTGCTGTCATAAAGTGACACTTTGAATGTACTAAACAACCGTTAAAAGTGCCACTTTTAACAACATTTGTTGATAAAGTAATGAGAACAAAAATTAAATTATTTTTAACATCTACATATATGTCAAATAATTGTGAAGTGTCAAAAAAATATTTTTATGTATTATTAGTTTAAAAATTTTAATATTAATATTTCAAAATGAAGTCATTGTTACAATGAGAACATAAAAATAGAACAATTTTAACATCTATGGCTGATCTCTATTTTTGGGTGTTGTAAGAAAAGTGTTTTAGCCTCGATTTTAGTGTTGTACAATGTTCTAAAATTATTTTATAAAAAAATACTTCAAATAAAAGTGGCAGATAATATATTTTTCAGTAACTTTTATTTGAACTATTTTTTTATTAAATAATTTTAGAACATTGTACAGCGATAAAACTGAAGCTAAAACATTCCTTTTAAAACACCCAAAAACAGAGAGAACCAAAAAAATTTTACAGATATGTCAAATAATTGCCAAAGTATGTCATACAATTTCATTGATTAAGTAGTAATTAATTTTGTATTTTTACTCATTTAAAATTTTAATAGGATCAAAAATTATTTTTGAACGATCGTCAATTGTTTTTATAATTGTAAATAAAATTAAACATTTCTAAAGGGAGAAATTTTTGAGAAATCCTGAATTTTTTCACGTATATAACTGACCTATTTATGCTATATTTATTATATTTATATGTGTAAGAAACTAGTGTAATTTAAGGTGAATATTAATGTTAGATCGGCGACTACTCGGTGTCGCTGAAGGCCCCAGGGCGCAACAAGCACTTCCGGGTGCACGTGGAGGGAGCCCTGTACTGCATCGGGCAGCGCAAGTTCCACACGCTGGACCAGCTGGTGGACCACTACCAGCGGGCGCCCATCTACACCAACAAGCAAGGCGAGAAACTCTACCTAGTACGGCCCTTGCCCAAGTCCGGCGCCAACGGCTTGTAAAACTCCCACGGTCATTCATAGTGATTGCATGCAGATATCTGGTCAGACTTTCTTTTATATTATTGTGCATGCAATTTCTTTTTATGTAACGAACAATTTCATAAGTTTTGTGAATATGTATGTGTGTGTGAGTGTCTTTACCATACGAACATTTTTTTTTATTGTACTACTGTTGTGGAATAACTTGGAGCAATTTATTTACTACGAAATAGAAACATCTACAGGGTGGTGAATCGAAAGACGTACCAGATTTTTGAAATGTACAATTATTGGCTTCCCTAATTTTTTTACAGCAAATAAATTAAATAGTTTATTGTAGAGGAAAAATTTCTGCATTTTTTGATACCAATATCTTTTATTTGACTGTACTTGTAACCGGAAAAACGACGGATAAATTTATTGGTAATTTTCTCAAGTTCGTCAGTGCCACGAAATAACAAAATACTAATAATTATTGGTACATTTGATGGTAGCCGGACATTTTTACCACCATAATTATAGTTAATTTAATACATTTTGCTTCCAAATTATACATTTTTAATCAAGACACTTGAAATCAATCACAGATGACAGATAAAACCAATAACTAGTGTTGGCCAATCGGAAATATTCCCAAAACGGAAATTTACCAGGAATATTTCCTTCCCTTTAGAAACTTTCAAAATTTTTCTTTTTAACATATCCTATGTTTCTTGTTTAGCATATTTTAAAATGTAATTCTTGTCCATCAGCAGAAAAACAAAAATTTAAAAAAGAAATTAAAGACATTTCTACTAATAGCGTGGTATGTGTATTATGATTATGATAGTTATTGTTTCCAATATTTTTATTTTAAATACTATCATTATTTTTAACTGACAACACGAAGGAAAGTTTCCATATTTTTCTTGGGAATATTTCCCAAAAAATAAATTCCCAGGAATTTGCCAACTCTAGCAATAACTTTCAATTGGTACATTTGATGGGAGCTGGACATTTTTTCCACTATAATTTATTACCACCATCATTATAATTAATTTAATACATTTTTCTTTCAAATTATACATTTTTAATCAAGCCACTTGAAATCAATCACAGTTGACAGATAAAACCAATAACTTTCAATTGGTACAATTTGATGATACGAACAATTTTACCTCCATATTTATTTTACTACTAATTTTTTTACAATCATTTATTTTTTTTCTCTAAAACTGGATATTGTGGCCAATGGCCCTAAGGTATTTTGCAATTTGGTCCTCTTCTTTATGTGTTTTGGGTTTGTGATAAATAATACCATCTATACGGGGCAGGTTTTTTTGGTATGAAAGAAAAAATCAAACAGTCTTTAAATAATTAGTGGTAAGACGTTACTGGTAAAAAAAATGGTGGTAAAAATAATTGGTACAAAGTATAAGGTGGTAAAAAATTACCAATAAACATTTCCGTCATTTTTCCAGTTCCAAGTAGAGTAAAATTATAAATATTAGTGCAAAAAAATGCAGAAATTCTTCCTGTACAATAAATTATTTAACTTTTTTGATGTAAAATAATTGAACGTTTCAAAAATGTTGCGTCTTTCGATAAACCAGCCTGTATATCGTAGTAATATACTTAATTTATTTTGTTTTTGTTGACAGAATTTGTATTGTTTTTGCGCGGAGAAAATGTGATTTTCGTTCGCGTTTTAGTGGTAACATTATAATTATTTGGGTTGTGCTTGTTCTCAATGATGTGCTGTCAATGTAAAAGAGAAAATATAAATGGTTTGTTTGTTCTCAAACAATGGCTAAACATCATTAAGAATAACCGTAACGAAATGTTTTATGAAAGTGAAGAATCTGAATAAAAGCGAGTGCAGTGCGTGAAATAGTTTGTCTAATTGCAAAACCCATCATCGTTTAATTTCTCATCATGTGCTGACAATTTATTCCACAAATTCAACAAACGCCATATACTAGAAAATAATGACTGATTTTAAAATAGTTTGCACAATTATGATTTAAATATTTACTAGTGTTTGTATATTAAGATAACAGAATTCTAGAAGTACGTAATCTAGTGTAAATCGATGGATTTAAATATATTAAGACATTAAATTAATTAATGAGAAATCTAAACATGCTTTTGCCTTTGACATAAGATATTACTAGTAATTTTAACTACGCAAAACTCATATTATATCATATCAATTTCATTCTTGGAGTATTTTGCAAATGTACACAGTTCCGAAATGAAATGAGAGATCCAGATAACCGTCTACCAGCGCGTAGATTTTGCCAAAAACACAACAAGTAATTAAGGTTGAGTACCTAGATAGGAATGGTGTGTCTGAAAAGAGTGTTGTAGCATTTGTAAGTTTTGTAAAAAAAGTGAAACGAACAAAAAATAATGGAGTGGTAACAAAATGAGGTTAGGAATGGAAATTTTAATAGGAGTTTGTATATAATTTTAATAATAAGAATTTAGAACAATTATTAACCGACATGTTACTTTGTATACAAAATCCTTTTTTAATTTATCGCTTCAAACGACTACATGGAAACGTGTCTTTTTCTATTACACAGCCCCTCAAAAACAATTTTTTTGTTTGGAACTCCTATCGAGACAATTATATTCCTATGTTATTTTCGAAGCTTATTCCAAATCCAAGCTTAAAAAAAAATCGTGCACCCCCAAAATCAACCCCTAGCGCAAAAAAAAAACACTCCCTCAATAGGGTAAATATAACTTAACGCTCCACAAATATTCTAAAAGATACTGCAAGTATTTTTTGAATTTCGTGCAATGTGAGGAGTAATATTTTTATGTTGGGGCTAAGCGTAAGTGTAAGCAGAGTGCTACACCCATAATGGATAAAAGGCGTGATGATATATTTATTATTATTATTATTTTTTAAATAGAAATCACATTGACATGATTTTTTACTTGCAATTTTGCATCGAGACTAATTACTCACTTTTTCCAAAACAAACTGAGTATCGTAAGTTTTTTTGCAATCACTGTATTTTTTGTTTCCTGTTGTATGATGGGTCGATTTTTTACTTGCGGTTTTTTATCGCTAAAGGTTGATTTTTTAGGTGTACGATTTTTTTTTACCTCGGATTCAGTTTCAGCGTCGAAAATAACATAGGAATATAGTAGTCTCGATTTTTTCTATGGGGCTGTGTTTTTTCAACGGGAAATTTACGAATAGTTAACGTTTCCATTTTGTAGCAAAGGGCTTCCAGTTTAAGCCTACAAATAAATAAATTTTTGTGCAGCTTTTTAATGAACAATCACAGTCTCTTTTCAGTTTTTGTGCAATGAGAAATCAGATAATCTAATGAATTTAGTTTGCAAGTACCTTGAGCACAGGACAAAGTAGCAGTGACAAACTTATTTCTAACGGTTTTGCGGACGCTGTAACGAATAGCCAACACTTTCAATTGAGATTTATATATTTTTGGAAATATTTATCAGCAGCTCAAGGTATTTCGTAGATGTAATGGTTTGTGATAATGCAGCTTAGTCCATTTTAAATTAATAAAATCAAACTTCGGTCCTACTTAATAAGAAATACGAGTTTACAACTGCTTTGAAGCTCCAGAAACATTTTTCGCCTAGCAGACTCAAAATCTTGCAATTATTCATTGTGCTTTATTTATAACTAAGTTAAGCTTAGGTTTAATGGAATATAATTTAATATATATACCTACTTTTATTATGAGTCCACAATCATACCATTTGGCACAAGACTTTTAAAATTATTTAAAATAATGTTGTGATCTTACAAAAGGAAAATAATTTTTTTCATGATTGAAACTCGATTTCTATGATACCAAAATCATCACAGAAACAACCAATTTCATATCTACGGGAGATTTCTGCACTTTTTCTCCCGTTATGAGCCAAAGTGCTCACGTAATGTGAAAATTAAACAAATCAAAGGTAACTATCATAAATTATATTACAATTCAAATAAAGTTGAAACATAAAATATTAGTGTATAAAAAAAAATTTCGATTAATTATAGTATCCACAATTCACTATATGATTCATAATTCACTCTTCTCGACCAATCAGAGAGCCAGAAATCCATAATTCACGGTTATTTTAAAGACGCAATGTAGTAAGTTGTCATTATGTATTTTTATGTTGACGTTTTTCTACGTGTGTTTTCAACGAATTTCGATCATTTTCAAAAGTTAATTCCCAATTTACAGGAGTAGAAAAAGTACAGTATTATATTCGGGATTATAGTCATTATTCACTCGGATGATTTATATCATATTTTTAAGATTATTTTAAGGAAAAATAATAACAAATTGACAAAAATCACTAACATAAATATTCCATTTGTCCCAAAGGTATTGGCTGGTACCACGAACACTGTTTTTGAATGACAAGAAAATATAGAAATTTACCACTTACTGTTGATGAATTGTTGCCAAAATCTAATCAAGTCATAACATAAACATAATATCTCCCTTACATATTTATGTAAAGTGCGGAATTAAAAAAAAAATAAATACGGTGAATTAAGCAATTTTCCTTTGTATGATTTTAGGTGGGTGAAATGATATGATTGAGGGCTCATATACCAGTAATTTATTTAGCTTTTTTTGATAGTGACCATTCCGGTTTTTATGGTATGATCTGATTTATATAACTACTATAGTTTCGTTCATCGTTCATGACTGAACCACAAAACAAGTGATTATAATAAAACCCATTTATAGTATCATAAATAAAGCCTAGACAAATGAAAACTGTTCAATTATTGTCAATAGTCGTTACGAAATTATAAATTTAGACTCTGTGCACGTAGGTATTAAATAGTGTCATTTATCAATTTTGTTGCTGTGTGTATAGATGTATGTGCATTTTAAACTAGTTTATTTTGATTCAAACGTTTCAGATTAAACTGTTTAAAATGTTTAGCCATATTACTAGATATAAAAATGGTTAGTGATGATTTTATTACTAGAGAATAATTTTAAACCTCGGTAACATTCAGTAACAGGCTTGATTATCCTCCGTATCCACTGAAATATTATAATACTGGAACGCTTACTAACGATGAAAATCCAAGCCTAGTCGTTGGGCCACCTGTCTCTATCGTACAGTCCACTGAGAAAGTTAATAAGAAAATATACAGAAATGAACATTCAATGATTTTAAAATAAAATGAATTTAAAGGAATCTTCTAATAATTAAACACAAAAAAAAGAAGGATAGCCCTAAGATATCAGTCTGTCTCAGACTCGTTTTGGCTTCATAAAAACCTAGAAGTTCTCATTCCAGTCACTGAAATATAATAATACTGGAACGCTTACTAGCCGCGAGAGGGCTATCTGTCTTTGATGTACAATGTTTTTACATAGCAACTGCTCAACAAGCACATAGTAACCGTTGTTTTTACATAGCATTCGTTCAACAAATGATTAACAACAATTTTACAAACAAGTGTTGAACAAAGACAGGTAGCCCTACGACATCAGTCTGAGGCTCTTTTTACTTCATAAAAGCCGGCAAATTAGCGTTCCACTCATTGAAATATATAATACTGGAACGCTCACTGACGTTGAAAATGCATGCCGAGAGAGGGCTATCTATCTTTTTTCATAGCAACCGCTCAACAAACAAGTATTAGACAGAGAAGGGTGGCCCTACTACTCGTATTTCGCTTCATAAATGCCTACAAGTTAGCGTTCCAATCACTGATATATAATAAGACTGGAACGCTCACTGACGTTGAAAATACAAGAGAGACAGCTAGTTGAGGGCTATTTGTCTTTGTTGTACAATGTTTTACATAACAACTACTCAACAAATGCATAGCAACCGTTGTTTTTATAAAGCATTCGCTCAACAGATGCATAACAACCATTCTACAAACAAGTGTTATACAAAGAGGAGTGGCCCTGTCTGTAAAAGTGAACGTTCCAGTATGACTGTATTTCAGTGGTTCCAATATTTCAGTGTCCGAATCTAAGAAGAAGAGTGACTTTTTAAGGAGTCTATAATTTTAAAACCGTTCAATTTGTTTTATAAACTGAACATATTTATTATTTATACGTATGTATATGAAACTTGCTTTATACCATATGAGATAATGTATAATAAAATGGTATTGATGTGAAGTAAAAATAAACATTTCTATTGCATTATGTCATTTTATTTGAGAATATTGGTCATTTAATCAATAAATTATAACATTTAATATATTCCATAAATATAATATGAGATTAGGAAGGTTATACACTACATTTCAGAATTAAACTCAAACAATTATTTAATTCTGAAATGTTAATATGCTTCAATTTCTGGATCTTGGTCCATTGTGTCCTGTCTGAACATTTCAACATCTGCTTGAGAGTCGGCGTGTACAATTTTTGGTTTTACTCCAGGCTAGAAATAAAAATATAAATCAACTTGTATTTTTTTATATACCTTCACGAACCTTAGGGTGCATCAGTACAAACGGAAGCTCGGCAGAAATCTCTCCGCCCAAAGCTCCCAAGTACAACTTTACTTTTACAGCGTAAGAAACTATAATTCCAAAAGCATCTCGCTGTTCCGGAGAAGATAATCTATAAAATAGAATATTTGTAATTGTAATTTTAGGTGTTGTTAAAATATTTACAAAGTAGTGGAAGCCAAATTGGTGTCTTGTTTTTTCAGTTGTCCATCAAGAGCGATCCCGCGGCGATCTTTGTTAGACTCCAGAAGAGGTGTTAAGTACATGATTTTTTGGAGAGTTGACCCTGGTTGAATCGGACAACCTTCCCTTAAAAGGTAAAAAAAATTATAACTTGAACAAACTTTCAGACCTCAAATTTCAAAAAAATATATTTATATAACAAGTATAATATATATTATTTTAAGTCAGTGTTTATATAAAAAAAATACATACTGTGTTTCAATGCTGGCAACAGCAGAGCGGTACTGTCCATTTTGAAACAATACTACGTCAACTCCTTGTTGAACCATCGTTTTGATTTTTTTCACAACTTTATTACTATTATTTCGAATGCATATATTAACAGCAACCTTTTCGCCATGATGGTACAACTAGAACAAACAAACAATACTATAAAAATAGCATGTCGCAATTAATAGTTATTTATGTATCAAGGCACTGAAGTTCAATTTTTTATCACGAATATGGAATTTAGTTGTAGGGCCGAGGAAAATAAACCATGTGAGTGATAAAAAGGAACTTCTGTGCCGAGGTACATATTAAGTTTTATTTGAAATCTAAAAATCGAAAAAACAAAAAAATTGCATTATAGGTTAAGTTTATACATCTGTCAGTTGTCAATTGAAACTGACAGTCAGTGTTGCCAACCTCGAGAAGTGAAGTTATAAATAACACTCAAAATTATGTGTTTTGTCTTCAATTTCGTCATCGGAATTAATTAGTTAATTCTTCTTGCAAATTTTGTTTTAAGTTACGTCCAAATTTACTATAGTACGTCAATATATCTGCCAAAATTATCCTAATTGTACAATAATTATTTAACTGTTGCCAACACTGGGATGCTCAAAATCATCGTATAATGGGTTATTTAGTAACGATTTCTGAGCTTTAATGACGATTTTTGAGCACTTTAGTGCCGATTTCAAATAAAATAAATTACCTGTTTATCCAAAGTGCACTCAAGTTCCAATTCTCCAGGACTCAGCATAAAATCCTTCCTCACAACCGTACAAGGTTGCCTTCCCTGTTTCGAAGGCGCGTACTGCACCTTTCTAATTCCCAACGTGACTGTACTCCTCTTATGTGTCCTATCAGCCTCGCTATCTCCGGCGAAGACCTTCACGTAGTAGGTAACTCCACAGGGTTCGCCTTCATCGTCTTTACCAGGTTGTAGCGTCACCGAAGCTGGGGCACTAGGTGGTAAAATAAACGTGAATGGAATCGCATTTGATCCAAGTTTCTTCAGCAAACGATCTTGAAGTTTTGTGGTGTTTTGCTTTTCTGGGGGCGGGAAGATTTGCTCGGAGGCTAGGTACAGGTCTTTTTGGAATGTTAAACCCATGACTTCGTCTTCTTCACGACCGTAGCGGAAGCTGCATACCACTTGGCCGAAGATTTTTCGGGATTTGTAATCATCGTCGATTACTACCACTCCGTCTGTAAAGGAAATAGTTATTTTTGGAATTAAAATACTCGTTTTGCAAGGCTAAGGAATTTAATGAAATGACAGTTGAAAACAATTTGTGCACATTTTTTTAAATACACGATAAAAACTTTTGAACAAAAAATTAAACAGACGAAATAAGAAACTGAAAAGCGAAAAATAAAATAAATATTTTTCTACAGAGGTGGAATTTTTTTCAAATTTAAATGCGACCAACTTCGAATTATACCATATCCAATAAAAAAGGAATCATCAAAATCGGACTAATCTGTAAAGAGTTATGCGTGGTCACACAAAAAAAAATCGTCTGTTAAAAAGATTTATACAAACTTTTTTATTATTATTAACAATTTGCAGGTTTCAATACATGAAAATCGATTTAAGTAACAATTTATTAACTATATTTAATTATTATAATACATATTTTGTTGTGGAATGCCCAGAAAAAAACCAGAGTTTTTTTTTGTATTTTACTGTACGAGTGTGCAAATTGAAAGTTTCAGGTTGTCATTTTCAAATATTGTGCGTCAATTATAAGTACAACAAAATATAAAAATAGTATGTTTCTTCTTACCGATCGGTTCAACTCCAGAAATGTGGTCAATGAAATCTCGCTTCCCCAAATATAAGGTAAGCTTATTATTAGGGGAACACTTTTTGAAAACTTTAAAATTCACCACCATTTTGTTACAAGTGGAAAAGTGTACTGGTTACCATCGCAGAAACGTTGCGTTTTATACTAAATTAAATAACTTTTAAGGTTTCTGATCCAATTGACAAATCAATGACGAACTAACTAACAAGATATGAACTATTCTACGTGTGTATTTAATTTGATTATAAGGGATAATGACGATTTGTTGTTGTGGAAATTTGACATATGGTACTGATAAAATTTCAAGGGCATTATGAATTATCTAGGTATTTTAAAATATAAAAATTATTCTTTTGAAATTATATTTTCTAGCATGTTTATAAGTTTTTTAGATGCGTCGAAACGATTTATATTTTCACTGGACTCTGCACAAATTTCTATATAGCCAAAAAGTTCTGCATAATTTTTTACGATATTTTCTGAGGGTGAATGCAATAAACCATTTTGCATCATAGGCCAAGGTGCTGTTTTAGATAATAGCAACTGTAAAAAAAATATATTAGTTGTTAATAAATATATAGTTTACTAGAATTAATTACCTTGCAGACTGAATAAAAATTATGGTCGCTTATGCTGTGATCACAAATTTCGTCCGTAGAAAAAGCATAACAATTTTGACAGTCAAAATTTTGACTTTCATGAGGTAGAAAATCCTCTGGAAAATTAATGCTGATGATTATTATAAAATAAATTAATATGTACTTACTAAATTTTGTTATCTTCTCGCTGATAATAACATTTTCTAAATCAATAAATTTTATCTTATAATCATCAGTAACAACTATCTTATCAGAAGAAATATCAGTTAAATAAAATCTAAATATAGGATGTTTATTAGTAAAATCATCAGCTGCTTTTAATAATTGCAAGGATAACGATGCTCGTACTATCCAAGGTTCGTCTTCAACTGAATGAAGAGATCTTCCGCAATATTCTTGAACGATTATTCGGCCGCAAGCTCCATAATATTTTGGTACTGGCCAATCATTTTTAGCATCTAGTAACTATAAAGTAATTATTTGTATATATAATTTTATTATATTTTGATATTATTACCTGTAGAATTAAAGGTTCAACGTTTGCTAAAATAGTGGTCCAAATATTTGCAGTCATAACACTAGTATTTACATGAGTATAAAGTGAGAATAAACTATCTAAGAAGTAGTTTAAAGTTGTAGTTGAGCATAATTTTAAATTTAAAGCTGTATCTTTATTGTCGTTCATAAGAAATTTAATAATATCCCCCGAGAAATCTTTGTTATAGCTTTCTGAATATGGTGGACAACTTTCTTCATAAATTTGGTCTTTACAAATTTGATTATCTATTTCTGCAAGCTCCCAGTTATGTCCCAACTTTTTTAGAATTATTTTCGATCCGTTATAGTTTGCAATATATACGTTTTTCATATTTATTAAGTTTGATATTTTTTCACTAATAGTTAAGTTTGTAAAAGTTATTTCATTATTGTCAAATATGGCACATAGATTATTTCCGTAACAAAAAGGGCATTTTTCAACGTTTGTAGAAATGTTGTAATAGTTATTATTAAGAAAGTAGTGAATGATAATGCTGAAAAGTAGAAGTGTCATGCATGTCATCAATTTTGGTATATTTGTAAAGAATACCCCAAAATTGTGGTTAGTGAACATTGTGAGTTATTAAGGCAAGTTAAAAAGGTGTTAATATAATTTTATTTAAGAAATTTGATTATAATTATTTGTAATTGTGAGGTTATGTTACGTATTATTTTTATTAGTTACATTTTAACTAATCTACTAAAGAAATAATTAAAGTGATTATTATTTATTAAAATATATTTAGTATACATTTATTAGATTAATTTTATACAATTAGATATTAGTTATTTCACCATTTATTGCCTTTTGACGGTAGCTGTACAGCTCTTTAACCCATTTTTCAATGCGGATTTCTTCATTTGCAAATAACTGAAAAAATATAAATGATATTATAAATTGTAAGTAATTATTTTAAAAACTTACATTAGGATGAAAAATACTATCGGGTTCAGTAATTTCAACATCAGGAACTTTAATAGTTTGTGATTTCAAATCAATGACAATATTATCTGTAACTTTTTTGGTACTTTTTGAAGAAACAAATTGTTTCGGTGCAAAACTGTCATCATTTATTTCGTCAATGATTGAAGAATTAATTTTTGATTCTTCTTTCACAGTACTTAAATTAAATTTGGATTTAATTTTATTTTCAGATGTTTTGCTTGATTTATCAACATTACTATCTTTTGTTTTAACAGTTTCATTTTTATCTAATGAACTATTTGAAGACCTAGTTGAAGACGAAGATTTTTCGCGGTGTCTACTAGAATCTCGACTTTCAGATTTCTTTGATCGTCTGTATCTGTTCCTTGAGGAAGATCTACTAGATCTTTTAGACGAACGATCTTTGTATTTTGATTTATAACGATCTCTTGATGTAGATCTTTTACGGGATTTTTCAGGAGAATTGGAGTAGCATGACGATTTAGAACTGTGGTAAGATTTTGTCTTATGTCTACTGTTACTTCTTTCTTTTCTTGATCTGGAATATTTATCGCTTCCTCTTGATCTTGATCGATCTCTTTTATATTTTTTATCTTTGCGTTTTCTGCTTCTTGATGAACTTGAATCTGACGAATAGGATCTACGAAAATTCAATGCAAATAGACTAAATTATAAATGTAAAGTGAATCATACCGTTCTCGACTTCTTCTGGAGTATGATTTTTTGCTGCTTCGTCTTTCACTAGAGCTATCTGAATCGCTTGAATATTTACTCATTTTTGGGGTTAGAGTTGCAAGTTGTCAACAGTCAATAGCAATATGCAAACCTCGCTACACTTGGCTACAACGCAACGAGAAAGTAGTAAGCACCAGTGTTGCCATATTAGGATATTATTATTTACGATAGTGAACTATGGATTCAAAATTCAATCTCCTCGATCAATCACAGAATTAGAAATCAATTATTCTCGTTTATTTTAAAGCTCTAATGTGGATCACCAAGCTACGGTCGTCTGACAGTTTCAATCAATTCAAAAGTTATTTCCGTATTTATAAGAGTAAAAAAGTACAGGATTATATTCGGGATTATGGTCATTATTCACTCGGATGGTGAAACTTCATCTTCGTGAATAATGACTATTATAATCCCTCATACTATTAATGTGTGTAATAAACTTGGAAGAAAGAAGATAAAGGAGAGAGCATAAGCACGTAACCTGGTGAGGGCAGACGCATGCATGCCATGGTTCTGATTGGAGCGGGGATTTCCGCGATACATAATGTTAAAAAAACTGTACGACTGCCAATATTCTTTCCTCCAAAGTAATAAACGAATTGCGTTCAAATTTTAGGGAAAATCTGGGGATATTTCTCGCGCTTACTGAAGCTTAACTGGGACTTTTTCTATGAGGCATCTGGCAACACTGGCAAGCGCTTGATGCGCATACGATACCATTGAGTTTTTTCAAGCGTTTATAGCGATAAGATAGCACACTATTGTTTTGTTGCCGTCTTGACAGTTCGGAATAAATATCGATTTGTAGTTCTTGCGTGAACTTTGTGTTTATTCACAATTCAGCAGAAAAGTGTTTGTCCACGATGACAATTATTACGAAACCGATATCGGACAAGAAAATCGACAAATTGGAGGTGCCTCTTGTGGAAAATGATCAGCTAGATGACTTGGTAAGTTAACTGCGCGAAAGGAAACACCTAATAAAATGGCATATTTTTATCATTTTGTTGTGATACATTAATTGAATTTTTGCATAGTTTTGTTGAGTGGAGAATAAAAAGCAATTATTTTTAAGTGTTTTATTGTTCAATTAGTGTAATAATTTGAATTCTACAGCCGGTCAAAGGCGACGTTGAGGCACCTGCCCCCGTTGACACTGCTCGTTTTGTGGTGTTGAGAGCTCGCGCCCGCAAAGTCTCTACAGCAACCACATTATGTCTGCTCCTTACAGCTTTACTAGTTGTAAGTATCGGCATAATTGGGGGCACCTACTTATACCGTCAATACGTCCGTGCACAAATGCATCGTTTCCGCGGTTGGTGCTCAATCCCTTACAGCGATAGCAAAGCTACCATGTACATGGGACAAAACTCAAACCCTCAAGCCATGCTATCAGACTCCGACCTGTTTAGGTTATACAAACACAGAGAAGACAACACCGTGTACGATGGAGAATTCTTCCAAGAAGAGTTTGAGCTGGACTTGGAAAACGACAGTTATGAAAAAATCGATGTTCCAGATTTTAGAGACGGGCGTCGAGGAAGATTCATCCATGATTTTAATTCGAATGTGACTGGGATTATTGACACTGACGAACGTAGATGTTTTGTCATGCCATTGGATCGCAGTACAGTTTTACTGCCGAGGTCTCTTTTTGATTTAATACATAAGATTTGGGATGGGTATTACAAGGTTGATACCGAGGTTGTTCGTGAGACAATGAGGGTTGTTACTCCTCCAATTTCTGATACCAAATCTGTGGGACCATACATTGCTCGAGAATGCCGGGGACTTCCAATTTACAAACTTGAAAAATACGAATCCGGAGGTAAGGTTTTTTCTATTAAACATTTTATTGTTGTGGTTTGATTTATCTTTTATGACTAAACCGCATTTGACGATACTTTTGAAATCATCCGCATGAGTTATCTTATCGTTTATGCAGTGTCAATGAATCATAATGTCTATTTTAATTACTTAATATTGTTTATAAATAACAGGAAACGTCAGCATATTTCATTTATACAACAATGGGGTCCTTCACTAAAGTTATAAAATTATGACCCAAAAACATCGTACTTGATATAATAGAAGTTTTAAAAATATTTTTAATTATTAAGATATTTTATTTTTATAGATAACAATTCTGACGACAAAGTATTATGTTTTTCTGCTGTAACTTATCGGTCACACTTCTATTCTTTACAAATTTTTAAACCAACGAAAACGAGGAGATTCTTTAGTCGACGTGTAGATGTTTTTATTTATTATTTTTTATTTGAAATCGGCATCAAAAATCGTCATTAAAAGCTCAGAAATCGTCACTAAAGTAACCCATTATACGACGATTTTGTGCAACCCAGTGTTGGCAACCGTTAAATAATTATTGTACATTGAGGATAATTTTGGCAGATATATTGACGTACTATAGTAAATTAGGACGTAACATGAAACAAAATTTGCAAGAAGAATTAACTAATTAATTCCAATGACGAAATTGAGGACAAAGCAAATTTTTGAGTGTTATTTACGATAACTTCACTTCCCGAGGTTGGCAACACTGACTGTCAGTTTCAATTGACAACTGACAGATGTATAAACCTAACCTATATTGTAATTTTTTTAGTTTTTTCGAATTTTCGATTTAAAATAAAACTTAATATGTACCTCGGAACTGAAGTTCCTTTTATCACTCACGTGGTTTATTTTCCTCGGCCCTGCGGGCCTCGGCAACTTAATTCCATATTTGTGATAAAATATTGAACTCCAATACATAAATAACTATTTTTAACAAATTGTTATAACAATATTGTTTTATATAGTTGTGAAACGATCCGCCAATTTGGAGAATGGAGCCAAATTCGCTCAGTTCTCCGGCAAAAGCATCACAGAGTTCGACCTTGTGAACCTGGCTGAAGTGGTGGAGTTCGAGAAAAACCAGGTGTAGGGCCCCAATGTGGATGCGGTGCAATTGTTTCAGCGTAATTAATTCTTTTAGTTATATTCCAATCATGTTCTACGTGATATTTCAGCAACATTTTGACAGGATTTTATCAAGTTGGTATGTTGATGAAATGTCCAGTATATTACGTATAATAATTATTGTAGTGTATATTTACTCCGAGAATTACCGCAACACGTAAATTAGGTGGATATTCAATTTGACTACGTATAACTAACGAACCTATGCATAAAATATTTTAGCAGGCAATTATGTGAATATTAATAATGTATATTTGTTGTAAATTTTATTGTCTCGATTTTTGAATATTACGTAAACATGTTGTGTATTATCCACATTCCAAATGTTTGTAAGTTGGAGGGGAGAGAAAAAGATAAAAAAATAATATTACATTCAGATACGTCAAAAAAAATTCATCCATTACTATATTTTATCTACATATCAAGTGGTTTCAATGCAACGGTTTTATTTCATTAGACTTGTGTTGTTGGTGGTTTATTGTAATAAATTATTGTTCCTTAATGATATAAATTAAATAAAACCATTAAAATTATTTATTGTACAATCCAATTTACAAATTACAATTCCTAATAATTTAATCCTGAAAAGAAATCTGAAGCATTTTTCTGTTTCGACGACGGCAAATTATTCTTGAGGTTCTGCTTTTTCGTATGTTTATTTGATTTTTTCCCAACTTCCACATCCTCAAAATATTGAATATTCCAGAACTTAATATCGTTATTATGGCTGCTAGAAGCGATGAAAGTACCATCTTTGCAAATATCCACACATTCAACAGACAACTCATGTTGTCCAACGATCCCTAAATGACGATGAGGAAAGATATGTGAAGCACGAAGAACTCCATCTTCACATGCGGTAACTACAATATTTTCAGTTATTGGAATCATGTCATTTATTGCAGTTTTTGGACCCGGGTATTCGTCGCTATGTAATCCAAATTCTTCCCAATTGTATAGAAATAATTTGCCTTTTGATGAACCAGCCACTAATTTTTTTTCGGATACAAATAATCCTAAACATGTTAGATCTTCATCATATTCTTCAGATTGCATTTTGAATTGCCTGAAAAAAATAATAATATGTTATAGGTGCCACACTTTATTTACATTTCGTCTTAAGAAAATAGATCTTTGAGCATTATTTAAGATTAATAATTAAAAATGTTTGGAATAAATACCTGTTTACTAAATCGATTGTAGTAAGTGATCCATCTCCGCTTGAACAAACTAAAAATCTTTTTTCTTCGTTTGTTATTATATCACTGATATAATCTTCATTTTTCTTTACAGCTAAAATACTTTTATCACATTTTTCTCTCATATCCCATAATTTAATAACACCATCATCATCACCAGAAGCAACCAAATTTTCATTGATAACTGTTATACAATAAACAGGAACCTCATGTGAATCATCTATACATTTAATTAATTTTCCTGTAGAGACATCTGTTAAAATGATTGATTTATCTTTTGCAGTTGAATATAAAATTTTTCCATCGACATCAAATTCAATATCTCTACATGCTCGTAAATGTAGTTCATATGTATCTATTAAAGTATTTTCTTCATTTGTATATTTATACAAGACAACGTCTCCTGTTATTGAAGCAACAGCTAATATATTTTGTTCAGGGTGAAACGAAATATCAACTACATGATCTTCACAAATAATTGTGGGAGGATGATCCCTTTTCTTTTCTCGTTCTCTAATGATTGCTTGTACTACTTCATCTTCCTCCTCGTCTTCTTCATCATTGCGTGTTTCTTCCTCATTTTCTTCTAATTGCACTGAATCGTCTTCAGATTCAGAATCTGTTGACATGCTGACATCACTGCTGTCAGAATCGGAATTATCTTCGGTCTCCATTCCCATTACCTTCTTTAGAATTACCATTTTTTTTAACTGGTAATAATTAGTTTAAATAAATAAAATTATATTTATAACAATTTACAAATTACAGAACAACATGTTTGCCATGTGGTCAGATAATTATTGGTTTTACTGTAGTTCCGCCAAATAGTAACAACAAGGTAGATGGCGAAAAGGTGTTTGTGTTAGAGAAAATTCAAAATTGTTGTGTTACACCGTGATTAAATAGCAGGAAAATAATGGAAAACGCAAAACCCTTTTATGATTTATGTGTGCATTCAAAAGTTGCAGCAGATTTTTATCCTTTTGCAAAAAAATGTGTTGAATGTACATATTATTTGAGGTTATAAACATGTGTAATTTTTTATTAATTTCTAATTATTGTAGTTGGATATAAAACTATAGCAATTGATCAAATACTTGATCTTACTGCTGTGGATAATATTAGAAAGGAGTCAAAAAAGAAAAATAAAAAGGGTGGAGACAATAACAATTCCAAACATGTTCCTCCACCTATAAAAACCTCAGTACAGGTAATTTTCTTCAAGAAAATATATCAAGTTAATATATTTGTCTATACTAAATATTAAAAAATAAAAACAAGTTGACTTAGGGATATTTGTTTGTACAATGTTGAAGTTGACAATTATTTGAAAATTTTTTTGAATTATTATTTATAAATATTTTAAGTAAATGTAATCTAGAGCCAATCGTCTAAAACAAATATTACGTATCGAAATGAAGACTTTCAATACGCAATTGGGTTCCGCAATGATATAATTACGAACGCAAATTATAAATAAAAATGATTTAATGTTTATATAATTTTAGGATCTTGATTTAACGGTTTTAAACCGTCTGACAGTTATTTGTAATGACAAAGATAATTTGAATACTATAGTAAGTATTTTTTTTTTAAATTTGTATTACATTATAATTTAATATTTATACAAATAGATGCACTATGAAAATTTTTCCAAGTACCATATCTTTGCGGTAATTGCAAGGACTAATGAAGTATTTCAAGTAGGTATAAATAATTATCATGTCGAACCTTTTCTTACTATATTATTTTAGCATTTTTGTGATACTGTGGAGGTAGATATAATTAGCTTTGAGCCTCTTGATATCAAAGGGGTCAAAATTTCGCGAAAAATGTACAATAAAGCTGTTAATAGAGGCATACATTTTGAAATTATGTATTATCCTGCTATAGTCGATAATACTGCTAGAAAAAATATTATATCGAGATCTCATTTCTATCACCAAATTGGTAGATCAGAAAATGTCATTATTACTAGTGGATGTAATAGTGTTATGACACTTAGAGGACCTTACGATGTAATTAATTTGTATCCTTTATTAATATTATTACCTATTTTAAATTGTTTTATTGTTTCCTTAAATAATTAAAACACAGAGGTCTTATATTTGGCCTTACAGAACAACAGTCAAAATTTTCAATTACTTCTGCAGGAGCAAATGTATTGAAACACGCAAGTAAGTCTTAAATATATTTTAATAATTTCCTGTATAATTAATAATTAATTTCAGTGGGAAGAAAAATAGGTAAAGCATTAGTTTTCATTTCGGATATTGCTAAGAGTACCGAAGAAATAATGGATGTGGATGACGAAGAAAATAATGAAACTGTTGAACCCACACAAAAAAAAATGAAAACTTGCGATGTAATCACATTAGATTCGTGAAATCGGTTATAAATTAAGTGTTAATGTATTTGTATATTTGTCCAGAATAAAAATGAGAATTTAAAAATTCGCGCATTTTTACTTTTTCCGCTCGCTTTGGTAGTTTCTGGTGTTGGTTGGTGGCGACCATCGGGAACTAAAAACGAATGCAAAATGGAGGACTCGTTTACAGAGACAATTTTAATGCTGCTTTCGCGAACAGAAATAACTGTGTAGTATAATTTTTTAATTGTTTAGATTAGTAAAAACAGTGTTATATTTTAGTATGTGGATATTTATTGCAGTACAAAGTTGAAATAGTGTGTGGAAAGTGTGTTTTGACGTGTTGTGTATGGAGGAGTGATCAGAGAACGCCGTTTGACTTGGCCAACTTTGATGGTTATTGGTAAGTGATGGTTCCCGATGATACTGTGGATATATAGCTGGATTTTTATTTGTTACTTAATAAACAAAAGCGGATGGGTATTGCGCGTATTAATATATTTTTGAATTAGCCAAGTTTATAAAATTTAGTTCGGGCAACTCGACTTTAACGCTAATACGCCATTGGTCGTTCGAAAATCAACATTTCTAATGCGTCCATATAAGATATCACCTGATTGGTTGCATTTCGACGACAAGTAAATACAGAACAGTATTATTCTAACCAATTAGATCGTCGCTTTTAACTTATTCCGTCCATTTAATGAGGCACTGTATGTCGTGCGGTGTATGTAGCGAAGTGTATTTCGGTGGATCTGGTAAAACGAGATACACAAGTCTAAATGTAAAAGTGAGTATTTGATATGTATAATTCTCGTTGTGCATGGCGCGGACGCTTGATTAATTGCATGAGTGCGATTGGGCCGGGTGGATGTGTGCTGGCCGAGTGACACGAGATATCGAACGTACAATGCCCAAGCCGCAAAGGGGACATTCGCGTTCGCGAATGGCGCTAGTAAAAGTTCATTGTTCTCCGCTGGCGGTCGCGGTAATGACTATCCAAGCTTACCGTAATATCGCATGCATATTTCATATTGTTGTGAATGTGTGCGCGCTGGATTTTCTGTCATACGTTTCGGATTTCTCACAATTCTGTGCCATGTTCTCTGTACCTGGTCCACCAATCTCACTGATTGCTACAATTTTCTACCTATATCGTAATTAACACGGAGGATGTCTTATTACTCATTTATATGCTGTCGAAATCATGTATCAAAGTATAAATCATGCTTACCTTTGGAAAGTATCGTGAAAGTAGGAATACACTTTTTTATTCACTTTACATTTTTACTACCATTAAGTAATCTTGACTAATACGTTAAAATATTTATTGTTTTTATAATTAATGTAAATACCACATACGTCATCTGTGAATTTTATTGTTTTAATATATTATTTCAGTTCCATTGATTTTTTACCAATGTTAATAAAATGGTGTCATTTTAATTTTATTTGGGGTGGTATGCATACGTACAATAGAATAGTTAATTAATTGTTTTGTTTTATATATTAATTTCGAAAATTGCTCCAAAAAAATAAAAGATGGGCAGACCTTGTGGAGGAAAGCTGTATTGCTTTATGTAGTTTAAATTCATAAGCGTATAGCTTTTCCCCGTAAGTTTTGTCTAGAATCGCCTAAAAGCAAAGGAGCAGAAGATGGTGTTTAGTAATGAGTGTGAGTTCACTGATATATAGTAATTCTGGAACGGTCACTAACGTTGAAAATGCGAGCCGAGAGACACAGGCAATATGTGGGTAATCTATCTTTGTCGTACAGTCCGCTTAGAAAGTTGATAAGGAAATATTAAGAAATTAACATTCAATAATTTCGAAATAAAATGTTTAATATAAAAATTAATTAATAGACATAAGTTTAATTAACTATAATGTATGTGAATTTAATGGAATTTTCAAATAAATAAACAATACACAGGTATATAAAATACAAGTATGTCGTTTTTTCTGCCATTTTAAACAATAAAATATGACAGAACCAATTGCACAACTGTCACTCGTCACAGTTGCCCTTGTAGGTGCTGCCACGAATGGTATATGAAACAACTAAAATATTGTATTAGTAATAAAATGATGAACTTATAGGTCTTATATGCAGTAGCAAATTATGAATTAAATACGCTCAGACTATAAAAACAAAAAGTTAGAAATGTACAACATTTCAAGTAAAGAGACAGTAGAGGTTATGTTATGTTTGTTTGTTACAGGCGGATCCTAGTTAAGGCAGAAGATGGAGCGCGCGGCCTCGGCGCACGACAACACGATGCTATGTGCCGCGTAAAGCGATGGACTCGTACGATCTGTTTGGAGAAGATGTCGGCGCTGGTATGCTTGACGCTTTGCCCGACCTGGGAGCAGACAACTTCAACCCTAGCGGCGGCACGGGGGGCGGCGGCGGCGGGGCCGCGGTGACGGCCTACGGACAGATGCAGCAGGAGTCGCCGTTGCAGAAGCTGGCGTCGTTCGGCGCGCCCGACTTCGTGGAGCACCCGGCGCCCGCGGCGAGCGCGTCGTCCATGTACCACCAGGGCTACGACGGCTCGGGCGCCGGCGGCGTGCAGCGGCCCATGGGCCCCCCGGCGGCCGGCGGGTACGCGCGCCAGCTGGGCCCGCAGCACCACCGCCCGCCCCACCCGCAGAGCGCCGGCACCGCGGGCTACCCCTACCACCCCGACTCCATGTACTCCATGCCGGACGCGGCGCCCCAGCAGCAGCAGGCGCAGCTGGACGCCGGCTGGGGCCAGCACCCCGGCTACATGCACCGCTACGGCCAGCAGCAGCCGGCTGCTGCCAACTACCGACAGCAGCCGCACATGGCTGCCTACGGACACCAGCAGCAGGTATGCAACACCAAACATGTGTTCAATTCAATGTTTTCTTCCTAACCTTCAAAATTTATGTCTGAAACGGGCTTTATTCTCACTATTATAACTAACCATATGGTTTGTGTATTTATTGTTCGGCAGGAGGCGATGGCTCAGCAACAAAAACTGGGGCAACAGCAGTTTAGTGCAACTGCCCAGCAGGGCATGATGACCGGCATGATGCAACAAATGAGCGGCGGGTACCCAGGACGTGGGGCCTCGTATACCCAAGCAGCAATGGCGGCAGGCTACCCGGGGGCAGCGGCGGCGGCCCCACAAGCCTACACCGGCTACAGCGCCGCTGCCGCGATGCACCAGCGCATGCCGCACCACCACGCGCAATACCCCGGCCTGCACACCGACCCCGTCGTGCCTGTACAGCAACAGTACAACCACATGGGCATGCAGCAGCAACAACAACAGCAACAACAACAACAGCAGCAGCAGCAGCAACAGCAACACACAGGGCATCATGGTATGGCCGCGTACGGCCAGCAGCAGCACCAAGTCGCCCTGCAACAAATGCAACGTCCTATGGACGCCGCGCAGCAATATGCAACGAAACATGGCGCCGGTGCCAGTCCGCAGTATCGCGCGCCCTTCCCGCAACTCTCACCGCAGATGTCCCCGCGGCCGCAGATGAGCCCCCGCCCTCCTGCGCCCCAGATGTCTCCGCGGCCTGTTATGTCGCCGGCTAAACCTAACCTGTCTCCCCACCCGCACGTACAACAACAACAACAACAACAAGCTACCTTAAGCCCCCGCCCTGCTACCAGCCTCACTCCGAAGACGTCCACCACGTCTCCGGCTCCAGTTTACCAACAACAACAAAGCACTCTGCAAGCGCTTGAACAAATGGTAATGCCGTCCGTGAGTACCAACTCTACTGAGTACCCGTCGTACCAATCGCGCGCTTCACTGGGGCCTCCACACGCCCCGCAGAACCCGCTGTCTCCAGCTGTAGGGCCTCGGACGCCCATGTCCCCGCAACATTGGACCATACAGCAACAACAAACCCAAGCGCAACAACAACAACAACAACCACCTCCACTGCAAGCGCAGCAGCAGCAACAACAACCTCGTCCAACTCCACCGCATTTGAACATGAACGGAGGGATAACAGGGCTGCTGGACACCAGCGCGGGGACGCAACAGCAAAGCTTGCAACCTCCTCCAGTGCAGCAAACCATGCCTGCTACACAGCAAAGTCTACCCGCGACACAAACTCTGCAAAACATCAACACTAACTTCAACAGCAACAACAGTGACGACTTGAACACTTTAACCAGTGAAGTCTCCAAACCTTCTGAAGTGATCGCTTCGCCGGTAGCGAGCAGTGACAGTATCGCGGTCACCTCGCAGCCGGATTTCTCTCAAGTGGCTCCCTCGCCGAGTCAAACCTCCTTGCCAACCGACAAAGTCCCCAGTAGCACAACGACGTGCAATACTGATGTCACCACTCACATATCTTCGACGCATCCCTCGACGCCGACCCCGACCTCAACCACCGATGACAACTTGAACAGTAACAGTCAATCCGGTGATTCTACCAGTCTTCCACCATCCAGTAACGTTTCCGATATTCAAAAAGGGGATGACAGTAACAGTAATAGTAACAGCGCGCAACAACCTACTCAACAACAACCAACTCAAAGTCAGCAGGCGACTAACTTGGCTGACCAACAAAACGGCTCAAATTTCAGCGACTTTAGTAGTGTGTCGAATATGTCTCAATACACACAACCATCACAACCACAGAAACCAACAGGAAAAATGGATGATTTAATGCCATCAACCATGTCGATGTTCGGTCAAGACAACTCAATTCAAGACCCGATGATTGCACCAACATCAGCGCCACCACAACCCCCGCAACAACAATCGCCCATGCAACAACAACAGCCAATTGTGCAAAGCAGTATGGGTCAACAAGTTCCACCAGTTCAACCACAACTCGCAGGGATGCCAACACAACCACAACAACTACCAGCGCAGTCTCAACCTCCGCCCACTAACAACATGGTTTCGTCCATGCATCCGCATCAGGGAATTCCACATCCTCAAGTTGGCACTATGCCTCCTAATATGCCACCGGGTGCTCCGCCTGGTCCAGGGATGTACGAACATGGCGGACCTATGTTGGGCCCCGGCGGTATGCCCATGCCTGCTAATAGAGGTATGACTCATGGGATGCCGCCCCATGGCATGCCGATGGGACACATGGGAATGGGGATGGGTCCTGGACCTAACATGATTCCTCCGAATATGACCGGGATGATTCCTGGACAAGAGATGAACTATCAGACACCAATCAGTCATCATCAAGAAAGAGCAGCGTTACAGCAACAATTACAAGAATTGTATTGTATGCCACCTGCTCCAGAACATCAAGAAAAAATAGTTCATCTACAAGAACGATTAAATCTTTTACAACAACATGAAGCTAATGATCAGTGCAATGGTGGGCCCCAATGTATATTACAAAGCCCGTTATTTTCATCGCCAATGATCGACAGTCCTCAGGTGACAAGTACAACTGGTCGAGGTAGAGGAAAAGGTACTCCAAGAGCAAAGAAACCTCGCCAGAAAAAAGGAGACAAAATGATACCTCAACAACCGATGATGGGCCAACAAATTCCGCCTCCTGGACAACAAATGCCTCCAATGCCAGGCATGAACATGCCACCTCAACCTCTTCCAGTGTCTGAAGACTGTGTTACTCCAGGTGCGGGACTTGCTATTCCACCTGGTGAAATGACTGAAGTCGGTGATATGAATCTCGATCCCTATGCTCCTGACATGGACATTGACAAACAAAAGAAACCACGCTCGCCTCGAAAACCTAGAGAACCTAAAAAACCTAAAGAACCTAAAATTCCTAAACCTCCAAAAGAACCCAAACCTCCTAAAGAACCTAAAACACCCAAAGAACGGAAAAAGCGGGAACCTAAAGATCCTAAAGTCAAAAGAAAATACACGAGGAAAAAGAAATCAGAATCTGGAGTCGATGAAGAAATTGATGATTCCTTCAATAGAAGCTTGGAAAATGGCGGAGAAGAATTTCACAAAAGCACTGAAGATTTATCTGGGAATGAAAATAGTTTTAGTGAGAAGAAAGATGAATCATTGCCTCCAGAAAGCATTGCTATCGAGCCAGAATCAACAGATGTAGAAAGTATTGTTGAACCTATACCTCTAGAAGAATGCTCCAAAGTTGAAAGTACCGAATTGGAAATCCCGGAAAAGAAACCTGACGAATATAATTTTGAAGATCCGGGTAGTCCAAATAAAAGTGGAACTGAATCTTCATTAAAATCTAGTCCATCTGTGAAGAAATCCAAACGCTCAAAAGCAGCAAATAAACGATCATCAGTCAGCAAACCAAGGTCCACGCCAAGGTCTTCAGCTAACTCTAAGCGAAGAAGAAAAGGTGGACAACCAGAATCTGACGGCGAAGGAGAAGACTTAATTTCAACACCGCCTCCATCACCAGAAAACGACGCAGATAGTTCAATACATAAACGACGATCAGCAAGAAACACTCAAAGAAAAAAATACATCGATGATGTCATGTTACGATTCTCTGATGATGATTCCCCACTTGCTTCTGCTGTTAAACAAGAACCAAGCACTTCGAAAGCAGCTGCGTCTACAAGTAGCGCACCTCCTCCTCCGATAACTGAAGAAGTAACCCCTGATAGTATTAACAAACCGAACTTTGTTTATATTAACACTACCGATGAAGACTCAATGGTTGTTCAATATGTCTTGGCTTCAAGAATGGGTAAACGAGAAGTTAAACCTGTTCCTCCGGCCCCAGTTGTACCACCTGTAGAAACAACTGAAATTAAACCGGAAGGTGAAGAATCTGACCTTAAAAAAGAAGAAACAGAAGTAAAACTTGATGATGAAATAATAGAGAAACCAGAAATTCCAGAGCTACCGAAAGAAGAAAAAATGGAAATTGACGAACCTGTCATACCAGAAAAAGTGGATCCCACTAAAATTGAAGTCAAAAAAGACCCAAACGCGCCCACTGAAATAATAGAGGTCGAAGAATATTACGTAAAATACAGAAATTTTTCTTATCTTCATTGCGAATGGCGGACAGAAGAAGAGCTTTACAAAGGAGACAAAAGAATCGCGGCAAAAATAAAACGGTACCAACAAAAAAAATCACAACAAATGAACATATTCGAGAACTTAGAAGATGAACCATTTAATCCAGATTATGTAGAAGTTGATCGCGTATTAGACATCGCAGAACATACTGACCCAAATACTCAAGAAACAATCAAACATTATCTGGTAAAATGGCGGTCATTACAATACGAAGACAGCACTTGGGAACTCGAAGAAGACGTAGACCCAATAAAAATACAACAATTTGAAAGATTCCGGAAATTACCCCCAAAAGATAAATGGAAACCAAAGAAAAAACCCAACCCTGATCAATGGGTCAAACTTGATCAATCACCAATATACAAAGCCGGAAACAGTTTGAGGGCGTACCAACTTGAAGGCTTGAATTGGTTATTATTTTCTTGGTACAACGGTAGAAACTGTATCTTGGCAGATGAAATGGGTTTGGGTAAAACAATTCAAAGTTTAACATTCATTCATTCAGTTTACGAATATGGAATAAGAGGACCATTTTTGGTGATTGCTCCACTTTCAACAATACCAAATTGGCAAAGAGAAATTGAAGGATGGACTGACATGAATGTTATTGTTTATCATGGATCTGCAGCTAGCAGAAATATGCTACAAGAATATGAAATGTATTATAAAACAGAAAAAGGGGTGTTTATCAAAGATATAACTAAATTTGATGTCCTCATCACGACTTTTGAAATAATAGTGAGTGATTTTGCAGATCTGAAAAGTTTCAACTGGCGACTTTGTGTTATAGACGAAGCGCACAGACTAAAAAATAGAAATTGTAAATTGCTAGAAGGATTACGACAATTGAATCTCGAACATAGAGTTCTCCTATCAGGAACTCCGTTACAAAATAATGTCAATGAATTATTTTCATTGTTGAATTTCTTAGAACCGCTTCAGTTTTCAAGCAGCGATGCTTTCTTGCAAGAGTTCGGCCAGTTGAAAACAGAACAAGAAGTACAAAAATTACAGTTGTTATTAAAACCAATGATGCTTCGAAGATTAAAAGAAGATGTAGAAAAATCTCTAGCGCCTAAAGAAGAAACAGTTGTTGAAGTTGAACTAACAAATATTCAGAAGAAATATTACCGCGGAATTCTAGAACGAAATTTTTCTTTTCTATCAAAAGGAACGACCTCTGCAAATATTCCAAACTTAATGAACACAATGATGGAGTTAAGAAAATGTTGTATTCATCCATATTTACTAAACGGAGCTGAAGATCAAATTCAGTACGACTACAAAAACCAAGTTGGTGAAGACCCTGATTCGTATTACAAAGCTCTCATACACTCTTCTGGTAAAATGGTGCTTATAGATAAGCTTTTACCGAAGCTTAAAGCCAATGGACATCGAGTGTTAATATTCAGTCAAATGGTACGTTGTCTAGACATTCTAGAAGATTACCTCATGTTTAGAAAATATCCATTTGAAAGAATCGACGGAAGAATACGTGGAAATCTGCGTCAAGCTGCAATTGACAGATTCTGTAAACCAGATTCTGACAGATTTGTCTTCCTGTTATGTACAAAAGCTGGTGGATTAGGTATTAACTTAACAGCTGCAGATACTGTTATAATTTACGACAGCGATTGGAACCCTCAAAACGACCTCCAAGCTCAAGCTCGCTGCCATCGAATTGGCCAACAAAAAATGGTTAAAATCTATAGATTACTTTGTCGCAATACTTATGAAAGAGAAATGTTTGACAAAGCTTCACTTAAGCTTGGCTTAGATAAAGCTATTCTTCAAAGCATGAACACTTCTCAAGGCGGAAAAGAATCTGGAAATAAACAACTTTCCAAGAAGGAAATAGAAGATTTGTTGAAAAAAGGTGCTTATGGTGCTATCATGGATGAAGACAACGATGGTGATAAATTCTGCGAAGAAGACATTGATATGATTTTAGCTCGAAGAACTCAAGTAATAACAATGGAATCAGAAAAAGGTTCCACCTTTTCAAAAGCCAGTTTTGCTTCTTCCGCAAATCGTTCAGACATTAACATCGACGATCCTGATTTCTGGAATAAATGGGCCAAAAAAGCTGAAATTGACCCTACGGAAAAGGACGAAAAAGAAGAATTAGTAATCTCGGAACCCAGAAGGAGAACTCAAATTAAACGATATGGACACGATGAAAATGTAGTTGACATGTCAGAGTTAGAATCTTCTTCTGATAGCGATTTAGATGGAGAAGGTTTAGGCCTAAGTGGAAGATCTCGAAGAGCAAAATTAAAAGCTTTGAAGAAGAAACATAAGCTTGGTTTAGGGGATGAATATCTTCCCAGAGAGGGAGAAATTGTTTATGGAAGTTGGGCCAGAAGTGAATGCTTCAAAATTGAAAGAGGGCTTCTGACTTTTGGTTGGGGTCGATGGACGGAAATACTTCAACACAGTCAACTCAGAAGAGGATGGCGAGAATCTGATATTGAAGATTGTGGACGAGTCATTGTAAGTACATTTATTTATTTGTAATACGCAATTTCCTAATTTACATAATTAGTAGCTTTTGCGGAAGTTGTAATAAGCAGTAATGAGAGAATGACAAAATGTTTCCTTTGAATTTCTTCAACTAAATGATGACCGTAGCCATGCTAATACTGATGAGTATTTTAGATACTCGATGAGTTGAGCTCAGCTAATCTGATAATTAACAAAACCTAAATCAATATTTTGTTTATTAATTATTTTATTTTATCTAAATTAATGTTTTATTTTAGTTGCTGTACTGTTTGAGATTTTACCGAGGAGATGAAAAAATTCGTAGTTTTATTTGGGATTTAATATCTCCCTCGGAAAACGGGGAACAAAAAATTACTAGGAATCATCAGGGTTTAAAAGATCCTGTACCTCGTGGTATTAGAAATAAAAATAAAAAGAAAGGGAAAGAATTGAGGGAGACACGAAGGATCAATGAGAATGACCCGAACCATTGGAGCAAACATGAAAAATATGATGGGGATATTTTTCTCGAGAGCAACTATAAGAAACATCTTAGTCGACATGCAAATAAGTAAGTGCAAATCAATTATTTTTTCTACGACCACTACTGCAAATATGTCATTACAGAACAAACTACTAACAATTTAAGTGCGGTATTATAAATAAATAGTGTTGTGAAAATTCATTAATTTAAAATTTATATTTAAATGTTATGGATTCAAATTTGGCTACCGAATAAAATTTAATTAATAAATTCATATTTTGTTGGGTTCTTATGTATTACTAGCTAATACCCGACATGCATTGCTTTTCCACTCAAAACAAGAAAGTCTTACTCCATAAACTCGGCGACGCTGAAGAAGATTGCAAATAAAAATATATAAATAAATAATTTTCTTAAATATTTTGCATTTGATACTAAACATTTGGCGAAAAAATTGACAGGTCTAACCCCTAGGCTCCACGTCTCTGAAGAAGATTGCAGCTAAAAATATAGGAAAATAAAATGAGTAGTCTGTTCCAAAACTTTTTATGATCGTCTACCATTTAGCAATGACTGGATAGATTGGTCTAAAAAAATTCTGAGCTATACTTAAGATCCGATTGAAATGATTTATGCAAAATTTTATAATTGTTAATGTCTTTGACAATGTTAAAAAAAATCGCGAAAAAAAAAAAGTTTTTAAAAAATAAATTTTACAAAAAATATTGCAACTTAAAAAAAAATTATATGGAAACTCCCAAAGTATAAAAAAACCCTGAAGAAGATTGCAACTAAAAAATAGAAAAATACATTCAGTAATCTTAAATACTTTTCGTTTCATACCAAATATAGAAAGTGAATTAAGCTGATTAGCATATAGGATTAGCCGTCCAACCTGCTTTGCAGGTCTGACCCCTAGGCTCCGCGATCTTGAAGATTGCAGCTAAAAATATTGGAAAATAAATTCAAAAGTCTTAAATACCTTTCATTTGATACCAAACAATTAGCGAAGAAAGTTCGTACTACATTCTTCGATTCCATGTCAGTAAAATGGGCGAAGCAAGCTTATCACTTCGTTCCTCGCTTCCATGTCAGTATGTTGACGAAGAAAGCTTTTTACTTTGTTTGTCGATTTCTGTACAAAGAATTCATGGATTGGAGTTTTTAATTTATACTAGTGAGTGGTCGTAGAAAAAGTAAAATACATAATTCTTATTATGTAATATTCTGTATTGATGTAAATGTTATAGAGTTCTCCTTCGAGTCCGAATGTTATACTACATCAAACACGAAATCATTGGGGACCTGGTGCAGCACATAGCAGATGGTGTCCACGCAAGGTAAGAAATAAGTTAATTACTACAAGTTCAGGGAGAATAAACATTTTTTGTATGTTATTCGTTAGTGTTCTAACATACATTTTTCAATATTTTTAGTCATATGATTGTTCCATGCCTTTGGGATTAATTTCTTATTATTGCTTATTTAAATTTGCATGGTAAATGTGAGCTTGAAGTTTCAAATCATCCGTAGATGCTTTTCAATATATGACCCATTCAATTTTTAAATGAATCATCAAGTTTTTATTATAGATGTTTATAATTTAATGGTTAATTTTTTTGAGGATACATTCATAATTTTTCATATAGATGTTTAATACTGTGTGCGTTTGATACTTTTTAACTTGAAGTGGCTGTTTAACTCTCCAATGCTTTGAATGTTTGTCCCCTTTCCATACTTATAAACAACGGTACGGCACTTGGAGAAGAAATTCAGACTTTCGTTAACGTTACTCAAGAGAACATTTCGCTCGATGACAAACCTGATTAATTCATTAGTATTACGTCTGTTTCACACTATTCGTTTCGCCGTTCATATACAAAAAAGAATACACTGAATCTTATGAGTTTTTGTGTGGAGAAAAATCGGCCAGAAATGCACCACACCATAGAAATTTTAGATAAGTTCTGTAAATATTTTTGGGTCTGTTTGATGAAATTTTTAAAAGTCCAGTGTATTGCACTGCAGGTTAGTGTAGTATACACTAGTTTCACCTTTCCAAAAAATACGAAAGTGCAACAGCGAACATTAATTAGTACAGTAACGTTACGTTACCCCACTAATTACACCACCTCGAAAGTCAGTTCAGAAAAGTGTGCACTAGTTCTGAAAGTTATGAATATTTCTTATTTGAATATAGATCATTTTTTTTCCTTGACGCACTAGGTAGTTCCAGTACTAACTTTTTAACACTGAAGCGTTCGATAATAAAAGTGCAGCTTGTTAAGTATTCAGAAAAGTGTGCACTAATTCTGAAATTTTTCTCATCGAACAAGCTGCTTTAGTTGCACTACTCTCATCGAACTCTTCAGTATTAAAAAGTTAGCATTGGAACTACCAAGTGCATGTCATTTAACAAAAATGTGTTCTAAATGTTGTGAATATTTCTCATTTCAATGTTCGATGACTTGCACTAGGTAATCCAGTGTTATCTTTTTAACACTGAAGTGTTCGATAACAAAAGTGCAAATAGTGCAGCTTGTTCGATGATAAACTCGTTTTCTGCTCCTTGACGTGCAGTAAGTAATTCCAGTGCTAATTTTTTAACACTGAAGCGTTCGATGACAAATGTGCAGCGTGTTAAATGTTCAGAAAAATGTGTACTAGTTTTGAAATTTTTCTCATTAATTTAACACTGAAGCGTTCGATGACAAAAGTGCAGTTAGTGCAGCTTTTGTTCGATGAGAAACTCATTTTTTGTTCGATGAATAGCACTAGGTAGTTCCAGTTCTAACTTTTTAACACTGAAGCGTTCGATGACAAAAGTGCAGCGTGTTAAATGTTCAGAAAAGTGTGCATTAGTTTTCAAATTTTTTTCATTAATTTAACACTGAAGCGTTCGATAATAAATGTGCAACTAGTGAAGCTTGTTTGAAAAGAAACTTATTTTCTGTTCGATAACTTGCACTAGGTAGTTCCAGTGCTAACTTTTTAACTATGAAGTGTTCGATGACAAAAGTGCAATTAGTGCAGATTGTTCAATGAGAAAAATTTCTGAACTAGTGCACACAGGACTCTCGAGGTAGTGTAGATAGTGCAAGATGGAGTGATTTAGTTAGCTGCTGCTAGTGTACACTGCAGTAAAGTACACATTTAAAAATTTCATTGAACAGACCTATGTGTGATGTAGTTTGGGTTAGTTGTGTCGAATAGAGTGAAATAGGCGGAGAGGTAAATAAAGAGATTGTGTAAAGGTTGTCGTTGTCGAAGTGAAGAGAAATTATGAATCAATTGGCATGGGTTTTTCGAAGAAGTGGACAAAATTAATTGAGAATTGGCTTTTCACGATCAGTGCCTTGCCGATAAACCCGCCGGTGTGCGACCAAGCGCCCGCTAGCTGGTGGGACTCGGAGTGCGACAAATCGCTGCTCGTCGGCACGTGGAAGTTCGGGTATGAGAGTTACCCGGAGATGCGTAGCGATCCCGCCCTCTGTTTCCTAGCGCGCTGCGGTCCCGGTCCCGCGCCTGACGCGACGCCCGTTGTTAACGCTACCGCCACTAACACCCCCGCCACCACGCCTGCACCACTGTAAGTAGAGCTCCACAGGACTGGAACCACACCAGGCGAACGAACAACGCCAGCCAAATACCCCATATACGTCACTCTGACTAATACACACTCTAATATTATCCATATTGGAACGACAAACATACATTCGAAATGCGAGCCTAGAAATTACATTAATAACATCTGTGGTTATATGTATAAATTGTAAGGTAAATTATAATAAAATACAGGACAATCAATCCTGTGAGCATGTAATATTACTCATGAGAATGAAGTTTGCATTACGATCATCAAATCATTCGAATGAGTAATAGCCATTACATGCGAGTAGAATACTAAACTTTATCCACAACATTTCGTCAAATATTTGTTTTTAAATTATAAGTAGAATTTTTGCTTTAGCAAATACAAAAAACTGTTTGTTTATCAACATAGACAAATTGTAGCAACCATCATTACGTACTGTTGTAACAAAATTTTGAAGTGATATCACATTTAGCAGAAAATCTCAAAACCGAAGGTAAAAGTATGAAAAATGGAAAATTAGTGTCTTTGATTTTACTTTTTTGACTGGTAAAATTTGAATTTGACATAACGAATGAATAATATAAATTAATCGAATTGTCAATATATTTCATTAGCAACAGTAAGAAAGGCCATTAATTGATAAACAACGGTTGAATTATGGGAATATTATTGACAGTTGTGGATAAAATATGTTTTAGTAAAATAATATGAAATTAAAACTTAATAACACTCATCTTTGGTTGAATATATTTTGAAGAAAAGTAAGATTATAAAATTCTAAGGTAAATTATAATGCAGGACAAGCAACCAAAATGAAAATTAGTCTTTAAAGTAACAAAGACGGATGGCCCTACAACATTATCTGTTACAGGCTCGTGTTTCGCTTCATAAAACCATGTTGGCGTTCCAGTATTAGTATATTTTAGTGTATTCAGTACACAATAAAAGATGTGTGTATTTTTCAGAACAAGTCATGAACATTTTTAATTTATTCGTTATTAATAATTGTGCTGATAAAAGCTTCACTTGAATAATATGCTAACTTGGCTAAATGTTGCATGTGGCTGTTGGCCTTTACAATTTTACTGCACTTAAGTGTGTAGAACATCCAGTGACCTAACATTACATACTGGATACATCTAGCTATATCTTTCGTTAAAGGCTTCAATTTTTGTCAAAATGAATCCAGTACGTAGTTATTAGATCAATGGTAGAATCATTTAACAATCAAAGACACTTGTCTATTAAAAAAAAATATATTGTTCTTCTAAATAGCAATGAAGATGACCTCGATGACGATGATGCCCTCGACGGTGAAAATTCAAAATCCGGCAAGTCAAAAGACATGTCAGAATGTGCTTCAGAGATCGCAGAACCATCTCCAGGTCCTTCAGGGTCTTCGGAGACTCAAGCTCTTGGAGACGGTGACGACAAGCCTCTAGAAGAGCTGGATGAAAAGCAATGGCCTTCAATCAATGACCTTAACACTCGACTTCGAAGAGTCATCACTACATACCAGAGGAATTACCGCAAGGAAGAAATGAAGCTCGCTCAGAAGGCAAAGGTAAGAATGATTACTCTTTTGAATTATTTTTCATCTTCTAGTTACCTCTTCGTGGATTTTAATAAAGAGACTATTGTATTTTTAGCATGAAGAGGTCTTAATTTGATTATTTGTTCAGTTTAGTGTATGTGGCCTGCTGGTAAATTAGTGTTATTTTTGTTTTGATGAATTTGCTCAACGAAATAATTTTCGCAATGTGTACAACTTAGATCAGTGTGCATGTTTCATAATCATACAGTTCTTTGAAGATGTAAACTTATATTTCAGTATTAGATTATTTTTTTAGATGCCTGACATTATGAAAACTATATTATAAACATTAAACAAAATCAGTTTTAGTTATTTGTGAGAGGATTTTTTCAAATACGTTATAGTTTAATGTAATTTTTACAGCTGTGATATAATTACAATTCGTTACCTTAGTTTAAAACTAGGTATCACAAACAAAATATTGGTTCATTTTGCGATGTGCTACTTCTCCGATTTGGGTGAAACTTTTGAATTTATCACAGTTTAATATGTTACTTTATTCGATCAAAGTGTAATGTAGAAGCGAGCATCTTCAGATAAGTTCCATTAAAAATGAGTACTTTGATTCTAATGAGTTGTATAGGCTTAGGGTTTTTTGTGAAAAGTGCGAATGAAGCGAAGATACCTACAGATAAAATCCTCATAAATATGGCTCCTCTAAAACAACTTGTAATTACTAAGTATAAACCTATTTTAAGCCCGAATAGGCTATTCCATGATATTTTTTTTTTTCTTTTTTGTCTTGGAGTACATAAAAATATAAGACCACATGTGAAAGTCCGAGATAAAAATTCCTCCAAATAAGCGAGATTTAAGGTCTGAATTTTAAATTACATCGATGACGTATGTAATATGGTATACTAGAAATAAAAAAAAAAAACGGTGGTTTATAGACTTTCGAAAAAATATTGAGAAAATTACAAAATAATTTATATTGAAATTTTGATATTATATTTCATTGTTAGAGAAATAAAATAAATTAATGCACTTATTTTATTTAACTTTTTTTTTCTCATTTTACAAAAAACATTTTGATGTTCTCGAAGTTAGGTAGTTGGTGGCGCTAGTATCGTACAGTTTTGCAGTGAGTGCTGCATATAAAACAGCAAACACGCAAAGACAAAAAATCACTCCAGCAGAATTCGAACAAATGTATATTCTTAGGTAAAGTGGAGTAAGAGCTAATACTTGAATCCCATTTGCTCAGATGCGCACATGTCCTACGTAATCAAAAATAAAACACCCCGTATTTTTTAAAGGGAGTTATTTATATTTAAAAGTATGGTATTTTCTGCATCTTTTAATTCTTATCTTTCCTATTTTCATTTAACTTTTACTATTTTTGATTATGTTGGAATAGCCTATTAAACAAATTTTTTTTCTACGACCACTGAGAAATCTGCTCATTTTTTGTTTGTGTTGCTAGGGATATGAGGTACATTGCAAGAATCGTGCGAAATGAATTTGTTTTGTGAGTATTTCAATACAGGTCAGTTCATTTAAGTACAGGTGCCATTGCTAGGATACTTATTTAGAATTGTCAAATATTGGAATGGTGAAAGCGTGACAAATTTATTATTAAAATTAAATTAATTTTGAAATAATATCGTGGTCGTAGAAAAAGTATAGTGTACAACTCGCATGGAATGTCCATTTCATACTCGTGGGAAATAAGTACCATTCCAAGCTCGTCGTACAATATACTATTTCTGTAAAATACTTAGGATACTAGTGAGATACCTAAAACAACTGTTAATGTTGTCATTACTAAGTTTAAATCTATTTTAAGCCAGAATTAATCGTGATAAATGAATAAACTAGACAGTATTTTTGAACATCATTCATTATATTATGTTTATGTGCAATTTACCTGTAGGTAAGTTCTCTTCACTCGCACTTTTCACAAACAAACCCTACGCCTAATACAACTCACTCATTTTTAATTAAACTTCCACTTTGAACAAATAAAGTGACCCATTAATTTGTGTTTTCAAAGTCATCAGAGTCCAGCCGCCACTACCTATTCCTTCCTTTAATTGTGAATAAAATAGGATACAATCAAAAGTAATCATCGAAATCGGAGGTGAAGTATCGGAAAGTTGAACAAAGTGTGAACGAAGTTGAACAATTGGTAATGTTTTGTATAATATCGGGCATAATTGGAAGTGTTTTGTGGGGATCGTGGGTGTCGTTGGGTGGTACAGTGGTACAGTACGGTTGGTTGTAGCCCCCTGAATCTCTGGCTTCGCCCTTGTCGGCCCTGACGCAAGTGTCGCAGCAGCTGGACCCCGCGAACCCCCTGGCTGCCATGCAGGGATGGGGCGATCTGCAGCAACTCGCTGCCCTGTACATCTTGGTTAGTATAGTATCACATACATACACACGCACACACATTGTCCACGCCACCTTTATCTCACCCGAAAATTATTTAGAAATGTGGGCGAGGCACGAATTTGCCATATTTACATTATAAAAATCAATAGAATAACAACGATTGTGTGACATTATCGACTGTCCTTAAATATTATTTACACGGTGTAACATAAATAAGTACATTAATTTTAACCAGTCATAGAACTCATCGAGAACAACAATATTAAATAAACCAATTTATAATAATTATAAAAGTAGTCTTCACTGACGGATAATCAAATTTGTAACAAATCTTTAAAGAATATTAACTCACATATCAGTGGAATGGGTTGTACTCTGTCGAATAGACTTGAGTGGACCGCGACTTATAACACAATTTATGGTTGAATGTAAGTTTAGGTTAAAGTTGATTTTTTTTTTAATTTGTTGCTAAAAGTCTTATAGATTGGTCAATGTATAAATTTAATATGAGGCTCGTCTTACATTTTTAATTTCCATCTTATTTCTTAACTTTTTAATTTCCATCTTAGTCTTTATCTTTTTAGTTTCCATCTTAGTTCTTATCTTTTTTATTTCTATCTTAGTTCTTATCTTTTTAATTTCTATTTTTTCTTATCTTTTTAATTTCCATCTTATACCTTATCGTTTTAATTTCCATCTTATTTCTTAACTTTTTAATTTCCATCTTAGTCTTTATCTTTTTAGTTTCCATCTTAGTTCTTATCTTTTTTATTTCCATCTTAGTTCTTATCTTTTTAATTTCCATTTTTTCTTATCGTTTTAATTTCCATCTTATTTCTTAACTTTTTAATTTCCATCTTAGTCTTTATCTTTTTAATTTCCATCTTATACCTTATCGTTTTAATTTCCATCTTATTTCTTAACTTTTTAATTTTCATCTTAGTCTTTATCTTTTTAATTTCCATGGTAACCAAAATAATTCGTATCTAGGTATAGATACATTGTAAAAACATAAATATTTTTCTATGATAATGTAGAAGTTTGCTTCAATGGAAAAACCGAAACTGTTATGGAAATATAATTAATTGAAACAGATATATTTTCTTGTATAATAAACTTTGCACATATATTGGTTGGATACGAGGCTCGTCGCTACGCTCCTCACCTCGTGAATATATAAATTAGATGCGAGGTGAATCTAGGAAAAAGTTATTAAGAAATATTGTATTTCTCGACTAGTTTTATCACTGGTTAAATTTAATGTACTTATTTATGTTACACCCTGAATATAACACGAACGGTTGTGAGATACACGTGGCAATTATTATATGAAAGCAAATCATAC
The DNA here is from genome assembly GCA_963942605.1 of Poecilus cupreus. Lineage (NCBI taxonomy): Eukaryota > Metazoa > Arthropoda > Insecta > Coleoptera > Carabidae > Poecilus > Poecilus cupreus. The sequence goes on from OZ012719.1 coordinate 262,927, forward strand.
ATAAAATAAACAGATTCAAATGGAACCCTTTTGAATTTGTGTGGATTTTCGTCACACGTTTCATTCTCATTGTAGTGTGATGTGTGCTTTATTTTGATTTTTCTGTTGCTGTAATTTTTCTGTCTTGCTGGTGTTATAAATGGTGTACTCTTTGTAGATGTTTCTTGACTATTTTTGTTATAAGTGTTTAGATATCACACTTTCAGATTTATCCATTTGATATTTAATTATATTGTATTGGTATCGGGAATTTTGTGACATGTCGGGATTACATTATTGTATTTTTTATAAATTGCTAGGTGAGGTTAAAGTATTATGAAACCTATTAGCACTAATGAATCATTGTAATACCCCGTTATTTAACATAAAAGAGAAGACTTATAAAACTGCTTTATTCATTTGATTTGAGTGTTTTCGTTTGTTGGCTAATCTGTATCAATTAAAATATATGAAAATAGTGACCTAACCCCTACTAAATCTTAATTCCATCTTCTTACACCGAACTGATTCCAGAAGATGGACAAACAACGCGAGAAAATGGAACAAGCAGCGCGCGAAAGAGAACGTAGCCGCGCAGAAAGCATTCAGAGAAAATGGACCAAACGGGAAGAAGCAGATTTCTTCCGCGTTGTTTCCTCCTACGGCATTGATTACGACCGCAAAAAGAAGTCATACGATTGGACGCGGTTTAAAAATATGGCTAAACTTGAGAAAAAGCCGGATGAAGCTTTGACAGAGTATTATAAAAACTTTATTATCATGTGTAAGAAACAATGCGGTATTAAAGTTGACGATGATTTGTATGATCCAACGATTGAACAAATCAGTGAAGATAAAGCAAAAAGGACTTTAGATAGGATTGAATTGTTGAGTAAAATTAGAGAGGATATAATAATGCATCCTCAACTAGAAGAACGATTAAAATTGTGTCAAACTTCTGCTGATGTTCCTGATTGGTGGATTCCAGGACAACACGACAGGGATTTGCTGATTGGAGTTGCAAAGTAAGTTTAAAAATTTATCTAATTTAATCGCAAAGTTATTTCTTATTATCTTTACAGACACGGTTTAGCAAGAACGGATTATTACATTCTAAACGATCCAGAACTTTCTTTCCAAGAAGTTTTGCGTAAACAAGTAATTACTGAATCTGTAGATAGCAAAGATGCTATCAAATTAGAAAGTCATGAAGACATTCTTAAATTTGATAAGAATGAAATTCTAGTTAAATTAGAAAAAGGAGAAGGAACATTGAAGATTGAAAAAGTGGGCATGAAGAAAGAATCAGATGAAATCAAAAAAGAAAAAGTGAAACCAGAAACGGATCAAGTTGAGCTGACTCTTGTCAAGAGTGAGAAGAAAGTTGAAGATGTAAAGGAAGAAGTAGATAAAGAAGAAGAACCCTCAGGTTCTGAGGAAAAAGAAGATACAGAGCGAAAAGATGAACCTGAAAAAACTGAAGACGTTGAACCTCCTAAAGAAGATGCAGAAAAAGAAACCGATGAAGAAATTAAAGAAGATTCTGATGAAAAGAAATCAGAAGATAAAGATGAAGAACCTCCTAAAAACGAAGAACCAAAAGTAGAACCAGATGAAACATCGGAAAATAAACCTGAAACCAAAGAACCTGAAACTATTGAAGAAACCACGGCAATAGAACCTGAAAAAACTGAAAAGCCAGAAAAACCAGCTGAAAAATCAAAACCTATCGATTTGGATAAAGAAACAGATGTTACTAAACAAGCTGCGGAATTAAAAGCAATGTTCCCGGATTTGGAAGTGATTCAACCTTTATCCCGTTTATCCCAAATTGACACATTTGTTTTACGGGATAAACAAACTACAGGATCTGGAGCTCTTGATTTTTCAGAAACAACAGTCGCTCAGTTGTTTAACAACGCAGTAAAATGGCCGAAGGACCATGCTATACAAACCCGTCTTCAACATATTTGCCACGCGGTGGAACAAAACGATTGGCCGTTTTCCAAAAATTTCACTGCTTACACAGCAGGAATTGGACCAGAATACGATATGAGCATCCATGAAACACCTAACGCAACTCCTAAAAGAGACACCTCGACTCCTAAATCCGTTTCGGAAGGTTCAGAAGTAATAACAATCACAACTGACCATTGCATTCCTCGGCTAAACTCTAATAAAAAACGAAAACGACACATTGCGATTGACGTTGAAACAGAAAGAGCGAAACTCCATGCGTTGTTGAATAGCGCGCATGTTAATCCATTGACGAATCCAATGGGTAAATCAACACCATCATGGAATGATGATGACTCTGAAGAGTCGAGGAGATCTACTCCCATTGCGCAGAATATGTTGCAACCGCCACCGGCGCATCAGAATGCTCCGAGAGTTCTTTCAATGCCGTATGATTTGAAATATCATGTTCCGAGCAAACCTGGAACGTCTACGGTTATTCCGGGTACTTCTAGTACTTTAACACCGATTGATTTGTCTTCAGGGTAAGTAATAATTATTAGCAATGATGTGTAGTAATACTGGAACGCTGACTTGTAGGCGGAAGCGAAACGCAAGTCTGAGACAGATTAATGTTGTAAGGCCATCCTTCTTTGTTTAAAACATTTGTTTGTTGATCGGTTGCTATGCATTTGTTGAGCGAATGCACTTGTCCAGAAAAAGTAAAAAATTAATAGTGTATTATTGTTCAATTTTAAATTCACATACCTACATCAAGTTAATTGAACTCATATCTTCTACTTCCTTTAACCATGTAAATCTCGTCTTTCTTCCTTCTGGTCTTCAATTTACTACCGATCCTATCTTCTCGCCATTCTATTACCAATCTTTTCTTCTTGCTATTCTATTACCTATCCTTTCTTCTGACATTCTATCATCGATCTTTTCTTCACGCTATTCTATTACCAATCCTTTCTTCTCACATTTTATTACCGATCCTTTCTTCCCGTCATTCTATTACCGATCCTTTCTTCTCGCCATTCTGTTACCCATCTTTTCTTCTCGCCATTCTATTACCAATCTTTTCTCCTCGCCATTCTATTAGCTATCCTTTCTTCTAGTCATTCTATTACCGATCCTTTCTTCTTGTCATTCTATTATCGATCTTTTCTTCTCGCCATTCTATTACCGATCCTTTCTCCTTGCCATTCTATTATCGATCTTTTCTTCTCGCCATTCTATTATCGATCCTTTCTTCTCACATTCTATTACCGATCTTTTCGTCTCGCCATTTTATTACCGATCCTTTCTTCCCATCATTATATTACCGATCTTTTCTCGCCATTCTATTGCCGATCCTTTCTTCTCGCCATTCTATTACCGATACTTTTTTCTCACCATTCTATTATCGATCGTTTCTTTTCGCCATTCTATTACCGATCCTTATCGCAGAAACAGAAAATATCTGTGTTTAGTACGTTGGCGCATTTTCATCGTCAGTTAGCGTTCCAGTATTAATATATGTCAATGATTATTAGCAATATAATAGTTATTTACTTTACAAGTGGGCAAAGTAAGGAATTACCCACGAGACAAATTTTAGCTCACGAAGCCGAAGGCTGAGTGAGATAATTTTATCGAGTGGGTAATTCCACTTTGTCCACGTGTGAAGTATAACGTTTTATCCAACACTTCTTAATAAATGAAAAATTTACTAAAGAAATATTATTTGACAGTGACATATGCTTTAAATTTTTAAATTAAAATGTCAATCGAAGTAGTTACCAAGGTGTTGTGTGTTATTATTTTTGTTATAAATAAAAAAATACTCACTAGTGGCTTTCCTCAAAATTATACCCACTAGTGGATAATCTGTTACTTTGCTTGTTTAAAATCGCCATAGTTATAGAGCATTTATTGAGAGGTGTTGGATAAAATATTTTAATTATTGCCTATCGTTTGCGTAGCCTTCCAAAGATGAACACGCCGGACATTCCGAAAGTAACCAACCAAGAAATCCAAAACGAAGTTCAAGATTTCTCGATGCCATCCAAGAAGCAGCAGAATCAAACGAGCAGCAAAGGAAAATTAGATGACATGCTAAACAAATTGAAGAAAAGAAATAATTGTGTAAGTATTAACTTTAACAAATCAAGTATCAATTTCATACCGCATTTTAAAAAATAGTTCATTTCGCAGCCTGTCGAAGAACCTGTCGTCGGCAAGGAGAAGAAACGCCGCAAGTTGGATGAAATAGTGTTAGGTTTATCTGCAGCGAAAGAACAATCTCTCTTCCCGGAAAGTTCGTCGAAGAAAGCTCCGGTAACACCCAGTGTGACAGTTACGCCTACATCAGCGCCTGTTGCCACATCGCATTCTTCTCACCAAAAACCATTTACAATTACAGTTACGTCTGTTCCTTCTCCGGCGCCTGCCACTTCAAAAAGTGGAGCCCTACCTCCCAGTATTCCTTCCATGTCTTCTTCCTCCGCTAAAGACAGTTTCTCAAGTTTCTTGGCGCAAGCAGAACAACAAAACCAACTGTTGAAAAAGCAACAACAACAAGTCAAAAGCTACGAAAAAATGATCGCAGATATTAACAAAGTTGCTGACTTTTCTTCTAAAGTGAATTCATATTCGCATGAAGCGAAAGTTAATAAGTGGTTAGCGGAACAACAAAACAGTGTAGTTCCGGAACAACCACTCAGTGCTGATTACTTATCAGCTGCTGCAGCAGCAGCTTCCAGACGAAGACGTCCAAGAGTTGATCCATCGTTGTTGGACTGGAAAAAGTTGACTGGTGAGGAACAAGTGCCGGGCGTGAGCCGGCTATCCGGTAAGACTTTCTGTCGGCTCACCGGGTGTTATACATTGCTTCCATCGACACTTATTACATTTATTATTCCTGTTTGTTGCAGATCCCAAATGGGCGGAACTAGCAGCAAAAGAAGCTCGAAGCGGAATGTCTCATGACATGAAGAGTCGACTACCAAGTGGCGTTAGTACGTCATCCAGCAACAGCAAAAAGGGTCCTGGAAGACCACCGCTTTTAGGAAGCCCCACTGCAAGTAGCAGTGCCTCACCTGCTGGCACCAGCAGCAGCCAATCAGCATCAAACCTTGCTGCAGCGGCTGCCGCTTCCAGCATGGCCTCAACTTTACCGTTCCCTTCTCTTGCAACAGCTGGAGGACTCGGAGGACTCAACTCCAGTCTGTTGTCCAGCTTGTCTCTAGGACAGTTTGACCCCAAAACCAACCCTCTATTGTTGCCCTTCGGCGGCATGTCTAACATGTCTGCATTGAACAGCATGGGTGGCCTAGGAGGTCTTGGAAACATGAACCTGTTTGCCAACCTAGCGGGTTTGGGTATCCCTGGTCTTACTGGCATGGAAGGTTTAGGGGGCGAAGCAGCTGCTACCGCTAGTGGGTCCTCTTCTTCCTCCAATAAAAGCAGCAGCAAGTCCAGAAAATCATCAGCAGATACTCATACTACGAACTCCGCTAATAATAAACCGCCGTCATCTTCGTCGGCTTCATCGAGTACGACCACCAATGCGCTACCGACTACTTCACCCTTCCCATTTTTCTTCCCCAACCCCAGTTTATTATACACCCCACTTGGTTTAGGCGGATTAAATCCGTTTACATTACAACCGGGTATGTCTGCAGCGTATGACAGTTTGGCGCAGCAGTGCGGATTACTCAATGGTACACTAGGTGCAGCATCATCACCGAACTCTACATCCAGGTCCGGGAAGTCAGGTGGTGGATCTGCGCGATCAACAGCAGCGACCTCTTCAGCAACAGCGACAACTAGCACCACCGCAAGTAAACACCGAAGCAGTAGCTCTGCGCGAGACACTTCGCTCCAACAACTACTTCTTCCGCATGATGCGCATATCCTCGAGAGCATCAGTCGTGTTGCTGGCTCTTTGGATGTCGCTTCCTCTAAACGGTCTAAAGACGACAAGAAGGACGAGAAACGCAAGAATCTTGAGAGTCTTAGTCGTGCTGCACTTCTATCAGATTTCCCCTCTCCAGATAAACTAGGAAAAGTCAAACGAGATTTTGTACCAAATCCTTCGGATCTTAGTAAGTTTATGGAACTACCTGGATCATCGAAACGTAGAGAACAAGAAATGAAAGAAGCTTTAGAGCAGTTAAGTAAAACGCCAGCTGAATTCATTGCGCGGAGTTTAGCGGAAGAACAGAGGACGTCAAATAAACGACCGCGTGAGTCGCCTAAAGATCTTCCAGAAAACTTATCCAAGGATGACATGGAACAACCACTGCCGCCAACAAAAAAAATGAAAGAATCTACCCTCGGCACCGACTTAAGCTCATTGTTAGCTCCTTCTATTAACACGTCTCAACCACCTACGCCAACATCATCAGCACCGATTATTGATACCGGTGGAGTAGACATCGAAGCATTGTTGCCTCCCTCAACAGTTGTTAAAGGTTCTGCACCTCCAATTGAAGAAGAAAAAATCCCTACGCCTCAAGAAACACCCAGTCATCATTCGGATGAACCCTCTGATGAACAAAAATCCACGGAAGGTACATCAAAAGAAGATGGTTCAGAAAGCAGTGAAGGCACTCAGAAGAAGGGTAGTAGTGTTGCTGGAGGAAGAAGAACGCGAGGTAAACGCAAATCCGGGGAATTGGACGCTGAAGCGCCTGTTATCGAGCGGAAGAATCTTCGCTCAAGCGCCGGCAGAGCCGCGGCGGCTGCAGCCGCGCGCCAAGCCGCCGCCAAACAACAAGAAGCAGCAGCACTTGCAGCAGCTGCTGAAGATGCTGCTACTAAAGAAGAACAATCTGATTCGTAATGCACAGTGCCCGTAACTTGATAGTATTCGTTTTCCTGATTTCCTGTCTGTGCATTCTGTGATAGTACTTGCGCCGCGCCCACGTGTGTTGTGAACGGTTGTGCGCAGAAGCGGCAGTGCCGGTGACAAACTCATGAACTACAAGACAGTCCGGGTCCCGGAGCACTCCGGTGAACGCGCACAAATGCACAACACTGGCAATGATGAAGGTTGTTGCACGCTTTCGAACTGATCAATCTCTAATTACGCTTGTATTGGTGATTTCTATTTCGTTTTGTTTTCTAAACAGTGTACACTATGAAATGATGGTAAGCCAAGTGTAATCGGTTCATTTTGCATGACTTAAGTATTTTATCAGTGGAATGACAAATAAATGTAATCATGCTATTTATAATCTAGTACGATTTAGGTTTACATACAAACATCTACGTTTGAGTGTTTTGAACAAGAGTGAGTCCATTCTTATTAGTTGACGGATGTAAATATTTTTGTCTATGATCGCCGCCGTGCAGACAAAGTACGAGAAAGAGAGCCAAGCATAACGAAGATGTATATACGTTCTAGTAGTATTTTATTTAATTTGATGAAGGGATGTATGTTTCTGCCGTTGCGTTGAATAGTGCTAACGAGTCTGACTGAATATTTATGATTACAATTAGGTTTTAAATCAAAGACACTCGATTTTACAAAGATTCCATTTTGTTTGGTGAACGGACAAGTCATTTACGTATTTATTTTTGAATCTGCATTTAAAATGTATGGCAGAGTGAGGTAAATAAAACTTATGCCGCCATGTCGCGGTATTCGTCGTCGAATCATCGAGTCACAGTAATAATTGTTTTTATTTTAGATCTGGAAGTCTGTTTTGTCATTTATATTTATCATGTATACACGTATATCTAGCTTAACAGTATGTGGTAGCTCTCTTATTTTTAATTGTTACAATGTTCATATAGAATAATTAAATGATACATATGCATCATTTACAATTGTGTTTTATTTATTATACATTGAATTAATTCTAAACTTCTGAAAATAAACATCTTTTTAAAACATGTTAGTTTGAATGTAGATGTTACAGATTTACTAAATACTACTTACACGAATGGTAAGTTTATAGAATTATTAAATAAAACAACTAGTTGATAATGTAGTCAATGTAATTCAAATTACACATCGTCGTTTCGACTGTTAATCAGTCTTCAAGTTGATAATCTATCGTCAGAGAATAAAATTAATCACATACACTCTTCCTGTTCAATTTCTTAGTATACTAGAGTATGTATCTAGATTATAACAAAGTATGTTTAACAGGAAGAGTGTATGTGATTTATTTAATTCTTTGATGATAGATTATAAGTTATCACCCTGAAGAAGACTAATTAACAGTCGGAGTGTAATTTTAATTATATTGACTGCATGTCCAAGTCCTTCAGTATAGAATGAATAATAAATAAAACATATAACTGTAACTATTTTCTGAATAATAGTACATGGAAATAAGCAGTTTACGCCCAAAGAAAGTTCAAATCAATGAAAATGCACACCATAAGGCCATCTACCGAGATTTTACAATACTGTCAATCAATGGAAGCTGATTAGCCTTTCCTCAAATGTCAAATCACGTTCAGCTTTTATGATAACATTTCTCTAATTGTTTATTATGAAAACTTATCTTGATGTGTGTATATACATTTAATATTAAGTACTGTAACATAGCTAATAAATCTGTCCAGTAAGTTTAGGCGTACGTACAGAATGGTCGTGTTTTTGGAAACCAAAATTCAATTACTTATATTCTCATCTTTGTTAATAATATGTACAGCAAGTCCTGCAGTTAAGCACACACATCATTCTCATAATCTAAATCAAGAAAGAACTCAGGATGGAAGTTATGTTTCTAGAGATCACGGGCACATTACAGAAGAGGGAGAACATCATTCTGAGTTTGATCATGAAGCAATATTGGGTAAATGAATTTCGACAAATTGTTGTTAGTACTTTAATGTATTTGTATTTATAGGCAGTGTTAAAGAAGCTGAAGAATTTGACCGATTATCACCCGAAGAATCAAAACGGAGACTGGCAATGTTGTTGACGAAAATGGACTTGAACAATGATAATCAAATTGACAGAAATGAATTACACGCATGGATTATACGATCATTCAAGTATGAGGTATTATTTGAAGCTTTATATATTTGTAATCATTAATTATTTTACAGAATGTTATCAGAAGAAGAAGCAAAAGAAAGGTTTGATGATACAGACGAAAACGGAGACGGTGTAGTATCTTGGGATGAATATCTATATGATGGTTATGGCATCGATTCTGATGACGAACGGCAAAGCTTAGCATTGGAAAGTAAAGATTCCGAAGAGGAATTAATTTCGGACGATAAGGAAATGTTCAAAACAGCAGATCAAAACAAAAATAATGTTTTGGATCCTGCAGAGTTTTTGGTTTTCTCTCATCCGGAAGAACATCCTATTATGCTTCCTGTGTTACTACAACAAACTTTACGCGATAAAGATTTAAACAAAGATGGACTAATTGATTTTCAAGAATTCTTAGGCGACAAAGGATTGGAACATGACAAGGATTGGTTGGTTACTGAAAAAGATAAATTTGACAATGAGTACGATAAAGATCATGATGGAGTTTTGAGCAGCAGCGAGATTTTATCCTGGGTTGTTCCTAGCAATGAGTAAGTACTAAAATAAATTTAATTTTTAATAGTTATGATGTTTTCTTGCACAGTGAAATAGCGGAAGAAGAAGTGGACCATTTATTCGCTACCGCAGATGATGATCATGACAATTTGTTGTCATTTGATGAAATTCTGGAGCACCATGACACTTTTGTTGGCAGCGAAGTAACAGACTATGGTGATCATCTCAATAAGGTTGACCGATTCAATGATGAACTCTAGAACAACACAAATAGTTTGAGATTTTTTATTGAATTAATTACACTAAGTATTATATGTGTGTATCGAATGAAATAAAGTACGAACCTTATCCATTTCTTTCATAATTTTAATTTTGAAATAATGAAAGATGTGGTCTAAATATTTATGGTATATTTAGATAACAGTGCCAAGTTACTAACAAGACTATTTAATTTTATTTATTTATTTGTGCCATACTGAACAATAAAAGAAATAAATTTTAATACATTGTATATGTCCACAAGATTATTCAATTTTAATTTTTTCAGTACTGCAAAATAATGAAAGGTATGTACGATAATCTGTTACTTAAGATTGTGCAAACATATATCTTACTGCATGCATTTTTAAATTCTGAACAACTCTTGTATTTACATTTTTGCTGTTAAACTTTACAGCAATATAAAAATCATTGAAATCTCTATACACCAAATTCACTTCTACACCCAAATTTTATTTTATTTCATTCGAGATTTGCTAGTGTTATTGTAGTTATATTCATTGTAGATTATTATTGGAAGTTCAATATTTGTTGTTCAAATTTGGCCAATAAGTTTTAGAATTTTAAATGGATTTTGTGGGAAGTAAAAAATTTATATTTCTGGCGAGGCATTATTTGGAGTTAACTATTCTATGAATATATCATATGGAAGTTGAAAATATGCAAGGATTTTGGATTTGATTTTAATATCATATTAACTACATTTGAACTGCACATATTATTAGTTGTCATTGTGTATTTTTATGTTTACGTTTTTCAACGTGTGTTTTCATCGAATTTTAATCGTTTTCATAACTTGATTCCGAATTTATAGGAGTAGAAAAAGTGCAGTATTATATTCGGGATTGTAGTCATTGTCATTATTCACTCGGATGATTTGCAAACTTCATCTTTGTAAATAATGACAATCATAATCCCACATATAATAATATGTACTATATTTTTATTTTATCTTATATTGTAGTAGAACATTAAAATCAGAATTAGTAAATTCGTGGCAATAAAATTAAAAATATAGCAAACCAAATCCTGTTTCATTAAGTCTCATTAGTGTTCTAACTGGAAGTGAGCATGCGTGACTATCTACGCTGTACGTTCACTGCTGTTTTTTACATTGTAAGTATAGGCTTGATTTATGGGACGTACGTCGCAGCGTAGTTGAGATGACGCAGCTGTTTTCGTTTCTAGGTCAAGTTCATTCAGTCGGCCGCCATCATCCATCGTGCGTGTGTGCTAGAACACTCGCTCCGCGAATATTATCTCTATGTCCACACTAGGTGGGCCATCATATGTCAAATTCGGTGCTTTCGTTTCGTGGGGGGTGAATATCGCGAATTTGTTCGTTCGTCGAAGCGCTGTCCACCTGGACCAACGTAGTGCGGCCGATTTTTAAGCGCTTATCCGCGATGGAGAACCGGGTCTCGGGCCCCATTGGGGAAGCGAATCTGTGTTAGCGTGTAGGTCTTCACCTTTTGGGGGATCGGGGGGAGTCCCCACCAATTGTGGGCCCTGGAGTCCAGGGGAGGTCTGATCCCCTCGTCAACCTGACGGGTAGGCGTGAAACCTTCAGATTTCGCTCGCGTAACTAGGAGCTCCCGGAGTGGGTCGTCGACACGGCATATGTCGAACGTTTTTGCTAACTGGACAACAACAAACCGGTTGTTTGTCATTAGAGTCATTGCGCCTTAGTTTGTAAGTTAGCTACACTTAGACAACACTTAGGTAGGGCAAAAGGCAAGAAAGAAGTCAAGAAAGAAACCAACATTGAAACCATCATTGAAGCCAACGATGTGGGGTGTGCTGTGGGCTGAATGGTGTGCTGTGGAATGAATGATTACCATAACTTGTTTTACTGAACTATTTTACTGCCTTGTATTTTGAGTTTATGTTTCAGATTTCTTTAAACATCAACAAATATGTCCTCGTAAGCATGCCATGTATGTTTTTTTCAGGTTCACAGTTATTCTTTTATCTAATACATTGTTTTTATGTTCATAGCAACATCAGTGTGAGTCACTCCGACCGACCATCTGGGCTGTCCTCCGCGCCTAGCTACACTTTACGTGAAGCAGGTCAATGTTACCCAGCTTTTGCTGTGGTAGTGTGATTATAAAGCGGAAATTATAATAATACTTTGTAATTTTTAACAGCACCTTTTCTACAAATATTTCTAACCATAACGTATGTTTTTTTCAGGTTCACAGTTATTCTTTTATCTAATACTTTATTTTTATGTTTATAGCGACACGTGGACAACGTTACCGGGACCTTAATCACTTTCAACAGTTTCTTTGGTACCGATATCAACTAATAAGTTCAACATTCTACCATCGTGGACAACATGGCCAGGGCCAACGTCTTCTGGAACATTACCGACTTTTACTGCAGTCTCAGCTTACTGACATCGAACTCAAAGTCCGCAGCTAGCAACATCAACGTGAGTTAATTTATTTTTAGTCATTTTATAAATTATTAGGTAAAAAATATTGAATACTTCATTTAAAATGTTTGTGAATAATCATTTGATTGCTCCTAATTTTATTTTGTGTGTTTCTAGGCATAGCTGCAGCAGCGAGGATACCGCTCTCCTGTCCTGGGACGATAGGATGAATACTCGGGGCTATGGTTCAGATTCTGCCTTTCAAGTCATCAGAAAACTGATCCAGGCTGTAAAATAAACATTTCATATTTATAAATATTTCAAATATTGTAATATTAAATTATTTAATGTGACAAACTGAAATAAACTTTTCAAATATACACACTGAAAAATTGTATAAACATTGTTGTAAATGTAAAACAATGAATGATGAAATAAATAATTATTATCAAAGTGAAGTCTTTTACTTAAAATCCATTCAATGATCTAATAAATTAAAGGGTAATAATTATAGGGGTTTGTATACATTGCGAAATTAAATGAAGCGATGTAAATACTGCTCTAATTATGTAACTACACATCATATCGCGAAATGGTTTGTGAAATCGTATTCAGCACATTCTAAAAGGGGTATACAATCATTTCTAGCCCTTTAAAGTTAATATTAAGGGTGATTTTTAAGGGAAACTATTGTGAAAACTTTAAAGCGTCATATCTCGAAAACGGTAAGAGATATCGCAAAAATAACGAAATTTCGCCGTCCCCTGTGATTTGACCCCTGAAAAACCGCTATTTTTCTACAACATATGTGAGTATGAAGGGCGTAGGGCCAAGGGTTCCCGAAATCGCTAATTTGACGTCTCTGTTAACAAAATATCAGCATTTTTTACTTCACTGATTTCTTCAGGTTTCAAATGCGAGTTACGCAAGAAATACTAACCCTAGGCTATTTTAAATCACAGATTCGAAATCTATGGACCTTAATGAAGGGTGTAGCGCCCTTATCTCAATATTTTTTACCCCTAAATTTAATCGTAAAAACACCAAGACTATAGTCCAACTTTTTGTTGGCAAAAACCCAAAAAAATCGAGTTAAGGGTGGATTCCTATAGATTCAGCCCTAAAAACACCAATGGCGGTCTCGAAAATTGGCGCTCACCCTTAAATTTGGGGTAATTCATATCCAATTTTATGTGCTTTATGTAGTATGTATATAAGGTTCATTATTGCATGTCACATTTCCTCAGCGTACCGGCAATTTTATATATTATGAACGACAAGTCAGCAGTGATACATATTTTGAACCAAAAGTCCGCAGTGGGTCATAACATATAAAAGTTAAATGCGAATTACGTAAGAAATACTAACCCTAGGACATTTTAAATCACAGATTCGGAATCTACAGACCTTAATGAAGGGTGTAGCACCCTTATCTCAATTTATTTTACCCCAATATTTTATCGTAAAAACACCAAGACTATAGTCCAACTTTTTGTTGGCAAAAACCCAAAAAAATCGAGTTAAGGGTGGATTCCTATAGATTCAGCCCTAAAAACACCAATGGCGGTCTCGAAAATTGGCGCTCACCCTTAAATTTGGGGTAATTCATATCCAATTTTATGTGCTTTATGTAGCATGTATATAAGGTTCATTATTGCATGTCACATTTCCTCAGCGTACCGGCAATTTTATATATTATGAACGACAAGTCAGCAGTGATACATATTTTGAACCAAAAGTCCGCAGTGGGTCATAACATATAAAAGTTAAATGCGAATTACGTAAGAAATACTAACCCTAGGACATTTTAAATCACAGATTCGGAATCTACAGACCTTAATGAAGGGTGTAGCACCCTTATCTCAATTTATTTTACCCCAATATTTTATCGTAAAAACATCAAGACTATAGTCCAACTTTTTGTTGGCAAAAACCCAAAAAAATCGATTTAAGGGTGGATTCCTATAGATTCACCCCTAAAAACTCCAATGGCGGTCTCGAAAATTGGCGCTCACCCTTAAATCTTATGTAATTAAATAAAGCAAAGTAAATACTGCTCTAATTATGTAACTACACATCCTATCGCAAAATGGTTTGTGAAAATGTATTCAGCACATTCTAAAAGGGGTATACAATCATTTCTAGCCCTTTAAAGTTAATATTAAGGGTGATTTTTAAGGGAAACTATTGTGAAAACTTTAAAGCGTCATATCTCGAAAACGGTAAGAGATATCGCAAAAATAACGAAATTTCGCCGTCCCCTGTGATTTGACCCCTGTAAAACCGCTATTTTTCTACAACATATGTGAGTATGAAGGGCTTAGGGCATACCCTTATCAATTAAGACTTCTTTTTCAAAAGTGAACAAATCGACGAATTTAGCGCATTGACATCCGATAGTTCTGTCATCTCTTATGAACTATTATGGCGTGATTTATTCATGGGCCGCATTTGAATTCGAATCGGAAGTTCTGATAGTACTTCGCCATAAAAACAGATGGCAGCATGGGTATTAAAATTTAATAGTCAAGTATTTTCTTAAGACAAACCCTTATTACCTTTTAGTTTCTTAGATCATGGGATGGTTATTAAATGAAAGTCATATTAATTTAATAATAAATATTTATTTTATCATTTAATATATTACATTCAAATTTATTTATTGTTAACGTTATACAAATACATTTATTTAATGATACAAAAATAAACATCTTCGTTCTATGATGTGCAAACACTGGCGCATTCTTCACCGCGAGTTCGTCCATCGCCCTATGAAGATGAAGAAGACTTCCGCACTGAACACCTGGTCACATTGAAGCGTCTTCACCACCTCCGAAACTGCGCAAAAGAAAAACAAAAAGTATTATATATTAAAATAAATAATATGGAACATTAAAATGTAAGCCATTTTGTTTATGCAAGTCTGAAATATCGAACCATACAATTTTACATATGTAAATAATTAAGTATGTAACAGTTTATTTAATGGATAATAATAAATATACATATAATTTTATATACATCATTTATGAACATAATTTAAAAAGAATACCTATGTTATGTTTCCTCCGCAAACTACATCCAAAGCGTCATGAAATATATAGTTGTTATTGTAAAACTTATACAAATAAAACGAATATAAAAATAAATCTATCTAGCTGAAGAACTAAATCTCAGGGACCACAAATGTAAAGAGAATGAATAAATAAGATGATTACAGCCGATGTTGCAAACAACAAGAAGAGATTTTCACAGAAAACAATGAGTGTAGCGCTGTCATTTACAACATCGGCCGAGGTTGAAGATCAACAGTTCACCACATCACAGATCCATCACTTCATTTTCATTAGATAAAATTAGGTTAACTTGGTAGGAATTGTGAGTTTCTTGTAATGAAAATGAAGTTCGGGATCGTATGTGTGCACTGGTGGGCAGATCACGTGTCGAGAAACACGACGTAGAGCTGTGGCCGGGGGCGGCGTCTCGGCGGGCGCTACCACATGTAGTTCTCGGTTTGGGGCGCGCGCATTACTCCTACGCCTCCGCCCAGCCGCCGGTAGTTCATGGCCCCGCATAGCCGCCACTGGTTCTGCTCTGGATCGTAAACCTGCACACAAAGAAAATCAAATTAAGTACAACTATACACTGATTACAACAATGCACTGATTACAACAATGAACTGTTTACAACTATGAACTAATGACAACAATGAACTAATCACAATAATGCATAGATTATAACAATGTACTGATGGCATCAATGCACTGATTACAATAATGCATTGATTATAACAATGTACTGATTACAATAATGTACTGTATTTAATAATAAAAAATTTGTTTCTAAAGAGATACAGGATGAATTTTTTGTTTAGTTTGTATCGTTGAAAAGAGAATACTTTGGGATATCCATTCCAATAAAAAAGAGTACAGCTATCCATTTAATAAAATGTAAATTTGATTCCCCATCACATCACCCTTACAATTTTATTTTATCCACCACATAATTATGTCCCTCTTCTTGCTGTATAAACCTGTGTATTTATTACTTGCCAGCAAAATTGATTGGTTGTATTAAAAAACTCAGCCTCATCCACACTCTTACATGCTCATCTGGGAATCAATCATACCCAACCACTTATTCCTCAGACGCCCACGCAATCGTTCACCTTCAATCTCACCCGTATATATTAATTTACCAACCTTTGGAGATGTCCAAACCACAACAGACGCACTCCCACTCTCTTAACAACATTCTTCTCAATCTCACACTCACCATACACCAATGCATTCCGCATACGATCACGTCTCGTATACGCACACACTCCTCTCAAATATCTCATTTCTACAGCAGTTATTCCTTGTAAATTCCAAGAAAGTAAAAGTGTTAAAAAGAAGTTGATGGACGTCTTACCTCGATGGTCTTGAGGTAGGCAGTGCCATCAAAGCCGCCGACTGCATACAGCTGCCCATTGACAACAGCAAGCCCAACTCCACTCCTTCTTGAGGTCATAGCAACAATAGGGCTCCACGAATTCGTATGCGGATTATAGCGCTCCGCACTGGACAGCTCCATGCAGTCATCACGGCCCCCAACCGCGTATATCAAGTTGTTGAAGACCGCGCATCCAAGATGTTTGCGTCTAGTCGACATGGGTGACACTGGAGTCCACTTATTCTGCCGTGGGTCATAGCGCTCTACTGTGTTCAGCGGAGACTGACCATCGGAGCCCCCGATGGCATAGAGGTAGCCCCCGAGGACAGCGACAGCTACGCCGAGGCGCCGGGTAGTCATCGGGGCTACTTTACTCCATTTGTTGTCTTTGGGGTCGTAGCGTTCAACGTGGTTGAGGCATTGAACTCCGTCTTGGCCCCCCACGGCGTAGAGGAGGCTGTCGAGGACGGCTACGCCCACGCTGGTGCGGCAGGATGTTGTGGGGGCCACGTCGCAGGACCACTGGTTTGTTTGCGGGTCATACCTGCAACGAATAACACATATTATACTATATATCATAAAAGCTATTCATGTATATTAATTAAACGATTGTTATTATTTAATATAATAATAATAATGATATATCAAAAAGAAATTAAAATGTTTAGAATTGTGGAGAACACCTAAAACATTTTTTTTTATATTGTGAGAGTTTCCATATAAATGTTTAGCTTACAATATTAAAAAATAAAAAACCCAATTTTTTTCGCGATATTTTTTAACCTTGTCAAAGACATCAACAATTATAAAATATTGCATGAATCATTTCTATCGGATCTTAAGTATACCTGAGAATTTTTTTAGATCAATCTATCCACTCATTGCAGAATGGTAGACGATAAAAAAAATTGGTTCAGATTGGCCCAGTGTTCTCCGTAAACTGAACAATATATATGGCAAACTCTCAGTGTACGTATCTATTTTAATTTATAATATATGCGGCTAAAATGATCCTATTTTAATTTATACTAACTTATTTCTACTAATTAATTCAGTATTTGGAAGTTTTTCTACTCATTTTCTATCATTGCATACAGTATGTATTTATTCTCAGCGCAAAATACACGCATACAAAGCGGTAGTTCAAGTGGGCGTGCGCGGTTGTGAATGTGGGCGATGCGGTCGTGCACGTGGACAACGCGATCGTGAAGCTGAATAACGCGGTAGTGAAGTTGGACAGCGCGGTCGTGAAGCTGGACATCGCGGTCGTGAAAGTGGACAACGCGGTCGTGAACGTGGACAACATGTAGTACATGAGAAACAGTCGTGTAAGTGGAAAGTAGCTGTTAAAGGTTTGTTTTCGTTTGGTACGGTTTGTAGTGTGAAAAATGAATCGAGACATGTTAATTAGGTTAATATTAGAAGAAGAGGAAGAAGAACATATAATTCAATATTTTCGTTCTGACCAAGATGATTTATTTATACATAGATCATCTGAAGGATTTTATTCCATTTTAATTAACAGTTATTTGAAAAAATATGAGAAAAAAATTTAGTGGGTTTTAGATTGAATATTGATTATTATTTTCATGGTTGTAATTTTTTACCAATTCAATTAACTTCTCATTTTCTTGGTCACTAAATTTTGGCCGAGCCATTATCCAAATGTCGTAAATTATGTTAAAAAAAAATAACATAATCACAGTAGATTATATCGAAATTCAAGTGAGTTAAACAACGATATACTGACAAAAAATTGTGTGCCACTCACCGCTCTATACTGTTGAGATATGACTGTCCATCATGTCCACCAACCGCATACAGCAAATCATTAAGAACCGCAACACCAACTCCGCACCTCCTCTTGCTCATAGGCGCGACCATCTTCCAGTCCACGGTCTGCGGATCGAACCTCTCCACGGAGGCGATGGCGTCACCGCTGCACCAGCCGCCCACAGCAAACAGCACTTCCCCCCGCCGCGTGGGTTTTCTAGGCCGCGTCCGCGGACCCTGCATCAACGGCCTCTCCTGGGGCAGCAACAGGTAGTTCTTGGCTTCGTCCACCAGGTCTCGGCAGGACTCGTCGGACCGGACCAGCAAGTCGGAACCGACGGTGCCTACAAGGAACTTGGGGCTCAGGAGGGGCAGACGGACGTGTTGGAGGACTTGGGAAAGGTGCTGGCGACGTTCTGACACATTGTATTTCACCTGAAAAAAAATTAAGATTGTCTTAATGGGGTCGTTCACTTTGAATTCGTAAGTATATTTGAAATACATTTAATAGTTATTTATGTATCAAGGCACTGAAGTTCAATTTTTTATCACGAATATGCAATTTAGTTGTAGGGCCGAGGAAAATAAACCATGTGAGTGATAAAAAGGAACCTCAGAGCCGAGGTACATTATAAGTTTTATTTGAAATCAAAAATTCGAAAAAACTAAAAAAATTACAATATAGGTTAAGTTTATACATCTGTCAGTTGTCAGTTGAAACTGACAGTCAGTGTTGCCAACCTCGGGAAGTGAAGTTATCGTAAATAACACTTAAAATTATGTGTTTTATCCTCAATTTCGTCATCGGAATTAATTAGTAAATTATTCTTGGACATTTTGTTTCATGTTGCGTATAAATTTACTATAGTACGTTAATTTATCTGCCAAAATTATCCTACTTGTAAAATTATTGTTTAACGGTTGCCAACACTGGGTTGCTCAAAATAAATGTGTCACTTTATTGACGATTTTTGAGTACTTCAGTGCCGATTTCAAATAAAATATATTATTTATTTCTAACTAATAATTACTTTAGGTCGACTCAACGAAATTGAAGGCTTGTTGAATGACAAAGGTAAGCAACATTTTTCAGTGTTAATCAAACAATTAAGACTTTTTAAAAGTTCCGATAGTCTTCATCTGTACATACCCAAGACATGACAGCACTGAAGACTTGCTCCTCTGTTCGAACATTGAGTTCATCGCTGGAGATGATGTCCACCAGTTGTCCTACAGGCAGCAAAAGAAACTCCTCGCTTTCCATGACATCTTGGAAGTTGTGCTGTGTGAATTTATCAGCAATTCTTAACAGCTCCCGACAAGAATGTGTATCAGCAAACGCTCGAATCCCCAGACAATTGGACGGGTCAAGTTGTCGCTTCAAAAACTCACAACAAATATCTTGAATCTCAGCTAGTTGAAGCAAACAGGCCGCTGGTAGAAGCGTCTGCACATTCGATTCCTCAACAACAATATGTGATGTGTAACAGAAATCAATGAGGAGATCCATAGCGACTTCATCGATGTCACGAATAGTGACTTCAGTTTGTCGTGACTCGGCCAGCTCTCCCGTGAACATCGCACGGAAGTACGGACTGCACGCAGAGAGGATGACTCGATGAGCGAAGATCTTCCTCGTGCCGACATTGAGGACGACGTCGCATAGCTCCCGGTGCCGGCGGAGGACGTTGAGCTCCGTGAGGGTGCCTCGGGGGTGTTTCTCCGAGGTGTGAGACAGCCTCGCTGGGGATGGCGGCCGCTCGCCCATCACGATCTCTCCCATCCGGCTGCCGGCCCGCGGGTGCGAGGCCAGGTGGAGACGCAGCGGAGGGGAGGCCCAACCCCACACCGAGTCAATCTAAACAACACCAAGGAGTCAGTACATTCAGAAACAAGCACCCGAAGCCCAGACAAATATTCATCTACCTTTGATGTATTTCTAGACAGCTTTGTAGAAAATTTAACTATGTTATTGTAAGAAATTACAATTTGTCTGAATGGTTCGTTTACATAAATATTACAACCAAATACACGAACCAGGAAGATGTTCTGTCATATTTGTCACTGAACATGAACAGGAATACCAATATGACGCGAAACCAATGAACTAAACACCTACAGGAACAACACCTGCCCAAATGACTTCATCATAATATTTTTGCCTTTTTACATCATGGAATTACATATTTTGTCTCATACTAATTGTTGTACAAGACAACAACTAATATACTTTGTTTGAAAGTAGTTATTACTTATAAACTCTAGAATACTTGTATATAACACTATAATTTTATTACATTTTAATTATTGTGCTACTATTTTATATATGAGCAACGAAATAGATGTTTGTAGAATTTATTTATTGCATTTCTTAAATTATCAGCTTTCCGTGAAAATGAAAAAAAAAGTGGCTATTGTATTTGAGTAAGAACATTTTTCTTATTGACTTTATTTATATAATTTTTTAACTGTAGTATTAACAATACTTCAATCTATTAATTCACATAATGATTGGAACATTGTGATTAATAATTTGAAAATTATTCTAATTTGAAATTGACCGTCGTAAAATGGTAACGCTAGACGATATTAAGTTTTTTTTTAAATTTATTTTTATGTTCTGTTATGTCTTGGAAAATTTCAGAAAATTAAAATCAATTTAGTTGGGCGCTAATGGATTAAACTGCAGTTAGATACTAAATATATTTTATAAACGGCTGATACTATTCAATATATTGTCAGAAAAATTTTAAAAAATTACAAATTTTGTTAGTTTTAACAAAAAAAAAAGTAAAATGTTATGAGGAATTATGATAGTCATTATTTACGAGGGCGACTGATGCAAATCATCCGAGTGAATAATTACTAAAATCCTGAATATAATACTGCACTTTTTCTCCTGTAAATTCGAAAATAACGCTCAGCACTTTTGAAAACGATCGAAATCAGTTGAACAATGACAACTAGATACATTAGATACATTATTTTACTTCAAACGTTCGTAGCTTGGTGATCCACATCACGGCTTTAAAAAACAACAGGAATAATTGATTTTTGGTTCTGTGATTGGCCGAAAAGAGTGAATTATGAATCCATAATTCATTGTTGTAAATTATGACTACTATAATTATTCAAATAATTTAAATAATGGGGATATATTTACAAAGGAGTATAAAAATAATTTAGTCGTTAACAAGCTGACGATCTCATCCCTAGATTGCCAACGTGGATATATTGATCTAAAGATCTACAGTTCACTGGTCCGAGTATTTAAATTTCGATTAATTTATTTGTACCATTGTTTAAGTATTATTAGATTAATAATCATTACTGTATTGTACTAAAAATACATATTTAAATTCGTAATTTCATTAAATAAATGATTTAATGTCATTCACCTTCCTTCAAGTTTGTCACAACCGACCCGAAGTTAGCTCAAGTCCAAGTTTCATCTGTCATCTGGACAAGTGATCAATTCATTGTGATAAATAATGGTAAAATTGTAGAATATTCTAACATATTACAATATGAAATCCACGTTTTTTCTTATAGTCGTTCTCAGAAAAAATCGCCTCACTAATGGCCCGGCCAGGCCAGGACCCAGTACCAAAAGACGATGTTCCATGGTGGTTGAAATATGCTGGCCGCGGTATGGGGACAGTCGGAAGTTTTAGTTAGTGTTACTCAAAATATTTATATACTTAAATGTTCTAACTTAAACTTATGAACTGTTCCAGTTGCGATTTTCCTAGGAGTGTGGAACTGTGTAAGCGTACTGTTGGGTAACGTAAGCTGTCTTGTAAGCGGTTTATGGCAGATGATAGCTGGTTTTCTGGTGATTGTCTGTGAGGCTCCGTGTTGTTGTCTTTTTGTTGATTTCGTGCAGAATTTAAGCGAATGGGTGGAGAAGCGTCCGTATTGGAACCGAGCTCTTGCATATGTCGTGTAAGATTTGCTGAATTAAATGTGAAATGGTGAATGAATAATGTAGTTTGTTTGCAGATTGGCGATTCCAGCAATTATATTATGTCCATCGATGAGCAGTATTTTCGGTAGTGGACTTATTTTCACCACTGGAGTCATTTACGGGATGATGGCGCTGGGTAGAAAGTAAGTGCTTATCTAATCAGATTGTCATTTGTTTCGTGGCTTTAACTAAATACTGAATTCATTATCACGGCGTTATCTGTGGGAAATAACAATGTATGTCTGTGTGTGTGCTACGTGTGTGTGTGTGTTGTGCAGGGGCTCGCGCCAGGATATGGCGGCTATGGCGTCGCCGCAGGCTGTGAGTTCGCCGGGGGGCATGGGCCCCACTGCTGACCACCATGCTACGCTCATGGAGGACCCCGATGTGTGGCGTCCCACCTAAACGCTCTAATTGTACATGTCAGTAACTTTTTCAGTGTCGCTTGCTTGTGAAACTGTGACGTTTATGTTGTTTGCATGTTCTTGTTGCTTTACTAATTACATATGCTTGAAACCACTGAACTGTAATAATACTGGAATGACAACTGACTTTCAAAATGCGAGCCGAGTTGTTTAGAAAGTTGATTAAGAAAGAAAATGCTAGCCGAGAGAGACAGTCAGTTGTTCTTTGTTGTACAGTCCGCTTATAAACTTGATATGAATATATTAAAAAAGGAATGCGAGCCGAAAGAGACAGCCAGTCTTTCTTTGTTGTATAGTCCGCATAGAAAATTGATAAGAAAATATTTAAAAATACGAGCCGAGCGAGACAGTCATTTGTTCTTTGTTGTACAGTCCGCTTAGAAAATTGATAGGAAAATATAATGAAAAAAAATGCGAGCCGAGAGAGACAGGCAGTTGTTCTTTCTTGTACAGTCCGCTTAGAAAATTGATAGGAAAATATAATGAAAAAAAAAAAATGCAAGCCGAGAGAGACAAGCAGTTGTTCTTTCTTGTACAGTCCGCTTGTAAAGTCTATAAAAAAATATTAAGAAAGATAATGCGAACCGAGATAGACAGTCATTTGTTCTTTATTTTACAGTCCTCTTAGAAACTTGATACGAAAAGAAAGAAAATTCGAGCCGGGACAAATTTGATCTTTGTTGTACAGTCCGCTTAGAAAGTTGATAAGCAAAGAAATAAAATGCGAGCCGAGACAACCAGTGGTTCTTTGATATACAGTCCGCTTAAAAAGCAGTTAGAAATATTAAGAAAGAAAATGCGAGTTAATCTAGTTGATCTATGCCGTACAGTCCGTTTAGAAAATTGATAAGAAAATATTAAAAAAATTACATTTTGAAATGAAATGTTGGCTATGACAAAAATCCTTCAGTTCGTTCATCAATAAATTGCCCAATTTATTGGTGAAGAAAAACTGACGGTGTCGTATTAAGGCTCATTATTCTCTTCCATAAAAGCCTACAAGTAAGCGTTCCAGTATTACTACACGTCAGTGTTTCAAATCCATTCTATGTATCATCAGTAGAAAATTCCAAAACACTCATAAATATTTGCGCTGAGTGTACAAATGTATGTTGTATGACAGAGCAACAGCCGAGGAGATGGTAGCGGCCGCGGTAGCATCTCCAGACGGCCTCATATCGCCAGGTGCCGCCCCCAGCCCTCCCGGCCCCCACAAGCAGTCGATGCGCTCCACGCTCGTCGACAACGCTCAGCCCATGAGCTTCACCGGACTTCCTCACTTCGACAGTAACGTATAACACGAGCACTAACTACCATCAGTTTCTTCCCCTTTCCTTCCACACTTCTTGGGTAACCATTGAACTATTACATTTCGGGAAAGCCGTTACATTTGTCAGCTTCATACTGATCAGTTACCCACGGTTCAATGAAAATTTATATTATGTAGTCTGTTGTATAATTTTGCTACAGTTTTAACTTTCTTCTTAATATTTAGTTTGTAGAAAGTCGTAATTAAGTTTCATATATTTATGAAAATATTCCCCTGATTATCATGTTTTAGTTTAAGTTTGAATTATTTCACGTGACCGAGAATTCTTATAAATGTATATATCGCTGTTATCAATTGTATATTTCGGAATAATAATAATTTGCAGTAATGAAAAAAAAATTACCGCTAGTCATATATACAGTATCATTTAAATTAAAGGCATCTAAAATGTATATTTGGAAAAATTGTTACACAAATTATTTTTTTTCAGTACTGCAAGTGTAAATTTGTCATGTGGAATAATTTGTCAGTAAATTCAATTTTAATGGACTGTTGGTTTTAGGATAATTACTACTGGTTTCATTTCTACATGTGATAGCATTTACAAATATGCCATAAGAAAACTTCGAGTTTTGAATTGTATGATCCTTCCATTTTTCATATTGTGTATTTATTATCTTTTCCAAAAAAGACTGTATTATTTAAAAATATAGTATACCTTTTTATTTTATTTTGCCTTTTTATTTTACTTATAACTCTGCTATTCAAAAAGACAATAACAATATTGGATACAATTTTTTTGGAAAACTATGCAGAGTTATATTAACCCAGAATCAAATCATTTGGCCCAAAAAATTCTTACAATTGTACTCAATTTATTTGTATCTTAATTCTGTTACTTTTATAAAATTTTGAGGGAAAATAATAACAAAACAACAATAAAGATTTCATTTGGCCCAAAGGCTGGTACCATGAACAATGTTTTTGAATCTGATGACAACAAAATATACAAAAATGATTTAATTAAAAATTGTAGGTACATCTTTTTGATTCCACTAAAATTTACTCTATCTCATTATTATTTATTAGATATGTCTAAAAGCCCTGATAGGCCTTCAAATAATCTTCCACTTGCTGTTGATGAATTGTTCCCAAAATCTAATGAATTCGTAACATAATATGGGAGATAAAAATGATGAATGAAACAATTTTCGTTTGTATGATTTTAACTGGGCTAAATGACATGATTCTGTTCTCGTAATAAAGAATGAATGTTGCTGAAAAGTCTTAAAATTATTTGATTGGCTCAAGAATAGGGAAGTTGGTTCGAATACAATGAAGAAGCACTAGATTTTGCATGTATCTAGATTATCTAGAGAAGTAGATTTGTACGCGTGGTAAATGTAGATTAGATTTTGTGTGGCGTAATAAGAACGAAATATACATTCCATAAATGAAACCGATCTCATTTTGAATTAGGAATGGATCAGTAATCCAAATTGTAAATTGTCAATTATTCTTAAAGTTTTAAGCGACCCCAAATGTATTGACAGTTAATTTGATGTTAAAATGAAATCATATCAAACGTTAATGAAAGAAGATGAACATCGTTTCATGTCCATTATAAATGATATTATTTTATTTAAGTGTTGCTCAATATTTTATTTGCATGATTTAGGATAAATAATTTATTTTAGTGTATTGATTTGGAAAACTATTGGATTTGCAGGACAGTAGTGGAAACTAGTGTTTCCAGTACTGAAATTGTTTGTTTCTCATCTTCCTACGAAACTAAAACGCACTTGAAAGTTTTCCATGTAACCAAAACCAACTGAACGATATGTAGTAAGTCGAAGTGCTTGTTTGTCTTGTACGCAATCCTTATAAATGATACATTATTGTTAGGAATCAAATCAACGTTATTACACTTCATTATAATTACATTAATTAAATAAAGTTGTTAGAATATTGTATTATTACCTACTTGTAATAATAATATTATTATTACCGATGAATGTGTATTTGATGTGAAAAATAAAATGTGTACATAGTATATTGCTCGGTAATTTTATTATGTACCTTTATTCCTAAATTGTAGAATTCAACTTCTAAGATGTACTTGTATTTTCAGTCTCTATCCACAGTACTATACACATATAATAGGTGTAAAAAAATTTGCGTGGGACGATGGACAGTTTGTTCATAAATTTGAAGAGAAAATTTAAAAAAATTGCGTGACGATTTTGTTCATGCATTTACAAGTGAACACAAATGTCCAAAAAAAATTTTGCGTGGGACTCTGGGCGATTTTTTGAAATTTTGTTCATAAATTTGCAAGTGAAAATTAATTTCAAAAAAAATTTTGCGTGGGACGATGGACGATTTTCCGAAAATTTTATTTTATTTGTGAATTTAAACAAGAAAAATGTTTGCGTGAGGCGCAAAGCTAATTCCGAAAAAAATTGCTCACAGGCAATATAACATGAAGACAAAAAACACAAATCCCAACACCCCCCAGCATATTTTTCTTTTCTTTTTCGACATTGACATAAATAACTGTTCTATACCATCATTTTACAAACAAATATTACATAAATATAAGATAATATAATACATTTTATTATGTAAAGTTTCTTCTTCGTTCTGGATGCTGACGATGTGAACGTTCGAGGGCCAAGTTCTACTCTTGGTGGTGGTCGCAGATCACTAGGAGTTCTTATGCACTGTTGGCAGTGTATGTATGAAGGTGGTTTGCCCCTGGGTCAAACTGAACAAAATATTTTATTAGTTTTAACTAACTGAATTTGTGAAGAAATAATTCAATAGCAAACATTATAATTTAGTTAATTCTTATAGCTTGAAAATTGAAATAAAAATTATGGGTGCTTTTGTTCAGGCTGTTTTTATTTAATTTAATCAGCTCAATAATACTTGCTTCACCCTCTGTGCAAAGTTAATTTTATATATTCGTTTTACTTAAAAACTATCATGTGTAAACTGTACGAATCGGGGGAGAGCTAAATAAATATAATATAAAATCAACGAATACATAAAATCAATAAGAAAATTACTGCTCAAGCAAGAATGTGAAAAGTTCGAGAGTGTGTCGTGAATATGAGTGTTAAATGAAATGTCTACTTCCCTGGGAATGCTGTCCACGTCGTGTCTGTCGCTGGTTGCTCCTCCAGGTGCTCTGCAAGCAACACATCCGAGTCCCGGATGTGATTCTCTGGATGAGACTGTCCAAAGACTGGGAGAATTATGAATCTGAAAACATTTTACTGACATCAATCTCACAAAATAATCATAGAGTGTGAAATGAGACAAGCAAAACAACATTTATGTTGTATCTGAACTGTGCACATTTTAATTCAATTATTTTCTGAATTTAATAGTTAAATCGTAAGATCTCTACACACACAGACTACTCAATAAAGTTAACAAACATAAAAAATACTTCAAACAAAATATAGGCAAAGAAAACTAAACATACTTTGTTATAATACTTGAAGCTTATCATTTAATAATTATTTATATAACCGCTTGACTTATAACTAATTGTATTGGACGAAACGAGGGAAAAGCTACTTATAACTAACTTAAAATTAATTAGCGATCATACAAATAAACCAATTAATTTACTGACACTGTCGATCGTGAACAAATATGCCCTAATTGTTTGAAGAATATTTGATCGTATACTGACTGCTAATGTAACTACAGTATCATTGTAAATGATACCGAAAACAATTTCCTTTAACTATACACAGTTTTCTTATGAATTTTGTATGAAATAATTAAACTTATCTTTTGGTTTGGTGTTCGTTGTCTCTGCAAAACATCTCAGTCCGTCATCGAGGGCCAGCTATCCGGGATGAAATTGTATCTAAAATGTAACAAAATATATATTTATTGATGTCCAGGCTATAAGAAATCATTCAGCTAATTTAAAAGTAAAATAAAAATGTATTGCACATAAATTCCCATGTAAGATTTTTCATGTAATTATTTTTCGTAACCAGACAAATCAACAAATGATGAAAATATTAGTATATTAAATTTTAATACCTAGTCTATTTAAAAATCATTTTAGATAATCGAATTTCAACAATAATATTCAACTTGAAACTACAATGCAAACCAACAATATAAAATTGGAGGTCTGTGATTTGTGGAAACCAAATATTTTAATCAGGTAATTTTAATAATTGTTTAACTCTACTTAATTTTACTCATTACATCCATAATATACACAAAAATAATTATTCTTGCCTCATAGACACATTTTATAACAGCAATAGCAATAATGAAATAAATAATGCTTACATATGAACCGTGTGTTAAATAAATTTTTTCACAATGCACACAAAAAATTTACGAGTTCACAAACAAATTATATACTTAAATGATCACAAAAAACTACTGAATTGACTGATATAAGTTTTAAATATGTTAACGAAAATATTCTAGGTCAAAATTGAATTTTCCCACCAGCACAAACACTTTCACGCGCTACTGTTTGACAGATAAACAACTGCGCAACAGACGGCGCCACCGCCAAGCGCGAACCAAATTTAAATTTGAAATTTAACAGAAAATTATTATTTTTGTTCTAGATGTGTTTTCTTAACATTTAATAAATACACTAAATTAATTTAAGATAAATTAAATTGCGTTACTAATTATAAAATAATAATTTTGACTAGTTACTTATGTTTAAATTATTCATACCAATTTTCTGTTACATTTCGAATTTAAATTTGGTTCGCGCTTGGCGCCGTCTTTTGTTCAGTTGTTTATGTCAAACGGTAGTGTGTGAAACTGTTTTTGCTGGTGGGAAAATTCAATTTTGCCCCAGAATATTATCGTTGATATATTTAAAACTTATATCAATCGATTTAGTATTTTTTTGTGATCATTTTAGTACATAATTTGTTTGTGAACTCATAAATTTTAATTTGCATAATGAAAAATTGATTCAACACACGGTTCATATATGTAAGCATTATTTATTTATTTAATTATTACTATTGCTGTTATGAAAGGTGTCTATAAGGGCAATAATAATTATTTTTATGTATATCATGCATGAAATGAGTAAAATTAAATAGAGTTAAATATATTTAATTGTTTAAAATTAATCAGAATATTTGAATCCCAGGTATTGATTTCGACCAATCAAAGACTTACAATTTCAGATTGTTGGTTTGCATTGTAGTGTCAAATTGATTATTATTGTTGAAATTCGATTTTCTAAAGTGAATTTTAAATAGAATAGGCATTAAAATTTGATATACTATTTTCTTAATGTGTTGATGTATAATTTGTCTGGTTACGAAAAATAATTATATGAAAAATCTTACACGGGAATTTATGTGCAATACAACATTTTTATTTTGCTTTTAAACTAGCAGAATGATTTCTTATAGCTTGGACATCAATAAATATATATTTTGTTGCATTTCAGATACAATTTCATCCCGGATAGCTGACCCTCGCTGACGGACTGTGTTGTTTATGTTTTGCAGAGACAACGAACGCCAAACAAAAAGATAAGTTTAATTATTTCATATAAAATTCATAATATAAAACTGTGTATAGTTAAATGAAATTGTTTCGGTATCATTTACAATGGTAACTGTAGTTATATTAGCAGTCAGTATATGATCAAATATTCTTCAAACAATTAGGGCATATTTGTTCACGATCGACAGTGTCTGTAAATTAATTGGTTTTATTTATATGATCGCTATTTAATTTTAAGTTAGTTATAAGTAGCTCCTCCCTCGTTTCGTCCAATACACTTAGTTATAAGTCAAGCGGTTATATAAATAATTATTAAATGATAAGCTTCAAGTATTATAACAAAGTATGTTTAGTTTTATTTGCCTATATTTTGTTTGAAGTATTTTTTGTGTTTGTTAACAACTGTATTGAGTAGTCTGTGTGTGTAGAGATCTTACGATTTAACTATTAAATTCAGAAAATAATTTAATTAAAATGTGCACAATTCAGATACAACATAAATGTTGTTTTGCTTGTCTCATTTCACACTCTATGATTATTTTGTGAGATTGAAGTCAGTAAAATGTTTTCAGATTCATAATTCTCCCAGTGTCCCAGTCTTTGGACAGTCTCATCCAGAGAATCACATCCGGGCTCCGGTTGTGTTGCTTGCAGAGCACCTGGAGGAGCAACCAGCGACAGACACGACGTGGACAGCATTCCCAGGGAAGTAGACATTTCATTTTACACTCATATTCACGACACACTCTCGAACTTTTCACATTGTTGCTTGAGCAGTAATTTTCTTATTGATTTTATGTATTCGTTGATTTTATATTATATTTATTTAGCTCTCCCCCGATTCGTACAGTTTACACATGATAGTTTTTAAGTAAAACGAATATATAAAATTAACTTTGCACAAAGGGTGAAGCAAGTATTATTGAGCTGATTAAATTAAATAAAAACAGCCTGAGCAATAGCACCCACAATTTTTATTTCGGTAAATATCAATTTTCAAGCTATAAGAATTAACTAAATTATAATATTTGCAATTTTATTATTTCTTCACAAATTCAGTTAGTTAAAACTAATAAAATATTGTGTTCAGTTTGACCCAGGGGCAAACCACCTTCATACATACACTGCCAACAGTGTATAAGAACTCCCAGTGATCTGCGACCACCACCAAGAGTAGAACTTGGCCCTCGAACGTTCACATCGTCAGCATCCAGAACGAAGAAGAAACTTTACATAATAAAATGTATTATATTATCTTATATTTATGTAATATTTGTTTGTAAACTGATGGTATAGAACAGTTATTTATGTCGATGTCGAAAAAGAAAGAAAAATATGCTGGGGGGTGTTGGGATTTGTGTTTCTTTGACTGTATGTGTGTTATATATTGCCTGTGAGCAATTTTTTTCGGAATTATATTTGCTGCGCTTCACGCTAAAAAAATTCAATTCAATTTTTCTGGTTTAAAATCAAAATTAAAATAAAATTTTTGAAAAATCGTCCACCGTCCTACGCAAATTTTTTTTTGGTAATTAATTTTCACTTGCAATTTTATGAACAAAATCAAAATTTCTGAAAATGTCTATGTATATTTTGTGAGATTAATTCCAGTAAAATGTTTTCAGATTCAAAGTTGCCGCACTCTCCGGATAGTCTCATCCAGAGACTCACACCCGGGCTTCGGATGTGTTGCTTGCAGAGCACCTGGAGGAACAACCAGCGACAGACACGTGGACAGCATTCCCAGGGAAGTAGACATTTCATTTTACACTCATATTCACGACTCACTCTCGAACTTTTCACATCGTTTCTTGATCAGTAATTTTCTTATGAATTTTATGTATTCGTTACTTTCATATTATATTTATTTAGCTCTCCCTCGATTCGTAATACCGTTTACACATGATAGTTTCTAAGGAAAACGAATATATAAAATTTAACTATGCATAAAGGATGAGGCAAGAATTATTTAATTCATAAAGTTAAATAAATACAGCTTGAACAATAGCGCCCACACTTTTAATTTCAGTAAATATCAATTATCAAAATAATAATTAACTAAATTATAATGTTGCTATTGAATTATTTCTTCACTAATTCAGTTAGTTAAAATTAATAAAATATTTTGTTCAGTTTGACCCAGGTGTAAACCACCTTCATACATACACTGCCGATAGTGTATAAGAACTCCCAGTGATCAGCGACAACCACCAGGAGTAGAATCTAGCTCTCAAACGTATCTTTAGGAGCTAGAAGGAAAAAGAAAATTTATACATTGAAATGTATTATTTAATCTAATATTTATTGTAATATTTGTTTGTGAAATGATTGTATCGTATTGAACAATTTTTTATGTCAACGTTGGACTGATCTAAAGAAAGATCGAGTCCGATGTTCGATAATTCTAAAAAAGAAAAGAAAAATATGCTGGGGGGTGTTGGGATTTGTGTTTTTTATCTGCATGTTATGTTGCCTGTGTGCAATTTTTTTCGGAATTAATTTTGCGCCTCACGCAAAAATTTTTCTTGTTTAAATTCACAAATAAAATCAAATTTTTGGAAAATCGTCCACCGTCCTACGCAAATTTTTTTTTGGAAATTAAATTTCACTTGTAAATGCATGAACAAAATCAAAATTTTGATAAATTGTCCAGCGTCCCACGCAATTTTTTTTTGGAAATTAATTTCACTTGCAAATGCATGAACAAAACAAAATTTTCGAAAATTTGTCCACCGTCCCACGCAAATTTTTTTTTGGAAACTTGTAAATGCATAAGCCAAACCAAATTTTCGAAAAATCGTCCACCGTCCCACGCAAAATTATTTTTGAAAACGTAAATGCATGAACAAAATCAAATTTTCAAAAAATCGTTATTTTTACTTGCAAATGCATAAACAAAATAAATGTTATTTATAAATCTTTAACTACCTGTGTAATTATATTATTCATTATTGAACAGAATAGAAATTTAATGTAATATATGTACATATAGGTACGTTGGCGCCTAATACTTAATTGCTTTAAGCGAGTAAATAAAATTGTCATTAAGTTATTATGATATTAAAAATATTTGAAAGGTGTTTGTCAGAAATTTGGGTATAAAAGCTCTGTGAAACAATGTCAAAGCATCACAGTACATCCAACTGTTCTTCAATCTATTGGTCTTCCAATTTACCACAACATTTCAACATGAAATTCGTAAGTACTACTTTATTTAATATTAACTATAAACAACTAAATAACTGTTACAATCTTTAGGCAATTGTACTCTTGGCTTTTGCCGCTTGTGCCTTGGCTGGTCCAGTACCAGCAGCCCTCCTCAAGCACGTAGAGGTGCACGATGAGAACACCTACACCCTGGAGTACGAAGTAGAAGATGGAACCTTGGTGAAGGAACATGGTGTGAAAGTCGAGGGACCGGAAGGAGATGTGTGGCACCGCAGTGGACTGTTCCGGTTCACTTCTCCGGAAGGCCAGGTGTTCGAGGTGCACTACACTAGCGATGAGAATGGCTACCGGGCTGAAGGAAGCCATCTGCCCAAGGCACCCCTCCCCGAACATTGAGGAATTTATTGTGTCAATAAATTGTTATTGTTGAATTTTGTTAACGACTTTTGTACCTTGCTGTTTTATTAATAAATGTGTTTATCTAAAATTTTACTCGTGTTATTTAATCTACTCATCATCATCATCACTATAATAATCATCGTCATCGTCATCAAAGACCTGGGATTCAATCTGATAGGTTTTTATGCGGCCAAAACTACATTTAAGGTAAGCAAGTGATCAACCTGTACCATTTATTTTATCTAGTAGCAGAAATAAATTAATAGCTTGCACATAGTTATACGTATCAGACTATATTTAAAATTGCTGATTTTAATTGTTGACTTTGTTCATAGAATATACATTTTTTAACAATTCAAAAGACATTTTCTAAACACGAACCTAATCTGTTAACATTTCTTTGTTGAATAGTGGTGTTTCAAAATCTCAAAATTAGGTGCTTTAGCTGTACTAATTATTTATTATTAAATGTTTGTACATGGTGATTTAGAACGAACGGAAAAGAATGAGAATGAAATTAGAAAAAAATAATAAACTTTTGAGAGAAACTCAATAATATAAAATCTGTTGCAGACACCACAATAGTTCCCGTCATAGATTTCTTATCAAATGATACAGGAACACCACTATCAACAAACGCTCATCCCTTCAAAAAATTTAGTTTTCACTTATGACACATGTCAAAAATAGACATTTTTCAAGCGTTGTTTTATAATTTTAAAAAGCACAGGTTTTAAACGAAAATATCAAAATATAATTTTATTTAACGTGTTGTAATTCTTAAATGGAGACAGTAAGAGAAAAATGTTTCATACAATAATTGTAGATAATATTTGAAACATTATTATAATAACAAAAATTGTCATTAAACCTAATTTACTGAGATATTTCAAAATAACTTGACAGGGCTTCAAGTAAACTACCACTTCCAGTTATTGGATTATCCACTGAACTCACTACCGAATTTTTAGCATGATTCCTATACCTCCCTTACAGGCGTGAGGTAAAAAGGTACAGCAAATTAAAATTGAATTAATTAAATAGAAATTGGGTTGAACAATGTTTAGTTCAAAAAATAATAGTAACGTGTTATCATAAAAGTTACGTCTATTTAAATTTTTCTTTTATTGCTCAAAAATTGCTGTCCACATTGTTGAGAATCACTTATGAACAAAAACACAACTAGAAAACAAGATGCCGTTAAAATTCATTTAAATAACACTTCACCGAACGTTTTGAATCATCTGTATTATGAGTATTAAAACCCTATAATAATTATTGCTGATTAATTAACAACTTTTGTACGATAATTTTTCTAATATATTAAATTATATTTAATCTAAAGTAATGACTTAATAATTAAGAAATTATTAATATTATTAAACATAGTAATTGTATTCAAAGGCAATTATTATCAATTATCAAATAATTATAATTCAATTAAATTAATTATTTTTTGACGGTTGACTATTAGAAGAAGCAGGACATAAAATTATGCCCAAAAAATACTAAATAACAAAATTTTAACTAAAGATACAAAAATGAGAATTTACCAAACCATAATATGATGCTGTTGAATCTATGCCAATGATAAAAAAAATAAAGAAAATTTAAGAATAATGCAACGTAAAAGAATATGCACAATATTAGAAATTGTATACAGAATAAGAATGAATTATGAAATAGAACAAGCGTTGCAAAGAGAAGACATAGTGAAAAAAATCAAGCAAGAGAGAGTCAGATGGCCTGGACATATTGAAGAGCAGAAGAAAAGGATCAGTAGTAGAATGGAGACCAGGAGGACGAAAAAGACGAGGTAGACTCAGACTAACATAACTAAAGGTAATAGAAGAATATTTAAAAGCAGCAACAAAAAATATATACAAAAATGAAAGTTTAACGATGAGACTATGACAATGATAAATAAAAATGTAGAAAGAAAATTTAACAAAAAATAATAAGAACAATATTAGCACCAATAAAGATATCGGAAAATGAATACAGAATAAAAATGAACTATGAAATAGAACGTTGGAAGATGACGACAATGAAAAAGTTCAAGCAATAAAGAATCAGATGGTTTGAAAAGCACAAGAAAAGGAAGCAATTAAGTCAGTTGGAGAATAGACACCAAGAGGAAGAAGAAGATTTAAAAGCAGCAGGTATTAAAATTTGTTAAAGTAAAATCAAGAATAGAAAGATAAACCAATGAATGAATACAGAATAAAAATGAACTATGAAATAGAACGTTGGAAGATGAAGAGATAATGAAAAAGTTCAAGCAATAAAGAATCAGATGGCCTGAATATATATGAAGAGCACAAGAATAGTCAGTTGTAGAATAGACACCAAGAGGAAGCAGAAGATTTAAAAGCAGCAGGTATTAAAATCTGTCAAAGTAAAACCAAGAACAGGAAGATAAACCAAAGAATAAAAAACATATATAACATTGAATAACTATGATTTATTTCAACAAAACATCTTAAGCTTTAACAGGTACAGGTAAATGGTTTCCTTCAGCCTTGAATCCATTCTCATCAGCGGTGTAGTGGACCTCCACTAATTCACCTTCAGGAGATGTGTACTTGTAGAATCCAACACGACGGAAGAACACTTCTCCTTCGGGTCCCTCAACCTTCTCGGCATGCTCCTTCACCAAGGTTCCGTCAGCGAGTTCGAACTCCAGGTTGTAACCGTGTTCATCATGGAACTGCTCGTGCTTAAGAAGAGGAACGGAGGTGGTCAACGGCCCGGCTAGAGCCATGGCGATGCAGAAGACAGCGAAGACAATAACCTATGAAGATGATGATTTATATTGTATGATTGTTCAAAATATAATAAGAATTTTAAAATTGTTTTATTAATGTAATAATATAAATTGTACTTACGAGTTTCATGTTGAAATTGGTTGAGGATCACTTGACGAACACTAGAAGAAATGTACGAACAAATCGAATTGATGCCTTCTTCAAAAAATCCATGGCTTTTATACTAAATTTTACCAAAAATTTTAATGTTTTCAGTGCCTAAAGCATCGATTGAAAATGAGATAATTGTCAAGTAAAATGTATAATATTTAAATGAACACGTATATAATGATAATTATGAAAACGAATCTTAGGAAAACACAAAAGAATGTAATGTTTCGCTTTCTAATTTTTTCCCGGTGCAAATTGAATTTAGTCATCGAAATGAAAAAGAATGGTTGTACTTGTAGTGAAAATTACGCGAAATAAAAAAGTCATTTTTACGTAATTAAAAAGACTTTTCTTTTCGATTATATTATTGTTAATGTGTAGTGTTCTATATTTATTTAGTTAATCAAAGCTTGATCTGAAAAATGTTTTATTGATTACTTCGGAGATAAATAATGTTTCAAACAGACAGTCTCAAATATATGTTGATCAAAGAATTAATCCAGCTTTATTAAGAGATGTTTAAAGTTTAATAATGCAGAAGTACCAACAGCTTTTGATTTTACAAATTGTCTCTTGAATTTAATTTGTATGAATACGTATAAAAAAATAGTCTAATGTAGCAACCAGAACCTCTCTCGCAAACAACTTATAAATTGTCCAAATAAAAAAAATCTGATGTGTCCAGCACAAAACCTCCCGCCCAATACAACTCTTAAACGGTACAAAATAGTATTTGAAGATACATAAAAATATCTACTTGATTCTTTATTTATATTTAAGAAATTTAATTATCTTTCGTATATTCACTTATTTTTTTGACAAACAAATAGCTCCGTGGTAACGTGTCGGACTGTGGATCGTGAGATCCTCAATTCGAATCCCACTGCCGACAGTTACGGTTACAAATTTAAATTTACCCCTGTGGTTCCCCCTCCACTAACATCTTTGGGGGCTATGATTTGACGGCTGGTAACCGCACTTCATACGAAAAAAATATATCATTTACCGAGATCTGCGTAAGCAGAGTGCCACACCCGTAATGGGTAAAAGGCGTGATGATGATATATATATATATTTTTTATACATTTCACTAAGAAAAGAGCTTCTCAATAACAATGACATGTGTCACATTTCGTAAAAATTTAAAATTTTTTAAGTATCCATGGTGTACATGGAATGCAAGATTTATGAAATTTAATTTCTTTATATTTTATTATCTAAAAATTTATTGAAAAATCAAAACAGATATAAAATTAAATATTCTACAATTTTCAAAATAACATAACTGTTAATGGTTTCTAGGGGTCTGCTACTTCCGGTTGACCAATTTTATCCAAAATCTAATCAGCTCTTCATTTAAATATAGGAATCAAAAATACACAAAATTGTATTTTTTGGTATTATAGTATTATTGAGTTATGCGAGACAAAAAAATCGGCACAAACCACACACACACACACACACACACACACACACACACACACACACACACACACACACACATACCTACACATATACAT
Organism: Poecilus cupreus; assembly: GCA_963942605.1. Classification (NCBI taxonomy): domain Eukaryota; kingdom Metazoa; phylum Arthropoda; class Insecta; order Coleoptera; family Carabidae; genus Poecilus; species Poecilus cupreus. Next base: position 300,425 of record OZ012719.1, read on the forward strand.
ACATACATACATACATACATATATACATACATACATACATACATACAGACATCAAGGCGAAAATAGTAAAATTGTATTGCAGGAACGCTAAAACGTACTTATTCATTGAAAATTCACTACCCAATTTTTTGACCAAAAAAATACCTCCCTTCTCAGAGCTAGGCGGGAGATAAAATAGCATGAAATCTCTATACGCTATATTTCAATTCTACACCCGGTATGAACGGGAAGTAAAAATGTATTTTTCTTTCAGAAAAGTAAAGCAAAGTCTCTTAATAAAATTTAAAAGACTCTTAGATAAAATTCTATAAATATTTATAAAGTTAATTTGTAAAACTATTGTGTGAATAATTCCCAAGATATACTTATATTAAACTATTTAAAAATAATTGTACAATAATTTGAAACGAAGTATTTAAATAAATATTTACAGAACTTAATCAAAAATATTTTATAATTTGACTATTAATTAGTTCTGAAAGTTTTTCAACTTATAAAGTATTTTAAAATAACAACTTAATAACTTGCAAACTAAAACATTCATTTTAAATAATTTGTAGTGCCAAATCCGTTTGTTAAAAACGTCTGCATAATTTTGTGTGTACAAAATACAACAACAATTCATATTATGAATCATTTAGCACAAATCTCAACGCAGCCAAAGTAGTAACTAAATTCCATCCTTTTCTAACTCATCTCCAGCCAATAGCATCCTTCCTCTTCTGGCTGAGAAATATCAGAAGTAACGGTGTTACTTATACAGTATGTTCTTATGGTTGATTTTACCTCTGAGGTAAGACTGTACAGTTACCTGAGAGTTACCTTTCCACTTAGTGTGCGGACTGTGTCGGAGAGTAGATGTAGATGGTTAGTGTTAGTGTTGTTTGTAATATTTGTGAGATTAGAATGATTAAATAATTAGTTATCTGTGATAGAATCAACACGAAAGGTAAGAACAAAGATTTGTTGTTAATTTTCGGGGGGGTTTGATAGTTTAATGTGTTTTTCTGTTATTCAAATGACTTGAAATAAGTCGAGGCCCAGTAAAGAATGTGGAAGGCGTGCGTGTATGTGGAGTAACACTTTAGTTATGTCAGATTTCACATGGTAATAAGTTCCGCAAATTGTGCAATGGCTTTGTTTGTTTTTAAAGCAGATTTATGCGGAAGCCGTCTTGTGTTTTAATTGTTAAATATTAGTAGGTACCTAATACTAACAAGTACAAGGAAAGAATTTATAAAGCAACCTTTCGAAAAGTGGTTGACATTTAGAATGTCATTGCATCTGAAAATTTGTTCATTACAATTCTTTATCAGAACATAAAATGTTTATTATTTGATTAATTTGATTTATAATGTAAATAATACACAATTGTGTAGTAGCTGAAAATAGAGTGCAATAAAAGTATTATTCACCCGGACCCACTCTTATTTTTAGTTCAACTTAAATAGGCCCAATTATTAGCTTCTGAAGCTAATATTTTAACTTAAAATATATAGGAGGTATACGAGATATACCATAAGATATATTCAAACATTAATATAAAAAAAATACAGTAAAATTGATGAGTTCATTGCCTGATTTAGCATTGAAATCACCACAAATATATTACGACTAACCCTACTTTTTAAAATCAAATATTTTTTATTTCAAACAAACAATGGATTAATTTTGACATTTTAGAAAATAATAATACTTAAACAGTTACTATTGAGTACAATAAAATATAACGAGTGCAAAATTGAAATTTGGAACATAGTGATTTCAATTCTAGTTTTTGATATTGCTGTAAATTACCTATTTACTTTACAGCAAAAGTGTAAATACAAAAGTTATTTAGAATTTGAAATGCATGCAATAAGGCCCATTTATGCCCGATATTATAAAGAAATTTAAACTCGAGTTAAATTTACTAAATTTATATCAAGTTATCCAAAAAATGACAATCAAATCTTTGGCAGTAATGTTAAGTAAGTCATAAAATAATTTGAAATTATGTGCACTTATTAAAAACCAAACAAAAACAAATAAATTTACTTTAAAAGTAAATTTAAGTGACAGTAAAATTTCTTTATAATATCGGGAATTAGTTAACTAAATATTAATATTTCACGATATATCAATCAAATTTAAATCAATATTTATTAGGAAAATTGTAACACGACCATGGAAAATTGTTCTTCTGAATAGAAGACTCTGGATGAATTTATTTTTTTTGGCAGAGATTGTTTTTCTGAGATTACTTAAAATATATTTTGTTTACAATAAAATGCTAACATATTGTCAACATATTTTAAAACAGCTCATTGTAAAGAAAACAAAATGTACAGAAGTAAAGAAGTATAGTATCATTAATTAGGAATAGTTGTGTACTAATTAATTTAGTAGTTATTAACTAAAAGGATTTTTGAAAATTAATTTGGTATGTTTTGAAAATTCCAAATATTACTAATAATAATAATTTAGCAATAAAAATAAATCATTACTCAGCATAAATTCATGTAATTATTATTGTGCATTAAATAGTTTCTAATCACAGGTATTTTCTATTCTTATAAATATTTTTTAATTACCTTGTACAAGACGGAAATCTAAAAACTAAATGTCAAAGAGACGAACAACCTTTTTACATCTTGTAATTATAATTATAATTAACAAATACATTTCTTTCTCAGTTTCTCAGGCTTCATTCTTTACAAGTTAGTTTTATTCTAACTTATATTATTTAGAAAAGCCTGGTCACACGTTATACTTTGTTAAATGCATCAAGAGGTAGATGATTTCTTACTTTTTAATTGCTGCAAGTTTGTGGAAATATTTTAATATGAAACAAGCAGATATAAATTCCTTTGCTTTGAGCTTTTATGGAGAAACGAGAAGTTTAGAAAACCGTCAAAATCTTTTGCTGTATTTCGGAAGATCAGTACAAACTTAAATCTAACTGTAATACATTCCTTTCATTCTTAATAAATTCATGAATTAAACAGCTTCCTTTTCCTTTTAATTCTATAATAAATTAACACATTTGTTTAGTTTTATTTTATTATTGCAATTCTCAGATGCAAGGCGCTACGCTACTACTCGTAGGGCTCCTCTGGTGCTCCGCCCTAGCCCAGGTGGTCAACAGGGCCCCACATTTCGTTCCGGGTACCGGAGATTTAAGCAAGTTCAGCTTAAGTGAAAATACACCTGTAGGAACTCCCGTATATCAACTCAAAGGTAAATAAATGTTGTCTTATTGTCTTATCGAAAATACTTTCTTCTTGATTGTGATTGTTGTGAAGGTCTATTAGTTTGTTTTGTACCGCTGAGTGTACTTTCAAATTTTACAATGACATTGAAGCACCGAAAGGTGGGCTAGTAATGAAATATTTGGTTCGAGGGGAATTGTAATATTATAAATAGAATTTCGAATTAACATATTTATATATTTATATATCGATGCTAATAGGTTGTATTATTGTGTGTTCAATACAGTAACGAAGATGATGGTTGTACGATAATATGCAATCGTTAAAGGTTTATCCAGCTGTTTAGAAGTACATCAAATGTAAAGCAAATTAAAATTATAAATGTACTTACCTGTGGTGTTTTCATACTGCACCCTGAATTGCTGTGTCATCTGGAATTGAAGTCTGTAACAAAATAAAAATTGATATTAATATATCATCATACTATTTACCCATTTCTGGGCGTGGCACTCTGTGCTTACAGCAGATCTTAATACAGAAGTGCGGTTACCAGCCGTCAAATCACGACTTCCAGAGATAGCAGCAAATTTAATTTCGATAATTTAACTCCAATATAATGTAAACCATAAAGAAAAAATTAGTTATTTACTTTACAAGTGGGCAAAGTAAGGAATTACCCACGAGAAAAATTATAGCACACAAAGCCGAAAGCTGAGTGTGATAATTTAATCGAGTGGGTAATTTCACTTTGCCTACGTGTGAAGTATAACGTTTTATCCAACACTTCTTAATAAATGAAAAATTTATTAAAGAAATATTATTGGACAGTGACATATGCATTAAATTTTTAAATTAAAATGTCAATCGAAGTAGTTACCAAGGTGTTGTGTGTTATTATTAATGTTATAAATTAAAAAAAAATACTCACTAGTGACTTTCCTCAAAATTATACTCACTAGTGGGTAATCTGTTACCTTCCTTGTTTAAAATCGTCATAGTTATAGAGCATTTTGAGTAAACAATTTTATCGTTTTGATAAATAGGAAAGTAACTTTTTGCAAGTGATAAAATATTAGTTACCTTTCTCTTATTATTTACTACACTATAACAATTTAGTATTACAATTGACGATCTGCCAAAATTAATTATTGACATTTTAGTTTTCATTAAAAAACTCGAGTTTATTCTAAAAACTATCAGAAAATAGTAAAAACAATTGACGATCGCACGAATATAATTTTTGACATTTTTGTTCAACCCTCCTCTTTGAGCCCTTTAATTTGATACCAAACTCGATATGGTTTGGACAATTCCGATTATTATGTTCGCCTGTATTATAATCACTTGTTTATGAGCTTAGAAGCCATAAAATAGTTCTTTATGTACTGATTTACAATGATAAAGTAAAAAGGTCTATTATCGGTATGATTTCGTTGTCAGTATTGAGAACATTAATGTGTATGTGTTTTGCTTTTGTATGTACGATATTATCTAAATCTTAACCAATATAACTTATCTATTTCTCTTCTCATCTTCAAAAACTGCTGCTAAATAAAATCCTAAGCCATGATTTCCTAAAAACTGTTGCTAATCCCTACCGGCACCGTCAAAGACAAATCTTTTAAGGGTAAACTGAAACGTCGGTTATGCAAGAATACTGAGATTTCGAGTATTTTTTACACATTAAAAAGATTGTTTATTGCTACAGGTGTAGACCCAGAAGGCAGCGCGTTACACTACTCAATCTCCGGCCAATACTTCACCGTCGACCGCTCCAGCGGGGTAGTCACCCTCCGCCAACCCCTCGACAGAGAGTCACAAGACATCATCGAAGTCATCGTGTCCATCACTGACCAAAGCCCTAGCGGTAGTGCCGAACCTAACACAGTGTCTTTACGACGAGAGATCACAGTTTTAGATGAGAACGACAACCCCCCGGTGTTTCACAACCGACCGTACAGCGCCAATGTTAGCGAAGCTTCTCCAGCGGGCACCAACCTGGTGCTGGTGAATGATATCATCGTCACGGATCGGGATGGAGGGGTTAATGGGGATGTTGTGGTTGGGTGTTTCGTGGAGCCGAGTATGAAAGAGGTTAATGATGTTTGCGAGGCGTTCAATGTTTGGACAGAGAAGGTATTTGGTCTTTTATTATATATAAATATTTTTGTAAATGTTAATAGCAAAACGTGTAGAACACATCAAATTATTATATATTTTCTGTTTGTTTTAGGTATCAGAAGGAACATTTCGAGTTCACATATCCCTTTTAAAACAACTAGACTTCGAAACCCGCTCAGCATACATCCTAACTTTAAAAGCTAGTGACAGTGCTCTTCTTCCTTTAACAGCTTTTGCCAGCGTGGCAATTGATGTGCTGGACGTTCAAGATCAACCCCCAGTGTTTTTAAACTCACCGTATTCTGCTACTATTGCTGAAAACACTGCTCCAGTAAGACACAACAATTTTCAACTGTAAATTTAAAGTAAACAATGTTAAAAATTGTAGGATACTTCAGTAATGTCAATAAAAGCAAGAGATGGTGATACAGGCAGCCCAAGACCTATATTGTTAACTCTAGAAGATGATGATTTAGGGTACTTTAAATTGGTGTCGAAGAAACATGATGGCGAAGGAGTTTTAGTTACTTCTGATGTTCCGCTGGATCGAGAAAACGAAAATGTTCTGCAGAATGGAGGGATCTACACATTTACTGTTAAGGTAACTCTTCCATCTTTTCTGGGTTTGGGTTCACCCAGCTAAACTAGTTGGTTGCTTTAAAAAGTAGATACAGTAAATTTAACCAGAGAACAAAATTTCCAAATCCCACTTTTTGGCCTTTTTTCATCCCATTAATAAATGAGTCTTGCAGATATTTCCATAATTTAATTCAGTAGCAATATTTTTGCAACTAATCTTTAAATAATTTTAGCTCAAAAACTAAACGATTTAGGAAAAAATTTGTTGTTCTATCACTGGTTAAATTATTTATTTATGGTACACTCTGAATATTTGTTACTCCTTTAGGCAACGGAATTAATAAACGACGAAGTACCAGCAGAGTTTACAACCTCTCAAATAACAATTGTAATAACAGACGTTGATGACCAAGTACCAAAGTTCAACAAAGAGGAATTTGAAATTTCAGTCTCTGAAGATATCAGTAAAGATACACATCTCCCAGGGTTAACTATGACTGTAACAGACGACGATCTAGGAGCTAATAGTCGATATAACTTATCACTGGTTAATGTACAAAATAGCCAAGGAGTTTTTGCAGTTTCTCCAACTCAAGGAGAAGGGAGAACACCTGTAGTAATCAAAGTTTTAGACAACTCCAAATTGGATTATGATGTAGATGATATTTCAAAACGTACATTGATATTTGATGTTGTAGCAAGTGTTAAAAACGAAGAAGTAGCCAAAGCAAGAGTGACTGTCCATGTATTGGATGCAAACGACCATAGTCCACAATTTCCTAAATCTAGTTACAGGTTTCATGTTCCTGAAAATTCAGGAATTGGTCATTATATAGCTAGCATCTCTGCAACAGATTTAGATAGCGGAGAATTCGGACAATTAACTTATACTTTAAGAGGGTTTGGAGCGGAAACCTTCGCGACTGATTTAAAAAAAGGAGGGCTGAAAGTAGCGAAAAAGCTTGACTATGAAACGCAGAAATCTTACTCGTTAACGTTAGAAGCGAAAGACGGAGGAGGAAAACTAACTAACGTCAATGTCTTCGTCGAAGTGGATGATGTTAACGACAATGCACCAGTGTTCGAATTGACGGAGTATTCTAGGATAATAAGGGATGGAGCTACTAGTTTTGATCCGCAGTTTTTTGTGAGGGCTTCAGATGTAGATGGGCCGGATCAAGGAGGAGGAAAGGTTTATTATTCGATTGAATCTACGAATAGTATTTCGGATACTGATGATAGTCATGTATTTTCTGTTGATGAAGAAACTGGGGAGATTAAAATTGAAAAGCCAGTTAATTCCATGGATACGCCCAGAGGGCAGTATGAGCTTATTGTTAAAGCAACGGATGCTGGTAAGTACACTCAAACGAAAATATACACGAACCAGAAAATATCAACTTAGCAATTAATTTCACATAACATGATTTATACAAGAACATATAAACTAAATGATAGTGGATGTACATTCATATCATTTCCGGTTTACTAGTAACTAATATTAACTTTGAAATTTCAAATAGAATAGATATACTATATTTTTTATAAATTTAAAAAAATGTATTTATTTCCTGTACAAAAAGTTGATATGCCATGAAGGATGAAACTGAAGAGCAATTGAGAAGAATGATTGTGAGCGTAAATGAAGTAGGGAAAGGTTTAAATCTGTAATTGAATGTTGATAAATGTAAATGGTTGATGTTTGGAAAGAATGATTTGGTGACTGATTGTAATGTTTGTAAATTTGGTTAGTATGTTTTCGAGGGATGGAAGTATTGACCAGATGATTGAAAGGCGAGTGGCTGCAGGGTGATCTAAGTACATATGCTCGAAATGTATCTAGAGATGCTCGATTGAGCTGTGTTAATATCTACATTGATTGTTCTGAATGTTGGGTGTGGATGAAGAAGCATGAACGATGTATAATTGCTGTGGAAAATAATAGGTGTTTCAGATAAAACAACAAACCATTCTAAATATAAACACATTCACCGAACTTTCTAGTCAGAGGTTGTATTTTTATTTAATTATATTTTTAGGCAGGCCTCCCTTATCAAATGAAACTCGGGTAGTAATTCGAGTAGGCATACCAGGAAATCAAAGACCAGTCTTTAAAGGTAACTACAATAAAATACAGAACATGTTAGCTGGTCCAGCGAGTTACAAAGCAAGTGTAAAAGAAAACGCACCCCCTGGTACTGTAATTACCACTGTTGTTGCTAACGACCCAGATGGAATAGACTCCTTAATTAATTATTACATTGCTGGAGGAGACAAAGACAATTTTTTGATCAACAAAAAGTAAGAAGTGTTTCCATTAAAAAGCAACAATAATTCAATAGGTACTGATTTAGGTCCGGAGAAATCACAGTATCGTCAGATTCCCGTCTGGATTTAGACTCCGGTTTCGACCACTATGACGTCATCGTCCACGCAGTAGACTCCGGAATACCAGTCCCGGAAACCGCCACTACAACTGTCTACATAACAATTGAAGACGTCAACAATAAGCCCCCTGTTTTTACTCTACAAAATTCAACAGCATATGTTTCAGAACGCGCTCAAATTGGCGATAAAGTTCTGCAAGTTAAAGCCATAGATCCAGATTCTAATTCAAAAATAATATATGAGATTAGTGAACCGATTAGAGTTGTGGATAAAACGGGTCTTGCTTTAAGGTCGACTCAAACATATGATTATAAAAACGCGTTTAGAATTAATGAGAAAGGAGAAATATTAGTTAATCATGCTTTGGATTATAAGAGTGCCGCTGTAATAACTTTGACAATAACAGCAAAGGATGTCAATGCAGAAGTTGATCCGGAATTGCAGATCGCAAAAATGGAAGTGACTATATATGTTCAGGCATACTCAGACAATAACCCTGTGTTTTTAAATGAAGGCTGGTCTTACAGCAACCCAACAATTAGGGTTTCTATTGAAGAAGAGAAACCGATCGGAACAAAGATTTTAACGCTCAAAGCGAAAGACCCGGTTACTCATAGTCCAATTGGGAAGTTTAAAGTGATACTTTCAGATACCGATGTACTAACTATGGTTCCAAATGGAGAAGTTATTTTAACCAAACGGTTAGATTATGACACTTTAGATAATAAACAATTGTCTTTTAGTGTTGAAGCCACTAGTGAAGATGATAGAAAGTCCATTGCGAAGATTGTTGTAGAAGTTATTGACTTGAACGATAATCCTCCTATGTTCGAACAAAAAGTATTTGTTTAAAAACCAAACAATAAATATTTAAAATGTTTATAAATATTTGTATTTTTTAGGAATACAAAATAAGTATTTTGGAGTCTGTACGATACCCGGAAAATATTTTAACAGTTAAAGCAAATGATTTAGATGCAAATGAATCCTTTGAAGAAATTCAAAAAGGATTTGGAGTTGTACGATATTCCCTAGTTGGAGAAAACAGTAATATGTTCATCATCAACAATGAAACAGGAGTCATTCAAGTATGTTTACAATATCAACTAAAAACATACAAACATACATACTAATCGTCACGCTATATCCTATTCAGAAGGGTAGTACGAATCCACAATATGTCCATATTTATACATTTTTCTCTGGAATCATTCGTTCACGCAACAAACCATCAATCATACCCAACCACTTATTCCCCGGACGCCCACACAATCGTTCACCTTTAATCTCACCCGCATATGTCCAAACCACCTCAACTGACTCACTCCCACTTTTCTAACAACATGCTTCTTTATCTCACACTCACCAATCACCAATGTATTCCGGTTACGAACAATTAAAGTGCTCGCCATTTTATTTTCAAATAATGTATCATATGAATTATTTTACATTTTTTGTAAAACATATTTGATGTACTTTTCAAATTTGTAAAAAATATATAGCATATCTTTTATTAATATTTATTAGTAACAGATTTAAAATTTTCGGTACTTTATTAATATTTACAATCATTCTTCTCAATTGCTCTCCAGTTTCACCCAACACAACAATACCATCCGCATACGCTAACGCAGGCACTATACGTCCACCAATACGTACACCATCAGTTCCATTCAATGCCTTCGATAACAACACATCCATATACAAATTAAACAATCCCGTTTCTCACTAATACATTATGTTGTGCAAAACTGGCATAACATCAATTAAATATTTCAAATAATACATTTTAAATGTCTAGGTTGCTCCTAATACGACGATAGATCGCGAAAAACAATCAATTCTCAAGTTTGCAGTCATAGCAACCGATACTCCAAATGGAGGACCTCTGGCTAAAAAGACAGCAGCAGAAGTCATCGTAGAGATCTTAGATGTTAACGACAATGCCCCGAAGTTTACAGCTAAATCTTTCATTGCTGTTGTACCAGAAAATGTTAATGTACATTCTAGTGTTGTTCATTTTACTGCCTATGACCCTGACGAAGGTATTGGCGGAGAAGTCAGCTATGATATCGTCGATGAAGGGGAATCAAATGGCAAGAACAATATTCTTTAAGAGTTAAGCGAATTTCTATTTTGTATGTTTGCAGGGTTATTTGAAATCAACCACAACACAGGCCAAATTAAATCTAAAGCACCCTTAACGGGGAAAGGGAGAACTGAGCCCTATCATTTAACAGTAAGGGCCCAGGATGGTGGCGGATTATTTACTGATGTTACTCTTACGTTATATATTGGAGATATTAGCGCAAATGATGGAGTGCCATTGTTTATTAAACCAACTGTTGACCAAATTGCTTATATTTCAGAGGTAAGTACATGAATGATGTAAATTTAAAAGATTTTGGTTGTGCTACTCTTCGTCACTGAGCAAACACAGCTGTAACATTGATGTACCTGGTATGTAATATCTGAAACCTAAGTAGTATATCATTTATATACGTACTAATAACGTAATATGCATATACCATGTCGGACATCTCTTGAGAGAGCGTAAAATTATATTGTTGGTATGTCACATTGGTCTTGGATATGGTACATACCTACAATATGTATATGTTATGTTACCGTACTTATAACATATTCACAGTTAATTAGAAAGTTTTATATATTTTATTTAAAAATATAGCAAAGAAATTTTAAATATTTTATAGTATATAACAACTTTGAAATATATTTAATTTAATTTGTCGAAATGGTTATATATTTCCGTATCATAATTTATGTAAAGGAAATTGTTAATTTATAAATAAACATGTTTAAGAGATCTTACTCAAAAATGTACAAAAACAAGTATTCCATTCGTATATTCAAAGTTATTTATACCAATAGTTTTGTTATGTACCATTAACGTTACAATGTCTACATACATGGGATGTCATATCTCATAGACCGTGTTTCGGACATAGGTCCATCCATGTTATGTATATATAACGTACTCGCGACATAACTGTGTTGGCTGGGTAAGATGTTATTTCTGAATAGTATTGTAACATTTTGGATGTAGGAGATTGTTCTAATGAACAGCATTGTTTGTAGAATTCAACAATAGGATCACCAGTGTTTCAAGTGATCGCTAGTGATCCAGATGATCCTAGCTTACCCCAAGGAAAACTCACATATAAGTTACTAGATGATGGCACTGATTATCAATGGTTCAGAATAGGTACTTATTTATTTATTTATTTATTTAGTACTATAAAATATTCCTGTTTTCTATCCATTTGTCTAGATGCCCAAACAGGACTAATAACAACACGAAAACTTCTGGACAGGGAAAAGAAAGATAAATATACTTTAGTGGTAGTTGTAGCAGATAAGGGTGAACCACCCCAACAAGCAAGTCGGATTCTTCAAGTACAAGTCACTGATGTTGATGATCACAAACCACATTTTGAAAGAGGATTGGTAGGTTTATATAAAAAAAAATCGTTTCGCTGAATTAATTTGAATATATTGTTGTAGGATGATCTGCCATTAGTGTTTACAATTTTAGAAGAAGTTAGTAATGGTACAGTCATTGGAGAAATTAAGGCTATTGATGAAGACATTGATGAGAATGGTGCTATCGACTATATTATTACATGTACGTTTGATTTTATTTTGATTTTTTCTGCAGGGTGCTCTGAATACATTTGCTCGAAACGTGAATATATCTAGAGATGCTCGATTGAATGTTTATAATGGAGTACCTACATTGATGTATGGCTCTGAATGTTGGGTGTGGATGAAGAAGCATGAACGACGTATAACTGCTGTGGAAATGAGGTATTTGAGAGGAGAGTGATTGTGTCTAGATTACATTGGAGTATGGTGAGTGTGAGATTGAGAAGAATGTTGTTAAGAAAGTAGGAGTGAGTCAGTTGAGGTGGTTTGGACATGTTGAGCGAATGTCGAATGAAAGGTTGGTGAAACTAATATATGTGGGTGAGATTGAAGGTGAACGATTGTGTGGGCGTCCGAGGAATAACTGGTTGGGTATGATTGATGCTTTGTTGCGTGAACGAATGATTCCGAGTGTAAAGAATAAACGAGCATGTAGAAAGTAGGAGGTGGTGTGATCAATGGGGGAATGTCGAATGTCGAATGAAAGGTGAGATTAAGGGTGAACGATTGTGTGGGCGTCCGAGGAATAAGTGGTTGGATATGATTGATGGGCATGTATGAATGTGGATGAGGCGAAAGTGGAGGAATGTTTGGAAGAGAATGATTGTTGATTGACTGTGTTTGGGTTCGTGCTACCCCACTAAGTGGAACATAGCGTGACGTTATGTATATATGTATGTATACAATTCATTTTTGTATTATATTGTAGACGGAAATGAAGAAGGTTTATTTACAATTGAACGAACAGAAAATAACACTGGACTAATTAAAAATATAGGTCGTCTAGATCGAGAACAAATGCACCAACATCTATTGACAATCAAATGTTTTAAAGCCAACACCCGAGGTCTTCAACTGTCTCGAAAACCTTACAATCGATTGGTAATTTATTTCTTTTTATATTAACTAAATTTAACTCAAATTATTTTTAGGATCCATCAGAAATTCAGGCGTTGATTAAAGTCGAAGATATTGACGACAATTTACCTGAATTCTCAAACAACAATATAACTATAGGAGTTAGACTAAACGTCCCTGTAGATACAACTCTATTTAAAATTGAGGCAACGGATATAGATTCAAGTGCAGAAGCAATTAATTTTGAAATAATAAACGCAACTTTTAAACCATTAATAGATTTTGGCCAACAGGAAAATGCTTCAAGTGTTTTTAGACTAATTTCCGATACGGGAGAATTGCGCACTGCAAGAAGCTTACTGCAATTTGTTGATGGCGTTTTTAAACTTAACATCAGTGCTAATAACTCGGAATTTATCGGGAGAGAAAACTATATGGCTATACAAGTAAAATACTAATTAGAAAGTATTTGAATGTAGTTAATTTCAAATTGTTGTAGGTGTATATAGTGAGAGACCGAGATTTATTAAAGTTTGTCTTTAGTAAACCACCAGCAGAAGTTAGAAAAACTTTAGCAGACTTTGAAAATGATGTTCAAAAGGTTTTGAACATGCCGGATATTGCCATACATGTTTATGATACGCAGTTCTACGCTAAGAATGACAACAGTCTTGATTTTAGTTCCACCAGGTATTGATTCAACTTTCATTTGCTGTTACTTTTTGGTTATTCAAGACAACGGTTTTTTTTCTAGTTCGTGTTTCCAGTTGGTAGGCAAAGAAACCCTTAACCCTCGCGAAATGTCTAAACTTCTAGAGGACAACAAAGTAGCTGAAGGGCTAAGGGAGGTGTATAATAAGTACCACGTGACGGACGTAGCCCCATGTTCAGCTAGGGCCCTGGTAAGGGCTGATGCAACCGCTGTACAACTTTGGGTATTGGCTATAGCGTGCCTAATTGGTCTTGCAGGACTAGTAGCCAGCATTACCGTTTGCTGTATGCATTGCAGGTACTTTAAAGCACTACTAAAACTTTAATTAAGCTGTGTTTATCACCTCACGTATATTCGGTAGTGAGTTTTCAACAGATAAGTCCGTAGAACACGACTTCACTATTTTCAAAATTTAATGAAGATATCAATGTTAAATAGATATTTATGGAGTTCATGTTTCAAGATGATTAGATTTTCGAAACAATCAAACAATCCGAAATTTTATAATAAAAAAAAATGTAAAAAAAAAAACATAAAATAAATATGTTTTATTAACATATGTACTCCGAAATTCAACATTCTAAACGATAAAATCATTACAGTATATGTTTTTAAGATAGACAGTAGTTTTGCTGCATACCAAATAAAACAGTTTTGTTAAAACGAGTAATAGCAATATTTTACTATAAAATTCCAATGTTTTATTTCGTGTATAATGTGTAGAATACGTGCAAAATCGCGGATCTAGTTTCAGCGGTCACAAGCTAAAAATAGAAACATCACTCCTCAGGATTTTTCAGGCTCAGCTCTACTTTCAATCGTCTAAAGTTCGCAGGTTGCTAGATTTTATATTCGATTTTTATTGTAAATTAACTGCATTGACTGCGCAAGTCACTAATTTGATTTTGGTGGGAATTATTTTGTTAATTTGAATATATGCTATTACATTTATAGCAATTCATGCGTTGAAATATACGAGAAATCGACGTAGAAACAATGCCATCAAATTGTAACAATTTTAAAGAATATTATAATGAAACTATGGCTCATATATAAGTAAATTACAAGGAATCCAAATATTAAATCCGTTTTAAAATATCTTTCTTGGTTGTAAAGATACAGGTACCGAAAGTTGGACGAATATTGAATTTTTTCAATATAATTTCTGTCAACTTTGTCGGTCTATAAAACATATATTTCAAGAGATATCATAATAAAGATTTACAGCTAAGAGGACTAAAGTGTGCTGAATACGCTCATTAAATTAGATTTTAATTATCTCATATAGTTTTCAAGATATGGATCATCATATAAATTATGGCCACTTTTGTCCTCCTCTTCAAGTTAAAAAAATCGCAAATATTTTCAAAACTAGAGCTCGGATATGGCTAAAACTAAATTTCTTGTAGGTTTCGGGTCGAAAATAGGGGGATAGGGTATATAAATCAAAATTCTGAGAGATGAAAATTTTTGGCAAAATTCAATACTAACCCCTTGAGGTTTGACCGATTTTTGGCGATTTTGAGTCTTTTTGCTCTAAAACTTTTCTCCGTGAAGCAATTTTAATGAAAGTTTGCATACTTATGTAACTTTTTCCGCTCTATCGAATGGAGTACATGCCATAAATGTATCTCTGACCATTTTCGAGTTATGGAGCAAAATAGGTCAATTTTTGACCAATCTTTGACGTGCTGTATCTCGGGTTCTTTGAGAGATACGAAACTGCGGTTTGAAAATTTGGAGGTCTCGTAAAGAGAAGATATATGTAAATTTTCAAAAAAATTTGAGAAAAAAAATTTTTTTCGTTCGGTATAGCCGTTCATTTTTTAGACAATAATTTTTGTAGTAAATATGCTACAATTTTCGGATATAAAATGTACTGTATCTTATTGAAAATTCCTCGAGGAACTCAAATTTTTAAACAGAAGTTGAATATCTCGTTTGGTTTCTGATTTACAGTCAATTGAATTTGAACTAGTGTTGAAAATCAAGAACCGCGTAACCATTTTTCCAACTTATATGAATAAATAAATTATGCTATAATATATTTCACTCTAAATAGTTTTATATTATACAGAAAACTATAGGGAACTCAAATTTTATTTCAGAAATTAATTATCTTGTATAATTTTTGAGGTACAGGCTTTCAAAGTTGACAAACATATGTTACTCCCGAAATGTTCAACAAACCTATTCTAAATTTTAAAAAAATATATATTTTTGGTTCCTTTATTATTAAAATAATTTTTTGCCGATCTCGGTGGTACAGTGGCTATGCTAGATGCTAGATCATGATCATTTGTGATGTTCACATATTATTTAAAAATATTTTTGTTTGGAAACTGCCGCAAGTATAAAAATTGATATTTTGTTGCAGATATAAAAGGAAAACGAAGAAGTTACTATTACAAGAATCGTTACCACCAATGCCTCCAGTAAGTTATTTATCTGCAGGACCTCCAAGAGTCTATGCAGAACCTTTGTACTCTACGTAACAGTACTCAAATGTAGATTCATCAACAAATTTTAATTATACACACTGAGCTTTAATTCCAAAATATTTAAATTCCCAAGAAACATTTTCTATACAGGATGGTGAATGAAGGACACACCATAGCGTATTCAATAGTATTTTTGAAATGTTCAATTATTGGCTTCTCTAATTATTTTACAACACAAAAGTTAAATAGTTTATTCTAGAGGAAAATTTTCTGATATTAATATTTATAATTTTACTCTATCTGGAATCGGAAAAATGACGAAAATGTTTATTGGTAATTTTCTTGAAGTCATCAGTACAATGAAATACAAAATAAATGTGATATTAATTGAGAGTTTATTTTATTTAATACATTTTTGTCGCGCATTATCTTGACCATAAATTATTTCAGTATATCTAATTGTTCTTGCAAATTATAATTTGTTTATGAAGACACTTGAAATCAAACAATGATGACAGAAAAAACAATAACTTTCAATTGGTACATTTGTTGACGATTAAAAAAAAATTACCAGTAAACATATCCATCATTTTTACCGCCTACCTATAAGTAGAGTTATTGTTTTTGGTCAAAAAATTGGGTATAGTGAGTTTTCAATAAATAAACACCATGATGGCTATATATACGTACGTATGTATGTATGTATGTATGTATGTATGTATGAATGTATGTATGTATGAATGTATGTATGTATGTATGTATGTGTGTGTGTGTGTGTGTGTGTGTGTGTGTGTGTGTGTGTGTGTGTGTGTGTGTGTGTGTGTGTGTGTGTGTGTGTGTGTGTGTGTGTGTGTGTGTGTGTGTGGTCTGTGGCAATTTTTTCGTCTCGCACAACTCAAATACTATATTACAAAAAATACAATTTTGTGTATTTTGTTTCTTATATTTATATGAAGAGCTGATTAAATTTTGGATAAAATTAGTCAACCGGAAGTAGCAGTTCACTAGAAGCCTTTAACAGTTTTCCTCAAAAAAAAACACAGTTAAATTAAATTTTTCAATTTATGTTATTCTGAAAATTGTAGATCATTTAATATTACATCTGTTTTGATTACACTAAATTTATTAATTTTCATAAGAATTAGAGATAATCAAATATAAAGAAATTTAATTTCTTAAATCTTGCGTTCCATATACACCATGGAAACACTTACTATTTCTTTTTTGATGTCAAATAATTTAAGAAGCCGATAATTGGATATTTCAAAAATGGTATTGAAAAGTCTATGGTACGTCCTTTAATTCACCATCCTCTATATTAAATTATGAGGAACAGTGTGTTGTAAAAATGTAAATTATTCGCGCCAAATGATCATTATAAATGATGTAAATATTTTATATTTTTAGTTTTTATTAAATATTTTTATATAACAAATATATAATTATCATATTAAGCATAACATTCCTTTAAAGTATTTGTATATAAAATATATAATGTACAAGTTTTATATAATAAAATAAACATTATTTTAACTAGTCAACATCGCTGAAATAATAATTAAAATAATAATAAAAATGCAGTCAAAATCACAAGCATATAAGTAGTAGACGTATTTAATTTTGTACGTGACACAGGCTAAAAATATAAATTAGAGTAAAATGCCAAATATCACACGATAAAACAAATAAAAATCACACTTAAAACATTTTTTATGATATGCATCACAGCACCATATAAATATTATTCATGTAAAAATGAAAAATCTAGTTGCTCATTTACAATACTTTTATAATTCATGAAACTCTCATGAGTCTTTTCCTGCAGCCTGAAAGTTAAACAAAATTATTTCACAGCCTAAATATTTTATAACAATACTTACTCATGTCTCAAACTCAAATTATAGTTGATCATATCTGAAGTGGGTTCGCCAATAGCAAAGTTAGGCACTCGAATAGTAATCTTTTTAGGTAACTCTAAACTCGTCGCCATTTTACTGACATTATTGATGTTCTCATTGACTGGTAGAGATTTCGACTGAATATTATTTATTTCTTTCTTATTCGACTTCATTTCTAAAGAGTTTTGAGCATCGTGAGCAGAATGGAACGAACAATTCGATTCCAGACTAGAATTATTCCTTGAAGTGTCCCCTAGGATAAAATGAAGAGGCTTCTCTAATGTTATAGGAGTACCGAAGTCTTCTAGGCTTTTATTGGGATCACCAAGCAAGAAATTCGGTTTAGGTGATTCAGATTCCGACTTTGGTTTCGATTTTTGTTTAATTGTGAAATCCCAAATTTTGGCCTGGCGGTTTAAGTGGTCCGTTATTAATTCGTTTCGGAATTTTTCGATGTGTTCGACGGCAGAGTTTAACGGGGAAGACATTTTTTCTAACTCCAAGTCGATATCCACAATCATTCTACAAATTTTATATCATTTTTAAAACGTATTTCATTTATTATTTTATGATGTACTGTATTATAAAGCAACTATTATTGAACCTCTAGTGGTAAAGAAACTTTACCTTTTACGGGCTGTTATATGACAACCATAGTAACATACATATTTATTATGTATGTTTTCACAGATTATTGAAATCTAATACTACTGGAACGCTAATTGATATTGAAAATGCGAACCGAAAGAAATAGCTAGTTAGACGATTATTGAATTTTTTCGATATAATTTTTGTCAACTTTGACTGTCTATAAAACATGTGTTTCAAGTGTTATCGTAATAAAAATTTACAGGTAAGAGGTTTCAGCGGTTACAAGCTAAAAATAGAAACACCATTTTTCAGGTTCAGCTTTACTTTCAATCGCCTAAAAGATCGCAGGCTGCTAGATTTTATATTTCACTTTAATAGTAAATTAAGTGCATCGACTGCGCAAGTCACTAATTTGATTTTGGTGGGAAATATTTTGTTAATTTGAATGTATGCTATTAAATTTATAGCAATTCATGCGTTGAAATATACGACTAATCGACGTAGATACAATGCCATCAAATTGTAATAATTTAAAAAAATATTACAATGAAACTATGCCTCGTATATAAGTAAAGTACAAGGAATCCAAATTTTAAATCCGTTTTAAAATATCTTTCTTGGTTGTAAAGATACAGGTTCCGAAAGTTGGACGATTATTGAATTTTTTCGATATAATTTCTGTCAACTTTGACGGTTTATAAAACATATATTTTAAGAGATATCATAATAAAAATTTACAGCTAATAGAACTAAAGTGTGCTGAATACACTCCTTAAATCAGATTTTAATTATCTCTTTTAGTTTTTAAGATATCGTCCATCATATAATTTATACTCACTTTTGCCCTCGTTTTCAAGTTCAAAAAATCGCAATTTTTTTCAAAATTAAGACTCAGATATGGCTGAAACTAAATTTTTTGTAAGTTTAGGGTCGCAAATAGGGGGATAGGGTATATAAATCAAAATTCTGAGAGATGAAAATTTTTTGCAAAATTTCAATACTAACCCCTTGAGTTTTCACCGATTTTTAGCGATTTTCAGACTTTTTGCTCTAAAACTTTTCTCCGTGGAGCAATTTTAATGAAAGTTTGCATACTTATGTAACTTTTTCCGCTCTATCGAATGGAGTACATGCCATAAATGTATCTCTGACCATTTTCGAGTTATGGAGCAAAATAGGTCAATTTTTGACCAATATTTGACGGGCTGTATCTCGGGTTCTATAAGAGATACGAAACTGCGGTTTGAAAATTTGGAGGTCTCGTGAAAAGAAGATTTTATATCTAAATTATCAAAAAAATTTGAAAAAAAAATTTTTTTTCGTTTGGTATAGTCGTTCATTTTTCAGACAATAATTTTTCTATTAAATATGTTACAATTTTCGGATATAAAATGTACTGTATCTTATTGAAAATACCCTGAGGAACTCAAATTTTCAAACAGAAGTTGAATATCACGTTTGGTTTCTGAATTACAGTCAATTGAATTTGAACTAGTGTTGAGAATCAAGAACCGCGTAACCATTTTTCCAACTTATATGAATAAATAAATTATGCTGCAATATATTTTACTCTAAATAGCTTTATATTATACAGAAAATTATAGGGAACCCAAATTTTATCTCAGAAATTAATTATCTTTTATAATTTTTGAGGTATAGTCTTTCAAAGTTGACAAAAATATATTACTCCCGAAATGTTCAACAAACCTATTCTAAATTTAAAAATAAAATATTTTGAGTGTTGAGAATAAAGAACCGAATGAAATAGCTAGTTGTTGGGTCATCTGTCTTTGTTAACATAGCAATCGTTCAAATAAAATATATTTTTCTTACACTAATGTAAGTAACTAATTTTCAGTCTGCGTTCGTTAATTGTTTGTTTGGACAGACTCGAAATTAGTTACATTAGTTTAGAAGCATAGTTATTACGATTAAAAAAGTTAATTTTATTTTTCTTGGTTTTTTCAGTTTCTGTTTTCACTGATTCAATTGTTAAAAAGTTTTTATCGCTAACTCTACAAGTTAGCGTTCCAGTATTACTATATTTCAGTGATTTCCATCGAATAATTGAATATAATTATTACTATAACAAATGTAATACATACTGCAATGACGTCCTAAAATTTTTATCTCTCAACAGCTGATCTCGACATTTCAAAACCTTATACACAATTTTCGCCATATTTTTACAACTTTCAGGTTTAGTTCTTTTCTCTTTCGACCTTGTCCTGATAGCATGGTAACAATCTATGGCTTCATCCAATCTGTAACACAAATATTACAATCTCCAATCGAAACTCAAAGGTATTTTCAATATTTTCACGTACAGTTTATTCAAATCATGGTCGTTATATTTAGAGTAATCCTTATTGAAAGACACACTCAATCCTGAAGCTCTCCTATAAGCTGACTCATGTCGAATAGAAATATGATTACAACCCTCGTGCAGTTTATCAGTTTTATTTGTAATAGCATTGAAAGAATTTATCCAATGGTTAGCATTTTGACTGTAGTTTTTCAAATACTGTTTAAAGTCAAAATCCAGCAATTCTTTGCTAAGATCTTTTTGAGCGATGAGTTTTTCGATGTTGATGTTCATTGTTCTGCATTTGTGGCTTGTTTGGTCGCAGATTTTTAAAATATGTTTGATTCGTAAACTACAGGCTTCTAAGATAGTGTTGTAGATGTTGTTTTCAGTGAAGATGAAGTAGAGTGAGTGAGCGTAAGAACGTTTTTGAAAATAATATGGTAAGCTTGGAGATGCATCTTGTAACATTTTTTCTACTAGATCTGGGATATAATTTGGTTTGATGTCCAGGATGAGTATTTCGGATTTTTTGAAGACGTATAACATTGGTTGACTGTACGTCTAAAATTAATATATTTTAATATAATAATACTGGAGCGCTAATTGTTGTTAAAAATTTGAGACGAAAGAGATAGCCAGTCGTTGGGCCAACTGTCTTTCTTGTACAGTCCTCTTACAAAGTTGATAAGAAATTAACACTCAATGATTTTGAAATAAAATTAATTATTATTAAATATTATTTATAACTTTTGGACAAAACTGTGCAACATGAGTTCACATAAAAACAAGTGTTAGATAAAGAAGGGTAGCCCTATAACATTCATCATTCAATTATTTTGAAATACAATGTTTAATATAATAGAAACTGAAAAGTGAAAAATAAAATAAACTTTTTAGTCTTAATATCTAAACTCCTAAACTAATGTAAGTAACTAATTTTGAATCGGCGTTCGTTGATTGTTTGTTTGGTACAGGCTCAAAATTAGTTACATACTTACATTACGTTAATTAAGAGTTTATTTTATTTTTCACATTTCAGTTTCTTTTTTCGTCGGCTATATTTTTTGTTCCACATTTTTTAAAAATTTTTTGTGGAATTTTTTCAAATGGTACCAACTTTGAGGTATACCCAATTCTATATAAAAAAATAATAATTGAAATCGGATAATCCAATACAAAGCTATGCGTGGTAAAAATTCAGAGGGTGAATAAGCAATCAACTCCTACTTTGCTATCCTTAAAAGGTGGAATTTTTTTTCAAATTTAAATGAGACTAACTTTGAGATATATCCTATTCAGTACAATAGAATAATCAAAATCGGACTACTCTGTAAAAAGTTATGCGTGGTCATATATAAAAAAATACGCGTCGACTTTAAAAACTCTTCCTTTTTTCATCGGTTAAAAATTAAATAATACATTATTATTATGAAATATTATATACCACTTTTGGACAAGACTCTACAACATGTTTTTACATACAAAAAAATGTTAGACAAAGAAAGCTGGCCCTATGATATCTATGTGTATTATGCTTGTTTGTTGATTACTGCTTTCATAAAAGCATACGAGTTAGCGTTCCAGTATTAATATATTTCAGTGATTTTAAATTAAACTTTACAGAGCTGAATCTCAAATATTAAATTAGATAATTCAATTAGGTTTCAAACATTTGAATCTTCATGTTTTTCTAATATAAAATAAGTATTAATTGTAATTTGTTTTAATTACCTCATCATAGAATTGAGTCGCCAATCCATCGAGCTCAATGTGCTCACACATATGACTCACCAAAATTTGATCACTTTTCTTAATTTTCGTGTCTCGCTCAATCCATTTTTGCACTGTTTCAACTCTAGTGCAATCATCAACCTCATAGCTATAGAACTCACAAGTATACACTGAAAATACTGTAATAATTTTTTTCTCCAACAAATTCTTTAAACTTGTAAATATGGCCAGTTTATTGTCCGAACTGTCAGGATCGTAATTACGATATCCTCTTTTCCTTGGATTGTACTCTAATGCCAGTTGGAGCCAAGTCTCCATATAAGATTTGAAACAAGAAGAAATATGACTTTCACGAAATATTTCTTTGTATAATGTTATAGAATCCTCAGATTCGTCTAGCTGGTGAATTGCAATTATGTCAGAAGTTTTTTTGTGGACTTGAAACATCCTATAAGTAGAATTGTTTTAAATGTTTTCGTATTTAGAAATTATTTGTTTGTACAGTAAGCGCCGAATATTAAATGTTTGTACCTAACAATAATTTTATAGTATTGTAAATAAATTAAATTACCACACGAATGCAGAAATTTTAACACAGAAATGTAACAAATAAATATTTACTTCTACTCCTCCTAGTTGTAGTTACTATTACTGCTCCTGGTTGTAGTTACTACTGCTCCTAGTTGTAGTTACTACTACTCTCCTAGTTGTAGTCATTACTGTTCTTACTAGTAGAAGTATTATAGTAATAGTTGTTTGCACAAAACAGAAAAATTGAATAAATGTCAAAATAATATTATTTAAGTCTGCAAGTTTATATCAAAAAAATAAATTACACATGTGAATACTAGCTGTCAAATCACAACACACTTGTACTCTAATTTCTTATTATATTTCTGTCCTAAGTTTGATTCCCATAACCAGTCAAAAACTGCACCACACAAAAATTAATCTTGCAATTTTCATTTTTAAAAATTGCTATTTGTACCATCTAAATAAATTTCTAAATCAAATTCGTAGTTTCCATATAGGAATCCGGAAAAGTGTACATTACGTACAGTTGTAAGAAAATAGTAAGTTCGATTTTCTGAACCAGTCAAAAATTTAACCACAAAAAATTAATCTTCCACTGACATTGTTGGTAGTTGCTATCTGTACCGTCAAAAAATACTTTATAAACCAAAATCGCAGTTTCTACATAGGAATCCGGAAAAGTGTACTTTACTTAGTGTTGTACGAAAAATGTAAGTTCGATTTTCCGAACCAGTCAAAAATTTAACCACAAAAAAATTAATCTTGCACTGTCGTTTTTGGTAGTGGCTTTTTGTACCCTCAAAAAAAATACTTTATAAACCAAAATCGTATTTAGGAATCCGGAAAAGTGTACATTACGCACGGTTGTATGAAAATAGTAAGTTTGATTTTCAAAACCAGTCAAAAATTTAACCACACATAAATTATTCTTCCAATGACATTTTTGGTAGTTGCTATTGGTACCCTCAAAAATACTTTATAAAATCGTAGTTTCCATACAGCAATCCAAAAAAGTGTACTTTACACACGATTGTACAAAAACAAAATTTATATTTATGATTATATAGTTATAGGTTAATATATTTGGGAGTTGCTATTTGTATACCCTCAAAAAATCCTAACAACCAAAATTGCATTTTCTGTAGAGGAGTTCGGAAAAGAGTACATTACGCACGATCGTACAACATATATTCGGCACATACTGTAACAATATTCAAAGCCCTACCACTGAGCAGGAGACTTGTTAGGTAAGAAGGGCCGAGTCCCACAAATAACTTCAAAAGCTACAAGTCCCATAGACCAGTAATCCACACTACAACTATACGTTTTCGAGTACATCAGTTCAGGTGCTAAGTATTGCAGGGTCCCAACAAAACTAGCACAAATACTTTTGGCATCAAGTTCTTTGGCGTATCCAAGATCAATCAACTTATAGATACAACTATTAGGTCGTTCGCTCGCTTGGAGAACAATATTCTCGGGTTTTAAATCTCGGTGAGTTATTTTCAAAGTGTGGAGGTACGACACAGCGTTCATCAGGTCTTTTAAAATGTATCGCACGTCTGATTCTGGGAGACCACAACAGTTTTCAGATCGAACTAAAACGCTGCGCAAATCTCCTTGAGTGCAAAATTCCATTGAGAGCATTGGAAGCTTGGAAGGGTTACATTTGTTTAGAGTTTCTTCTAAATTTGGAGGAAGTATTTTGAAGTTTACAATGTTTTCGTTTTTGATCTTTTTCATCATCTCTACTTCTTGTGTCCATCGATCTCGTTGCTTTTGAGTTAGGTTGTCGTTTTCTCCTCGGTATTTTTTAATTGCTAAAATTAATAACAATAATAATATTCTAGCCTGAAAGTTGCTACAGTAACAACTTGCCAATTGTGACAAAATTATTGAACTGATTACTGATTGTGTTGTTACTGTAGGTGTTTGTTTATTTATTTATTCATAACCTACCAATTCTGTCATAATTTTTGCAGTTTTTCCAAAGAGTAACAACTCCAAATCCGCCACAACCTAAAACCCTTTCTTTCTCCCAATCTCCGATAACCTCTGGGTCATCCATAATTTACTAATTTTCTAGCTGGCCGACAATAAATAAAAACTCTATTTTACTATCTGTTCTCTGTTTCTCACATAATACCATTTCTACACATACACACACTACTACAATATATTTGTAATCTGTTGTGTAGGCAGCATAGTCATATGGCTATATATAAATGTTTATCTTTGGATCACGTGGAATACAGCGAACGTAACCGCCGTATTTAAAACTAACTTGTTGATCATTTGATAAATCTTAATTTCGTTTGATTCATTTGGATTCAAATATATACATATATTCTAAACATGGAAGGTACCATCCTATTTTTAAATGACGCAATTTATTAGTAAATAAATTGGCAATGTTTTCATGTCAATAAATTGAAGAACATAAATATTGACATTCATCAATAATGGTGACAATTTCAGTAGTACCAACATGATATCAGCTGTCACCTATGCTAGCTATGAGCCCAAAATCATATCATTTGACCCAGTTAAAATCATACAAAGAAAAATTGTTAAATTCATCATATTATCATTTTTATTTCCCGCACATACATATATGTAAGGGGGGTATAATGTTTATGTTACGAATTGATTAGATTTTGGATTATTTGAAGGCCTATCAGGGTTTTTGAAATTATAGTAAATAAATAAAATTCAATAATATTGTTGGGCCAAATGAATTTGTAGATTTGTTATTATTTCTCCTTAAAATATTATTAAGAATAATAGAATTTGAAATACAAATAAATTGAGTACAATTTTCCTTTTGTAAGACCAGAACAAATTTGTGTAAAAATTTCTAAAAGTCTTTAATGATTTTGGGCTCGTAGACGCACAAAATGACAACTAACCCAAGCATAAAAAATTTTAGTAAAATCTTCTAGATTTCCTTAAAAAACTGTTCTAATTGGTCAATCAATTGGGTAATTTATTCGTTAAGAAATGGCGCAAATTATCATATTACAAAGTACAAACCACAATTCTCCAGAAACAATTATAAAATAAGTTTTGTTTAACGTAGTGTTTCTCAAAGGCGGCAAATTTAACCGCGGCGCGAAAGTATGTCATCTAAACTTAATACCTAACCTGTCCGCAACGGCGCTGCAAGCGCTAAATTACACTTTCCCCCTGAATACTATTGAGAAAGTTAAATCACATTAGAATGAGAAGTCCGCGACCGTCGACTAACAGTTAAAGTCTTACCTGTTTGTGTTGTTTGAATCGCGTCGCCTGTGCCCGTGTAACAATGTAGCATCACAGTGATTGTGTGTCAATTGTTTTATGGATTATCGTGAGTGCCTTGGATCTATGTGCGGCAGGATTTAATTAATTAATTGTGCAGGAAAGTGTGGTGGCTAAAACCAGGAGTTACTGTATAATTTTATTCCTTTTAATTAAAGGTAGGTCGCTAGATTATTAATGGGTTGTTTAATTGTTGTTGGATTTGCGCCGTGTTTTGTTTTTTGCGACTGGTGTTGAGCGTGTTTTGTTTTTTGATAACTGTAGCACGTGGTATTGACGTGCAGATACATATTACGATACCTTTATGATCAAAACAAAATAAAACAAATGGAATCATTTCCTGCTCTACGGTAAATATAATTAAATATATTTATTTATAAGCACAGCAATATATTAATCATAAGCATGACGTTATAATAAAAATATTTTATCAAAAATTAAACCTACAAAAAAGAAACTAAAAAACTAATTTTGAATCGGCGTTCCTTGATTGTTCTTTCAAATTCAAATGGTACCAACTTTGAAGTATACCCTATTTAATAAAAAAAGAGTCATTGAAATAGAATAACCCAGTACAAAGTTATGCGTGATAGAATCGGTTAACAGGTAAAAACTCAATTGATAAACATTTAACCATCCCCTATTTTCCTACTCTCACAGGTGAATTTTTTCCACTTTAAATGAAACTTCGAAGTACACCCTATCCAATAAAAGAAGAATCATCAAAATCGAACTACTCTGTAAAAAGTTATGCGTGGTCATAGATAAAAATATATATATGCGACAACTTAAGAACCTTCTCCTTTTCTTCGTGGGTTAAAAATTATATTTTCATTTTGATATATTACGAGTAATTTACTCTGTATACTTTTACAAATATACCCCAAACCGTCAATTTACTTTAGTTACTTTGGAATTTCGAAACAACCCTAGAAAATATGTCAAACAACCCAATTACAATTTAGTATTCTATACATTTAATGACAACGCACAGAATTCAAAACAAATCAAAAATGTTCAAATTATGTGCTAACCATTTGACTCAACGACAATCTGACAGCTCAATTATGTATACATAAGAGAAGTATTAAGAATTTAGAATGGAATAGATGTGTGAGAGAAACGTCAGAATTGCTATCTTAATAATTAATAATATTTTTTGAACTTCTATTATATCTTGTGCCAATTCGAAAGCGATTCAGCGAAATACAGAAAAAGTACTGAATATTTTTGTGCGAGAGTGTACATTACAAACTTTATGTAATGTATTTGCAAAACCAACACTTAATTAGTAAATAATAACAATAATAACACTTTGCGATAATATGTAATCGGGACGATATAAAGAAAGCCGCATTTTTCTTAATTAAAAGAAATTTCTATCAACCATAACAATTTTAAATTACTCAACATCAATTAAATTAAATCATTGTTGATATTAAACAATATCGAATGAAACCATTGAAACATGGATTCTCTGTTTATTTTAATACGGAATTGGATGAAAACAGTTGAGTTTGTGTAAGAAATAATTGCGATTTTGCAAGAAGAAGCGCATTCTATGGAAGAAACCACCGAAACGAGAATTTAAAAGAGTTTTTCTACCGAAAGAAACGCGTACATCGGCAAAAAATTATAATCATCGTCATTAAATACAAGAATAGCACCACAAAAAATTCGGAATAATACGCAAAATTGATTTAAACCTAATTGAAATCAAGAAAAAACTATTTATCATTAGAATTTGATCTTACTAAATATTGAAATAGCATATTTACGAGTTTACAAGTAACTGTTTTTATACTTGAATCGAATTTAATTTATTTATATATTATATATAATTAATTCTATGCAATAGATATTGAAAAGAAATGTCAAGAATCAAAGATTTATTATTTGTATTACTTGATAGTTTATTATTGTTCAAGATGAAGTTATCAAATAAAAAATCTGATGTGGCCAGCACATAACCTCCCGCCCAATACTACTCTTAAACGGTACAAAATAGTATTTGATGATATAGAAACATACCTTCTTATTTGTTTATTTTATTTATATTTGAGAATTCGTATATTTATTTAATTTTCTGACATATATTTCACTAAGAAAACAGCTTCACAATCACAATGACATGTGTCACATTTCGTAAAAAATTGAAAATTTTTAAATGTTTCCATGGTGTACTAGGAATGCAAGATTTTTGTGAAATCTAATTTCTTTATATTTTATTATCTCTAAATCTAATGAAAATTAATAAAATTAGTGTAATCAAAACACATGTAAAATTAAATATCCTTCAACTTTCAAAATAACATAAATTGTTGAAAAAGGAAATTTAACCGTGTTTTTCATGAAAAACTGTTAAGGGCTTCAAATAAACTGCTACTTCCGGTTGACCAATTTTATCCAAAATCTAATCAGCTCTTCATTTAAATATAAGAAGCAACAATTCACAAAATTGTATTTTTTGGTATTATAGTATTTGAGTTATGCGAGACGAAAAAATTGCCACAGACTACACACACACACACATACATACATACATACATACATACATACATACATACATACATACAGACATCATCGCGAAAATAGTAAAATCGTATTGTAGGGACCCTAAAACGTGCTTATTCATTGAAAACTCACTACCCAATTTTTTGACCAAAAACAATACCTCCCTTACCTAGAGGTAGGCGGGAGGTAAAAACAGATTTAAAGTTTATAATATGAATATAACAATGATGTAATTTTATTTGATTGATAGTTCCAGCGAAAACCATAACCCGGCTTATAATTCATAGAATTGTTTTGACGAATTCAACTTCTCAAAATTGACAAAAAATGTCTTAGTTTTTGTGTGATGTCTGTCCAGAGACATAGTGGGGGCTGTTAGAAAAATCTACTGAGAGTGATATTAAATCGAATAATAAACATGTACTGGGATAAAAAATTTCTGGAGTGCACTCAAAATTATAATAGTATATTTCTTATATGATGGAATTTGATAGTCATTATTCACGAAGGCGAGTGATACAAATCATCCCAGTGAATAATGACCACAATCCCGAATATAATACAGTAGTTTTTCTACTTCGGAAATCAATTTTAAAATGATCGTTGAAAACACACGTTGAAAAACGTCAACATAAAAATCCACAATGACAACTGACTACATGTCAACTGTCAGACGACTGTTGCTTGGTGATCCACATTACGGCTTTAAAATAACCGTGGATTATGGATTTCTGGTTCTGTGATTGGTCGAGAAGAGTGAATTATGAATCTTAATTGTCGTGAAATATGGGTACTATAATTCATCTAAAAAATTGATTATATATTTATACAGGAATAGATAAAAAAATTCATCCTTGATCGATTTCTACCCCTGATGAGTCTTCAACAGAAGGTGACAGTAAAAAAAAATTGAAGTGGGCACCACACTACTTTCTTATACATATAAAACCAACTGAACACGTATGACTTGTTCCTTGCGTATAACTTTATTTTGACAATTGTTTGACATTGATGTTAAACCTGTTTAATTTTTGTTTTCATATTACTTTAAAATATTAATTAATATCTATTCTTTCAAATTAAATTAATAATAATGAGGAAAGTAAGCCGTTCTATATTTATTAGATGAAAACATGGATTTCAGGCTTAAGAAGTATATTTATTTATGAATTCAAAAATAAATATACTTCTTAAGCCTGAAACCCATTTCTTTATCTAATAAACTAATAATACAAATATCGCTTTTATAATATTTCAAAAGACACATATTTTTGACAATACAGATGTTAAAGATGTTTTAGTTTTTGTTCCCATTGTAACTAAGATTATTGTAATATTTTATTAAATATATAATTTAGTTTTTCTCTAAATTAGATAAATTTACAAGAAAAGTGCAAATAACATTTTATATTCCAAATATTTTTGCTAACATCTCTCATTTCAAACTTTATTCACAGCTGATTCTAATTTGAAAAAAATGAATTTATTTTTTTGTGTGTCCAGTGAACTTCCTCTTCCGGTTTTTCAATTTCATTCAAAACAAACTCAACTCTGCGCATTTTCATGAAACTTATAAATTCCAAGTTTCGTTTACATATCTCGTTCATGAGATATTGTGTACATGGACAAACACACAAACCCATCCATCCATCCTCACACACGGACATTATCAAGCATGAAATAATTTTGTTGTAATATTGACTGCAATCCAGAAATTGTTTTTGTATGAATTTGCATTTTCCCCTTGTGTTCCAGGCGAAGAAATATGCTGGAAAATCAAACATAAGTTTCAAATATGCCCTTTGCCCTGCCAATCCTGTTGCTAGTATCGTTCTGCCTGCCGATCAGTGGAAATGACGTAAACAACGCAGCTGAAAACACCCACGCCCTTGGTAAGTTCACCATCCATCATACACTTGCTTTCCATTGTCATCTGCACCGTATTGTTATAGATATTTATAGAAATGCATCATTCAATAAACCAGAGCATTCCTTAAGCTACGATCTGGAATTTTATTTAGTCTATTTTTAAGTATGAATAAAGATTGGGCGCGACACTGCATTATGAAATTAATAAGACAAATAGAACATACTTTCATAGGTAACATACCGAGAGCCAATAGTTTAGTGATTCATAATGTACGGAAAAGTGTGCCTAGGAGGTTCAAAATAATAGTCTTTTCCTTAACAAACTCAATAACAAAAAAATACTACAAATTAAAGTTCAACAGATAAGGGTAGAATAAGCAGACGGAATTTTAATAATATTTATTTATTAAATACTATTAATAAATAAATATTATTAACATTCACCCAATAAGTGATTTGAGATGGAGTCTTTCATATCTAAATTAAAATTATTTTAACCCTTTCAGAACACACTTATTGTTTCGAATACGGAAAACACTCTGCGCCAATCTGACCCAATATTATTTTTGATTGGTCAAAAAAAATTAAGATCCGATAGAAATGATTTATGCAAAATTTTATAATTGTTGATGTTTTTGACCAGGTTAAAAAATCGCAAAAAAATTGTTTTACAAAAAATATTGTAACTTTTTTATTTTTTAATATTTTAAGCTAAAAATTTATACGTGCACTCTTAGTAATAATATAACAAGAGAGTGAGAATAAATTGAAAATAATTTGACAGATCTTTCGAAAACTTGTTGCTAGGCAATAGCCAGGAAAGCCCATAGAGCTTGAGTGGCTATTGCCAAATGGCGACAAGTTTTGAGAAAGATACTGGAGAATTATTTTCTAATTTATCGAACTCTCGAGTTATATTTAAATAGATTATTTTTTGATTTCATCATCAGGCACGTCACTAAATCTATCTTTTTTGCTCATTTTTACTTGTGTTGATGATTACTCTCTGACATTTGGCATCTGTCAACAAAAACAAAAAAGCTACAGAGAATATTGCCGGAAATAATCACAAGAGCATTATTCTCAGTATAATAATGACAGGATTGGTTAAAACGCAGACACGTGATATACAATAAAGTATTTCATTGGTTTAAAGAAACGTCAAAAAATAATCAAAGAATAATTTTTTTTGTGGGTCAGACTGGCCCAGTGTATTCTACAAGGGTTAACTTAACGCCCGCCTATTGAATACCCCTGATTATTTTTTGACGTTTCTTAAAACCAATGAAATGCTTCATTGTATGTTGTGTGTTTGCGTTTTAACCAATCCTGTCATTATTTTATTCAGAATAATGCTCTAGTGATTATTCCCGGGATTAACCTCTATAGCTTTTTTGTTTTTGTTGACAGATGTCAGGTATCAAATAGTTATCATCAACACAAGTAAAACAAAATGAGAAAAAAGGTAGATTTAATGACTGGCCTGATAATATAATTAAATGTTCGAGAGTTCGATAAATTAGAAAATAATTCTGCAGTATCTTTCTCAAACTTGTTGCCATTTGGCAATAGCCACGAAAGAACTACGGCAAAATTAACAACGATAAACAATTGCCTAGGGGCTGATATGTAGTAAAGAAATAATCATGTTAATTAATTTCAATATATTGGAAATAGTTTGTATCAATATATTTAGCAGTAATAGTTAGGACAAATTTATTTAATGACCAATTTCAATTCAAAAGAAAGTTAAGTACCCAAAATCAGTTCAAATTTCATTGAATTTGCCCAGCGCAACTAATTTCCAATAGAAGTAAAGTAGTGCATGAAAATACGTATAAACCTAACGGTACAAAACGTAAATCATTTCTGCTTCACCGCAAATATATTCCCAATTAAGAGCTGTTAGAAGTCGTGTGTGCAGTATTCCGATTGTAACAGTAACTGTAAAGTAATAATGTTGAAAGTGTGAACTCGAGCTCATATACAAGAGAGTCTGGCGATGTTTATTCTTTTTGTTTCACGGATGTGGCGGACTTTCTCTCAAATGAGTTTTTTTCGTGTCATCTTGCTCGCTAACAGGTTTTTTGTCCTCTGAAGACGTTGTTGAGATTTCATTACACCGCTTTCATATTTAGCAGTCATATTGCTCTAGTTACAATTGTTACTTTATAATAATTATAATATTAATTTTAATTGTCTATGTAACAATGCAGACCAAGCTGAAAACGTTTTAAATTTAGGTGCAACAAACAAAACAATTTTTTAGATTTACCAAATTGATATATTAATAAAATTTTAAAAATCTGATGTTCCCAGCACATAACCTCCCACCCAATACTACTCTTAAACGATACAAAATAGTATTTTATGATACAGAAACATACCTTCTTATTTGTTTATTTTCTATTTATATTTGAGAAATTTAATTTTATTTCGTATATTTAATTAATTTTTTGACATATATTTCACTAAGAAAACAGCTTCACAATCACAATGACATGTGTCACATTGCGTAAAAACTTGAAAATTTTTAAGTGTTTCCATGGTGTACAAGGAATGCAAGATTTATGAAACCTAATTTCTTTATATTTAATTATCTCTAAATCTAATGAAAATTAATAAAATTAGTGTATTTAAAACACATGTAATAAATAACATAAATTGCTGAAAAAGGAAATTTAACCGTGTTTTTCACGAAAAACTGTTACGGGCTTTAAGTAAACTGCTACTTACAGTTGACCAATTTTATCCAAAATCTAATATATATAAAATTTCAAGATAATATGTTCAATAGAATTTGAGTTATCATGAAAACAATACACTCCTATTTTAGGGACCCCGAAAACATGCGTATCTTAAAACAAATCTAGAAATTTTATTACCTACATAGTTCTACAATTGCAGATGTTAAAAAAGGAACAGTTTAAATTCATGAATATCGATACCCGCCTCCAATCATTCAGTATAAACGTAGTTGCTATAGGAACGCCCAAAACAACTAAACAATTGCTAATTAATTTGCAGAATTTGTCTCGTAGGTTTTACCTTACCTCCCGCACATTTAAACAAACGAATAACGCGTTGACAAACGAGACACGTCGCCCGGGTTCTTCAAATTGATAGAAGCAAAGATGAATTGAATATTTTTGAAGTTTAATTCAAGGATGTTACGCGATACCGTTGCGAGACCACTAATGAATAAATGGAAAAATTTTACCGCAATTTTATGTTAAATAAATATATAAAAAGGTATACCGCATTTATGGACAGTCTCAAAATTATTTTGAGACTTTTTGTTAATTGTTATAGTTAATTATTGTTATAATTGTTAAATTGACTCACCGGTGATGGTTTCATACTGCAATGTTGTTGTTGATCTGGTTCTGAAACAATAAAAAAATAAAAATTAATATTTACTGAATAAAACAAGGGTTCGTGTTCTGCTCTATCATTGAAATCTCCGCGTCTTACAGTTTAAAATTCTGTAAAAAACTCTTTACGCAATGAAGTTTGAACTGAATACAGTATGAGTAATCGCATATTTGTGTTGGGTTTTTTGTTGTTATTGTTAGTTGAGTTATTGTACTGAGGAAATAATACATATAGAGGAATTTTCAAGTAGGTGTTGTGTGATATATGGCTTTGTAGTGTTTTGACACCTCTGCTAATAAAAGTGAACCCATTTTTCAAGGACGCGTATTGTTATCTTCTTTACATTAAATTAATCATGATTTGACTGTGACTGATCGCAATTTGTTTATGTTAATAAGAATAATAAATTAAAACATATTGGGTCTATACTTTTTTTGGAGGTATAGGAAATACAATGTTAATTTTTTAATTTCGCTCTAAGATGTTTAAAATTAATAACTGTACCAAATGAGCCTAAATTTATTTCTGTCATGAGATAGACGTTAAATAAAATGTATAATTTGTAGCTATTTCCAGAGTGCCATGGTAAACAAAACATACAAACAGTCGTATTGTTTGAGTTTGACAGATGATATTTGGAAGAGTTTTAATGATTATTAACCTGTTAAACTATTTCTCAGTAATCAACGACACATTTACCATTTAGAAATATTAAACAAGTATATAGTTATTAAAATATAGGGATTTCAATGCTATTTTTTTGTTTTATATTGCTGTAAATTACCTATTAACTTTACAGCAAAAATGTACACAAAAAAATTGTTTAGAATTTAAAAATGCATGCAATAACATCCATTTGGTTAGCTAAATATTAGTATTTCACAACATATCAATCAAATTAAAATATTTATTAGGAAAATTGTAATACGACCATGGAAAATTAAACAATACCAATAGTGCATTGTATAACTAGTGCTGAAAGTAGGATATATCACACGAGTCACGTGTGAAATACCCTTTCAGCACGTGTTGTACATACACGATACTTCCGGCGACCACAATTAAGCAAAAAAAAAAAACTATAAAATTTATATCAAAATATTAAAACAGATAATGTTACCATCATTGCTATTAGAATTCACCAAAAATTATATTAAAATCTGATAAATCAGGGTCCAACCTTCTTAATCCGTGTAAATTCAGCAAATTATCTGCAACTGTCAAACTTTTAAATGCAAATTTGTAGGTTAGTTTGCTCAGTTATCGCAGCGTGTGATAAAATCATATCACACAGTTGCGGACGCATTTGATTGGCTAACGAGCTTTCATATCACACAGCATTGCTAGCGATGTGCAATGACTAACTTTCAATAATAGTTTAGCGTGTGAATTTATGTATTTTTCGTAGTGGTTGTTGCAAAAAATTTATATTTCATAAAACATTTTTAGGGGCAATATTATAATTTCTCTAATAATTGTTTATTATTATTTGTTTGACATATCGTGAAATACTAATATATGGATAACCAACTGCATTCATTTTTAAATTCTGAACAACTTTTATATTTATACTTTTCCTGTAAATTGAATAGGTAAAATTTACAGCAACATAAAGATAACATTGAAATCCATATATTTCATATTTCAATGCTATACATACGTTAGTATGAACAACGATGATTCAATATCATCTTATTTTAATTTTCTGCCGATACACTTTCTTAAAATAATAGAGATAAAATGTTTGACAATATTTGCTTAATAAACATATTACTCATTTTGTAATATCAACATCTTGAGCAGTAAGATATACATCTTGCATTTAAAACAATTAATTTTATAATATATACCGTGCCAAAAATTCCACGTAGGCTCCACCTACAATTTTTTCTACATTTCAATCACTCAATCTTACCAAGACAACTTTCAAATTCTCAAGCATTAAGTGCTACCTTTTAGTATACAGTTAATCCTAACCTAGAAAACTTATTTTCCGCCGATTTCACTTAAAAATAATCAACGGATCTATGCTTGCAAATCTTCATCTTCTTGAGATTTTCAAGGAGTAACCAATTAATGTTTTTAAGTGTTCAAAAATTGTCAAATTCAAGGCGCAGTCACATAGAACTAATGAACAATAGTTAAAATGTCACGCATGGTGACTTCTATTACTTAACAATAATAAATTTATAGTTCAAGAACTCTTTATTCTACAAAATTACTTAAATGTTAATTTAACTTTTTGTGTTTCTATCATTTGGAAGGGTAATTATTAATTGGTAGGTGTGATAGGTGTTGTAATATTTGCCAATCGAATTTAAATTATTGCTTTATTGTTATACAGTGCAATAACTTTCACTGGAGATATTTGAATATTACTTGTATTAGTAACCACCTTCGTGTCCTGAGTCCTCTGTTCGTATCCCAACTACGGATTTTAGTAAATTGAAAGTTTATTGTTTATTGTATACAATAGATAAAGTACCACATAAACATATTACAATAAAATACAAATTTGTTTATTCAAATCTTTAACTGAATCTTTGTGGATTTGCATATTACCGCGTGCGACTTTCTTTTGTTTATCTGATTATTCGATTGTTATTTATACTTTCGGCGCGACCTCTAGAGTTTCAACAATATATCATTTACAAATAGACCTGTTTTTAATAATCCTTGTATAAATAATACACAATTATGAACAAATATCCGAAAATGAGAAACACGCAAGAAATTTACGGCTTGTACATATGTACAGAAATATGTCTAGGTAAAAGATTGTGATATTGTAATTAAAATTTATTTGCATTAATTGTGCAATGACATAAATATATGTGTTTTAAAATATGTCCCATATACTAAAAGGTTTTTTCTATACAGGGTGAGTTTTTTGAAACAATCAATCAGGTTTGCTGGCTAACTAATAACTTTAAAGAAAAAATATATACACAGGCTTATACAGCAAGGAGGGGAACATAATTGTACGGTTGGTAAAATAAAATTGTTAAACTTCCCTTTTCAACGATATAACATGTTCCTATACCTAAAATAAAAATTAAGTACACAAAGTTCAAGAAAACATTAACATCTTTAATATTGAAATAATAACTCCAGGTAGGTTGTTGAACAAAATAAGTTATTGTTTTTTTATTATTGATAGTCCTGTCAACAATGGCTTTACATCGACAACAATTGTTGACAAATTGATGACAGTAGTATCAATAATAAAAAAAACACTAATTTGTTTTGTTTAACAGCCTACCTGAAGTTATATTTTTCATTTTAAAAATGTTAATATTTTGCAATTAATAATAAAAATAAAGATTTGTTTTCAAGAGTGAATTCAGCATGGTTCAACTAATAAATATCATTTGTTTTGTTGATTTCTAAATATGGATACAAGTTTAAGAGATCGCGCAAGTCAAAGGTAAACATTAGAGGAAAATTATAAAAATGACCCAACTTTCATGGAGTCTAACTCTAGAAGGAATACAGATAATTAAAATCGGATTGAAAATTTGAATTCTGCATGGTTTCTTTAATATATATGTGAATTATTATAAGATTTGTTTGGAAAATGTACACACTAAAGAATATACTGTAAAATGGGAAAATTTTAGTATAAAAATACTTCATAATTTATCCAATATAAAAACCTATTTATATTTAGTAGTACATAAATAACGTTTGTTTAATTAATAGCAATACATAGAGAAGTAAATAACACCATTATAAAATTACTGGTATTACCACTTAAATGTATGTTTTTACCTAACTTTTTATTAGTAATAATTTGTTTTACGATTCTGATTCAAGGTAACAAAAGGTAGGAAGTCTCTCCGGGCATTTTATGTAAAAAGTGCATAAAATAATGAGAACCTGAGTCGTGATTTACTAGAAGTAAAATATAAATACCACGACTGTATACGTTGTCAGTTAAACCGTTCGAAATCTGTTAAGAATTGCAGAAATATGTTAATAAAAGCTAGATTGGTTTTTTGTGATTAGAAATGTTATTACTTGGAAGTAAATTAATATTAATGAACCTTACTTTAAGTGTATTTCACTCAAGCAAGTATTGTAAACATCTAAATATTATAAGCAAGTGGCAGTTGCTTGTCGAAATGAATGAAGGAATACTTAAAGGTTATTGCATTTGCATTTTTTCCTTACATTTTCCCTCAAAAATTAAAGGTTATAATTTGAAACTTACCGTTGGGCAGAGGCAGAAACTTCACTCGCTGTATTACACTATTATAAACACTGTATTAATAACTTCTACTGTAATTTATTAATGTTTATTGTAATATTTTCACTGTATAAATGTTTAAAATAATAGAAATGTCACAAAACGTTGCACTGACGTTTAAATACGTCGTTCAGCTACTAGGTAACCTGGGCCATGCGAAACGATTCCAAAATAAACAAGTATGATATAATTAATTTGTGATTGACTGGGAGAAATTTGCGGGAACAATTTGATTGATTTAAATGTTATGAATATAAATATTATAATACAAACATTTTGAATTATTCAAATGTTTATTTAATAATAAAATTATTGTATGAGGTTTGTTTGATTATACTTTGCTCTTAGAAAAGTGCCACGCCCTCAAATGAAAAATATTTATTAATTTTAATATTTTAAACTTTCTTTTTATGAATAATTTTAGGTCATTTTAGGCAGCTACATATAATCGTTATTATAGAGAAAGTACTGTCCAATAATTATTGAGAAATGATTAAATAGTTTAATTAACAAAAACTAAGTTTGTTTTTGTAAGATTACTTTCATACACTTAATTATTCATATTTTTGTTATTTGTTACCGCAATTATCTGTGATGGTTACAGACGATTACGGAAATGTAGTTTTTCTTAAAAATACACGCGGATAGCTTTCTATTTATTAATAGTATTTCGTATGTACATTTTAGTGGGTTTCATAACTAGACCGTTTCCTGGATTGAGTTCGTAATATACAAGTTATTTTTCCTCTGCCATATATTTCGAACATTAACATTTTATATAAAAGGATTATAATGTTATTAATATAAAAATATATATTGACATACGGTTGCCAGTCATTGGGTACTGTCTCAAAAAATTCAGACGATGGAAATTAAATATTTAAGAAAAGTATAAGGAGTAACAATGTTGAACAGAATAAGAAACGAATAAAATATGATCGAAATCGGTTGAAAACACACATTGAAAAACGACATCAAAATGAAGAATGACAACTGAGTACACTGTCAATTGTCATACGTCCGTAGTTTTGTGATCCACATTACGGCTTTAAAATAAATAGAAATAATTGATTTCTGGTTCTGTGATTGATCGAGAACATTGAATTATAAATCCCTAATTTAATATCTTGAATTATGATTACTATAATTAATCGAAATAATTGAAACACAGGACTAGAAAAATTCTAATATATTTGGTTTTTCCTGTACTATCCACGAATACAAGCATTTATAAACTATCTCCATAGTTAGTTGACTATCATCGCCTACAGCTGTGAAACCAGCAGCAAATACTCAAGTAGGCTACTTGTCCTTAACATGAACGACACTCTGTAGCTTTCACCTGCCGCAGCTAACGTCATGCCATGAGACACACGATATTAAACTTGGAAAATGATATCGGGTACAGCAAAATATGTATTCGTCATCACAGATAATAAATAGAGTGTTTGTACAAGTGTATCAATACAATAAATCATAAAATACAGTACAATCAACAGGCGTGGTACAAATTCCACTTCTAATCCAGCTTAATCAGCATCCTGGCATCTTGAAGGCTAAGTTCTCCGCAATAAAAAATCCGCAAACGTGGAAAGAGAAGCAGAATCTACATATAATAGCTATGTACGTTTTGTGGCATTGAAGACAGCCCAAGAAATTAGATTTATATTTTTCGAGAGCCAACTGTTTCAACTAATTGCAACGCTAGTCATGAAAGTTTGTTTGTGTAATGCTTTTGTTTTAAGTTGTCTCACGGCACGGAATACGCTAAGTTTGTTATTACGTTATGTTTCAGTTGCAGTCAGATATGAAACATACGTTTTAGCACGAAAATGTATTTTATACAAAACCTCTCAGTAAATACCCTATAACTATGACGATTTTAAACAAGGAAAGTAACAGATTATCCACTAGTGGGTATAATTTTGAGAAAATCCACTAGTGAGTATTTTTTTATTCATAACAATAATAATAATACACAACACCTTGGTAAACAATTCGATTGACATT
The DNA here is from genome assembly GCA_963942605.1 of Poecilus cupreus. Taxonomy (NCBI): domain Eukaryota; kingdom Metazoa; phylum Arthropoda; class Insecta; order Coleoptera; family Carabidae; genus Poecilus; species Poecilus cupreus. Next base: position 340,760 of record OZ012719.1, read on the forward strand.
TTAATTTAAAAATTTAAAGCATATGTCACTGTCAAATAATATTTCTTTAATAAATTTTTCAATTATTAAGAGGTGTTGGATAAAACGTTATACTTCACACGTGGGCAAATTGGAATTACTCACTCGGTAAAATGATCACACTCAGTCTTCGGCTTCGTGTGCTAAAATTTCTCTCGTGGGTAATTCCTTACTTTGTCCACTTGTAAAATAAATAACTATTAGTTTTATTAGTTTAAAATTGAAATAACAATTGGAATATTAGCGCCAATACCGCTAATTAAGTCTAGACAAAGTTATAAATTTGACGACTTACGTTTTAGAATTTATCGTTTATATCAGGAAATGATACATCACAATAATAATAAAATTTTTAATTAATGTTCTTGACTAACTGTTAATTACGGTTTTCCGCTCATTTTCCGTTAAAGTAATAGTATAATTAACATTTGACATTAATGGAAACTTGCCAGGTTTAATTGCTCATCAAGAATATGGTTTTAATACGACACCATTCCCAACACATTCAATACAATTCTTAAACGGTACAAAATAGTATTTGATAATACAGAAAAATACCTTCTTATTTATATTTGAGAAATTTAATTTTCTTTCGTATATGAATTTAATTTTTTGTCATATATTTCACTAAGAAAACAGCTTCATAATCACAATAACATGTGTCACATTTCGTAAAAAATTTAAAATAAAAAGTTTCCATACGATGCATTCATACAATTAATTTTCGTTAAATTTTGTTGTCTAAATCTAATGAAAAAATAATAAAAATAGTGTCATCAAAACAGATGTAAAATTACAATTTATTTTTGCATTAGGATTGTCGTCTTATTGAACAAAGAATTGTACTATCTGATGCTTATCATCACTTTATTGAATACCCTGTATCACTTGTGGTTTCTAACATTTTTCCCTAGTTATAGGTTAACTACAAATACAATGAAAATGTCTGTAGTTGGTCTTGAGAAATTTTGACCTACATTTATTAATTATTATAACGCTGGAATTATTAACAAAACTACTTTCATTAACGAGAAAAAATAACAAGAGAAAAGATAAAATATAAAACTAGTCTCGTTCAGGATACCTACCGTGTTAGGTCATAAAACTACTGACTTTTACAATATACGTTATTATATTTACTAGTTATGATACGACAATTTCATTGCAATAATTAATCAAGTATTTGACTCTGATATTTCTGAAAATGTAATAACAAAAAAATTCAGCATTTTTTGAACAGTACTAAATATAGAAAATGATTTCAAATAAAAATTGTAGGTAATATTATTCTACATCTTTTTGATACCAATGAAATTTACTCTGTCTCATTTATTAACTAAGATATGTCCAAAAACCCTGATAGGATTTCAAATAATCTACCACGTACTGTTGATGAATTGTTCCCAAAATTCAATCAATTCGTATCGTTTTTTGAAGTGGACGACGTTTCGAGGCATTGTATGTGGCCATTTTCAAGTCTTAATTTATGTAAAAGTTGTGATGTTAAAATTAATCTAGCAATGACTATTTGTTTCATACTCCTCCAAACTTAATTTGAAATTTATTACTTGTGTATAATTTAAATATGAATAAACTCATTGTTGTAGTACGCATCGTAATATGTCTTATATTTATCGAAATATGGCAATTTGTAATATTTTCCAAAATACGGATATTTCCCCAAATATGACTTAAAATTGTAAATTTTTTTTATTACATTTCTTTATAATATTCGCGCCAGGAAACCCATTGCAGCAGAGCGCATCGTCATATCTCTAATATTTTTCGAGATATGGCGATTTTTTATATTTTCCGAAGAGCAACTTTGAGGGGCTGTAACTCGAAATCTATAAAAGATATAAGAAAATATCTTCAGTTTTGTGTTTTTCGTGCTATTTATAATAAATTAGTAAATTTTGAAAATTTTGAAATTTTTTTGAATTTTTTTTCAAAATTTTGATTGTAGATATCTTGACAAATATGAAAGATACAGACTTGCAATGTTCACCAATCGATTCAGCTCGACGAAATACATAAACCCTGAAAATTTCAGAAAATTCGGACAACCGGTTGATATGTTAAAGCAAAAAAAACGCCATTTTCAGGCTTTTTGCTCTAACTTTCCATCCCGTAAAGCGATTTTTATGAAACTTTGCATACTTATGTATTTCGGCGAGCTGAATCGATTGGTGAACACTGCAAATCTGTATCTTTAATATTTGTCGAGTTATCGCCGATCGAAATTTTGAACAAAAATACAAAAAAAATTCAAAATTTTAAAAATTTGCTAATTTGTTATATAAGGCACCAGAAACGCTAAACTGAAGAGAATATTTAGATATCTCGTGTAGTTTTTGAATTACAGGCCCGTAAAGTTGCACTTCGAAAAATACCAAAAATCGACGTATCTCGAAAAATATTAGAGATCTGACGATGCGCTCTGCTGCAATGGGTTTCTTAGCGCTTATATTATAAAGAAATGTAATAAAAAATATTACAATTTTAAGTGAGAATATTCAAATTTTTCTATCGGTATGTGAATCTGTATTGAATGATTAATAATTACAGTTTCTGTTATTTGTTTGTTCCAATAGCAACTAAAATTAGTTTATTAAACATATAATTCAGTCAAAAGAAGCAAACAAAATCTGGTGTGGGCACCACACTACTTTCTTATACAAATAAAACCAACTGAACACGTATGACTTGTTCCTTGCGTATAACAAAGTAATTGTCAATGTAATAGTAATTACAATGAAAAAGTAAAATTAAATTAACAATTACATATCTGAAAAATGTATTTAATTACGTAATTTATTTACTTGCAATTAATTAGTGCGCTCTCTGATGATCCTTTGTATAATTTTAACTGGGCCAAATTATATGATTCTGGGCTCATATAGCAGGATGGATTTTCTATGCTCCTGAAGCCTGAGTCCGTCCCTGCGTGCAGGAGGCACGTTGCAGGTCTCGTGAAGAAGGCTTGGCAACACACACACACACACAACATGTACAGCATTGTTATTTGCAATGTAATTGTAATGAAAAGGTGTGTTCGGCCTTCATGTCGTACTATTACTATCCCATCTACCTGCTAACACCACTAAACATTGCATTGAATGTTTGAATCCGTTGTAAAGGTTCTATTCTTCATTTCGAATCTGTTTCTGCTGGAAATTTTAGCCTGAAGCTGTAGAATTGTAACTGTGTTTTACTTTTATTTTTCAGATATTTTTTTGTTTGCAAATCTAGGTTAGTTAGGATGCGGAATTGAGTTAAATTTGTAAGTGGAGAAAAACGTATAATAATATGGTATACAACACTTAAACATTGAAAGGAGAGTGGTGTTCTTGTAATAATATATTGTTTTTATTGGTTTATTTTAAACAATGTTTATAGCAGTGATTCTTAATCGGTGTTCCTCGGAACACTAATAGTAGAGTAATAGAAGAGCACCTAGGCCATCAACAGTATTTGACGCTGATGGTAGGATTTTAAAAATGGCAATAGAAGAGCACCTAGGCAATCAACCGTATTTGAGGCTGACGGTAGAATTTAAAAAATCTGATGTGGCCAACACATAACCTCCCGCTCAATACTACTCTTAAATGGTACAAAATAGCATTTGATGATACAGAAACATACCTTATTTATTTATTTTTTATTTATCTTTGAGAATTTTAATTTTCTTTCGTATATTTATTTAATTTTTTGACATTTATTTCACTAAGAAAACACACACACACACACACATACATACATATACATACATCATTGCGAAAATAGTAAAATCGTATTGTAGGGACCCTAAAACGTGCTTATTCATTGAAAACTCACTACCCAATTTTTTGACAACAATACCTCACTTACCTAGAGGTAGGCGGGAGGTAAAAATGGAAATAGAAGAGCACCTCGGCCATCAACAGTATTTGACGATGAAGGTAGGATTTAAAAATTGGCTATAGTAGAGTACCTAGACTTTGGAGCAATAATAATTTAGAAAATTTCAGTATTAAATATTTATGTAACAAGTACATAATGTAAGGTTTTATGAACCCTATTACGTGTTACATACAATATTCAAACCTATTATAATGGAAGAAATCATTCAAATAATACTTCTAATTGTGTACTAAATATTATTATTACTAAAAATGATTATTTACCTAATAAATTAAAGAAATTTATTTTGTTGTGTATTTTGATGATAACGTTTTTTATTTGATCGGACTAGTTCAATCAAATAAAAAAGAGCCAATTTACGAACGCTAAATAATATAATAAAGAAGTATTTATAACACAGTAGAAAATAAAATATTTTATTCCATATGTGTAGTACAGTTGCTAAAGTACCACTGTTTAACATTTTCATAATTAGAATATTTGACAGGTTCATTTAGTTTCTTACACAATTGGCATAGAGCGTACTCCTGGCTAGGTGCGACAACAAAATCACTCTTCCATTTAAAATAATCTAAATACATAGTATTATTTGCATTTATTTTATTTAAAAAGTCTGCTAATTTTTCAACATTTTTAAAGTCCCTAGCATTGATGATAGAGTGAGGGGGGGCTATGGTAGTGTAGTCAGCTCCACCCCAAACAACAGGAATAACATTTAGTTCAAGTACATTGTATAGTTTCTCTGTTACATAATCAGGACAGAACGAATTTTCAAAGGCTAGGTAAAATTTGTAGTTTTTTTCGAGCATTTTGTAACATTTTTGTTTATCCCTACACCTGAGCCTGCCACATTCGCCGTAGATGTCGACGGGGATGAATTTTCGGAGGCTCTGGACAAATTTTTTTCGCTTTTTTGCACCTGGAACAAATTATTTATACTCTTTTCTTAATATTTAAAATATACAACTTACCCTCTGTGTGACAATTGCTAGCAAACCAAGCTATCTTTTTCGTTTTGCTTTTAATGAAATCTTCAGTAGGCATCGTATAACTAGTGTTTTGTTTTATAATAACATTGTAAGGATAATGTATATCAGAGTTTCTTCTGAACGTCATCGTCCAATTATAAAAATTCTTATCTGCCTCTGGTTCAAAATCCGAATTATACGCGGATTCCCAACTGAAGAAAATGTACTTTTGTTTGGATGATCTTCTAGCTGGCCGGCCATTTTCTTTAATTGAATATCGGGCACCGTGAAACACAACAGCATCGAAATTCTCCACTGGCATAAATTGTTTGTCATGTGTTGTAAAACAGTTGCTGAAAGGACAGTTGTCAAATATTTCTTGGCCCAAACCTAACGACATTGATTCGTCTCGGAAGAATGTGTCCCAATATAATATTGATTTATAAGAAAGGTTAAAACTACTCGTGTTTGTATTGTTGTAAACTTCATAATCTATGTGTTCTATGTTTGAAATAATTATAGTTGATTTCGTTGAGTATAAATAAGTTAAAATACATACTGTTGTTACTAGTAATATAAATATTAAATACAACAAATTCATTTTGACTGGCACTGATATTTTATAAAAACATTATTCACACCTATACAATATGCTTAAAACAATAATAAAAAACGTGCACACTATGTGCTCTACTAAGATAATATGATTTCATTCAGAATTAAAGGTAGTAGATAAAAAGCAATATCGGTTGATAAGAAATTGAACTGACATGTGGTGTACAGTTTTTTCAATAAATATTTAATTTTTTTTGTGGAATACTCATTATAATAAACATAAACAAATAATAAGAAATTTCACTATATAAATTTTTAATCAAAACGCTTGAAATCAAACACGATGACAGCAGATGACAAATAAAACCAATAACTTTCAATTGGTACATTGATTTCTTATTTCATAACACAGATGATTTTAAGAAAATTACCAATAAACATTTTCGTCATTTTTCCGGTTCCAGGTAAAGTAAAATTATAAATATGTGTGTCAAAAAATGCATAAATACTATAAAAAAGTATATTGTGCAACAAGTGCAGAAAGTTATCTATTTCACGCAAGTTGTGTGAAATAGGTAATTCTGCACGAGTTAAACACTATACTTTTTCTAAGATTCCATTTTTGTCTTGTCAAGATTTAATACTAATAATTCTTACTCTTCAAAAACAAGAAATGACATTTAAAACTCAAACTATTTGACGTTTATGATTACAGCATGACGCATGGCGCAGTGTTACCAATTATAAATCTATAGATTGTAATATAAAAACTAATGACTTATTTTATTAAAAAAAAAAATGATATTGTATTTTCTTTGTAATCCCAATATTGAAACGATGATTTATATAAACTATGAAATAATTATTAAGTATTTTATGATATAAATGTAATTTTACTTGAAATATTAAAATATCATGCAGTATTATATTATTAGTAAGTTGGTCACAATTACGTGAGGAATAATTGACAATTCTATTTCACACGTCTGTGCGAAATACACAATTTACAAGCTTTGTTTAGTGTGGAGAAAATGTAATTTTCAGTAGTGATCGTGTAGAAAAACTATTTAACTATTTTGATGTAAAATAATTATGGATGTCAATAATTGAATATTTCAAAAATAGCACTGAAAACGCAATGAAGCATAATTCAATAAAACCATATCCAATAGTTTTGACAGTGAGTGTATCGTAAAAGATATGATTGGTGTATTGGGTGCTCTGGGTACATTTGCTCGAAACGTGAATGTATCTAGAGATGCTCGATTGAGTGTTTATAATGGTGTTGTTATTGATGTATGGTTCTGAATGTTGGGTGAGGATGAAGAAGCATGAACGGCGTATAACTGCTGTAGAAATGAGAAATTCGAGAGGAGTGTGTGGGTATACGAGACGTGATCGTATACGGAATACATTGGTGTATGGTAAGTGTGTGATTGAAAAGAATGTTGTTAAGAAAGTGGGAGTGAGTCAGTTGAGGTGGTTTGGACATGTTGAGCGAATGTCGAATGAAAGGCTGGTGAAACTAATATATGTGGGTGAACGATTGCGTGGGCGTCCAGAGATATGATTGGTGTATTTCACAATCATTTGCTTTGTCCGACGATTCTAGTATTTGCTGACAATAAAGATAAGATAAAATAAAATAAACTAAATTATACCTTCATCAATACGTTTTCCTTTAGTGGTGCAATAAACATCACTAACTTACATCCCTTTACTATAAATTATTTTTCACAAAATCTGTGGAAATATGTTTACATAACACACCCAAATCCTTTAAACCAATCTTCTAGATGTTTATAAGAAGAATACTCCACGGGTTTATGTAACATTTCACACAACTTACAAACAATCATCTGTTGACTACTTCCAATAACATAATCAGTTTTCCACTCCAAATAATTGAGGTACTCTTTCGGATTTTTATCTAACTCATGGAGGTACTCGGCTAGGTGTTTCGGATTAATAAAGTTATTAACATTTATTACAGAATTCGGCGGAGCAAGTGATTTATAATCTGCAAAACTTAACACGATAGGAATCACGTTGAGTTTTAAAATATTGTACAGTTTTTCTGTAACATAGTCTTCGCACATTGAGTTTTCGAAAGATAGGTAGAACTTGTAGTTTTCTTCCAACATTTTATAACAGTATTGTTTGTCTGTACATGTATAGTTACCACACACTCCATAAATATCAACAGAAATATATTTCTGAAGTTCTCTAACATATTTTCGTCTTCGTTTTGTGCCTCTGGTCCAACAGTTGCTTACGAACCAAGCTACTTTCTTCTTTCTACTAGCAATAGAAGCAACAGTAGGTGCCTGGTACTTTGTTTTAAGCCTTTTTATAATAGCATAAGGAGTAGGAATATCCGAATCCCTTTTAAATGTCATCGTCCAGTTGTAAAAATGTTTGTTGAGCATCTTTTCGTAGTTGATGTTCAGCGGTGATTCCCTCGAAAAGAAGATGTATTTTTGGTTGGGTTGACGTACGGTTGGAAGACCATCTTCAGTGGTTTTATAAGTGGAACCATGAAAAATAATTGCGTCGAAAAATTGTGCTGGCATAAAGGTTTTATTGAATGTACTGTAACAATATTTGTATTGACAGTTTTGAAACATTTTCCAACCCTCTGCAAATCCCATGTTTGTTTGTCCGTAAAACGTGTTCCAGTATAAAATTGTTTTGTTTCTTTGCGGTGACACTACTTGAATATCCCTACGCGGTTTTAGTTTCAAATTTCTTGACACTCTTGTTTCGTACAAATATAAAATTATGGGTGTAACACTGAATATTATTATGTACATATAAAATGTTTTTAATGAAATTTTAAACATTTTTTAGTAGTGAATTCTATGGCTGCTTGTGAGATACTGGTTCTTGGTACATAATATGACATTTGTATCTAAGTAGGCTAGGCAAACTAACTATAATATTTTTTTTTTGCGAAAAGTAAATATAGATAACATAGGTAAACCGCATGGAATAGGTCAAGATATTTAAATATTTATAATTTACGATAACTTCAATGATTGAGTTAATGTTTCATATTTATGTAATAGTTATTTACAATATGAGTTCGGTAAATGAGTGCAGTAAAAATTATTAACGGACGTATGACGTACAACGGTTTATTTCATACTTGTGACACATTTTTGGACGATAAGCTTTCTTAATTTGACATAGCCTCCTGCTTTATTACAACAATGTATTCATGGCAACAATGTATTGATTACAACAAAGTATTGATTACAACAATGTATGTACTGATTACAATAATGTATGTACTGATTGCAATAATGAACAAGAATTTAACAAATTTTGTGGGGAAATAAATTTCATTACGAATTAAATATATAGTTATCGTGGATGAAAAAAATCGTCTCATTTATCCATTCCCACTGTACATAGTCAACGTCATCGTAAAAATGGTAAAATCGTATTCTAGGGACTCTGAAACGTGCTTTCCGTTGAAAACTCACTACCGCAAATTATGACCCGTCAAAATGCCTCCCTTATACGTCCACTATCATATCTTTTGCCCCAATTAAGATTTTTAGAATAATTTTTAAAGAAATTTGTTCTGATCTTACAAATTGTACTCAATTTATTTGTATCTTAAATTTTGTTATTTCAAATCATATTTTAAGGAAAAGTAACAACTAAAACAATAACAAATTAACAAAAATTACTAACATAAAGATTCCATTTGGCCTAGAGGTATTGGCTGGTATCACGAACACTGTTTTGGAATCTGATAACAAAATATAGAAAAATGTTTTAAATAAAAATTGTTCTAATGATATTTACTCTATCTCATTTATTTACTAAGATATTCTCAAAAACCTTGATAGGCCTTCAAATAATCTACCAATTACTGTTGATGAATTGTTTCCTAAGTCTAATCAATTCGTAACATGAACATAATACCTCCCTTACATATATGTACGTGCGAGAACTGCGAGAGGCAAAAATGATAGAATTTAATGGTGAATTAATAGTTATTTGTCAAACTAGAAAGGAAAGCGCTTCTTTTTCCCCCTCGAGTTCGAAGTTTGAAGGCATTTCGAACGAGAGTGGAAGAAGAGCTTTCCTCTCGTGTTAGACACATTTTTTTCACGACATGTTTCTAAAAACGATTTGCTCGGACCTAAAATACACTTTGAGAACACAACTGTCATGTTAAAAGTTAGGTTATCAGACACAAGGCGGTGTAGCAGTGTTGCCAATGAACCAATCTTAAATAACTTTAATAAGTTGTCAAATTGTGATTTAATAAGAAAAAGAAAAATATAAGACATAATTCTAAGATAATTTAAATTATGTATATCACTAAAATAAGGATTTTCAGTGAAATTAAGAATTTATTTATAATTTTTTTCAAATAACATTCATATTGGTAACACTTCTTTCTATATTTTCCTCTCTAGAGAGGAACGATACATTTTCCTCACTATTTCGGGAGAAGAACGGTATTTATATGATTTTAACTGGGTCAAATGATATGATATACATATGTGCGGTAGGTAATAATGAAAACTATTGTCTAATAAAGAAAACTAATTAAGAAACACAGCTATACCCAAAATACCAATCCTTAATATCCGCATACGTGGAAAAAATCAAAGGTTCATGTAGTTTTTTACACAAGTCACACACATGTTTCGAATCATCAACAATATAGTGTTTCTTCCACTCAAAGTATTCCAAATATTCAGTATCGTTTTGATCTAGCCCCCATAGGTAATTCGCCAAATGTTTTGGATTGATAAAGTGGTTCGCATTAATCAAAGATTGCTCAGGAAACAAAGCATCGTAGTCTATAAAACTAAACACTATTGGTATCACATTGTATTTTAAAATGTTGAAAACTTTTTCTGTGACATAGTCTTCACAGAGAGAATTTTCAAAGGATATATAGAACTTGTAGTTAGCCTCTAACATTTTGAAGCATTCTTCAGATTGAGGGCACTTTAATGGTCCACAGTTTCCGTAAATATCCACTGGGATATATTTCTGAAGTTCCTGGACGTACCGAATACGTCGTTTTGTACCAGGAGACCAACAGTTACTCACAAACCAAGCAACTTTCTTCTTTCTGCTGTGTAAATTATCTTTAGTCGGAGGGACATAACGAGTCACTTTCCGTATTATCCTTCCGTAGGGCCAATAAATATCCGAATCCCTTTTATATGTCATGGTCCAATTATAAAAATTTTTATTGGTGATTTTTTCAAAATAAGTATTGAAATATGATTCTGTACTGAAGAAAATATATTTTTGGTGAGCGCTGCGATTGGCTGGTAGTCCATTTTTCTCAACGGAAAATCTGGCACCGTGAAACAAAATAGCATCGAATTTATTGATAGGAAGATATGATTTGTTGTGAGTGGTAATGCAGGAATATATTGAACAGTTTTCAAATATTTCTCCGATGCCTATTCCGAAATCTTCAGCGCCGTATACTGTGTCCCAATACAAAATCGTTTTAGTAACACCTGGATAAAATCTAATAGGTCCTGACGAGTATTTGATAGGCCTCGGAGTTTCAATTGAGTGTTGATTTAATTCAATGTTTGTATAAATAGAATATACACAACCGATTATTATTAGAACTATCGCAGTTTTCTTAGTAATGCTGTGTTGTAGAATACTCATTGCGATACACTTCACAAACGACTGAATACTAAACTAGTAAGTTCTAGTAGTCGACTTATCAATACTACTATCAATTTCTAAGTAAAATTTATAGCTGTGAATAATCGTAATATTTTTTACTCTTTGATTGTCAATAATATGTTTTCTTTACGACATTAGCTGAAACAATTTGACACGGTAATAAATAATGCATGCTAAGGTTTCTACTTCACTTACAAAGTGATTAGTAATATTTATAATCAGTTCGATATTTCATATACTAATGACACCACTTCAAAAAAGTGTTAAAAATAGTACTTTTATTTTTGCTGTGGTTTTACCATTATTGATACTTATTTTTTAAATTATTTAAGGAAGACTTTACAATAAAATAGTATATTAAGTATCAAGAGCGTATCGACCGGGAGATTGAAAGGCGAGTGTCTGCAGGGTGCCAGGTATTGGGTGCTCTGGGTACATTTGCTCGAAACGTGAATGTATCTAGAGATGCTCGATTGAGTGTTTATAATGGTGTTGTTATTGATGTATGGTTTTGAATGTTGGGTGTGGATGAAGAAGCATGAACGACGTATAACTGCTGTAGAAATGAGATATTTGAGTGGAGTGTGTGGGTATACAAGACGTGATCTTATACGGAATACATTGGTGTATGGTGAGTGTGATTGAGAAAAATGTTGTTAAGAAAGTGGGAGTGAGTCAGTTGAGGTGGTTTGGATATGTTGAGCGAATGTCTAATGAAAGGTGGGTGAACGATTGCGTGGGCGTCCGAGGAATAACTGGTTGGGTATGATTGATGGTTTGTTGCGTGAACGAATGATTCCGAGTGTGAAGAATAGACGAGCATCTATGAATCGCACTATGAATGTGGACGAGGCGAAAGTGGTGGAACGTTTGGAGGAGATTGATTGTTGGTTGACTGTGTTTCTGGGTTCGTGCTACCCCACTACGTGGGATATAGCGTGATCTTATGTATGTATGTAAGAGCGTTAAGAATAGTTTACTCATAGAACATAACGGTTTTGTCTGACATAGATAATTCCTTAATGTCCATGATGCTTACACAATTTTTTTTTCTACACCTGTATAAATATATTCCCATTGCATATTTGGAGCAAGCAAAATTTATTTGATTATTTTTTGACATTTCTTTAAACCAATCAAATGCTTTATTGTATGTCACGTGTCTGCGTTTTAACCAATCCTGTCATTATTATACTGAGAATAATGCTCTTGTGATTATTCCCGGCAATTTTCTCTGTAGCTTTTTTGTTTTTGTTGATAGATGTCAGATGTCAGATAGATATCATCAATACAAGTAAAAATGAGCAAAGAACATAGCTTTAGTGCTGTGCCTGATGATGAAATCAAAAAATAATCTAATTAAATATAACTCGAGAGTTCGATAAATTAGAAAATAATTCTCCAGTATCTTTCTCAAACTTGTCGCCATTTGGCAATAGCCACTCAAGCCCTACGGGCTTTCGTGGCTATTGCCTGGCAACAGGTTTTCGAAAGATCTGTCAAATTATTTTCAATTTATTCTCACCCACTTGTTATATTATTACTGACAATTCAACTCGTATGTCATCTATCAAAAATGGTCTAGTGATCTCATCGATATTTTTTTCGACAATTGTCGCTAGTGATACCATCGACAATTTGAAATAATTGAATTGTTACACTAAAATACACAATTTTGATCTCTCCAGCACCAGATGACATCTCTGCTAATATTTGATAAATATGAGAGATTTTTATAGATTTTCAACCTGAAGTGCTTGATCGATTTCTTAAAAGGACTGTGCAGAAAAACTAAAGTTAATATTATTTGTTAACATTAAATTTAAATTTGTAACTTTTTCAAATTTTTCCCATTGTTGGTTATTTACATTCTATTTTGTTGCCATCACTTTTGAAAATAATGGAAATTCGTTGAAAACACACGTTGAAAAACATCAGACGACCGTTGCTTGGTGATCTACATCACGGCTTTAAAATAACAGTGAATTATGGATTTCTGGCTCTGCGATTCGTCGAGAAGTGTGAATTATGAGTACTATAATTCATCGAAAATATTTAAATAATGGGGACTTATTTACACAGGAGTAGAAAGTTAAATTTTTTCTTTTTAGTTTGTTGAACTAGGATTATGATACAGGTATAATAATAGTTATTTGTGTATTAAGGATGCAAAATGCTGCATTATAGCACGAACATAAAGCTTACCATATATATTGATGTTGACAATTACGTGAAGGTTACGTGGTGAGTGTTTTTGTTGCTCAGTAACATCAAAATGTTTCAATATTCTAGTATGGAAAATAGAATAATTTTACATATTTATGTTACTAATTTCTTTTATTTGAATATTAACATAATTGTAGGAAAAATATGTTTTATTCCATATGTGTAGTACAGTTGCTAAAGTACCACTGTTGAACATTTTCATAATTAGAATATTTGACAGGTTCATTTAGTTTCTTACACAATTGGCATAAAGCGTACTCCTGGCTAGGTGCGACAACAAAATCACTCTTCCATTTAAAATAATCTAAATACATAGTATTATTTGCATCTATTTCTTTTAAAAAGTCTGCTAGTTTTTCAACATTTTTAAAGTCCCTAGCATTGATGATAGAGTGAGGGGGGGCTATGGTAGTGTAGTCAGCCCCACCCCAAACAACAGGAATAACATTTAATTCAAGTACATTGAATAGTTTCTCTGTTACATAATCAGGACAGAAAGAATTTTCAAAGGCTAAGTAAAATTTGTAGTTTTTTTCGAGCATTTTGTAACATTTTTGTTTATCCTTACACGTGAGGTTGCCACATTCGCCGTAGATGTCGACGGGGATGAATTTTTGGAGGCTCTGGACAAATTTTTTTCGCTTTTTTGCACCTGGAATAAATTATTTATACCGTTTTCGTGATATTTCAAATTATACAACTTACCCTCTGTTTGACAATTGCTAGCAAACCAAGCTATCTTTTTCGTTTTGCCTTTAATAAAATCGTCAGTAGGCATCGTATAACTAGTGTTTTGTTTTATAACAACAGCGTAAGGATAATGTATATCAGAGTTTTTTCTAAAGGTCATCGTCCAGTTATAAAAATTCTTATCTACCTTTGCTTCAAAATACGTATTATACGCGGATTCCCAACTGAAGAAAATGTACTTTTGTTTGGACGATCTTCTAGCTGGTCGGCCATTTAATTTAATTGAATATCGGGCACCGTGAAACACAACAGCATCGAAATTCTCCACTGGCATAAGTTGTTTGTCATTTGTTGTAAAACAGTTGCTGAAAGGACAGTTGGCAAATATTTCTTGGCCCAAACCTAACGTCATTGTTTTGCTTCCGTGAAATGTGTCCCAATATAATATTGATTTATAAGAATTGTTAAAACTACTCGTATTTGTAGAGACATTAGAATTGTTGTAATCTACATATTTAGTATTCCTATGTTCTGTATTTGAATTAATTATAGTTGATTTCACGGTTGTAGTGCAATTACCCCCTGGACAAATACCCAGCGAACCTCCTGTTTAAAACCCCCGAACATTAACTCTCGTATAATAGTTTATTTGAGGGATTATGATAATCATTATGCACGAATATTGCATCACAAGCTGTAGGCGAGTGATGCAAATCATCCGAGTAAATAATGACCATAATCCCGAATACAATGCGGTACTTTTTCTACTCATGTAAATTCGGAAATAACGTTTAGCACTTTTGATAAATGATCGAACACGACATAAAAAAAAAAACAATGACAACTGACAACACTGTCAGACGGTCGTAGCTTGGTGATCCACATCATGACTTTAAAATAAACAGGAATCATTTATTTCTGGTTCTGCGATTGATTGAGAAGAGTGAATTATGAACCCATAGTACTATAATTAATCGAAAATATTGAAATAATGTGGATTTATTTATACAGGAGTAGAAAAAACCAATATCACTTTAAATAAATTGTTAAAGTTTACTCCAAGTACTAGCGACGTTAAAAGCACTCCGCTTCGCGTCGTGCTCTTAAACTCGTCGTACGTGCTTTAAAAGCTTACTTATAAACTTGTATCATAATATATTATTAATGAACAAGAGTCTTTTTATGTATTGTATTATTGATATTGTAAATATACCTAGAAAAATCGGTACGAATTATAAATTTTCCAGGTGAATTCCCTATATTACCATCGTGAAAGCGAATATCAACCGAAAGAGCTTGTAAATAAAACCTATTTTCTAATGCTATAAGTTCACCATACGCGGTTTTCGGTATTGTAATCGAAATTGCAGGGATTAATAATAAAAATAATAATAATAATAATATATCATCACGCCTTTTACCCATTATGGGTGTGGCACTCTGCTTACGCAGATCTCGGTAAGTGATATATTTTATCGTATGAAGTGCGGTTACCAGCCGTCAAATCATAGCCCCCGAGGATGTTAGTGGAGAGGGTACCACAGGGTAAATTTAAATTTGTAACTGTCGGCAGTGGGATTCGAACTGAGGATCTCACGATCCACAGTCCGACACGTTACCACGGAGCTATTTACCCCAGGGATTATAGAAGTCAAATAAATAAACTTGGAGTAAACTTTTTTTTATGCGAATATACTGGACAGTATACCGAAATCCTTTGCGCTATAGACTGTATCCGAATAGAGAATTGTTTTAATAACACCTAGCGAATGTTTGATGTTTGAGTGTAGATTAATTTCCATGTTTGTGTAGATGGTATATACACCACCGATTATGATTAGAACTGCTAGAGTTTTCTTAATGTTGGTTTTTTGTAAAAAACTCATGGTGATACACTTCACAAACGACTGAACACTAAACTAGTAAATCCTAGAAGTCGTCTTATCAGTACTACTATCAAGAACTTCTAAAAGAAATTTGTGGCAGGGACCATACGTGATTTTTTTACTCTTTGATTGTCAATAATATGTTTTTTACGTGACATATGAATATTAATGTTTTTTTTTACTTTACTTACGTGGTGATTAGTAATATTTATAATCAAATATTTCGTGCTAATTACACCACCTCAGAAAACTGTTTAAAGTAGTTAATTTTTGTTTACTTTTATACGAGAGTCATTCAAATATAACGAGCCTTTTGAAAAAAAAAAAATTATTACTTTTAGGCAAAAAACACACTTATAATTATTTTCCTACATAGTTCTTCTCCTTTGTTATGCATTTTTCCCCTCGAACAAGTAATTTTGTCATGCCCGTTTCGAAGAATGACTTCTGGCGGATGTCCAACCTATTGCGCACAAACTGTTGAACTTTTTGATCATTCGCAAAACTTTCTCCTCCAAGTGCTTCTTTGACAGACCCAAACATGTAAAAATCGCATGTTGAAAGATAAGGGAGGGTGGTCAAGTATAATCCAGTGTATTTTAACCAATTTTTGGGTTGTTAACACTGCTATGAGGGTTCTTGTATTGTCGGATGGGCTGACGACACCTTTTTGATCGATATGCAGCTCGTATCTGGTCAAGAAGATCACAGTAGTAGACCGCGTTTATTGTGCGACGATCGTGAAGAAAATCAACGAGTAAATCTCCTTGAGAATTCCCAAACACAGTTGACATCACCTTCCCGACTGACAAGCGAGTTTTGGCTTTCGATGGTCCTGACTCCCCTTTTTCTCTACACTCCATACTGGCCAAACTTCTACTCGCAGCCATGAAAGTGTATTTTTCCTGAACTGTGCATGCAGTCGGTCCCGAATTTCGGCAAGTTTAACGCCCTCATTTGTTAAAAACTTTATAATGATACGTTGTGCAAGCGATAGATGACCCTATTTTTCGCTCATTGTGAGGACAACTCAAGAAACAGGTCGGGCGGTCGGATGGGCCTTTAGTCATCTGGAGGGGATCCCCATCTACCCTTCCTGATGCTCCGCCAGAAGTAAAAAGCTCGTTTATATTTGAATGCCCCTCGTACATTATTGAAACTTTTTAGTAAATGGTTTAAATAAATGAGAAAACAAGAATGACAGGAAGACTGTTCAACAGTACTAAATATTATATTACGTACCGTGAATTGTAATTGATAGTTTTTAGTTCGAGAATGTAGTTTGGGATGTCGAGACCCGTAGGGTCGAGATTTCCTAAACATTCGAGACCTAAAAAATCACTTACAGTTCGAGGTTAGTAAGATATTTTTTGCAATACCTGCGCAAATATAAGAAAAGGAAAAATAAGTATCAAAATTAACAGCTGTCAGATTGAGGTTAAAAATAAAATTTGATTGATATATATTTACTTACCGTCCACCATGAACGGTAAGTTTCACTTACCATCCACCGTGGACGGTAAGTAAATGATGTAACCATGAAAACCAATTGTGCAATAAAAGTTCCACTTACTATGTTTAAATTTTGTTATTAATGGGTAACTTACAGTATAGGTATTGCAAAAAATATTTTAATAATAAGTATAGAAAAAAATTCCGAAAAAATACTTTTCCTGATAAAATTTTTCTACCCTTAAGATTAGAACTATTTTTCAAATTTAAATGGGAACAATTTTGAGATATACCCTACTCTGCAGAAAGTTCTTTCGTCGGATACTAAAATATTTTTACAGAACTTAATCCAAAACACTTATGTCCTATTATTTCATAATTTCGAGTGACCCATTTAGTTTCGTAATTAAAAAAAAAGTATAACTTAAACATTGTATTTTCACGACCGGGAGAGAAATTGGGTTTCTATGACAAGAGGTTTGTGCACTTTCTGTCCCGTCGTGAGGGAAAGTGCTCATATAATATGAAAAATTAATAAGACAAATCGAAGGCATCTATCATACATTATATTACAATTCAAATAATTTTGAAATAAAAAATAGTATATAAACCACAAAAGAGAAGTATATTTTTTTCTTATCATAATCATATACTTCTCTTCCTTAATGTATAAATATACTATTCTATAATGATAAATTTTTTGTTCTTTAACCCGGACACTCTTTTTAATAGTAACATTTTGCATTTTATTTTAAATTTAGGTAATAAAATCGGGATGCCTATTTTAACAATAAAAGGTAAATATTTATACAGAATAGTTTTATTACAAAAATATTAATTATATGTACATGACGATATAACAAAGAAATATCAACAATATATGATTAAGTATTACCTGAGCTGTATGATATAAAATGCAAACATGTGCAAACGTACGCCATGGATATTAATTATTTACTTAATGTTTATAAAAATTATCACATCAATGGTAACAAAAACAAGTGAATATAATTCGTTACATATTTTTTTCTACGGTAGTTTAACCCTGTTATTTATTTAATGTACACATTTAAATCCATAAAACCAGTCTTCTATGTCTTCGTAAGAAGAATATTTTAAAGGCATGTTTAAGGCTTTGCACATCTGACATAAAGTAAACTTCTTACTGTTTTGCACAACGTAGCTTTTTTTCCACTCAAAATACTTTATATACTCAGTTGAATTGTTATCCAACTGTAGCAGATACTCAGCTAAATCTCTAGGATGTTTAAAATCGTTAGTATTAATAACAGAATTTGGAGGCGCAATGTCTTGATAATCAAAAAACCCTAAAACGATTGGAACAACGTTATACTTTAAAATGTTAAACATCTTTTCTGTAACATAGTCTTTGCAAATAGAATTTTCAAACGAAAGGTAAAACTTGTACTCTCTCTCCAACATATCGTAGCAGGTGGTGCGGTTTTTACATGTGAGTGTACCACAGTCACCGTAAATATCAACAGGAATCCATTTACTCAACTCTGTTGCATATTTCATACGTCTTTTGGAACCTTCTGTTTGACAGTTGCTAACGAACCAGGCTACCTTTTTTGTTTTGTTTTTTATGTCGTCTGTTGTTGGTAATTCGTAGTTTGTAGTGGTTTTGACTATTAGACCGTATGGTTCGTATATGTCGGAATCTCTTCGATAAGTCATCGTGAAATTGTAAAAGTCTTTTTTGGTAATTTCGTCGAAGGCTATGTTATATGGCGACTCTAAACTGTAAAGAGAAATGGATCAATTTTAAGCAAACGGTAGTTGAACTCAGGAACTGTGCCTTGGCTGCCTTAAGAATGAATTATACTAGCCAAATGCTTTTCTTATTTAATATACAGGATGTAACATAAATAAGTACATTAAATTTAACCAGTGATAGAACTCCTTGAGAAAAACAATATTTCCTAATAACTTTTTTCCACTACATAATTTTCTTATCTTTTTAATTTCCATCTTATTATGGTATCTTTTTAATTTCTATCTTATTTCTTAAATTCACTCCACAAGTAATTTATATAATCACGAGGAAAGGAGCGCAGCGACGAGCCTCGTATTAAACATATATATTCGCAAAATTTATTATACAAGATAATATTTTTATCCACAACTGTTAAATAACATACCCATAATTCAACTGTTGTTTATCAATTAATGACCTTTGTTACTGTTGCTAAAGAAATAATATTGACAGTTCGATGAATTAATATTATTCATATGTTTTGTCAAATTCAAATCTTACCTTTCAAAAGAATAAAATCAAAATGACTTTTAAGTAATTTTATCTACATAAAAAGCCAAAAGACACTAGTTTTCTCATTTCTCATACTTTTATTTTCTTTTTAAGCTTAAATTGCAGTAGAATAATTGTTTTTAGATTTTCTGTTAAATGTCAAATCACTTCAAAATTTTGTTAAAACAGTACGTAGCCTAACGATGGTTGCTAAAAATTGTCTATGTTGATAAACAAATAATTTTTTGTATTTGTTAGAGCAAAAATTCTATTTTTCTTATAATTTCAAGACAAATATTTGACAAAATGTTGTGGATAAAGTATAGTATTCTATTCGCATGTAATGGCTTTTACTCATTCAAATGGTTTACATCACTCGCGTTCGCTCGTGGTGCAAACTTCATTCTCATGAGTAATAGCATACATTACATGCTCATTAAATAATATACTATTATTTCAATGAGTTATATTTTCATAAAAGTTACGATTTTTTCATGAAAGCAAACTTATACATTTTACATTACCATAGAAAAATAATTTTGTTTTTACAATGTATCTATAGATACGAATTATTTTGGTTACCATGGAAATTAAAAAGATAAAAAAATAAGATAAAAATTAAAAAGATAAGAAAAAATATGGAAACTAAAAAGATAAGGAATAAGAAGGACATTAAACGAATCGTCAATTTACGGGATGTTAAAAACCTTAAAAATTGGGATTTAGGAAAAAAAAAGTTATTGAGAAATATTGTTGTTTTCGACGAGTTCTATCGCTGATTAAATATAATGTGCTTATTTGTGTTACACCCTGTATAATAAAAAAAGCACAGCAGATATTGAGGTTCAGTTTATTTGATAAAATACCTGTAAAAAATATATTTCTGATGGACGCTCCTCTTATCTGGATATCCGTCTGAGTATACGGAATATCTTGGACCATGAAAAATGATTGCATCGAATTGTTCGATAGGTATAAATGACTTATTATAAGTAGCGTAGCAATTATCAAAACTGCAATTCTCAAAAATGTTGTGCCCTGTTCCGAAATACATATCAGGCACTCCAAAAAATGTATTCCAATAGAGGATGACCTTGTCCCTCATTTTATGGTGCGTATTGTACATTTTGGCCAATGGGAGGTCACTTCTAGAGGTCCAGTAGCGCTCTATTGGTAGTAATCTCGAGTTTAAGTAGATTAAAATTGCTGTTATACACAGGACTAGAAATATTAAGATCTTTTTTTGTCTGGATATAGAGACGGATTGCATTACTGGCTTATCCATTATTGAGTTGAATCTGCAAAGAACACATTTTGTACCTTCTTGTGAAAATTATGCTGGGTAAACAATTCAAAGATTTAATATTATAAATCATAATTTGTTACTGTTTCTGTTTCTATGTACTTGTTTATGTTGTTCACTTGTTTTCCTAAAGAAGAATTACCTATAATAATTTTATAGAATTGTACAAACCAAAAATCTTTTAATTTAGTATTATGAGTTCTGGAAGCGTTTTTATCTTATGCCTGTTACAAGATTGGTCAATAAATTGTCCAATTTTTCTTGTCAATTTATTGTTGTGTGTATTTTTTTTTCAACTGTAATTACACAAGAGTTTTTTATTTAGCCGGATAAATTTCTGTTTGTACGAAACCTTGTTACCTAGCAATTTGACAAGAAAACTGTTTTAATAAAATCACGACACCGTAGGTGGAGTGATTTTATTTTTAAACAGTTTTCGAGTCAAATTGTTGGCAGGTTACAAGGTTGAGTTGTCAAACTGAAATTCATCCGAAGAAAGTAAAATGCTCGAGTGTAATTCGGCGAGATAATTTAACATTTTATTTATGAAAAGGTTTATTTAAAATATCAATTGGCGAAAATTATTATATATTATATTTTTTGACATATTTTACTCACGAATGATATTAATTGTAATTAGTGTTTTGATTTGGTTGCTAGGAGAAAGGAAATAGTTATTTACATTATACATGCGGTAAGTTTAGTTTTACAGCGCGAAGTTTTGTATTGAAGCACGATGCGCAGCGGAGTGCTTTAATAAAACTGAGCGATGTATAATAAACTTAACGCACACATAATGTATTACATTTTCTGGCCGACATACCTTTTTACTATATTTATTTATTTATAAAAATCTTTGTGGGCAATTTATTCAATTATGATTTGCAAAAACACAGATATATCGTAATATACAAAACTAGTTGAAAAGAAAGACCCAATTATAACCTAAAAATATGACAATTTAATAATTCCCACATAGACTACATGAGCGATTCAAATGTTACCTACCTTTCTCGATATTCTGTATTACAATTAATTTAACATAATCAAAATAAAATAAATCACCAATTCTCATAAATCCAATCAATCAGTTTTATCTTTTGACAGTTTATTAGTTCTTTGACAATTACCGACTGTGAATAATCGATACTTAGTTAGGATAAGTGTTAAGAGATGGCGCTGCTGGTAAATGTCATATTTTATATAAAAATTTTAGTTTTATTTATTTCTATGTTACTTTATTTAACGATTTTGGAGGTAACTAGAGTTTTTTTAATCATTCTTTATTATTACAAAGTTTCTTTTTATTTTAATGGCCTCAAAAAGCTAAAAAATATCGGTGCGCGTTCCCGCACCGCGGTGTTTCAAAAATCATGGAAACTGTAAAATCGTAGTTACCGCAAACGTAAACATAACAAACAACCATCATTTAGGTTTGCGGTAACTACGATTTTACAGTGTTCATGATTTTTGAAACACCGCGGTGCGGGAACGCGCACCGATATTTTTTAGCTTTTTGAGGCCATTAAAATAAAAAGTAAATTTGTAAGAATAAAGAATGATTTAAAAAACTCTAGTTACCGCAAAAATCGTTAAATAAAGTAACATAGAAATAAATAAAACTAAAAATTTTATATAAAAATGACATTTGCCAGCAGCGCCATCTCTTAACAGTTATCCCAACTAAGTACAGATATTTCACAGTTGGTAAATATGACATAACTAATAAAATGTCAAAAGATAAAACTGATTGATTGGATTGATGAGAATTGGTGATTTATTTTATTTTAATTATATTAAATGAATTGTAATACAGAATATCGAGAAAGGTAGGTAACATTTGAATCGCTCATGTAGTCTATGCGGGAATTATTAAATTGTCATATTTTTAGGTTATAAATGGAAATCTTTCTTTTCAAGTAGTAGGTATATCGGCCAGAAAATGTAATACATTATGTGTGCGTTAAGTTTATTATACATCGCTCAGTTTTATTGAAGCACTCCGCTTCGCGTCGTGCTTCAATACAAAACTTCGCGCTGTAAAACTAAACTTACCGCACGTATAATGTAAATAACTATTTATCACTTGCAAAAAGTTACCTTCCTATTTTTTTTTTTTTTAGGGAAATCTACAGGATTTTAGATATTGCCAACCATTCAAATTTGTTTATGTTTTGGTTAGTTTTTTTTTACGTATAGCTTGAACCAAAAATATTAGTAACATAGGTGACGGGTGATATCGTTTTGATATACCATTGAATTTGACACAATAAATTGACGGAAAATTTTATGTGTATAAAACGAACAATCATATTTTTGTTCTTGGTAATTTATTGACCAATAAATTGCGTCGTGTAAAACAGGCATTATTGTTCTGGATATATTAAAAGCAGTGCCTTCAAATAAGAGTGATATTATATTTAATAAATATGAAAAATGTTACAATAAACCTCGAATAAAAATGTTTTATTGATTCAGAACGCAATGTCGTTTTTTATGATAAAATCAATGAAAGTATTGTAATTAAATCTCAGTGCACTTAGTGGTAATTATATTTTCTCTTTTATTTTTATTAACTTGCAACTGATTTTGAAATAAAATCAAGCAATGGAAATATATACTAATTACTTGAAAAGCAATGTGGGAGTAAAAAAGTAATTAAGTTTAGAAACCGGAAAATCGTGTTTTATTGTAATTAGTTACTTAATTTTTTTTTCTTTCAACATTCAATTGTTTTTATACTTTTTTCCTCATATCCCAAAGTATCAGGGTGGCACAATTTGCGTCATATTTCACTCACTTTACAACGGTACAACCACTGAAATATAATAATACTGGAACGATCAAAATGATGGAAATGCGAGCCGAGGGCTATTGTATAATGTTTTAAGATAGCAACCGGTGTTAGATAAAGAAGAGTGGCCCTGATTTAGGTTCGTTTTTCGCTTTCGTAAAATACTACAAGTGCGCGTTCGCGCTTTTGCGATCACCTGTGTTTCAGTGACAACATCCAAATTCTAAACAAGAAATATTTACAATAAAAGCTCCGTTAGCTTTCTCCATACAAATCGGCACTACTTCCGATACATGCTAATCGGTTATTAAAATCTGTCTGTGAATACCACCGCACTACTGACTGCTAACTGGGCACTCACTGGTCATCGACTTGTGTGTTTCAACATTACGCACATGTCAGCGATTGTGAATCGTGCGCGCTTCTACAAACACTGAATCAGAAATATATATATATATATATATATATATATATATATATATATATATATATATATATATATATATATATATATATATATATATATATATATTGTTGCATGTGTTCTATATATAACACAGTTATTATATGAAGATCACATAACGAGATAATTTAGGAATACGCGGTATATGTACAACGGAGGGGCGGACGGATTGAAATGGGAAATCAAATTAATGGAATATTCATGATATTGGAGCTAAAAATAGAGCGGTTCACAAATTACTGGGGGCCGGCTCTGCAATTGCAAGGCTAATTATATGAATTTAATATCTTTGGAGGTTGATAGTAGTGCAAACGAATTATTACATATTTTGAAACATACAGACTCAGTTAAAACGTACGAAAAAGTGTAGATATGGGACTCAAAACAATGTTTTTCCTTAATAAACTTTAAACAAAAACTCAATAACAAATAATTTATAGCAAATTAAAGTTGAATCAATTAATAAACAGTTGTTACAAACTACAGTAGTTCGGTATGTTTTAAATAGAAATTAATATATAATGTATTATTATAACAGTAACATTTTCTTGCTCAAAAATTGCAGGCCACGTGGTTGACAGCCACTTAAAAACAAAACCACAACTAGGAACCATGTTGATGTTGAAATTTATTTAAATTCATTAAACGTCAAAGTATGTTAAGTGCAAAATGGTTAATACTTTCAGTAACGAGGATTTTGTAGAACATTATTATGGTTTATGGAATAAGTTTAATCAATTTACGGTTTTTACTACTATTTTTTGTTGGGTGCATAATTTTAAATTAAAATAAAAAATAGTATTGAGAAACTTTTCTCAATTATTTTCAGCGACATTCAATATAGGTGGGCGTTAATTTAAATTAACTTTCTGGGTATTGAGTTTTTGTCAAAAGTTTATTAGGATATTATAGGCCCTCCTAAATACATATTCAAGCTTTTCCGTACGTTATGAATAATTTGTTGATAGTATATTCATGATCCCGGTGCTTTTTATTCTGTCTCAAATATGACTTGTTTTTGACAATTCAGATTTTCATTTTCTTGTTTACAAAACGTAGTCAGCACCTTCTGACATTCCACCTTATTATCGCTTCCATATGACTCTATTCTATTCACCAAGTTTAAATCAACACTGAAAGGAACCAGATAACCAGAGGTGATACAGAAATCATTTGAAAAAATGATTTGCAGCACTGCTTTGTCCAATGGAAAATTGTGAAATACACCTCGTATAAGTTCACAGACACATTATTTAATTTTATATTTCTTGACCTAAAGTCGATATATTCATTAGTTGCCTGGATACAACATAAACAACTGAACACATACACAACATAAATTATGCACGACATAAAAATTATATTTTCTTACCCAATTTATACAAATTTAATTATAGTGTCACATTTATTTGTGAATACGAATTAACTATGAAAGTTTATCTCGTTGTTTATGAAATACATCTGCTATCGAAAATAATCATGCAGTAGTGAGTATGTTTATAAAACGCATCAGTGATTTTCAACCAGTTTTTATAAGATTTTTTTAAAGAATAATTATACAATTATTTTGTTGTGATATGTCCCTGAATTATTTTACTGAAATATGCTTCATATAAAAATACAGTTTTACTTTAACATTTCTCTTTAAAATAATTGTATTGATATTTCGAACCGAAGCATAATTTGAATAGGTTGAGAATCACTGATAACTGATGATTCAAATACCAGCAAAATAGTAGGCGTTTCTATTAATAAATACTTACAAACATGAGCCATAACCAAAGTTATGGTGTTTATGTTACAATGATTAAAATGCACAGTTATCAAGGAAATAAACAAAAACTACTCAACGAAAATAAAAGCACATCTACTTCCAACAATGTGTTCACTGCAAATGACGACACAATGTATTTATTACGTTGTTTCTCAACTATTTTTAGAACTAAATTGCTTAACATTCATACACCTACATATAAAGGAATTAGGTACATTTATGACATTACGATTTAGGGCTAATTACTTGTTTACCTGTGCACTGATTTGTATGTTATTATGAATAATTGAACAAATTGTATTAATTATTCACAAGATGAAGACATTGAGGGACAATTGGTCGACTATTTTTGGTTATTGATTAACAAATGAATTATTGTGGGCACCACAATACCTCCCATCGTAGATTTCTTATCAAACAATACAGGAACACGGACTACTACTATCAGGAATGCTCATCCCTTCAAACAATAACATTTTTCAAGCAATAGTTTTTTTTTCAAAAAGCACAGGTTAGCAGATTTACACGAAAATGTCAAAATATAATCTTACCTCTTGCAAATACCTGTAAGGGAGATCATGCTTAAAATTCGGTAGTGAGTTTTCAGTGGATAAGTACGTTTAAGGACCCTAGAATACTATATTAATAGTTTCGCGATGATGTCTGTGTCTATGTGTCTGTCTATCTGTCTGTGTGGATCTCTAGAGTTATGGTTTCCCAAAAACTGTATTCCCTTGGAAAGAACTGATAAGGTTTTGGTGATAATCCAATAATTGAAAGTGGTAGTTTACTTGAAGCCCTATCAAGTTATTTTGAAATATCTTAGTTAATTGTTTTTAATAGTGTTTCAAATATTATTATTTACAATTTTACTCTTACTATTTCCATTAACCAATTATAATACGTAAAAGAAAAATTACATGTTCTTGCATTGTTTGATAAGAAATCTATGGCGGGAGGTATTGTGCTGCCCACAACAGATTATTTCTTTACCGTGTTGTAATTCTTATATGGTAACAGTAAAAGAAAAATATTTCAAACAACAATTGTACAGTATAATATTTGAAACATTTTAAAATAAAAATTGTCATTAAACCATAATTTATTGAGGGCAAAATAACTTGACAGGGCTTCAAGTAAACTACAACTTCCGGTTATTGGATTATCACCAAAAACTAATCAACTCTTCTCAAGGATATACAATAATTGATACATACAAAATATTCAAATTTTACAATCAGACTAAACAGACAGACCCAATAACTTGTTCATCCACTGAAAACTCACTACCGAATTCTTAGCATGATTTCTATACCTCTCTTACAGGATATTCCGGGAGGTAATAGTTATATACACGCCTACATCGATAAATAACTATTAGTGCTAATGTTCAATTTTCACTTTTATCTGACGGTGCCCACAATTCAATTTCAAAAGTAAAAGCTCCAACAATACATAAAGCAATCATCGTTTTGACAGAAGGCAATAAAATTTTGATCCATTACAATGATTCAGTCAGCTGTTCAGAGTTAAATAAATCGCCTTACGTTTTAGAATTCGAGAATACAATGATCTAGTGTACAGGTGCGCCCTGCTGACTACCGACAACAATGAGAACAAGAGTTTTATGGCCGGATCGTGATCTTGCAGCCTGCGAGAGACTGGGCTATTAAAAAGAGAAATTATTAAGTTGTAGGCAGCAAGTGTCGAGAGATCCGTGATTTATTTTGTATTTGTTATTAATTAAAGTTTAAAACCGAACCAAACGGACGAAATTGTATTCTAAAATTGAGGCTTGGGCGTTTTTCATAGTTCTATAACTCTGCTTTATTTTATTAGAAGCCGTAGATTTTATGATAGGAGATATATCGAATTATAACTATACTTTATTTGAGAATGCAGAGAAAGAGTAATAAATCAAAATTTGAAGCTATGCCACTTTACAAGGATGCTACAACCGTTTAGAGCTAAATTTGTATGTACGAAGATGGGTGCGGCAGAGGGACAGCAGCAGAAAATATCAGTGGACTTTTAGTTTCTCTGTCAATTGACGTAGTCAATATGAAAATATTTTTCGTAAAATGTAATTTTACACTAAAATTAAAGCCGTACAAATGATTTAGTGTATTGATAAATTTAAATTTATTCCTCCGTACATGTGTGACACTTAAATCCTATTGAATTAGCAAGGGCAGAAATGAAAAGAAACATACGCGAAAATAACTCTGCTGGAGATTTAAATCTTGTAATTTTAAAAAGAATTACTACGAAGCAATGATAAGCATTTCAGATGAAAATTGGAAAAGCTATGTAAAACATACGACGGCAATAGAAAATCATTATGGACAAACCAAGGTAATTCTTGAATCATTTATTATAAATGTTGGCGATGATTCCAGTACAGAATTTGAATTAAGTTCTGATGAAGAGACTGTGGAGGTATGTTTGCAAAATTATATTTAATTGCTTTTCCTTATTTTTAAATACTTTTTACGACTTACTGATTAAAACTTATGTAGTGTAATTTATTATTATTTATGTGTTTGTATGTTGTACATAGATTTGTATAACCCGAACGCATATTGGGTGCTCTGGGTACATTTGCTCGAAACGTGAATGCTCGATTTAATGTGTATAATGGTGTGTTAGTATCTACATTGATGTATGATTCTGAATGTTGGGTATGAATGAAAAAGCATGAACGACATATACAGCTATAGAAATGAGGTATTTGCGAGAAGAGTGATGGTGGCTGAAATACGTTGATGTACATTGAGTGTAATATTGAGAAGAAATTGTGGAAATGAGATATTTGAGAGGAGAGTGATAGGTGTAACTAATATAAGCGGATGAAATTGAGGGTGAGCAATAATTGGTTAGGTATGATTAATGATTAGTGAAAGTTGTGAAATGTTTGGAGGAGATTGATTGTTGGTTGATTGTGTTTCATGGTTAGTGCTACCCCACTGCGTAAGACATAGCATGATGTTATATATGTATGTACAACTATTGTGAGTATTTTTGTGAGAAATGATAATAGTACAGTCACGGATGTACTACAAAACAATTCAACAATGTTTTTCTCATGTAATATCCGAACTTGAGTAATCGGAATAGGAGAAATGATGCTTATTTAGTTTCGGAAGTACTTGTAATGTCTGCATCCGGTTAAACATTACAAGATCATACGAATACACTCGGATGGGAGAGGGGGGTCGTTATTTGACGGCAATGTGCAAAACTAACTGATTGTTTAATTTATGTTGCAATACGATAACCATTCAAGTCAAAAATTAAAACTAAATTACAGCTATTAACACAGTAGGCGGTGGTTCGCAGGAAAATGCATCCAGCAGGAAACGGAAGTTCGCTTGAACGATCGCTACACTGTTGCAATACATGGCAACACTGGTTATATCACACACACATACACAAACACATACACATAAATGTAACTATTAACAGAATTAATGAATAAGACCTACGTTGTATATTCCAGCACAATTATCTACAATAATTTCTTACTCGTCGTTTATCTGTAGATGACACATTCAAATGCTGGCTAACATAATTCTTGGAAAAATGAATAAACCAAGGCCTGATATTTTTTATTGTTTAATAACTGATTAAGAAAAAACAATTGCCTGCGAATTATACGCTGTAATTTGTTTATAAACAAAATATTGCTGCCTAATAAGATATTGTAAATTCAAACATTTGCCGCACAAATTAATTAAGAGTTTTGTAAAAGATGTTTTTGTAATTTTTTCTCACAGATATCTTCGTAAATGTTAATTGATGTAATTAATAATACTAATATACGAATAAATAATTACTAATTTATGATAAAAACTATCGGGAATGGTTTGTAAACAAATTAATTAATTATAAAAAACTCTTGGATTAATTTCTGTAAAAAACTTTTTGTAAAAGAGTTTTTAATTTATATTTTTTGTGACCATCTATTTATCTACCCTTAGGGGTGGAAAAAATAATCATCGAAATCGAAATTGGTAATTCAAATTTAAATGGGACCAACTTTGAGTTATACCCTATCCAATAAAAAAAGAATATTCAAAATCGAACTGCCCTGTAAAAAGCTATGCGTGGTCATATATAAAAAAAATAGGCATCGACTAAAAAATATTTTATTTTATTTAAACATGTTTCGAATTATTGTAACAAATTATTAATACGTTATTCATTTGTTTTTCTAATGAAGAATTATGTACAATAATTCGAAAACCTGTATTTAAATAAAATATTTTTTCAGAACTTAATTTAGTTAGTTAGTTTAGAGTTCTGAAAATTTTTTCAGTTCTGTGAAACGTAGAATAAAATATACAATTAATTTTCTTTTTCATGTATATTGTTCAGGATGTATTCAGAATGTGTTTTGTCCATTAAATGAAATGCCAGCTTTATGAATCAATTAGCTCGGCTAGTGGAAATAACAAAGTTCTAGGAATACCAACGTAAAAGGAAAAAAAAAAGTACCATGGAATTTATCGAACTACTCAGTGAGCAGAGGATATAACAATTAAGAAATTAAACATGATTAATTTGTAAGCAATTACTTAGAAGTATTTGCCAAAAAGTTTGGTAAATTTTCAGAAAATTCTTGATTAATCGAATAGTTCGATAAATTCTAATGAACTTTTTTATTTTGCTATATAGATTCATTACATAGGGTTAAATTCATACGCGATTAACAAAACATGAGTCATATTTGTTAAATATCACGAAGATGCACCTTTGTTCATTTGTTCATGACCGCTTTTTGCTGCATCTGACGATAGTCAGTTGTTGCCTTGACAATTGCCGTCGAAAACAATAAGCGAGCGACAATCGGTCGATCAGTTTCTGTTTTGTTTTTACCCGCATACTATGATTTCATGATAAGGTATTTTTAGCTTTGGCAATGTATTGGAAATGAAAGAAATGCTTGCATGCACGATATACCAAACTATTTTAATGCATCGATAATCAAACACCATGCACTACATACTATATATGTAATAACTTTGGTTTGTTAAGTCCACCTCAAGCTACAGAGAGAAATCTAGACATTTGCGTTTCTATCTAAACTGTAAAGGGCGCGCACCGTGTTCACGACTATTAGATATTGCCGAGAGTGGTCGCAAAAGTAAAAGTTGCCCTTCACAAAACACTTCCAGCGTTAAACAATAAAACATGCAGTGTATCTACAGCTAACGGTTTATAACAGCACAGACTAGCCTTGATGGAGTAATTTACACACTGATACATACCTAGGATAAACACTATTCATTACACAGCAAAGTGCACGAACGAAATACTGTCTCCATTTTGGTTACAGTCATGCCAACTTATAATATTAACACTGAACTTGAACAAACCTACTAAAAATAATGGTTGCTACTCGGTATCTGTTTTGGGTGTTTTAAGAGAAGTCTAGTTTTCGCGCTCTATAAGTTCTAAAATATTTTATAAAACATGCTTCAAATAAAAGTGGCAGATAAACAGGTTTATCCAACACCTCTTAATAAATGCTCTATAACTATGGCGATTTTAAACAAGGAAAGTAACAGATTACCCACTAGTGGGTATAATTTTGAGGAAAGTCACTAGTGAATATTTTTTTAATTTATAACAATAATAATAACAAACAACACCTTGGTAACCACTTCGATTGACATTTTTATTTAAAAATTTAAAGCATATGTCACTGTCAAATAATATTTGTTTAATAAATTTTTTATTTATTAAAAGATGTTGGATAAAACGTTTTACTTCATATGTGGGCAAAGTGGAATTATCAACTCGATAAAATTATCACACGCAGCCTTCGGTTTCGTGTGCTAAAATTTACCTAGTGGGTAATTCCTTACTTTGTCCACTTGTAAAGTAAATAACTATTGTTCCAAGTGGTTATTTTTGATAAGTTTGTGACATTTTCACTGCGCCTGCGAAAAATGTAAACAAATTAAGTTTGAAACACAGACTGGAACGGCGAATGGAATGAAGCACATGTGAGTGCTCATTTTTTGTTTTGACAGCTAACCTTAAATATAAATATAAATAAAAAAATTCATATATTTTTTGCTACAAAAAAGAAATTAAGCTTATGTTTCAAAGTTAACTTGTTTACATTTATCGCAGGCGCAGTGAAATTGTCACAAACGTATCCGAAATAACCACTTGGAACAAACCTAATATGTTCCTCTATAAATTTTATTCTAAGCATTTTTATAAAATAATTTTAGAACATTGTACAGCGCTAAAACGCTTCTCTTAAAACATCGAAAAACAGAGCTGGCAACTTCTACAATTACAATAGTGTTAATCGTTAATCGTGCGTTGGCAAGGTACAGAAATGAACGGTTTACCTCGTATACAAATGTTTCTTCTTCTTATGCTTTGCCATATGGTACAACTTGGCCAGTAAGCAAGAGATTCTACGGTAGTGCAATCGTCGTCTCATGAATACACTTTGTGCGATGTAGAATTACATTTAACCATTTATCTATTGTCATTATTATTGCTTTGTTCTTGTTGCCTTCGTCATATTGTCTACAAATAATTCACTTTTAATATCTATACGAGTATCTATTAAATTATTCAGTGATATATGTTTAAAAACCGTAATTGGCCACCACATAACTTCCCTAATATTTTAATAATTAACGGTACAAAATATAGAAAAAAGTATCACAAAACTTTACTGTTAGCCTTTATTAAAAAACGTGATATGCCTTCAAGTAAACTACCACTTTCTGATAATGGATTACTACTAAAATCTAATCAGCTTGCAATTTGAAAATCAAAGTGCCAACAAAAAAGTTCCCGAATATTTTGAATCCTAACGGTACAAAATAGAGAAAATTAAAATGGAATTGATAGGTCCGCACACACAAAACATTGAAATCGTTTTTAGGGATCCCAAAACATGCTAATCTGTTGAAAACTCACTACCGAAAATTTTGATCCACAGACATATATGTGAAGGCGGTAATAGTTATTTACTTTACAAGTGGGCAAAGTAAGGAATTACCCACGAGAGAAATTTTAGTGGCTGAGTGTGATATATTTATCTAGTGGGTAATTCAATTTTGCCCACGTGTAAAGTATAATGTTTCATCCAACATCTCTTAATAAATGCAAAATTTATTAAAGAAATATTATTTGACAGTGACATATGCTTTAAATTTTCTAAATTGAAATGTCTATCGAAGTAGTTACCAAGGTGTTGTATGTTATTACTATTGTTATAAATAAAAAATTACTCACTAGTGACTTTTCTCAAAATTATGTAATCTGTTACTTACTTGTTTCAAATAGCCATATTTATTGAGAGGTGTTGGATAAAAATGTTTACTGGTGTTATTTTCAAAATTAAGTAATAAATATTAATGTGCAAGTGTTGCAATAAATAAACTGCGATAAAACAGTAATAAACAGCACAAAACCGTCCTTTCAAATTACCAAAGTGTCCAGTAAATACCTTTAAAACAATTAACAATCCACAGTTCGTCACAATTCATTCTGTGCACTCGCCAGCAAAACCTATTAACGAATGGCTTGTCAAACCATCGCCGTCCAATATATACACACGTCAATCGATAAATAAATTATTTACCCCATCCACCCCCCAGTGGTGGTGCTAAGGGTGCGCAGGTATACACAAAATTACCCACCCTCATTAATCATGGAAATAGAGGAGATTTTTTCCCTGGTGTAAATACAGTTTTAGTGTTTTCGTAAAGTGATATCTGGGGTAATTACGATGGCCAACCCTTACACTTACTGCTAATGACATTTCTTTATAAATCTAGCCAGCATGGGGGGTAATTTTTTTCGTATTATTGCTAAGAAACTGTGTATTAAATATATATTAGAACAACGAAGTTTTGAATTAAATATTATTGCTGTACATTACGTTATTTATTATTTTGATGAAATTTGTTTTGTTGTATTTTTTGACAAATTATTATTTAGCGTAATGGCATGAGCTGGTAATAGCATACATGTTTTCACAATAAATATTTTATTACTAATTCTGAAAGTGATTCACTATTTCACTATTGTTTCCCACAAATTCATGTAGTTTCATTAAGTTGATTATTTTATGACGTTTCTTTAAACCAATGAAATGCTTTATTGTATGTCACGTGTCTGCGTTTTAACCAATCCTGTCATTATTATACTGAGAATAATGCTCTTGTGATTATTCCCGGCAATATTATCTGTAGCTTTTTTGTTTTTGTTGACAGATGTCAGATAGTTATCATCAACACAAGTAAAAATGAGCAAAAAAGATAGATTAGGTGACGTGCCTGATGATTAATCTAATTAAATATAACTCGAGAGTTCAATAAATTAGAAAATAATTCTCGAATTTTCTCAAACTTGTCGCCATTTGCCAACAAGTTTTCGAAAGATCTGTCAAATTATTTTCAATTTATTCTCACTCTCTTGTTATATTATTACTGAAAATTTTCTCGTTTTATTGTTAATATCCATTTCTTACAAAATTTTATGCACAACAGGATTTTACCATATTTGATACATTTAAATATGATATAAATAATTGACAAATTTATAAATTAGGGACAAAAACTCACGCAAAAGTCTAAGTCACGTGACGGGTGGATTTTTATCTCTTTATCTCTATCACGCTGTGCTGTATACAGACTATCTTTGTTCATACTCCTTCCATACATTTTATTAGTTCTATTGAGGACACTTTTCGGGAGTGCACTATTTAAATATTGGGATCATGAAATATTTGAAGTGTCGTTCCTATATGAATTCTTATGCTGTTGTAGTATTATAAACATTTTAATTATGATATTGTTTACAAGCCATAAAGTGGCTCTTTGTGGACTAGTTTGTAATGATAAAGTATAAACGACAAAATAAGTTTCTTTACTTCTTACAAAAATTACAATTCGATACTATTAAATTTTTTCATGTTTCAAATATTAATGTCATTCTTAGCTAAAGAAAACTAATCTTCGCCTTTTTATGAGCCTCGTCTAAAACCCTAAATTACGTACCCAACGTTCTTTTCCGATTGAGTAACTATCTATAACAATTTAATTTAGTTTAAAGTTGAACAACAAATAATAATTGTGAAAGCCACAAATATGATTGAAAACTAGAACGATAATATTTTAAAAATAAAGTAAAAGGAGTTTCGCTGTTTGCACTCCGCCTTCGCTTTTTACTAAATCCTGACCTGGATTTATCAATCGTTACATTCCAATACTTTATCACTAATAAGATTTGAACGGGGAATAGTTTCATTAAAAAAAACATTTCACAATTGTCTTACAACAGACTTTAAATGTGCATTAAATTAGGAAAACGAAATAGGTAATTATAGTTATTAATATTTCAGAAGAATGATGGACAAATTTTGATTATTAGTTCCTTTTACTAATTGTATAATTGGTTTGAAAAATACGAAAGGAACTTTCAAAACATGTTTTAATTTAGGAAACAATCCTTTTTAAATTGCACAACTATTGATTACTGAAGAACCAATTCGGAAATAATTAGTTTTGGTCGGCAGTGAATCTACTGCAAAAGATTAAAATTGTTAATCTTTCTTCATTTCTGCATCAGTGACTTTAATAATTACCTTTGTATCATGAAATGGACAGGAAATGCTAAATCATTTTGTACAACGTAGTATCTGTCAAGACATGTGCGGAAAATGATTCTGATTCTAGAATGTGCTAACACGACATGTGGTTCGACACGATGAATATATTAAAATGTTGCTAAAGATCAAGTTGTTTACTTATATTATATGTAATTATATTTCTCATCTAGTAGCACACTTAGTTGTTCATTAGAAAAAAAAACTGTATGTATTTTATGACGTTTATAATAAAAAGGTATTATTTGATCCACATTTTAAATTACAACGTATGTTAAAGAATATTTTCTCGCTCTAAGGGGTACCAAACACTCAACCAGAAAAATGTGCTGTCTTTAGACATGCCATTGAAACAAATTTTGAAGAAACAAAAATTATTTCAAGAACGAAAATGTGCTAATTGCATACTCATAAGTCATAAGGGAAGCTATAGAAATCTATAAGCAGAAGAATACAATGAATCATGTTGAACAATACAGCTTCATCTGTTTTATATACCACAAAGGGGTCTTTCACCATTTTTATTATTTTTTTTTATAAAACTTTATCTATATTGAAGACTATCTACACTTTTAAAAAGTCTTAATTGTTATTCATTAAGCCACAATGATTTTATTTTAAATGTTGTGACGTCATAGTAGAGGTGTTGCTGGATCTAAAACAGTAGAGATTTAAATAATTTTTGTTACATAAATGTTCCATTTTATTGTAATAATAATTATAAAATAAGTAAAAAAATATATGACTACAATTATTTACAATCTGTACTGTTTTAGATCCAGCAACAACTCTACAATGAT
The DNA here is from genome assembly GCA_963942605.1 of Poecilus cupreus. Classification (NCBI taxonomy): domain Eukaryota; kingdom Metazoa; phylum Arthropoda; class Insecta; order Coleoptera; family Carabidae; genus Poecilus; species Poecilus cupreus. The sequence goes on from OZ012719.1 coordinate 377,192, forward strand.
GTCACAACATTTTTAAAACAATCATTGTGGCTTAATGAATAACAATTAAGACTTTTTAAAAGTGTAGATAGTCTTCAATATAGATAAAGTTTCATGAAAAAAAATTTAAAAAAATTGTTAAAGACCCCATTAGGACTTTTAGAATAACAAAAATTGTTCTGAACTTACAAAGGAAAATATGTACTCAATTTATTCGTATCTTAAACTCTGGTTTTTTAAAGAACATTTTAAAGGAAAATAACAAATGAAATAATAAGAAATTATGCCGATCTCGGTGGCGTAGTGGCTATGTCACTAGCCTAGCACGCCAGAGGTCGTGGGTTCGAATCCCACTGAAGAGCATGGTCGTTTGTGATGTTTACATAAATTCACAATCATCCTCTCATGAGGCGGCATATGACCATAGTAGTTAGTCCGCCTCCCATCTTCGTAATAAAAAAAAAAAAAAATAAGAAATTAATAAAAATCACGAACATAAAGATTTCATTCGGCCTAAAGGTATTGGCTGGTACCACGAACACTGTTTTTGAATCTGATGACAGCAAAATAAAGACAAAAGTTTCTAATAAATACTGCAAATAATATTATTCTATATCCTTTTGACTCCAATGAAATTTACTCAATATCATTTATTTACTAAGATATTCCCAGAAACCCTGATAGGCCTTCAAATAATCTACCACTTACTGTTGATGAATTGTTCCCAAAATCTAATCAATTCGTAACATAAACATAATACCCCCCTTACACATATGTTATGTATGATTTTATCTGGGCTCTAATAACTATAAAAGTGGACTCATAGTAAATTAATAAAAAATTTTGATTAAGTTCTGAACAAACAACGTTTAGAATTACTAAACATAACTCTTCGTCTAGTAAATAACAAAAGAACATAAACAAATAAATAGAGTCGGATTGTATTTACTTGTTTATGTTATTCATTTGTTTGCCTGACGAAGAATGGCGTTTAATAATTGGAAACATTGTATTTAAACAAATATTTGTACAAAACTCAACTCAAAAATCTTTTTAATTCAACTCGATAATTAAATTCAGTTAGAAAATTAAAATTCCTCATAGATTTCCATTGCTCAATGTAAGGTTATGCTGTAGAGTAATTCAAATGTATTCTATGCTTAACGGTCATTTCAACTTGTGTAAATCCATGTCATTAATATTCAAAGTGTTTCACTGCTGGCATCGTAATGCTTGCATTCCATTGGGTACAACACTACATTAGAAATAAGTTTCATTGTTTGTATCCCAGCGATTGATGTGTTAATAAATAGATTTTTTACTTTCATTTTATTGATTAGAAAAAGCTGATTTGATCGATGTATATTTTAATAATGCAGCAAGTTTTACAAACAATTCAAGTGATTAGAATAACGAACAGTTCTTTGATAATTGTGTTAGGCATTCTTGAAATTGTAAACAATGTTTTTAATGTAAACACTGGGAATACATGCCTCTTCAATTAAAAAGCGATTTGCCTGGAAGGACGATTGTAATTAATTATCTATTTGAAAATGAACGGTATATTGCTGATTATGTTATTTATAAATATTTAGATGTTTCCAAATTTAACAACAATACATTAACATATCATCAATATATTAAAATATCACCATGCTGTTTACTTATTTTTAAGTATAGCTTATTAATTTATTAAGCATGTATATACATATTTTTCCACACCAAATAATGATTTTCTGCTAGCAGAAATTCATTTCATGTTAGCAGAAATTTGATTCCAGCTACGAAAAATTAATTTTATGTTAAAATAGATTAATTTCTGTTGGCGGAAAATTATTTTCTGGTATGGAAATAGTGTATTATTATATTCGGGATTATGCTAATTATTCACGAAGATGAATTTTGCATAATCCCGAATACAATACTGTAGTTTTTCTACTCATGTGAATTAGGAAACAACTTTAGAAAATGATCGAACTCGGTTGAAAACACACGTTGAAATACAACATCAAAATACACAATGACAATTGACTACACTGTCAACTGTCAGACGGCCATTGTTAGGTTATACACATTACAGCTTTAAAATAAACAGGAATAATTTATTTCTGGTTCTGTGATTGGTCCAAAAAAGTGTATTATGACTACTATAATTAACCGAAAAAATTGAAATAATTGGGATATATTTACACAGGAGTAGAAAAAATATTCATTTAAATAGTAAAACAGCGTTTCATAATGGGTATTATTTTATATATTACCGTACTGTTCTAGATACAATTCAACATAGTATAGCAATTTTAAATGAACTTGGTATTATATTTTAAAGATCTTTACTAATGAAGACTAAATTCGAATGATTACTTAGTACAATTCTGATTTGTGATAAGTTTGCTAATTTATTTCCTGAATGTCCTAAACAAAATTCTCCCACAATTTTGAAAATATGAATCATTAGAAAAAATTAAAAACTTCAGTAACATTAACAACTTATCTTACATTTGCATATCTGGAACAATGTCTATAAAGAATGGTTACCATTTTAATTTTTTCATCAAAACTACTTTCTGCATCCCACTGGCGAAGGTTAAATACTAAACAATTTCATTTGTTTCAGTGGCACCAACCAACCGACCATTAGCACACCGCAACCAAACAAAAACAGCACGAAACGACCAACTCTTATCCCTACTGGCGTCCCGAAGACGGGAAATCATCCAGAGAAGATTCAGGACTCACATAAAAAACATTGTTGACCTATCAACTGGAAATACTTCAAGTCCACTTCCAAAACCAATCACCTCTTTCCCAAACGCAACTAAAACACTGAACGTTCATTTGAATCTATCAGATTTATTACTCCGAAATTCTGTGGCAAACAACACTGAAGAAAACTTAAATGTGAGTTCTAGCACTGAAAGCAATGTTGTTAATGTTTCTTCGCCCAGAAATGCGCAGAAGAGGAAAAATGTTGAGGTGGTACATACACCGGAAAACAAGACTAAAAATATGCCTATAATAAGAAATATTCTGTATAGAAGAAAGATGAGCTTTTTGAACCGGAAGTTACCTTTAGATTTAGAACAAATCGCGTTTGATGACTTAGGGCTACCGGATATTAACAAAAGTCCTGAAGATTTACTTTTAGACAATGAAGATTCGCTGCAAGTTGAAGAGAGCAGTCATGATAAACTTATTTATTATGATGTGAAGAATAATGCTTCTAAAAAGTCTGGGAATAATTTTGAAGATTCTTCAGATGAAATTAAATCTATGTCTATGAATAATAAAACTGTTCATAATAACAAGAAACATTCAAATAGTACTACAACTCTTGAGCCTAAATTAAGTAGTACTACTACCACTAAACCAACCGTACAAATAGAACAAAATACTACCCAAAGTACTATCGCGCCTACAGTAAAAAACGAAACGGAAATAATTTCTAAACAAAATAAAAACACAACCAGATTTATGTCTCCATCTCTGTACAATTATTTCAGGCCTTTAGATGTACCGGAAGAAGAAATGCAACCATTTCTTCGTTTCGGCGAAAAGTTACCAAACATTAAAATCCCTAGAAACCAAAGTTATTATAAAACTGTAGAAAAAACTACGGTTAAAAACGAAGAAGAAATACATGAAAACATGGATGTTTCAGAAGTGAAACCAGAAACGTTTGAAAATAAAATCGCTAAAATTAATTTGCCACATCAAAAAAGTACAAGTGGGAGAGACTATTTTAAAAATAGAAGTCAAAACAAAAAGAATACTACTGAAAGTACTACAGCACCCAAAATAGACAAGAAAACATATATACACAATTACCGTAATATTACCAGAAATAGAGGTTTTCGAAATGCTACTATTTTCGTTCAAAATAAACGTAGTGGAATAAGACACACTATCAACCTTAAAGGTAACAGCTCTATCGCTAATTTAAAACCAGAAACCACCACACACCTCATTCAAAATGTTACAATGAGTGTTACAACAATTGCACCACCAGTTTCATCGTCGCCAGAAATCAAGATAACAAAAATGCAAAACATGCAATTGAATGTAAATGAAACACAAACAATTAAAATACCAGAAAAGCAAACGGAAGATGTTGTAACTGTTTTACCGGAAACCACCACAGAAATATTACCGACAACTACTACTACAGAAGCAACCACTACCACTAAATTAACAACAACCAGTACAACCACCACAACCACCACAACTACCACAACAATTGCACCAACTGAAAGCACGACAACTCGACCAACAACTGGAGTATTTTCAACAGCCGTTGTCACATCAGTTTCAATCGAGTCTGCAAAATCCAGGGCTGCCAACAAAACATTAGAAAATAACCAAACAAGTACAACAACTGATATTAATCTCGACTTTGATGCAACTGTCATTGCAGCGCTAAACAATTTCACATCGCAAGGGTTTCAAAATCAACACTACCCAAATATTTCTTCAAGTAATTTAACAAATGTTCGACAGGATAAAAAACCATTTATTTTACGTCCAACGTCAACAGAAATTCCTACAACGCCTGCTGAGTTTATTATACATGTTCCGGATATAGATGTTACAGTTCCGGAACCTACTATGGTCCCGGAAATAGAACTGGGTTCGAGGTTTCTTCCTAGTGTCAAGATTTCAAGCAGGATTAATTTTGAACCGGCAAACGTTAGTACAAGTACTGTCCCATCAACGACACCAACAACAACTGCATCTACTACTATTAGTACTACCAGTAGGAGTACTACTACTACTAGTAGAAGTACTACTACTGCTAGTACCACTAATATTCCTAAAAGAGTGTTTAATACTACAAGTTTAACTAAACCAGAACCAGAGTTAGAGCTCCCTTTAGCAACTCTCTTCAGTGTAACCGAATTTAAGAAACCGGAACAATCCCAAAATTCCACAACAAAAATCTACAAACCATCCGAAACAGTTATTTCCAGAAAAAGCGAATCCGAAGTGTCAATCGATAACGTCCATGCTGCATATATTCTAGCAGCCCTAGGCTTTCTTCCAATGATGGTTATCGTCATCTATGTGGTAAGGAGTGTAATAAAGAAGAAACCTAAAATTATTGAAGACTACGAAACAGAAATGCACGACAGTGAGAAGAAGAGTATTATTCACCCAGTTGCTAGGTTACCAACTCTTGTACTGGATCCATCGAACAGATGGGAGTTTCCGAGGTCAAAGTTGAGGCTGCAGACTTTGCTTGGACAAGGGAATTTTGGACAGGTCAGAGGTTAATAATTGTTTGTTGGGGATTGTTAATTAATTAAGAGTTGTTTCAGGTGTGGAAAGCAGAAGCAGATGATCTAAAAGGTCATGTTGGTCTAACTAGACTAGTAGCTGTTAAGACTATTAAGGATGGTGCAGGAAGTAAAGAGCGTGATGATCTCTTGAAGGAGTTGGCCATCATGCAGAAGATGGGATCACATCCGAACGTTGTCACCCTCTTAGGATGTTGTACTGATAAAGGTATATAACTATTGGCCTTTCTTCTTAATAAATTAACTGTCCAAACTTTTTTCGTTGCTTCTCCAAATCTATGTATTCTTATATCGGTTTCGTACACAGTTCTTCTCTTATGTCTTTGTTTCTTATTTTATCTACCATTACCCCTTTTACTCTTCTTTTGCACGATACAATTCATTGGTCAATAAATTGCCAAGAACAAAATAGTATATTGAACAACTAGTGTTACAATGACCATTTTTGTAATACTTCTTTCTTGCTTATGAAGACTTGTATTCTTGAACATATAATAATAATAATTTCGTGTTGTTTCTGATTGTATTTTAGAGCCATATCTTCTGATCATGGAGTACGTGATGTATGGCAAGCTTCTGACCTTCCTGAGGGATCATCGAACCAGAAGGGATTATTATAATTTTAGCGATGATGCTGCTACCCTTACTGCAAGAGATCTTACAGTTTTTGCCTATTGCGTGGCAAGGGGGATGGACTATCTTTCCTCCAAAGGGGTGAGTATGTTTTATTTAAAAGTAGGCGAACATTATTCTGTAGCAAAAAGTATAGTAGGTAATACTTTGTTGGCGAACACGGTACCTAAGGGGCGAGCTTATAAAGATGGAGTTATGGTCGAGCATTGTATAATGTTTTATTATATAGGTACTGAATCGTAAATACCTAATTCATTGGATTGTGTAGTACAATACCTTAAATTATTCGATCGAAAATATAATCATTTGTTTATGATATTGTTTAGAGGGCGTAAAGTGCCTCTTTATGGACTAGTCACATTTATTTTGTTATTTTGTGCCACTGATGCTTTTAAGAAAATTACCAATAAACATTTTCGTCATTTTTTCGGTTCTTGATAGAGTAAAATTATTAATATTCGTGTAAAAAATTTTCTGCAATAAACTATTTAACTTTGTTGATGTAAAATAATTGAACGTTTAAAAATTAGCATTGAAAACGTTACAGTGCGTTCATTGGGTATCCAGAATTAAAATACGCTAACTAGTGGCAGAAAACTAAACTAACCATGAGGTACATAAATATTATTGTATTTTGAAATTAATTGTTACTTTAAAAAAATTAATAACAATAGTAGTTATTTTAAGAGTATTCCAATGTAAGTATAACATTTGTTTAAGCCGTATTATTTAAATAAGATGTAAAAATGAAAGGTTCATTGTATTTGTAGATTATAGGTTAAGAATAAATTTTCTTCAAAAAATACTATAAAAACAGGAAAATTTTAAGTGTGTATGGCAACAGTTCTACTGCCAATAAAAGCAAACTACCAAATCTAATGCAAGCATTCGCCATCATAAGATATACAAAATGAATTTGACATGTACCTTTTGAGAATTGTGATCAACGCCATCTCTTGATAATTTGGATTTGGATTCAGTATATTTTAAAATCATGTGTAACGGAAAATGTCATGGGACAAACAAGTTTATTACTACTTTCTTTCTAGTATTTCGCAATATATTATCAATCTTTTAATCATTGTCTAATCCTAATCTAATCTACTTTTCATGTCTTCGTGACAAAGGGCACAAGCATCAACTCAAAAGAAATTAAGCATCAAAATGATCGATTTACCATAATTCATATTGCATCATACACAACTCAAGATAAATATCTGTTTCGGTATTTATATTATAAGTGTGACAACACAATAGCTTCTATATTCTCTATATGCTAAAAAACACAAACACGTAACAAATAATAAATGATTACACACTTCTTCTCCGTGACATATCACAGATGAAGATGTCGTGATTTTCACAATTATCATTTCAAATAATACCACAGTTTGTATCCGCATTCTGTGGATATTAAAAAGCTGATAACACTTTTACTTGTTTTGCAAAATATTCAAGTGTTTCAACACTTTTACAAGCATTGTAATTATGTTCATTTACTGTCAAAATGTCGATATCACATTTGAAATTGTAATTATAATCTTGCAGGCATCTATGTATGTTTGACAAGTGGAATTATTATTAATTGTTGGTTTGTCACGAACCGGCGAGTCGATGGTGATTATTAGAGAATTATGAAAGGACATCATGTTTGTATTACACCGCCATAATTAAAATTGATTATTTCATTTTGGTTATAAAATAATAGTAATAAATTGGCCAAGTAACATGTCTCATGCCCGAATAATAATTAGTGTTAATAATATATCTTGCACATGTGCAAATATAAACGTGAATATAATTCACAATATTATAATTTTAAATAAATGAATAAAATCACGATATGTTCGTATGAAAGTTAATGGTGACCCAGAAACAAAGGTCATAGAATAGAAGCTAATAGGTTTTCTATTGTTTATTTTTCTGTACTTAAATGCTTTTACGTGTAGTGTATATGTTAGAAATTATCTTGTTTATGAATACCATAAAAATTGGGCCAGGTGTTTTAAGAAGATTTAGGTCGTTTATTAAAATTCAACGTTTCGAATGACGGTACGTAATTATTCGTCAAGAAACAAGTAAACAATATAAACCAGTAAATAAAAACAGAAATAAATTATAATTTATAAGGCAGAAGAAGCTTGAGTTAATAATAGATTTCTATAGCTTCTCTTATGAGTCTTTTTTTTATGAAACTTTATTTCAATTGAAAACATCTACACTTTTAAAAATTCTTAATTGTTATTCATTAAGCCACAATGATTTTTAAAAATGTTGTGACGTCATTGTAGAGGTGTTGCTGGATCTAAAACAGTACAGATTGTAAATAATTGTAGTGATATATTTTTTTTACTTATTTTATTATTATTATTATTACAATAAAATAGAACATTTATGTGACAAAAATTATTTAAATCTCTACTGTTTTAGATCCAGCAACATCTCTACTATGACGTCACAACATTTAAAAAAAAATCATTGTGGCTTTATGAATAACAATTAAGACTTCAAGTTAGATTTTACTATAAGTTCTGAACGATTTTTATTTACTAATTTTATTTCCTGTTGTTGGTAACAGTTATTTATTTTAGCTGCAGGTCATCATCAAAATAGTGAACGCTATTATTATAGTTCGCGTGCTGAACTGCATTCAACTTTGTATAATATATTCAGGCATTTCTGTTACGCTGAAATAATTTAATTCATTTAAATGTTACACATTTCCTTAGGGCTTAGGATATTTGTATAGGTACTACATATATTATTCAGTTGAATAATAAATATATTTTTGCAGATAATTCACCGCGATCTCGCTGCGCGCAACATTCTAGTGGACCACAACAAGCTCTGCAAGATTGCAGACTTTGGAATGTCCAGAGACGCAACTGGAGCCCCAGGGGGTGAAGTTGCAGAGCCCCGAGCCCCCCGAAATGCGCTACCAGTTCGCTGGATGGCCGTTGAGTCACTTTTGTACTCGGTTTTCACTCACAAGAGTGATGTCTGGGCATTTGGGGTTCTACTGTGGGAAATTGTCACGCTAGGTTGGTAATTAGTGTGAATTTGAAGGGCTGAATCTTGAAAACTAGCCGAGATAATTGATTTCCGTGTGAAAAAATGAATTCCTTATAGTTTTTTTAATAAGTGTAATTATTTTTGAAATTATCGGATGATGGATTAAAGTTTAGTATAGGGTTGAATGAAATATGAAATGAGTGATGTAGAAATTTGGGGTGTACAATATTTTTCAGGACCCGTAACTTCAAAACTAATAGAGATAAATAAATTTTGTACACAGTTTTGAATTCCTTGCAGTTTCCTTGATACTATAGCATACTTTTTTGGCCAATTTAGGATCACATATTTATTTTATAAAAGTTTGGCTAAAATATCAACGCACATTTTAGACCAAAAAATTTTTTTTCTTCAAAAATTTATGAAAATTTGCTCATAATATCTACTCTTTACGAGACCTCCAAAATTTCAAACCGCAGTTTCGTATCTTTATTACAACTCGAGATATAGCCCCTTAAAGATAGGTCAAAAATTGACCTATTTTGTCTCGAAACTCAAAAATGACCAAAGATACAAAACTGGCGACTAGACCATTCGATGCAGCGGAAAAAGTTACATAAGTATGCCAAGTTTCATTAAAATAGCTCCACGGAGAAAAGTTTTAGAGCAAAAAATCTGAAAATCGCTAAAAATCGGTAAAAACTCAAGGGGTTAGTATTGAAATTTTGGCAAAATTTTTCATCTCTCAGAATTTTGATTTATATACCCTATCCTCCTATTTCCGACCTGAAACTTACGAAAAATATGGTTTTAGCAATATCTGAGCCTTAATTTCAAAAATATTTGAGATTTTATGAACTCGAAATTGAGTGCTGAAGTGACGGCAAAATATTTAATTAGCTGTATCTTGTAAACTAAAAGAGATAATTGAAATCTGATTTCACAGGCCTATTCAGAATATATTAATTGACTTATAAGCATAGGTTCACTTTTTAAAAGAGTATTTGTACATAAATTAGAAAACCTCAAAGTTATAGGTAAAAATCAGGAAAAAATCGATAAAAACATCCAACTTTGAAAGGCCATAACTTTTTACTGAAGAGAGATAATTTAAATTTGAGAGAAGTTTTGGATTCTGCATAGTTTCTTCTATACATACCCCCATTTTAGTCTTATTATTTCCATAACTGCATGCTACAAACTAAAAATACAAAAAGTCTGCAAAACACGTAAAAACATCATGATATCACAATTTTTTCTAACTTTAATCAATCGTAACTAAAAAACCAAATAAGATAACTAAACCTAGTTTGAAATATGATATTCCTCATTAAATTTTCTGTCTTATAGGGTCATCTCCATATGCTAATATGTCCGGTAGAGAAGTTATGCGTTTGGTTTGTGCGGGGTATCGTCTCGAACGTCCAGGTCATTGCCGACCCGAGCTATACGGAGTCATGGCACGCTGTTGGGTCGCTGATCCTGGATCTAGACCATCCTTCGCGGACCTGAGGGATGACCTAGCTGCCCTGTTGGAGCAACCGCACCCAGATGGGTCGTATGTCGACCTGGAGAGCTTTAGAGCCGACCCAACAGTATACGAAATTGATAATTGTACACCAAGGGGGAATTATTTTACTGTGAAAAGCAGGTTTTCAGAATTTGAGTGTGAAATATAAGGACACGTTTTTATTGTTGGTTTATTTATTGTAAACTAAATAATAAAGTAATTTTGTCGAATGAGTGTATTTGAAGCAGTGATACCAACAGCGAGGAACAACAAATTATAATATAAATATCTAGTCTAAAATTAAGCGAAGTTTATTTTTTGTAAATTTATTTCATATATACATATAAATATTTAGTTGTATGTTGTTAATAATTTTGTAAATCAAATAATTTTATCTATGTTATAGATACAAATTTTATAAGACTATTATAATTCTCAATAGTATTATCCATTTTTGTATGTATATAAACAATTAATATAAAGTATATATAGAGTATATAGAGCGAAATAAGGAATAAAAATTGAAGACTAATTTCATATTTTTTTCATAAATCATGCATTTATATAGTAGCTGTAGATTTTGTAAAGACAAGTTGTAGCACAAGAGAAATAAAATTATTTCAATGAACAAGTGTTGCCACATTTTTAACACCATAAGAATTAAACCCCCTAACTTAAAATGGTCCCTCAAAAAACATACATATATACATTACAGAGTGGTGAATCGAAGAACGCACCCTAATCTTTTATATGCTATTTTTGATATGTTCAATTATTGGCTTTCCCATTACATCAAAAAAGTTAAATAGTTTATTTGTAGAGAAAGAATTTCTGCACATTTTGACACCTGAAACAGGATAAATTACTGAAATGTTTATTGGTTCTTAAAACATAAAAAAAGTACCAAATGAAAGTTTTTGGTTTTATCTGTCATCTGCTGCCATCAATGTTTGATTTTCAATGTCCTGTCGTCAGTGTTTGATTTCAAGTGTCTTAATTAAAAATGTATACTTTGAAGAAAAATTAGATATTGTGAAATGGTTTTACGGGCAAAATAGTGCTCGACAAAAATGTATTAAATAAAATAAACTCTTAATTAATATCATTTATTTTGTTATTTCATGGCACTGATTATTTTAAGAACCAATAAACATTTCCGTTATTTTTCCGGTTCAAAGTGGAGTAAAATTATATAAATTAGTGTCAAAAAATGTAGAAATTCTTCCTGTACTATCAACTATGTAACTTTAGTGATGCCAAATAATTTGGGAAGCTAATAATTGAACCTTTACAAAATACGATTGAAAACACTATGGTGCATCCTTTGATTCAACTAACAATCATTCTCCTCCTAAAGTTACTACTTTTGCCTCGTCCATATTCATTCGTTCTCATAACAAACACAATCTTATCTAACCATTTAATCATCATACGCCCACGTAATCGTTCATCTTCAATCTTTCCCACGTATATTATTAGTTTAATCAAATTTTCGAGATGGTCAAACCATATTAACTGACTCACTGATTTTAAAGTATTCATTCTCCTCTCAAAAACCTCATTTCCACAGCACTTATACGTCGTTCATGCTTCTTCATCCACACCCAACATAAATCAATGGACACTAACATACCATTATAAACACTCAATTGAGCATCTCTAGATACTTTCAGGTTTCGAGCAAATGTACCCAGAGCACCCAATACCTTGCACCCTACAGACACCCGCCTTTCAATCTCCCGGTCAATACATCCATCCCTCGAAAATATACTACCAAATATATAAACATTACAATCAGTCACCAAATCATTTTTCTCTTTACATTTATTCAATAACAGATTTAAACCTTTCTTTACCTACTTCACTTATGCTCACAATTATTCTTCTCAATCGCTTCTCAGTTTCACTCAATACAACATCAACAACATACGCGAAAACATATTCATTAAAGTAATATATTCAGTATCCAACTGTCGAATAATTAATGTTCATCATCAAACAATTTCTTTTTTCCTAGTTTAATTTATACTTTCTGGGTCGAACTCGCTATGCTAGTTTTCCAGACATTGTTTGGATTATAGAGATATAATAGAAACAATTTTATATATGCTAATAATGTACAGTTTCTCTACGTTGAAAGTAGCTATTACTAGTAGTTTTTGTTTAAGAAATTAATATCTACTATAAAGCTTGTGAATTGTAAAGTTATTATAAATATTAATGTACTCATAGAATCCACATATAACATCTGCTATTGTACTAATAAATAACGCTATCAAATTCTAAATATATTTCAGCACTAAATTGATTTGTATTTGCTCTAGTTGTTTAGTTCATTATCAATTAAATTATCGCAACGAATCAACCGGGAAAAGTCTGATAATAGGAAAGTAGCGAATAAGACCAGCACGATTGAATGAGTCAGTGAATGGTGAGTGAAGAGATAACAATGTCGCATCGGAGGAAGCAGAGAAACAGGACACTCAGGTGAAAGTTGAGATTTACATCTGTTCACCAACATGCGAAACTTATACGGGTACAACGAAACCGAGAAATTAATTTAAATATATTTTTAAGTGTTTTATGTGTACGCATATGCATCAGACTATGACATAGGAGGTGCTGGTTCGGTTCCCAGTGTCGACAACACCACAGTATTGCCATTTGTACTCAAAGTATAATATGTAGAATATTGAAATGATTAGAATATTAATTTACCTTTAGTTGTCTAGAAAACTTAGAACAACTTGAATCATTATTATTATTATATCTTGGCATCTCTATAAGGTATAATCACTGAAATATAATAATACTGGAACGTTAACTGACGTTGAAAATGCTAAAGAGCTAAACTTGTACGTAAGAAGATGGTTGCGGCAGAGGGACAGTAGTAGAAAATATCTGCATATACATTTTAGTTTCTCTGTCCATTGGAGTAGTCAAAATAAAAATATTGTATGCAAATTTACACTAAAATTGAGCTGTACAAATGATTTATTGTATTAATAAATTTACAACAATGTAAAATCACTGAAATATAATAATACTGGAACATCAACTGATGTTGAAAATGCTAAAAAGCTAAACTTATTGGTAGAAGATGGGTGCGGCAGAGGGACAGTAGTAGAAAATATCTGCATATACATTTTAGTTTCTCTGTCCATTGGAGTAGTCAAAATAAAAATATTGTATGCAAATTTACACTAAAATTGAGCTGTACAAATGATTTATTGTATTAATAAATTTACAACAATGTAAAATCACTGAAATATAATAATACTGGAACGTCAACTGATGTTGAAAATGCTAAAAAGCTAAACTTATTGGTAGAAGATGGGTGCGGCAGAGGGACAGTATCAGAAAATATCAGCATATACATTTTAGTTTCTCTGTTCATTGGAGTAGTCAAAATAAAAATATTTTATGCAAATTTGCACTAAATTTTAAGCCGTACAAATGATTTAGTATATTAATAAATTTACAGCAAGGTATAATCACTGAAATATAATAATACTGGAACATTAACTAACGTTGAAAATGCGAGTCGAGAGAGACTGCAACATGTAGGACCACTTGTCTTTATTGTACAGTCCGCTTATAAAGTTAATTAAAAAATATAATAGTATATATTTGTACATAGCAACCATACTACAAACAAGCATTAGACAAAGAAGAGTAGCCCTATGATATCTATCTTCCTTAGGTTGGTTTATCGCTTTCATAAATCCTACAAGTTAGCGTTCCAGTATTACTATATTCCACTAGGTACAGTGTAATGTTTGTCTTGTATAAAGTGAGGCATAGCATCTGCTACGTGTAAGTTTGAAGATCACATACGCACTCGCAGTTAGATGTGTATTGTGTGTATGAAAGAAACAAGCGGTTCGCTTTCCGCTGTAACGGGGTCACGTGGAATGTCCTGACCGTCGAGGACTACTTTTCGTTTAACAGACGCGTACACTAACTAACAAAAGTTACAAGAGATATTACCTACATAGGTGTGCGAAAAATAGAAAATTATTTTACACAAGTTGCTGTATTCCGGTTACAACTATATTTAACTATTATTAAAAAACTGGTTGTGGTTAGTACACAACTTTCTTATAAATATACATACGAGTATAATAACATCGGAAAATTTAGGTATGGTTCATCTTTCTCATTCGACCAGGGAGAACGTATGTCGGTTTTTCATACAGTATATAAAAAAATATTTAATTTGATACTTAATTCGAAGGAATTCTAATAACTATTATAAAAACAACTGCCTATCGCTCAAAATAATTTTTGATATTTTAGCGCACCAAACTTGACAAGATTGTAAAAAAAATGACGATCGCTCAAAAGTAATTTTAGATATTTTAATTTAACTCTGCTCTCTGATAATTTTAATTAGATACCAAACTCGGTATGGTTGAAAAAACAATTGACGATCACACAAAATAATTTTTGATATTTCAGTGCACCACACTAAATAAGATTCGATTAACTATTTTAAAAAAACAATTGACGATCGCTCAAAAGTAATTTTAGATATTTTAATTTAACTCACCTCTTTGATTAATTTTAATTAGATACCAAACTCGGTAGGGTGTAAAAATAAAAACAATTGACAATCGCTAAACATAATTTTTGATATTTTAGTACACAAAACTTAATAAGATTCAATTAATTATTGTAAAAAACAATTGACGATCTCCCAAGAGTAATTTTAAATATTTTAATTTGACTGTCCTTCCTGAAACCTTTAATTAAATACCAAATACGGTAGGATGTATAAAAACAATTGATGATCGCTAAAAAATCATTTTTGACATTCGAGGTCAAGACTTCTCATTGAAATCATTAATTTGATACCAAACTCGATACAGGGAAATCAATATTTATTACTACTAATGTTATTTTTAAAAATCTGTTAAATAATATTTTGTATTCAAATAAAATTACTAACATTTATTGTTTGAAATTTAATATAAGTTATAAAAAAAATTCTATCTGCACTGTGCAAATATGCGAAACAGTTACTAGCAAGTAGTTATCTTACTTAATTAGTAGGAATATACAGCGAGCAGCGATAATTACTGTGAGAGTAAATTAAGTGTACTGTACTATTTTACTTTGTTAACAAACACAACTTCATGAGAATCTGGTAAATTAAACAAAAGTAATAAGAGTATGCATTGCTTCATTAGCTGAAATGGAATCTTAATTTTGTTGATTTACATTGTTAACCTTATTTTAATTTCAAATATATTTTTTTGCGAGGAACATAAATATTTGGAGAACAGGCCACAGTTATTATAAAGAAAATAACATTTTATTACAGTGTCAGTTTCGTGAGAAACCATTATTTTATTCACAAAAAATTCTAGAAGGTCATTCAGACATTTTTTAATGCTAGAATGTGCAATTACTTAAAAAAGTTCTCACGTATGAATCATTGTTGTAACAATTTAATTTAATTTATAATTACAGGTCTTTTAGGTTCCTTGAATTAGATGGAGACTTCAATGCTAGATCAAGATACATTTTAACGATTTTTTTACTATTTATTTTTTTCAGAAATATTTAAATAATATGAGTATATATTTCAAATTAAATATATGGTAATGTGTTTTTCCTTGGGTCAATATTTCAATGCCAGATCAAGGTACAATTATTAATAATATTAACTACAGATGGACCAACAAAATAAGTCTATTTTGTCATGTGAACTAATTCTGTTAATAAATATTGTTCTTGTTCTTATTGTTATAAAAAAATGTAAAGATGTTTATTATTCATCTCAAACCCCAAAAGCTGTTTGGACAACTTAAAACGGCCAATGCTGAAAACCTTTATCTATATCTAGACGGTTTCTGCCATAAATTCCAAGCTGAAGAAATCTGCAGTATTTGCAACACCCATGAGGACAACAACTTGAGTCTTTTCTTAATTTCCTGCCCAATATACACCCCCATCAGGGGCAGATACTTAACGAAGTACATATCTGACCGCCAACCGGAAAGGGCCATCATAGACTTGCTGGCTGATTACACCAAAGAGAAGATTTTTGACATATTTAATTACGTTAAAAACAGTTTGAAAATTAGAGCGTTTGCATGAAATATGTAATTAAATTAATAACCACACTAAAGCATAATTGTCAATCTATCTATTATTCATTTTAACCAACTGCTGTGGCTAGTTTTACCATTGGAATAAACTTTGAAGGAAGAAAAATTACGGTAAGATCGAAATGTGACAATGGCAAACTCGTAAAAGAAGCTATAGAAATATACAGTACTATAGCAATAAATTTTTTATTAAAAGTTTTTGAAAATATCCTGGAATAATGGACGTATTTTAGTGTAACTGTTACAGTTAAATTGTCTTTTGTTTTTGAGTAATGGCGTTAGTAATTTTTTTTAAATGGAAACCGTATTTTTTATTACGAATTTGGACAGAGCATGATATTCTAAAACCTAATAGTGTTTAAAAAGTTAATATTGTATTTTGAAATTATTTAAGATAATTGCTTTTCAAGTTTCAATAGAAAACAAATATCTAATAAGTAACAATCAAGAGTTCTAAGTTGTCATTAATAAAATTGGAGAGCCAATATATAAAAACTAAAGACCAGTCCCGGATCTACGATTTTTCCTTGATATTGGCGCCCCTTTTCTCCAACATTTGAGAAAAGGGGCGCCAATGTCAATGCCAACGTCTATATTTTAAAGTTGGAATTTGCGAGGAATTCGCAAGCAACTGCAGTAACCCCCGTTACAAAATCAAGTTTTCACTACACACTTAATCCAAAAAACCTACCAAAACAAAACAATGCGTCATGATAAAATGCGGAAAACAAAATCCCGTTCGTTGTATGTACAAATATGCCGCTCTGCAGCTAGTCGATCCTCGACTACCCAACAGTCTCATTTGAATGTCTGTGGGTCATGGCCACCGAAGTCTACGACAGGTTGCTCACATCTCTCGCGGACCGCGAACACTCAACAGTGAAGAAGAACATCCGAAGAGTGAACATCCAACATCATAAATGTTTGTAACGTGATTTGTGATTATGTGCGAATAAAAATCTAAAAATGTATTTAAAACTATTAAGTGTAATAGTACTCCTTCTAATTATAAGTGTTCGACCCGAAGATTCCCTCGATGATCTCTCCGATTTTGACTTCAACGAAGAGACAACGGATTCAACAGAACAAGAGGATGAACCTAATGATGTGGACTACTCCGACGAGAACTCGACGGAGAGACCTGGTGGAGCACTAGGTCTACAGTTGTCTAACAGAGAAGCTATTGTGCGGCAGGTTATTTTAAATAGTATGAAATCGAAAGAAATGAAGGATAATATGGCAAAGGTGATACCTATATTGAGGGTGATGACGCCCGATCAAAAATTGGCATTAGCGACGCTTGTTACGACGCAGGTTCTGGCGCCGGCGCCTAGCAAAAGGTTGTCACTTGATGAGGTGAGTAATTAATTAAGTTTACATACAATAATAATTTTCAGAGATAAATTGCAAGTTATGCAGAAATTGTTATATTTTAAGACAGCTATTACAACTTGTTTACAATGTTTTTAAAACGCAATAAATTAAGAACGTATTCAAAAAATATTTGCGAAAAAAGTTGTGCAAGAAATATGAAAATGTTAAGGTTATTCTTTTTGCTAATAACAACTTTGTCAACTACCCGCCTAATCAACTTTTAAACGGTATAAAATAGAAAAAAATTATCATATTATTTTATATAAAAACAAAATTATTTCAGCTCGTACTTTGAACATCCAAGTTCTAAATATGAAATTTGAAAATGGTATTGTTATTAGAATCTGATGTGCCCACCACATAACTTCCCGGAAATTTTATTTTTCTAAACAGGGTAATATTATATAGAAATATGCATTTTATCTCATTATAAATTAACCATCTTACCTTCCAGCACATACTGTAAAAGAGCTATAGGACTCATCTTAAAAATTCGGTAGTTAGTTTTCAGTAGATGAGCACGTTTTAGGGTACCTAAAATACAATTTTAATAGTTTCGCGATGATGTCTGTGTGGGTGTCTGTGTGTCAGCCTGTCTGTGTGTGTGTGGATCGCTGGAGTTGCAGTTTCTCAAAAACTACTAAACTGATTATTTTTTGACATTTCTTAAAACCAATGAAATGCTTTATTGTATGTCACATGTTTGCGTTTTAACCAATCCTGTCATTATTATACTGAGAATAAAGCTCTAGTAACTATTCCCAGGAATAATCTCTGTAGCTTTTTTGTTTTGGTTGACAAATATCAGATTTTAGATAGTTATCATCAACACAAGTAAAATATGAGCAAAAAACATAGATTTAATGTCGTGTCTGATGATGAAATAAAAAAATAATCTAATTAAATATAACTCGAGAGTTCGCTAAATTAGAAAATAATTCTCCAGTATCTTTAGTTTTCGAAAGATCTTTCAAATTATTTTCTAGTTATTCTCACTCTATTGTTATATTATTACTGAAAATTTTTGATATTTTGTATATATCATTTGTTTCTCCTTTTGAAAGAGCTGATAAGTTTTTGGTGATAATCCAATAAGTAGAAGTGGTAGTTCACTTGAACCTCTATCAAATTATTTTGAAATATCTAAGTAAATTTTAAAAGTTTAATTTCAACTTTTGTTATTATAATAATGTTTGAAATATCATTATCTAAAATTGTTGTTTGAAACATTTCCTGTGTTCATTTACGAATTACAACACGTTAAAGAAAATTATATTTTGACATTTTCGCTTAAATCTATTAACCTGTGTTTTTTGAAATAACAAAGGAAAGCTTAAAAAAATATCTATTTTTGACTTGTGTCATAAGGGAAAACTATTTTTTTAAGGTATGAGCGTTTCTTGATAGCGATGGTCTGCGTTCCTGCATTATTTGATAAGAAATCTATGGCGAGAGGTATTGTGGTGCTCACAACAGATTTTATACTTATTTACGAAGGAAGAGGCGATAGAAAATAATTAAGTAGATGAAAAATTATTATTTTTAGTCCTTAATATGTGGAGAGCACTTTTGAGTACCTTATTCTGGGTTACCCTTTGAGAAACCTCGCGATTGAAAATTTTGGGTCCATGTAGTGGCTAATCATTAATGTCAAATGAATTAAAAAACCAAATAATTGCAGGTATCAGCCCTCTTCGGCAACAACCCCAACACAACAGCAGAATTAATGCTCCCGATCTCTCTGGACGTAGCCAACATGTTCCGGCGTTCCGCAAGGAACGAGAAAGGCCCCACAGCAGAGGAACTTCGCGGAGCCCCACCGTTTAAGAAACCGTTGAGACCTGGAGGTCCTGGAGTCTACCGTAGGAATATCATTGATAGGCCGTATCATAATAATAAGTTTTTGAGGCCGAGGAAACCTATCAAGGCACAAAATACGAAGGAGCCGGTGAACTGTGAATTATTCACGGCCAGTATTTGTTTGAAGAGCCATGACTATCCCATGTGAGTAGGAATTTTATTATGGATACTTTATTTTATTAAGTAATTTAACTGTCTTGTGAGTAGATATATTTTTATGTTTATTGAAATTCTCCTTGCTCCATTTTTATTTCAAATAGTATGAACAGCTAAAATGGTAGATGACTATAACTATAATTATTAGCTGTCAAACTGTCTTTAATTGCAAGTTGTATACAGGGTAGTGTACTACTACGAATTCTACTAAAAACTTCTATTTAAAGCAGTATAAATTATACCGAGGCATACTCAAAGCACAATACCGCATTTTGCCTAAAGAAAAATATAGTAAATCTGTGAAGGGTACAAGTAGTTTTATAAGTCAGAATTTGTTATTAACATATATATTGTTCCTGTTTATTTATCCATGTTATTCATTTGTTTCCTGATGAAGAATTATGTACAATAATTCGAAACGTCGTAATTAACAGTCTATTATTATATGAGGGATTATGATAGTATTATTCACAAAGTTGAAGTTTGCAAATAATGGCCATAATCCTGAATATAATACTGTACTTTTTCTGTTGTTGTAATTTCGGAAATAACGTTTAGCACCTCTGGAAAATAAATCGGTTGAAAACACACGTTGAAAAACGACAACATAAAAATATACAATGACAATTAACTATACTGTCAACTGTCAGACGGCCGTTGCTAGGTGATCCATATTACAGCTTTAAAATAAACATAAATAATTGATTTTTGGTTTTGTGATTGGCCTAGAACTGTGAACTGGCTACTATAATTAATCGAAAAAAAAAAATTAAATAATGGGGATATATTTATAATGAATTAGAAAAATATAATATTTATAAAACTTGATCAGTTCTGAAAGAATTTTCTACTTATAGTAAGTCTATATAAAAAATTGTAGGACAACTATTTTTTTACTAGTACTACTTCTAACTACTTTAAGAAGTGTTGCCAATAACCAAATATATTAAAAAAATAACCTGATGTAACAACACATAACTTCTCGCCTAAACAACTTTTAAACAAAAAATATAAACAAGTTTCATGTTTTTCTCTAATTCAATTATGTACTAAGATATGCTCATAAAACTTTGATACAATCTGATTTGGCCAACACATAAGTTCTCAAATTTTTTATTTCTTAACGATTCATAGAAAAAGTATCACAAAACTTTACTCTACAACCATTATTAAAAAACGTGATAGGTCTTCAAATAAACTACTACTTCCGGTTGAAACATTGCTACCAAAATCTAATCAGCTTCTAATTTGAACATCCAAATATTAAATTTGAAATTTGGAAATGATATTGTCAATGGCCAACAGTAAACAGTAAAAGTGTATCACAAAACTTTACTCAACAACCATTATTGAAAAACCTGATTGGTCTTTAAATAAATCACCACTTTCGGTTTGAAACGAAATCTTTAATCCGTCATATTACCTTCCATACAATATAATACAAGGTAATAAATCAAATTATTAAACTAAACTAAAACTTGTTTCAGTTTCATTTAGGCGGGCAGAAATGTACTGTTATTAATCTAACGCTAGTGAAACCAAATCAAATTTTCATACTTAATGTTTAGAAACTCAAACATTTGATACGGTTATATGAGTATTGTATCAAAATAATTTTCCGCTTACCTTCTTTGCACTATTATTGTTATTATTATATTGTATTAACCACAAACTTTTCATTTCTCAATACCTTTTTCAGGCTTCAAAATTAACTTTAGTTTAGAAATACCTTCAGTAAAAGAATGAATGAGCCTAGTATGATATCGTGCATATAATTTTTGATCAATAATTATTCATTAACCTTTGCAATTAACCTTCTCACGCGTTGAGAATTTAACATAACATCTCACGCAAACGTCCTCAAAACTTAACTAAAAACGTGTATAGATTTCGCAGTAAATATTCGTCACTTTCTCGGGCGCTTTTGATGGACGCCCGGTGACAGAACATCAGCCCAGAGTTAAAATGAACGGCGTGAAAGTCTGATCCGTGCCAATAATTTAATAATCGCACGCAGTGTAGTGCAGGTGAAAGCATATTATGTGTAACGTTAACGTTTCATTGCCAGTTATAAACGATACCGCGAGCATTTACTATTATAGTTATTTTATTGGTAAAAATCCAATAGAAATCAGTTATGAGCTATGATGCAGAAAATATTATAAACACAAATAAATCATTGAATTATAGTGGTACTGGAATGCTCATTGAAGTTGAAAATGCGAGCCAAAAGAGATTACCAGTTACTGGGCCAATTATTTTTGTTTGTATAGTCCGCTTAGCAAGATATTAACAATCAATTATTTTGAAATGAAATTAAATAATCTATTGGGATCCTTCATTATTAAAAAAAATCTAAATTCAAGGATATCTGCAGTTTTAAAAGTCTTAATTGTTATTCATTAATCCGCAATGATTTTTGTAACTAAGATTATTGAAATATATTCTTAAATATATAATTTTTCTTATAATTAGAAGCACGTACAAGAAAAATGCAAATAACATTTTATATTCCAAATATTTCAACTTTTTGAAAAAATAATAATTTATTGTTTTGTGTGTCCAGTAAACTTCCTCTTCCAGTTTTTTCAATTTCATTCAAAATTAATTTAGCTCTTCATTTTTTCATGAAACTTATATTCCAAGTTTCGTTTACATATCTTGTCTCGTTCATGAGATATTGTGCACACGGACATCCATCCATCCATCCATCCTCACTCACAGACATAATTGAGAAATTGGTGGAAAACGGATTCAGTGAACGTCAAAATATGTATTTCCGAAAAAATCTCGTCCGCGATTTTTTTCGTGATTCCAATACATATACTTTGTATAAGAAAGTAAAAATACATAAACTGAAAACAAAAATTAAAAAAAAAGCAGAATGTCGATAAATGGGCTAGAATTCAAATTTATATTAACTTTTAATATATTTAAACACAGATTTTTATTTTAATGAAGGACTTTTTAATTTCTAAATTTTCTAAAAAGTCAAGAATTCTACTATTTTCTCTAATATGTAAAATTTTAAAATCTTTATAAAAATCACAAGAGTGTCCTGAATCAATAAGATTTATTGTAAAATTTACGATTTTCTTATTTTGTAGTCTCTACGGTTGCTATTGTAAGAATCCATTTTTTCCCGTTCAATAATAAGACATAAGAGAAGTACAAATAATTTAGAATACATTAGATATGTAAGAGAGAAGCATAGAGAAACATGACGTCAGAATTGCTACCTTTATAACTCAAATATCTTAATAATTAATAACATTTTTAAACTTCTGTTATATCTACTATGTTACTATGATATTTTTAGAACCGTAGTTATAATATAAATGAATTTTTTGCCATTTTGTGGCTTTACTAAATAACCCCATTGCACAATACACTGCAAAATATTATTTATTGCTTTTGGATAAAACTTCTCTACAAACAATTCTCTCGTTCTTAGCTTTCATAAAATCCAACAAGTGCGCGTTCCAGTATAACTATACCTCAATGAACCAACTGAATTTCTTTCAGAGATGCAATCATGGCGAGTATCCGCCGCAACAAGCACGCCATTGGGGCCCTGCTAACTGACATGCACTCCATGCAGTCATTATCATCTCCTACAGATGTCAGCAGTGGTGAGCCTCCGGAACCGGAAGTACCGCCTGAAGACACGGATGACTTCAATGAAGTGAGGTAAGAATAACAACAGTGTCAGAGGATGTAGAGCACGCGTCAACTGTGAAAAGTAGGATGATCTACTTGACGCTGCGAGAGAAGTTTGCCGAATGTAGACTTGACAGATGGAAGATAGAGATATTGTAATTGACAAACGGTTTCTTTTTTGTGGAGAGAATATTTGGGTTTTTTGTTGATGTTAATTGTGGTGGAATTTCACGAGCAATTAACGATTTGTTGTTTGGTATTTTTGAAGACGAGAGATGGGTTTTGTTTTGTCTATCTAGATCTAGATTTATCCATAGTACTACAACTGTAAATTAACAGCTGTGAAGAAGAGGAATTTGAAAGGTGTATGATTGGGTCCTTTTGTTGGAATGGGTCAATCTTAGTTTATTTCTTTTAAATCTTTTAGCAATTTTTAGTTCCCAATGCTTTTGAATCCTTTTCTACTTCCTTTAGTAATGATGATCTTCTTCATAATTGTTTACGATTATTGTTGTTATATACCAGGAAAAATATAATAGACCAAACTATATTCAGTTCAATTTACTTTCAGTATAAAACAGTTGAAGATCGGTGAAAATTAATATTTGACATTTCAGTTAGATTTTCCTTTTGAAAACCTTTAATTTAATACCAAACTCAATACAGTTCTATCTACTTTCAGAAAAAAACAATTGACGATCGACCAAAATTACTATTTGATATTTTAGTTAGATTCTCCTTTTGAAAACCTTTAATTTGATACCAAACTCAATACAATTCTATCTACTTTCAGGAAAAAACAATTGACGATATGTCACAATTAATATTTCACATTTCAGTGAAATTCTCTCCTTGCTTAATCTTTTTCTACAAATCTTCTTCTATTTCATAGTGTATTCCTATTCTGTATTCGTTTTCTAATATTTTTATTGGTCCTAATATTGTTATTATTATTTTACGTTCCTTTATTTTTTAAACTTCTTCATTTTTTGTCACTGTTATAGTCTCAACAACGTCCATTGTTATTGGTCTTATTATACACTATATTGATGTTGATTTATGTGAGACAAAATGTTGGTAGAAAATTATTTGATTGCATAGGTATATGTGCACGATTGCTTGAGTATCTGAAGAATCAAAGGTCCTAATTTTCTAAAGGAAGTTGTTATTGTGGCAACTTACTAATGATTGCAAAATTGCATAGAAACTTCATGTTTAATGAAGAACATTTTCCAAGTTGTAAGTTTTGTCACAACAAGCAAGTTGTTACAGTACCAACTTCTTAGAAAATAGGCCCAAATAGGACGGTAATGGTTTCGCGTGATTTCATTTCCATTGAGTTATATTTGATGTGTTTTCAGGCGGACAGGAGGTGAGTCAGGTTTCATGTGTCCTTCAGTTGTTCGCTATGCCCGGCCACAGAAAGCTCGTGCAACTAGTGGTCAATGGAAATATATTGTAAACACTGCAGACCACACACAAACTCTACGTTTGGAACGTTGTTTGTAAGTTATAGCAACCACTCTGTCACTAGTGTGTATTTATATGATGTTTATTGTAGGAAAGCTGGAGATACATGCACGTATTTAACGGATAACTTTAAATCGCGCTGTGTACAAGTCTACAATTACCACCGGCTTCTGACTTGGGACAAGACCAATGGATTGCATATGGATATATTCAAGGTATGTACAATTAATTATAAGTAATAATAAAGCTGAAGGGGTGGTTGGTGATTTAAATAAAACACAAAAAATACGAAAGGCGCAACGACCGAACATGAGATGATGAAAAATATTCATGCAAAGATTCATTCAATTTATCTACAAACAAACCACGAACATCCTTTTACCCTAATCCTTCAGCACTTACCCAGACACGTGTATCTACCACCAAACTCCTCAAGCGATCATTCAAAGCATAGAACATAACCTCCCGTCCAATACAACTTTTAAACGGTAGCGGTACAAAATAGTATTTATTTTCCATTTATTTATATCCTGTATTTATTTAATTTCTGACATATATTTTACTAATGCCTGGTTGCACGTAAGTTAAATTTTAAACTTGGTTTAAATAAATAAAAGCAAATCGAAGTTATACGTCATATGGATTAATTTATATTGTTGTCGAAAATTAGATATGCTTTTATTTATTTAAACCAAGTTTAAAATTTAACTAATGTTGATGCAACCGGACATTAGAGAAAAGCTTCACAATCACAATGACATGTATTACATTTCGTAAAAGATTGCAAATTTTTAAATGTTTCCATGGTGTACATGGAATGCAAGATTTATGTAATTTAATTTATTTATATTTTATTATCTCTAAACCTAATGAAAATTTATAAAATTAGTGTAATCAAATCAGATGTAAAATTAAATATTCTACAATTTTCAAAATAACATTGTTAAAAAATTAAATTTAATCGTGTTTTTTCACGGAAAATTGTTAAAGGCTTCTTGTGAATTGTTATTTCCGCTTGATTACATCCAATTATGTGAAAGTAGTATTTGTTTTCTTAGGGTTTCCCAGACCCCAGAGTGTGACGCTTGTGTATCTATGAAACAATTGTGATTGTCCTATCTTGTCCACTATTAAGTGCGAAACCTTTTTGACAATAAAACAGTTAATCGCATTCTACAAATTTAACTAACTTACAATTATTATAAATATTTCTAGGTGCCAACCTGCTGCTCCTGCCACATTGACAGCTACAAAATTCCCTACCCCCCTCACCACGCTAACCACGCCACTACGTCTGAAAACTTCCCTGGGGAAGATATCGACAACGAACCATCTTCTACCACCCCTTTAGAAATAATCGAACCATTCGCAAATTCCATCAACCATAACCACAACCACTACCGAAAGGAGTTACCACATCTAGACTTCCTCGACGGTGACTCCACTAAAATCCAACCAGCCGTCAATCGCCCAGCCCTTCCGAAATATTTAGAAGCTCCCAAGCAACAGCAACCTTACACTAAACAAAGTTTCAATCAAAGTTACAAAAGGCCCAATCTTCCCAAACCGACGATTGCTAGTAAGAGACCTACTAGACCAGTAAGAAGAAGACAACCTCATAAGCCTGTTAGAGATTTAGCGTTTAGTGAGTCCAATTTTGGAGGGTACACTACTGAACCTCCTACTACAACAACGATTAGCACTAAAGAGTTTACAAAGAAAATCAATTATAATTATCATCCCATAATAGATTTTTTCAAGCCGGATCAAATAGAGTCTAGGATGGATTTGAATTTGGGGGACTCGGATTGGAAGCCAGTTACCTCGATGTTGCTGGCGACTGAACGAACGCAATTCAGGAAGAGGTGAAATTTATAGCGATGTAAGTAAATTAAATATGTAAATATAATTTTATCCATAGGTCTAGCAATCGTATATCCAATAACGACAAATTTCAAAGTTTAAATGTTCATATTTTGAACTGATAATATTTTGGAAACAATCTATCAACCGGAAATGTATACTTGACTACCCGAGTTTTTGAGTATAACTCAGTTAATAAATTGGCCAAATTTTCTTTACAATAAATTTCCAAAAACAAAAATATTGTGGTTCGTTTCAACACAGTATAAGAATTCACACTGTAACGACACTCGCTATTCTCACTTTATGACGTATCGACCGGCCATATTGGCAGTAGCAGTGCACGGCGGTAAATTTGAATAGCTGTCAATTGCAAATGAAATACAATTTAAAATATTATTTCACCTGCACTACACGGAAACATGGATTGTTATAATAGTAAAAATTTATCTTACATATAGTGACAGTAATTTAGATATTTACAATAACAATATTTATATTTATTATTATATAATATGATTGTTGTAGCAACAATCGAAAATTATATCATATTATTAAAATAAATATAAATATTGATATTGTAAATATCTAAATTGCTGTCACTATATGTAAGATAATTTTTGTTGTTGTAATAATCCATTTTTCCCGTGTATAAAAGTTCCTACAATTTTTCTTGGTACAAATAAGTTTCCCTTTTTCTTTTCCACTCATTTTATGAACTAATATGAAAAAAATACTGTGACTTGATATTCGACAGATACAATTGACATACTATACTCTCTTTTCTATTGTTACTAAGATATCAGCTTATCAGCGTACTCTGAGCGGCCATCTTTTGATAGCGCATGACTGAAATATTGGGATCATGAAATATTTGAAGTATTGTTACTGTCTGAATTCTTATAATGTAGTTTCACACACATCAAATTTTCAGTTATTTTATTGTGACAATTTCAGTAGTACCAACACGATATCGGCTGATACCAGTGCTACTAATTTTTTTTTTATTGATATTGTTCATATAAAGATATTATAATCATTATATTTTCTGCAGTAAAATTTTTAAAATGACATGAACCAATATAATAAACAATAAATTGCGTTGAAAAAATTTTTATTTGAAATTATTTTCTATATTTTGTACCTTTACAAATTAAAATTTGCGGGAAGTTATGTGTTGCCCACAGCAGATTATTTTAGAATGATGTACGATTGGTAGACCTCTGTTTAATGAATAAAGATGTGATTACGTTTATAATACTCATAATTTATTTTTAAATGTCGTAGTGTTAGAATAATTTATTATTGTTTTATTTATAGTACTGGTTTTATATGCCTTGTGTTGTTCAAAATAAATTATTGATATTTTCAAGCATGTCTATATAATTACTAGAGTAGAACAGTATTAATTATTTTCTATACACCAAGTCACTTAACGTTCATTTGTATGTCACAACATAACTGCAAAAACTAAATGTCTGCAAAATACAAAACATAATGTCATTGACATAAATGTGTAGTTTAGCCAACAAATTAACTGAAAAATTTAATTTTTATGCATGTTAAAATATCTATTAGTAATTGAAGGTCTATAGAAAATATAAATAAAGGATTTCAAAACTTGTTACATAAATATTTCACTATGAGGTAGGTGTTACAAATTTTAATAATAATCATAGATTCTTGAAGTGTATTGGGTTTGTATTCGTATACCTATAGTTTGTCACGCATGAAATTATTGCATCATACATTCTTACAAGAAAGTTGTTAGAGCAAAAAAAACTAAGACATTAATAGGAAACATATACACGATTGGATTCAGTTTGACGGATCTAATTAGTTTCCTTGCTTTCTTCTTTTATATGTTTTTCCAATTTTATTTTTAAGTTTTCCCCTATTTATTCAATTTAAACATATTTGATCTTATATACAAAATTATAGCCATAAACTTAAATAAGTATCATACATAATACATATCTTGTAGGAGATGATAAAAAAATGTGCATTTTTTAAAGTAGCTCCACTTTAAAGGCCCATAACTTAAGACTTAGTACAGATAATTAATTTCTGATCGAAAATTTGGATTCCCTATAGTTTCCTTAATAAGTATGAGTATTTTCAAAATTTTCTAATTTCAGATAAAAGTATAAAATGTAATTGTTTGAAAAGTCGCAAGCCAGATGAAGAATTTTCATTTTAGTGTATGTTTCGGGATCCACAACTCAAAAACTATTTAATATAATTCAATTCTGTTCAAAGCTCTGAATTGCTCATAGTTTTCTTTAAACTTCCATATATATTTTGTAGTAATTTGTTGCGGAATATATATTTTAAATATGGTTGACAAAAAAATGAGAACATTTTTCGGGTCAAAAAAATTTTTTTCCTCAAAAATTTCTGAAAATCTAATTATAATATCTACTTTTAACGGGACCTCCAAATTTTGAAACCGCAGTTTCGTATCTATTATAGAACTCGAGATATAGCCCTTCAAAAGTTGGTCAAAAACTGCCCTATTTTGTCCCGAAACTTAAAAACGAAAAGAGATATTAAAATGGCGAGTACACCATTCGATGCAGCGGAAAAAGTTATATAAGTATGCAAATTTTCATTAAAATCGCCCTGCGGAAAAAAGTTTTAGAGCAAAAAGTCTGAAAATCGCTAAAAATCGGCAAAAACTCAAGGGGTTAGTATTGAAATTTGACTAAAAATTTTCATCTCTCAGAATTTTGATTTATATACCCTATCCCCCTATATCCGACCTGAAACTTTCGGAAAAAGTAATAAAAATTGTATGCGAGCCTTGGTTTTCGAGATATTTACGATTTAAAATTTTGAAAAATAAGGGAGATTTTCCCGAAAAATGTTTGAAGCCTGATAACTTCAAAACTAATTGAGATAATCAAAATCTGTTTTCACGAGCGTATTCAGCATACTTCAATTAAGTTATATCAATACTAGTTTTGTTATATTTTATTGCTAGAAATGTATTTTTAATTATGCCAAAATTTGAAGGACTGATAAAGAAAAATTTAAAATAGCCGATCTTTGCAGAGCTCTAACTCATAAACCAATTAAGATAATTAATTCCTGATTGAAATTTTGAAATCTACATACTTTACTTAACTTGAAACTTTATTTTTATAACATTCGTTTTATTATTGTACAACGTAGTATCAAAAATCTAAAAGTCTGCAAATTATAGGAAAATGTGCATTTTAAGACAATTACTATAAATTTAACATACTATAATTAAAAAACTAGTCCAACAAATATAATTTTCGTTGCAGTTTTTAATTCCTCATACATCCATTACTAAGTAACAACAATTTTATTAAATTTCATCTAGCGGTTAAATTTCTACATACATCTCAAATTAAATGGTTCGTAAATATCTAAAATAAAGCAATAGGTAAATTTCTGTATGTATTTGAACTAGAACTAATACTATTTATGATGTAACATGTAAAAAATTGGTGAACGTATTCAAATTTCAGTAACCGCATTTTTTTAATGAAACACGTGAAATTATGTACGAGTACATATACAATACGAATGTACTTTAATTTAAATTGCGTATACGCCTATAGAGCAATTTACGTTTCATTTTATAATTTGCAATATTTTCAATACTTTCTAAAAACAATATTCGTAAGTTTGTGTAACGCTTTATCAATCAATCAATCAAAAACAATTACCTTGAATCCTTGAAAGTACAGGAAGGTAAAGCATAAGTTCATATGAATAATGAATAATAATATTATTGTAGGCTAAATATATAACGGTTGCAAGAATGCAGCTCAATTGTAAATAACTAAATTTAGACCGAATATTGACAAGTAACTTTCACTGTAGTTAGTGAAGAGATATTGTGGAAAACTAGAAAAAATTGGAAATTGATAATTCCCATATAAATGCTTAGAAGTCAGGGACATTGTGCTCTTGCACCCGGGCGCATATTTCTAATTGCTACTTTACTATAGCGCGTAAAATATCACACTGTATTTTATAATACGAGTAATAACATTATTATTTTAATAGTTCTATATTAGTTATTTGTTTATTCTGATACCTTGTTTTGTTCAGAATGTCGGAGTTTAAATGCATATAAATAAATTGGAATCCTACCTTTTTGGAATTCTGGTACACCGCGTTTCGGAAATAAAGTCACTAACCTGTAACAAAAAATAATATATTAATCACATATAAAATATATAAATAATTCATTATAATTCTTGCTGATTTAATAAACATACAACTAAAGATAATCGAGAGGAAAATGATAAACTAATGAACAAAAACTTAATGGAGAATATACGGACCCAAACGCAAATATATTCGTACCATCTTAAAAATATGCTTTAATCAAATATAATTTTTTTCACGCTGTAATTATTGCTATACAAGTCTAAATTACAACGTCATTTATGTATTGCACTGTACTCTTAAGTAAATGATAAATTTTTAAAGGATATTTGTAAGATTTTACTGTCTTCTTGGGATTACAATACTTTTTCGTAAATCACATCTTATTCACTGCTACGGACCCATAATGAAAATATTTTTCAACCATATTTATAATATTGAATGTATCATAAATAAAAACAATATTTAATTAATTGTTTACTAGAGTTTTTACGTGGACTAAAAAATTAGATCTGCTTTAATGTAAATACGAATATATTTATATTTGACGCAGGTTAATTATTTCTGAAGCGCGAATAAAATATTATTATAATCAGAAATTTCTTAATAAATAATATATTTTAAGAGTGTACTTAATCAAAATAATATATTATTTATTAGGAAATTCAAAAAGCACAGGTTAGCAGATTTAAACGTAAATGTCAAAATATATTTATTCTTTAACGTGTTGTAATTCATAAATGGTAATAGTAAGAGAAAATGTTTCAAACAACAATTAGTAGATAATAATATTTAAAAAATTATTCAATTATCATTAAACCATAATTTACCGAAACATTTTAAAATAATTTGATAAGGCTTCAAGTAAACTGTCACTTCCGGTTATTGGATTATCACTAAAAACTAATCAGCTCTTCTCAAGGGGATACAAATAAAATATCAGAATTTTCACACAAAAACATCATTGTAAAACTATTAACTAGAGATCCTAAAACGTGGTCATCCACTGAAAACTCACTACTGAATTTTTAGCATGATTCCCATATTTCCCTTACAGGTATGTGGCGGGAGCTACTACATCAAGTAGATAGTGACATATATCATGATCTCTACTAATTAGACGATTGGGAAAAGTTTGTATTTAAAGCCAAACAGCAAAGATATCGTCTGCATAACGTAGCTAGAGAGATGGTTTCATTGGAGATAAATTGTTTTTAATATGCTCTGAAATAAAGTAGGGTTTATCTGTGAGCCTGGATATCAAGTTACACATAAAATCCAAGTAGAACACCTTACAGAGCATACCGGTTTGTTGGCTGCTAACACTAACATAGCACACCGCCGTCTCTCTACCTACTACATTGTAACTTTCGCTGGCCAATCACGTAAACGTTCATTTCATAACCGGCAATGCAGATCTGATACACTTTTTGCGCGCGACTTCCTTTCTACCTCGCTGCTATAAAACAACCTGCTACGTATTTAGAAATTCATTTTCGCCTCTAACTCCGTCAAACGACACCGCGAACTTAAGATGTGACTTGTGAAAGTGCAGTGATCATAAGTGAGTGATGATTTTGTGAAAATGAGAGTGATTATTGTGATTTGTCTACATATCTTAGGGACTTGTTCGATTACCGTTCCGCCGGTTTGGTCGCAAAATGGAGACGTTACACCGTTACCAGTTAATAGTGAACTCTTTAAATACCAATCGTTTTATCCTAGTGATACTACCCCAACTAGAAATATAAATAAACTACAATACCGGGCTCCAAATAATCAGCAATTCTTTGTGTATCATCCACAACCTACAGAAATAAATAAACCTACACCTGAATCCTATCAAATTGTACATTTTGACAACCAAAAAGATGTTTTGATCAAACAAAAAATTAAACCACAAGCTACACCTCATAAACAACATTTAACCGAGGTTTCTGCACCTAAAAATATAGCAGAAACTGAGGCGGAAGTACCAACAAAACCTATATATCCGGGCGAAGGTCAATGGGCAAAATACGGTCAAAAACATCGTCCCTACATTCATCAACAAGCTAAAGAGCAACCTGCAGAAGAACCTGAAGAACCTCCAGAAGGTTACGAGACCTTCAAAAGAGGTGAAGAACAATTTCAGCGCGCGAAGAACAACTTCCCCGATTCACCCTCACCCTCAAAAATCTCCTCTTCAGAATCATCCCCTCCTGAAATAGGTTTCATCCCTGAAAAGCTATACACCCAAGTACGAAGAACGGAATCGGAAAAGCATCTACCCAGATCTGCAATTGACCCTGAACAAGAAGAAAATGCAGCAAGATTAAGAGAGGTCATCAAAGATTCGAAAATACATACGGTGTATACTGAAGAAGGGTATGAAGATAGTGCTTATGATCATGCTGGACATGAGAAGAAAGCGGAAAACCATGAGGGCCATGAAAAAACAGCAGACGATCAAAAGGGATCAACAGGAAAGGGGAGCGGTGGAGGGAGAAGGAAATATTCAGGGGAGGGAGGAAAAAGACGGGGGTATAACAACGAAAGGAGAAGACATGAAAACAACCAACGATTGAAGAATGAAGATTACAGTAATTCTAAAGCATATAGAAAACACCATGATATAGAATCTGCTAGTAGCAACAACCATGGTATGTTAACAATACCATCAAAATATGTGAAAAAAGTTACTTTGAAAAACGGGAAAAATGAAGATATAGACATGGATGTCTACACCGAGGTTAAGTACACTCCACAGAAAAAGAAACACAAGTATATTAAAATTACCCCAAGTGTGAAACAAGAAGAAACTTCAGAGAAACCTTTAAAAAGAGTTAAACGTTATGACAAAGACAAGTTGTCCAAGAAATATATTCGAAAACGACCATCATACTATTGGAAAAAAATTAAAACTACTACATCAGAACGTCCTTTGATGAACAACAGAAGACAATTTGAGGCTGCGTTTAAAACTCACAGAAAAACAAAGAATATAGAAGAACTAGATTTGGAAGAGCCTTTAGAAATTGTATCAACTACTACTGCTAAAACGACAGTAAGTACAACACAAAATCCAGTTAGCAGTACAACAGAACTATCATCAACAATACCTTCCATATCAAAACCGGAAGAATTCTTGCACCCGGATCTGTTGAACCCTGAGTTAACCACAAGAATATCTAAACCAGCCGCTCCAAAAGCCCTTCCAGTTAAAATTAGAAAATTCAAAGTCAAACGCCAGAAAAGATATACAAATGATTTTCCGAATTTAAACGTAGACTTAACCGAATTCACAGATGTAGAAAAACTAACAGTCCCTACTCAACCTCCTGACTTAACTCATCTTAAATATCCATATTACAACCTTCCGATTAGTGAAGAATTAAACGAAAACTCCCCATTAAGATATGCAGAAGACATGAAAAACATCCCAAAGAAAGTTGAAAATGAATTATCTTTCTATGAATCAAGAGAACATATAGTTTGTCCCGAAATACCAAGCAATGTTAATCCTATTCCAGAACGAGTAGCAAATCAAAAAGAAGGTGAAGAAACCAACAAAATGGCGGACGCTCCTGATCTACCACGACTGACAGGACTGGGTGATAAAATAGATTGTTTAAAAGTTAAATATTTTGGCGAGGATCCTTTAGACAGTCCTTTCTTTCAAGAAGAAACAATTGAAGATCCTGTACCATTCTTTGAACTTAAAAAACAAGAAAATATCAAGAAGATCTCTCCTGATTTTATTATCAGTACACCCAGGGACAAAAACACAATTAAACGTGAATTAAAAATAAAAATACTTGAACCAATTGTTGTACTAGATGAAGAACTAATTGAATCGGCTACAGTTAATCCTATTCATCAAAATACTGAAGCAGTACTGAAACCACCCTATACTCTAACTGAAATGATGACTATGAATGAAGAAAAAATATTGAAAATAAACCCGAAAAGTATTTATGACCAAATTACAATATTGGAACAAGATGATGAAAAGACTATTGAAAAAGATAGTGATCCACCTTCAGAAAAATTTGTTATTATTTACGACAACCAGGACGCGGCTAAAAATCCAGAAAAAACAAATGCAACACAACCGGAAAAACTTATTTCTTCAACTGTTAAACCACAAGAGTCAATAAAAAAACCACAAATTCGTAAACGTCCTGTAAACATCATCAGGAAGTTATCAGCTAAAACCATAAAAAAACCACAATCCAAAATAACTTCTACAACAACTACAACAACCACTGAAGTTCCTACAACCACTACCACCACTACAACCACTCAACCACCTCCTGTAACAATTAAAACCAATTACAAACCACCTCAAACCATATCACGGCGCCCGGTTGTACGTACAAACAATTGGCAATCGGCAAACAGAGGAATAGCAGCGTTCTATAACATTTTTGATATTTCAAGGTTTTTGCCTAAAGTTCCTAACCATAGAATAATTACAAGTGAGGTACAATACAAAGATTTTATTAAGCCTAGTGAACAGATGAAGGTATATTCAGATGTTTTACAAAGTATCAACAACGAAAAGGAAAATAAAGACGCAGCGGACAGCAAACCCGTAGCAGTCAAAGTATCTGTAAGTTCATTTATTTGTACCTAAGTTGTGAATTATTATTGGTCAATTAATTATTATTTACAGGTACCTAAGGATGAGCAGAAAAATGAAGATACATCTCAGAAACCACAAAAAGAAGAAATAATAGGTATGCTGCCTCCTTCTGGTGATGTACCATACAAAACCATCAACCAAGAACCAACCACACAAACAGAAATTGCACCACAAGCCAGTAAACGAATCAACTATTATTATTTCATTGGAATGAGACCACCCAATCAAGATCGTCATATCATCTCCAAACGAGATACATCTAAATACTCTAAACTCTCAAAGAAATTTTCCAAGACCTCCAAATCTGAAAAGAAGTCGAAGATAGAAGAAATTGAAGACCTAATGATGGAGGAATCAAGATTTAGTCCAAGTGTTATCAGAAGATCTAAACGGCAAACAGAAAATCTTCCTCAAAGGAAACCAAAGGTCTACACTGAAATCGTCCGTCAAAGACCTGCTCGACCTCCTGTTGAAGACCCTGAAGAAGAAGAGGAAGACTTAAATCCCCGAAAGAGGATCTACGAGTTTGGTAAATCCACTACTACCTCCCGTCCACAAGTCGAGGATCTTGAAGAGCTCGAAGAGCTCGAAGAAGTTACAGAACCCCCAACAACAACAACATCAAAACCTATCATTTATCCAGTTGAAGCAAACTCTAAAAACTCTACCATTGCAGAATATATTTTTTTCATTGAGAAACTTCATGATAAATGGGCCAAAGAAGATGCTACATCCACAACTACAACCACCACTGAAAAAACAGTTGTTACTCAGACAACAGCGGAAAGCGTTAACGAAAGAAGAGGAGAACCTGCATATCTTCAAATTATCAACCAGTTACATGAGGTCAGAGAAGAAGTAGAGGGTACGACTACAACGAGTACAACTCCAGTACCTCCTACAAGTGAAGCAGTACCAATTAAAAATTCTAATCCATTTATATTAGAGACATTCATGTCTGAATTAAACTCAATGAAAGCTAAATTGGATCCGGACAATACTGCAGAAGGTACTAGCCATGAAACTGCAAGAAATAGAAATTACAGTACGAGATTCAAAACTAATATTGATACATCGAAATATAAAACTATTGAGCGAGCTCCTGTTAATGTTAGGCATAACTTAAGCAGTAGATACAACTCGGATAACCAGGAATTACCTTTACAAAAGGAGAAGACCACTCAGACCCCTATGATAATTGCAATTATAACCAAGCCTCAACTCAATGAGCCAAACGTTGAAACATCAACAGTAATACCTGATTCAATAAAAGAAGAAACGACCAACAAAGAACCAGAACTAGAAATCCCTTCAACGACTACTGTTAGATCCAGACAAAGAGGTCGTCCTAGACGTCCATCCACCTATACTACAACATCAACAACACCACGTCCTTCAACAACTAACCCTATATTTCGTCGAAGACGACCGTCAAGAATTACAACTACTACTCAAGCAAGCACCACAAAATCTGACTTCTATTCTAATCGCAGAAGAGCTCGTCCAAAACCAATACCAATCTCTTCAACTACTGAAAATATCGTTGTGGTAACTCCTGTAAGTACCTTCAACAAAGAAGACTCACAAGAAGATGAAGAACCTAAAAAGCAACGAAGATTCCAAAAGGTACAAGAACGTCACGTGATGTCTGAAGTAACCCTAACTAGATTTTTCGAACCAGACAGTGAAGAACAAGATGATACTTCAGAAGAATCCAAAAAACACCAATACGAAGTAATAGGTCCGTTAACAAATACTGATACCCTTCATGGTGGTAACTACAAACATGAGGATGAATTAACTACTCTACCATTGTTCACTGATCCAAATTTGGCTGAAAATGTTAATCAACTTAAAGAATCTTCCACAGAGAAAACTCAAGCGTCAAATAGTTTATTAACACAAGAAGAAATAGCGGAGAAAGTAGCACAGAAACCTGCACACTCAAAAGTA
Organism: Poecilus cupreus; assembly: GCA_963942605.1. Classification (NCBI taxonomy): domain Eukaryota; kingdom Metazoa; phylum Arthropoda; class Insecta; order Coleoptera; family Carabidae; genus Poecilus; species Poecilus cupreus. The sequence continues at coordinate 414,845 of OZ012719.1, forward strand.
AGTCTGTACCCTAACATGGCACGGATGGTTAACAGGTTAGCTGAGATGAAACAAGAAGAGACGACGACAGAAGACGATCAAACTGAGAAGCCTACTTTTATTAAAGACCCTAGTAGACGAATGTATTACTACGCCAAATTATAGATTTTATTGTGTAAGTAGATAAATAGAATTTGTTACTATGTTAAATAAACTTTATTTAATAAATTGTTTTTTATTTATTTAACCGCAATTTTTAAATTACTTTTTCTCTAATGGAAAGTTGCAAATTTTAAAATAAAGTGACAGATAAAATTGGCAGTATATGGTAAGTAAAAGTATTCAATTAAAAATATAAAAAATATTTAAACGATATAGACACTAGACTTGTACATTATTCAAAATACAAAAAAGTATGTCACTAGTAAAAGTGGTAAATAAATAATTACTTCTTACAATAAATATACCTATATAACCACCGCAGCTTTCTTTTGTTGAACTGGATAATTGAATTATTAAATTATTAAATGATTAAAGAAAAAGGCAAACCTCGATTAAATTGTATAATTTTATTGCCTCTCTTCCTAAATAAAATTATAAAATATTTCATCGTCCGTTAAACACCAGAGAAAAACAGTCGAAAATCTAACTTTCTCAGCACGCTCTGTTTCCATAAGTCGTGAAAAACATCAGAGTAAATGTGTACAAAAACCATCAACTGAATTCATTTGAATTCCACGCATAAATGATTTACTTATTGTAGCGTAACAAACGACACTTTCAAATCTGTGATCAGAATTGAATTGTTGCCAAGCAACGGAAGAAAACAAGTTACGGGTTACTATAGTAAACAATTGTTATATGTGGAAAAACTTTCAAATATCAAATTAAATTTAGAAGATATTTTATGGAGCATGACAAACGCAAATTGCAAATTTAATTCACTATTTTTATAGTATCCAAGGCAAACCACATATTTGATACTAAAAATGTACTTAAAACTTAAACAAAAGCCTGTCGTACACTGAGGTCATCGTAAAAAGGATAACGAGGTATTTATTTTGTTTAACTATATTTAACAATTTAAAAAGAAATTTTTAATTGTATGTTTTACGTAGAAATTTCTAGTTTTTAAGTTTTACAAAAGTTCCATGCTCTTGTAAGCATGTAATATGCTTTGACACTTAACACAAAAAAAACGAAATGTTTTTGTAATTAAAAATAAAATATATAACAGAAATTTAATAGGTATCATTAGCAGAAAGAACAAAAATAAATTTGAGTTAATGACATTCATTTTGTTTCCTTATAAGTAGAACAAAAATAATTAGTATCACAAATATTAATTAATTAATTATCATATCTTGGCCAACAATCAGATTTGTAAGTCAAGGATCAATAAAATAACTCAACAATATACTTAATTAAATATAAAACAATTACCGAAATATCACGAATAATTAGCAGATATTCAAATAGGTAATAGGTTCATGGTCTATTTTAAAATGTTTCATAAATCATTATGCAATTTTAGCTAACATGTTTCAAGACAAAGATAAATTCAAAACAACGATTGAAAGATTTGTATGAGAACTGATATTGTTTACAACGTTTAGAGATACAAAGATACGTGTGAGACAATTCTTATATGTTAAGAATGTTCTTTGAAAGGCTGCAGTAACCGCCGGATGGAAGGTTAAGGTTTATGGAAGGCATTAGCGTGCTAGTTAATTTGTGTTGTAAATATTTAATAATCATTTCCTTATTGCAAAATTATCTAATAATATTTTTTGCTGATTAACTATACGATAATTATTGAATTAATTTTCTAGCTTCTTTAACGCAGAGGTGTACGGAGATCTACGCAAGCATTTAGACGTAGGTATGTACATACATGACATGATGATATATTTATTTTATTTTATAATAATTAATTGCTAAAATGTGTATAAAAAATAATTAAATTTTCTTTTTTGCATGGCAATAAATCAACATGAAAATGCATAAAGAGAAAGTAAATTTAGGGAACAGATGCTCGATACATAATAATTATTTCATGTAATAACGTTAACAAATAAAAAGTAACAATTTTAGTAATGTTAGTAGGTTTTAAATTTTTTAATAATTTAACAGCCTTTAACTTCAAAACCTTTAGTTTGATACCAAACTCAATACAATTCTATCTATTAAAAAAAACAATTTACGATCGGTTAAAATAATATTTGACATTTCAATTAGATTCTCTTCTTTTATATCTTTAATTTGATAACAAACTCAATTCAGTTCAATTTACTTTCAGTATAAAACAGTTGAAGATCGGTGAAAATTAATATTTTACATTTCAGTTATATTCTCCTTTTGAAAACCTTTAATTTGATACCAAATTCAATACAGTTCTATCTACTTTCAGGAAAAAACAATTGACGATTGACCAAAACTACTATTTGATATTTCAGTTAAATTCTCCTTTTCAAAATCTTTAATTTGATACCAAAATCATTATAGGTCTATCTACTTACAGAAAAAAACAATTGACGAACGGTCAAAATAAATTTTTCACATTTCAGTTAGATTCATCTTTTCAAAACCTTTAATTTGATATCAAATTCAATACAATTCTATCAACGTTTAGAAAAAACAATTGACAATCGGCCAAAAATAATTTTCACATTTTATTTAGACTCTCATTCCGAAGACTTTTAATTTGATATCAAACTCAATACAATTCTAACAATTTTCAGAAAAAAACATTTGACGATCGCCCGAATTTAATTTTTGATATTTTAGTTATACGCTCCTCCCCAAGCCTTTTAATGTTAAATTATCCGTGGATTCGATTTTTGAAGTCCGCAGTTTCATATCTCTTTTAATTTTCAAGATATAGCAAAAAAATCAAGAGTTATATAATATATACATAAGCGGGAAGTAAAGATAAAATCAAAACCCTGACAGAAATATCGGGTACGCCACTGTCAAATCCCCCATAGTTAATTTCCCGTACTCAACAGTTCAGGTATATAAAGGCGTGCCGGTATCAAGGCCTCCTGTATTTTAATTGATCTCTTTTTACAACTTAACACAAAGCACAATTTCCTTATACCCTCTTGCATAAAACGAAAAATCGCGCAGTGCATTATTCGAAACTAAATCACGATCTCCCAGTCGTCCTGTTCACCAATACACATCTCTCCGTATCTAATTAACCTGGATAAATTATTTGGCCGACTGCAAGACTGGTCAGTATATAAACATAAAAAGTGTTTAAGCTACGCTTAAAACCATCAGTGACAAGTGACGATATGGGTTCGTTTCAGGTAAGATCATCAGGATCAGTTTAGTTAAGTGATCTATTAAAGTGATTCATTGATTTATTAGTGAGTGATATGATTTTTTGTGGTGTGATACATACTTTCTTGAATGGAATTTGGAAGCCAAAGACACTTTCGTTTTTAGTGGTCTACTTTGGTTCCGGTTGATGTTATGATTATTTAACAAATTTTAATTAAAAAAAGTACTAATTATATTTTAATTTGTAGATTAGTTGTAATTTTAAAGTGTTACTCCTTCATATTTTATGCACTAGAAATTATTTTGGTACACTTGGAGTCTTTAATTAATTGCTCCAATTACTAATTAGTAGCACCAAAGAAAGTGGTATTTATTAATTCTTATCAACCATAAGTTTTAGTTAAGATGCATTATTTATTAATTAAACGTTAATATATTACTATGGATAATTCGATATCAGGTATAATTGAAATATGGCGTATTGATATTTTTAGATAACTGTAAATTTTTACTTATTCACTTTACAGCAAAATTGTAAATACAAAAGTTGTTCAAAATGTATAAATGTATGCAATAAGGCCCATTTGGTTTCCTAAATATTAGTATTTCACGATATATCAGTTCAATTGAAATCAATATTTATCAGGAAAATTGTATGGCGGTCAAGAAAATTAAAAAATATTTGACATTTCATAAAACAATTTTAGGGTTATTTATTTATTTAACAGAAAGAAATGAACTCTTAAATTTGCCAGTATATCATTATAATCTTCTACGAAATTTCTAGAGAAAATAATACAACACTGTAATAAATAAATCTATAGCAATTTGTATAACTATTGCTGAAAGTGCCTTCAGCTCGTGGCTCAAACTTCACACTCGTGAAATACCCTTCCTTTCAGCACGTGTTGTACACGATACTTTTCCGACGACCACATTTGACCATTTTTTAAAATTTTTTTTTTATGAAACTTTATCTATATTGAAGACTATCTACACTTTTAAAAAGTCTTAATTGTTATTCATTAAGCCACAATTATTTTTTTTAAATGTTGTGACGTCATAGTACAGGTGTTGCTGGATCTAAAACAGTACAGATTGTAAATAATTGTAGTCATATATTTTTTTATTTATTTTATTATTATTATTACAATAAAATAGAACATTTATGTAACAAAAATTATTTAAATCTCTACTGTTTTAGATCCAGCAACACCTCTACTATGACGTCATTTTTTAAAAAATCATTGTGGCTTAATGAATAACCATTAAGAATTTTTAAAAGTGTAGATAGTCTTTAATATAGATAAAGTTTCATTAAAATAAATTTTAAAAATGATGAAAGACCCCATTAAGTAAAAAAACGATATAAAATTCACATAAAAATATTAAAACAGATTGTTAACATCATTGCTATCACAATTCACAAAAAATAGGTTCAAATCAAATAAGGGTCCAACTTTCTTAATCCATGTAAATTTAGTAAATTTTCTGCAACTGTCAAACTTTTAAATACAAATTTTGAGGTTAGTTCGCTCAGTTATCGCAGCGTGTGATAAAATCATACCACACAGTTGCAGACGCATCTGATTGGCTAACGAGCTTTCTAGTCATCACAGCAATGCTAGTGACGTGCAAGGATCAACTTACAATAATAGTTTAAATTTTCAAAAAATGCATTTTTATATACCCATTAATTTAACAGTGATCTCTTTTATTTTGTAGGTATTTCTCCTGCTGGCGTCTTTCTTCCTGCTACTTTTAGTACCAACTCAATCCGCTCCACTACCAGACAGCGCTGGTATCGTAGAAATGCCCCCAGGCTCTGCTTACGGTACTTAACATCTCGTATATACCATGTCACTTTCATTGTATAATTTGTTTGTGTGTTTATGGTGACGTTGCCATGGTTTCACAACACGACTGTTTATAAACACATGACGGAGATGATACATGACCGTGACATGCTAGTCTCGATTTCTGTTTTGTGGAAATTTGAATTTTAAATGTGACAAGATTGCTAATTAATAATTATTTTATAATTCAATATTTTATGTTGCATCATTATTGTTTTCATTCTTTAATCACACCTTATTAACATAATTTTCATTCAACAAATAATTTTATTAATGTAAAAATTTATAAGGAATTCAAATTTGGAATCATAATTTAATTATCTCGTTTAATTATTGAGTTATCGTGGTCAAAGTTGACAAAAAATGTAGAGTAATTTTTTATTTCTAGGAGGCATCCCATACGGCAGTGTTACTGGGATGGTTGCAGATTACTACAGCGGTGGTAGATCTCTTCTTCCTCATGGCCAACAACCTATTCGTCCCGTATATTACTAATCATTTACTGTAGTTTATAATAAATAAGCTTATAATTATTTTAAAATGCCATAAGTACACCATTGAATATAATTGTTAAATTGTTTAAGTGTGTTATTTGTTAAACAAATTATAAATAAAGAATAAAATGTTTGATGTTGTTTGTTTCACACCAGACAAAATACTTGTACGTTGCTATGGTTGCAAACTTGTTACTATCAATTATTTCAAAAGGTATTATTACATTTTTAATTCAAAATAAATTGTGAGTAATTTCAGTAACAAACGAAGCATTACAATACGCATTTGAAATTTAATACTGTTAATTTAAATTTGTTCAAATGCTTCCGTATTTTTGGGTGTCAAGGATAATTGTGAATTACTATTATTTATCAGAATTTTGGCAATGTTCTCAAACACAACAATGAAAAATAATACGAACTATATTAGCACCAATAAAGATATCAGAAAACAAATACAGAACTATGAAGAGTTTGAAGGAGAAGACTGAAAAAAATCAAGCAACCACAGAGTCCACTGAAATATAGTAATACTGGAACGCGCACTTGTAGTCTTTTACAAAAGAAAAATAAAAGAGCCTAAGACAGAGCTACTTTTCTCTTTCTAACAATTGTTTGTATAACGGTTGCTATGCGTCTGTTGCTATGTAAAAACATTGTACAACAAAGACAAATAGTTCTCAACTAGCAGTCTTTCTCGGTTCCCATTTTCAACGTTAGTGAGCGTTCCAATATTATTATATGTCAGTGGCTTGGACAAATAAGTAGAGCAGATGAAAAGGGTCAGTAGAATGAAGACCAAGAGGAAGAAGAAGACGAGACCCAGATCAACATGGCTAAAGGAAGTAGAAGATTTAAAAGCAGCAGGAATTAAAAACTGGTAAAGTAAAACATAAGATAAAAAGATTAAATGAACTTAAGAAGAAATACAATTAACCATATAATGCGAGTAGGCAAACTGTGCTATATAGTATTTCAATAATTAGAATACTCGTAAAATGTAAATATAGTTAAAGATTAAATAATAAAGTAAAAGATGTTATTTCCACATTAAAATCCTTGATTTTTACGACTGAAAAATGTACAATTTAACAAAACGTCTGAAGGCATTAAATTTATGTTAACCTTTATAATTTAAGAAAATAGTGGCTTTATGTAAATTTAATATCTTTAAAATATCAAATATCTGAATCCGGAACATAAGTGTAAAGAAAATATGGCAAATAAATATTGAGAATATGAGCATAAATGCATTGGAGTGAAACAGTTGAAACAATGTTTTTGTTTTTTAATAGTTATAGCCTATAAAATAATTAATGAAATTTTTAATTCTTTGCAATAAATTTAATACGAGAAGTAAAAACATTATCAAGATGGTCTTTAATTAACAGCTATTTTAATGTCAAAAATCGAGAATTAAGAAAATATTTTAATTATATCAATCGTTGTTTTTACACAGTGAAGGTCGTGAATATTTAATTAATTTTTATGTTAAAAAAAACATTATAATAGTTCAATTCAAATCTTATCGAAATATTTAAATCATTTAATTCGTTCATAAAACGTGTAATAAAATTTGAACAATATAAAGAGCATAATTATGCAAATATATATAATATCTTAAATTGTACCACGTACCAGAACTGCGTTTCAGATTATTGTAAAATTCAATTATACTCTTCTTGTAGATAATTACAAGTTATCGGGTAATTTTAAAATTGTCTTTTCTAGGAACGAAACATATAATTGACCTTACGTTATATTTCTGCTTTGTATATAAACGCTATTTTGTTGGTACTTAGTCAAATTGTTTTGTAGTGTCCTGCAGTGAACGGCAAATAAGATTTAGGAAAATGGTTCAGCTAAACTTAAACGTAAGTGTATATTTATACCTAGTATGTCTAAAAGTATTATACTACAATAAGGGTGTATTGCCAAATTCAATTTTATTTTAAGTAGCTCATGTGGCTTTACAAGCCGTAATAGTTATTTACATTATAAGCACGGTAAGACAATTTTTACTGCTGAATGGAGGAAATGATCGACGAGCCTGTCACCTCCTTGAAGCAGTAAAAACAGTTACTTGCGTGTATTGTTCAACAATTTATTTGTTACTTATTTGTAAATCAAAATAAAATTATAACCAAGTCCTGTCAGTTACACACAACTGTTCTTTCAAAAATTATTTGTAATCATTTCGCACAAGCCACAAATTAGAAACATAATTATTTTATTTATAAAGTGGCGCCTCCACATTTTAAGGAGTGGAGTGACACTAATCATATCATTGTCCTGACATTTGTCATCAAAGTTGCCTCCCCCTGGCACAAGCCTTGTGGCAACGTTAATTGTTTTCCTTGTTTACTAATTTGTAAAATTTTTACCCAAGCCCTCTATTGCCTTTGAAAATGAATATTTACAAGTTAATAATTGAAAAGCTACATTATAAAATTTTGACAAGTTAGTAAACAAGGTAAACAATGCACGTTACCATAGTAATGCTTACAAGGCTTCTGCGAAATCATTACAAATAATTTTTGACAGAACAGTTGTGTGTAACTGACAGGACTTGGTTATAATTTTAATCGACTCGCCGGTCATTTCCTTCATTCAGTAGTAAAAATGGTTTTGCCTTGCTTGTAATATAAATAACTATTACAAGTGAGTAACAAGAAAATTTGTTTTGCGTTATGGTTATCGACCCAGAATTAATCAATGAATCAATCTACCTGAAACTTATCATACTTTTTTGTACACCCTGTATAAGATAAGAAATCTATAGGAAACAAACGAACGACCAAATAATGATACAAATTTTGATAGATGTTTAAAAGCTTCTATTACAGTGTCAACAAAATAATAATAAGTAAAAATAATGGTCCTACCTTTAGCCGTTGTGTCCTGTTGCCCAATCCCTGGACTCCTTCCTGCTCCAGATGCTCCCGGTGATCTCCGTGCTCCCAGTGCTCCCGATTGGCCTCTTAACGACATCTCCATAGAATCTGCAATAAACAAGTATCGGTCAATGCCTGCTAAGTACGCAGATACGTATTGTGAGCGAAGATGTAACATTTATTTTCCATCATTTATATTACTATGAATACTTCGTACATATAAGATGTTCAAAAAGTTCTGGGACAATAAAATGTCTGGAGAAATATAAATCGAAAAACTAAAAAACACGTGCTTAATATTTACATAGATACATTAACAGATTTGCAAACTATTTTACCTAATAGATAACCAATTGAAAGATTTCTTCATTAGTAAACATCTCTAAATTATGATGACAAGGATGACAAGTTCATTTAACATTGCTAACCTATGTTGTATTTTATCTGGAACAGTATGGTAATGTGTATAACTAATATTCCTTGTAATACATTAGTGCTACATCTTAGTTGAAACTCATGGTAGATAACAAACTACTATAGGACTTACCACACAATATATTATTATTATTAACAAACACACTACACTTTAACACTACACACTGCAAAGGACGCCACGAACTGACTAAAATATAGAGCAATACAACACTCAAGCCGGCAAATTTAAAATAAAGCACAGACTTGTTGAGTATTGCTCTGTATTTAATAAATTCCAACGCATGTTTAGACACTAGATAATATTATTTTAATACAGAAATACATATACCGGGTGTTCAGTTGAAAACGCACCATAGGAAATGCAATGTTATATTTTTTTAATCGTGATTGTTATTTTCATACTTAAATTAGACCAAAAGTGTAAATACAAAAAACGTTTAGAATTAAAATCTGCATCCAAAATGTATCTAGTTATTGCTTAATTGTTTATTATACAAGAGAAAGAAGCAGAAGAAAAACTGATTTTATAGAGAAAATTACAAATTTTATGGGAAAAATATGATGTATAATAATACTTAGTCATTTATAATTATATTTTTTTGTAAGGAAATAGACATGCATTGTAATATTATTATTATTATAGGTTCTCGTTGTATACTTCGTCGTTCTCATAGTCACGGTGTCTTGTAAACCAGTCTCAAAAGAAAAAGAACTTGACAAAGACCAGAAAGACCCACACGCAGATGTGGAAGAATTGGAAACAGCTCAAACTTATGGATACGGTTATGGATATCCAGGACCATACTACTATCCACCATATTATGGATATAGGAGAATATACAGCTATGGTGGTGAGTTTTATATAAAATTACATATTTACTATATAGTTTTAACAGAAAAGATCCTCTCTGGTGCAGGTTTGGTTACACTAGTAATTTTGTATTGAAAAATAATAATATTTTTTTGAAATCGATACTAAAGCATACGATATCACTCTGCGAAGTTAGCCAAAATAGTAACTAAAGTCAAACTTTTAGCACTATATAAAATAACAAACATTATTTTATAATACCAAAGATAAATTTATTTATTATTTACCTTTAATAATAATTTGTCGGATTTAATGCAAATCATATGCAGACCACGTCTAAGAACATGTAAATAATTAAAATTATACACAAATATTTGACACTTTGGCAGTACTTTTGTTATTACTGTCATTCAATACATAATGCTATTTATTTATGTTTTTAATTTATAGTTTAACGATTTCGGAAAAATATTATGTACTCCGCACTAAAGTACTTTTTTATTACTCATATGGTTTATTCTCCGAGGAGATATTCGCAATAAAAAATTATACTTTAGAGCCTTGATTTACAAATAACTATTTTTCACTTGTGTTGTAGGATACCTTCCGGCATATGGCTACGGGTACTTCTCTGGAATCCCTTATTCATATTATTGGTAAATGAATATTTAAGATATTTTGTGTAAATAATTACTTCAAGGTATTATAATTTATATATTTTATGTTGGAAATATTATAAGTATTATGACAAATTATAAATGTACTTAGTTTATCTATAATAAAATATATAAATTCCTTAATAAATATTTATTAATTGCCGTCTATAAAACAGAACATTAGTTACTTTTCAGATACCTCAGAAAGCTACACATAAACAAATACTTATTTATAATTACTCCATTAATCATGTGACAACAAAACATTCACTCGTATATGAGAAATATGATGTACATTTGCATAGACACAAATTTTGATTAAATGGTGATGATATCTAAAGTAAAAATAACATAATTGACCCTAGGTTAAATTTTTGCTTGTATATAAATCGCAATTTGGTGGATAGGAGGTCAAATTATTTTGTAGTGCTCAGCAGTGAACAACAAAAAATATTAGGAAAATGGTTTGGCTCAACTTAAAAGTAAGTAACCTAGCAGGTCTAAAAATATTATCTATTATTTTTATTGTTATTATTTTAGGTTCTTTTTGTGTACTTCGTCGTTCTGACTGTCGTAGTGTTTTGTAAACCAGACTCCGAAGTTGAACAGGAAAATGTGAAACCAGTTCCACAAAGTGCTGCGCTCGCAAGATATCCTGGATATCCAGGATATCCAGTTTATCCCGGATATCAGGGATATCCGGGATATCTGGGATATCCAGTATATCCAGGATATTCAGGATATCCAGTATATCCAGGATATCCAGGATATCCAAATTATGGTAAGTTTAATAAAAAATAAATAGTTCACCTATTGTTCTGAATGTACAATGCCTTATCTGATGCCGTTTTGGTTACATTAGTAACCAAAGGCTGTAGCACAGATTGAAATCTGGTGATTAACTACTGAAGTATTTTTTCATTTGTATTCTAGCGTACCCTCCGCCTCCACCTATCGGGTACTATCCTGGATACCCTTATCCATATTATTGATAAATCTACATATATAAGACATTTGGTACAAATCAGAATCTACAATATATGTATTATTTTTCTATTTTATGTTGGATGTATTAAAACAAATTTTAAATGTACTTATAGTATTATCTATAATAAAATATGTAAACTACTTTAAAATACTTATTAATTCCCGTCTTTAAAATGTGTAAATATGTTTAATGAACTTTAAGAGGTTTTGTTGGAAACAAACGGAAAATTAGTTACCTTGCAGATACCTTAGGTAACTAAACATAAACAAATACTTTTGCATAGAGTGTCACAAATAATTTTGAGTAAATGGTGCTGATATCTCAAGTAAAATTAACATAATTGACCCTAAGTTATATTTTTGCTTGTATATAATCACAATTATTGGAAGGAGGTCAAATTATTTTGCAGTGCTTAGCAGTGAACAATAAATATATTAGGAAAATGGTTTGGCTCAACTCAAAAGTAATTGTATATGTATTAACCTAGCAGGTCTATAAATATTATTTATTATTTTTATTACTATTATTTTAGGTTGTTATTATGTACTTCATCGTTGTGATAGGTACAGTGTCTTGTAAACCAGACTTGAAAGTTGAACAGGCAAATGTGGAAAACTTGAAAACAGCTTCACCTAGTCCTGTGCTCTCAAGCGGTTTTGGGTATCCGTGATATCCAGGATATTCAAGAAATCCAGGATATCCAGCATATCCGGAAATATATCCAGGATATACAGGATATCCATCATATTCAAGTATTGGTTAGTTTAATAAAAAATAACCTATAGTTTTAAATGTACAAAACACTTTTTGATGACGTTCTGTTTACGTTTACCAAAGGCACAGATTGAAATTCTGATGATTAACTATTGGGCTTCCAAATTATCAAGATATGGCGTTGATCACAATTCCCAAAAGGTACACGTCAAATTCATTTTGTATGATAACTTATGATGGCGAATGCTTGCATTAGTATTGGTAGTTTGTTTTTATTGGCAGCAGAACTGTTGCCATACACACTGCAAATTTTCCTGTTTTTATAGGTTTTTTTGGAGAAAATTCAATCTTAACCTATAATCTACAAATACAATGAACCTTTCATTTTTACATATTATTTTAATAATACAGCTTAAACAAATGTTATATTTACATTGGTATACTCTTAAAATAACTACTATTGTTATTAATTTTTAAAAAATAACAATTAATTTCAAAATACAATGAAATTTATGTACCTTATGGTTAGTTTTGCTTTCTACCACTATCGGGTACTACCCTGGATACCCTTATCCATATTTAGTAGCATCATAATAATTCGTATGTCGTTAAATGGGCTCATATTAGATATTTTGTATAAATAAAATCCTACAATATATTGTTATTTATTTATATTATGTTGGCTACATTTTGACAAATTATAAATTAACTTTGTAGTATCTATAATAAAACATGTAAATTCATTAATGAATATTTATAAATTGTGTAAGTATGTTTTTAAACCTTAAAAGTTTTTGCTGGAAATAAACACAAAACTAATTACTTACTTTTCAGATGCCACAGGTAGCTACCAATAAATTAACACTTGTATATATAATTACTCTATTAATCATGATGTGACTACAAAACATTTACTCGTGATAAATATGATGTGCAATAAAGTCCTTCACAATTTTTCTATAAAACTTTATCTAAAGTGAAGTCTATCTATAGTTTTAAAAAGTCTTAATTGTTATTCATTAAGCCGCAATGATTTTTTAAAAATATTGTGACGTCATTGCTGTCGCGTGCTGTGGATCTCAAACAGTAGGGATTGTACATAATTGTAGTCACATAAATGTTCTATTTTATTGTTTAAAATATTATATAAATAGAATTAAAACAACTTTTCGTGGTAAATAATTACTATATAAATCAATAACATTTATGCCAGCAAGAAATATAAATAAACTGTAAGATTATTTCTGTCAACCACTGATAAATTGTATTAATCTGTCATTCAACATATCTTGGGTTCGTTGTGTCGACCTAACCCCGCGCAAAATTTTAAACGTTTGATTTGGGTTTTGGTTATTAAACAAAAGTCTTCAAATTATGTATCAATCATTTGACACTTTCACAACATAACAGCTCAATTATAAGAGAAGTACAAAGAATTTTGAATAGAATAGATGTGTGAGAGAAAAGCTTAAACAGAGAAACATGACGCTAAAATTGCTATTTTTAAAATCTCAAATATCTTAATAATTAATAATATTTTTTAAACTATTAAATCTCGTACGATTTTTTTGAGTGTTGTTATAATATAAATGACTTATTTACCATTTTGTGATTCTAGTAAAGAGAACCCTATTGCATAAACTGAGTGCCACACCCACTTTTGGGTAAATGGTATTATAATATAATTATATATTTAATGGTGAATGACTAGAAAGAATAAAGGTTAACATCTACTGAAATCTTTTAATAGCTAAATTATTCCATCCTAAAATTATCATAAATTTTTCCTCAAACTAGTATATTTAAATTTCAAAATTTGGCAGTGAACTTGCGATATTTCTTTTTTTTCCACCATTTTTTGATGGTTCAGGTGTTTTATTAAATCTAGAATTAATGTCAGATTATGACGCAAAGATAAAAGAATTCTCAACAAAAAAATAGACTTAAAATTAATTTTCTTATCGCTTTTCATATAAAAACGGTGACAGAGTTAATGTCATTCTTAATAATTTTAACATTTGCAAACTCAAAATATTTCAGATTGGTGTTAGGTTGCTATAAGTGTAATTAAATATGGTGATAAGTATATAACAGTAATTTTATTTACTACTGATAATCGAGTTACCAATTAATGTATCTTTAAATGCTAATGGCAAGAAGAATTTCAAATAATTAGTACTTTTTTCTATAGGTTACTCCTTTTTACCAAATTGGCGAGAGTGAATAGAATTCAGTGCGAATAAAAGCAGCATTTCGTCACTCCTTTTTGGCTAATACTATCAAAGTTTCATACACAATATTTAAAAGCTACAATACCCGCTTTGATTTCATAATAAACAATGCAGAAACACGGACCACCACTATCAAGAAACGCTCATCCCTTCAATACAATTACTTTTCAATTAAGACACATGTCAAAATAAAAAAATTCAAACACAGATTAGCAAATTTAAATGAAAAAAAGTCAAAATATAATTTGTTTTAACGTGTTGTAATTCGTAAATGGAGACAGTAAGAGATTTATGTATCAAACAACAATTGTAGATAATAATATTTGAAACATTATTCTTATAACAAAAATTGTTATTAAATCATAATTTACTGAGACATTTCAAAATAACTTGGTAGGGCTTCAAGTAAACTACCACTTCCGGTTCACCAAAAACTAATCAGCCCTTCCAAAGAATATAATAGATATATACAATAGTTATTTTTCTACAATCGTTGCACAATATCGACATTGTTATTCCATTTTTGGTTAGGAAATGTTCAAAATTGTCGCTCTAGGGCGACAAAGTGACATATTGTCGCACTAGCGCGACAAAAACAAATCAAAAATAAATTAGGTAAAAGAAGTAAATGATGCATTGGATTTTTCTGGTAATAACCTTGCTATTGCAAATACAGTTGGCATATATATATATATATATATATATATATATATATATATATATATATATATACATACACTTCAACTTAATCACCATAAACGTATTCACTCTGTAGACTTTATGTCAAATGTACTCCATGTGTCAAATTATGATTTCTTTGAAAATGTTTATTTTGTTCATAAACGTTGTCATGATTACGGTGACATGGGTAACTACAATTTTACTGAATTGTTATAGGCGTGACCAAAGATAATTTTGAAAATTAATTTTTTTCTACAGCTTGACATTGTTCAACGATTGTAGAAAAAATATTGTGTGTATCTCGTCGGATAGAGCTTGTTCGGTGCACTTGTCGAGTTGTTTATCTCGGCTTCGCCTCGATCAACAATTTCTCGCCGCGTGCAACAAACAATGCTCTATCCGCAATTGATACACAAATAACTATTGTATCACAAGGTTGGAAACTGCTATTTTGAGAGTGCGAGTTTATTTTGATAGGACGAGCCGTAGGAGAGTCTTACAAACACGAGCACTCGCAAAATAGTTTCCAACCGAGGGATACACAAGATTTTTCGCGCCAACATTTATGTAAATTTAATAAATAAATTTAATTTATTACTCATTTTCTTAATGACAGGGAATATTTTTATGTTGCTAACTTCACAATATTTGAATGTCAATTATGTTTATTTTCCAATATCATAACCAAAAATATCAACATATTTTTATTTGGATTTTACACTGCAAATTCAATTATAATTACTTACAAATATGTTTAAAATCCATAAATATTCTGTTTTCTTGTATTGCAAATACTCAATTGTAGATATATTACCATAATATTTTTAAGTCAATGTAATACTTTGACATTTCTAGCGTCAGAAGTTAGCTAAAATTAGTGAAGTGATGCCAACATATAACCATAAAAAGTTAGCAATTTTTGTCGAACTAGTTCGACAAAAACAATATTTTCGACCGATTTAGAGATATGTAATTGTGTCAATGACGGACGGCGGCGCGAAAAATATAAAAATTTTCAGTTTAATACAGATATTATCGCGAAACCATTAAAATCGTATTCTAGGGACCCTAAAACGTGCTCATCCACTGAAAACTCACTACTGAATTTTTAGCATGATTCCTACACCTCCCTTACAGGATGTGGCGGGTAATAAAAAAGTTTGAAAACCACCGGTGTAAAGAAAGAGATTACCAATAATGCCAGCTACTAAATTTATGATTTCTCCATTTATAAAAAATTATGGGAATTTTGTGAACTATATCCAAAAATAAAATGTCACCATTTATAAAAATGATGTGTTCTATTCTATTTAGTTGGTTTCGCTTCATTTCAGGATCTAGTTGGCCTTGCTACTAAATGGCTAGGTATAAATATGTCTCAGAATCAGGATGTGACGAAGTGAGAGACAGACAGTCGAGACTGAAGACCATTTTTTAAATGGTACAGGTTCAATCCATCTGAAGATGTGTCATTCGAACAAATTATTTATTTATGAAGATATTATCCATTGCGTAAATTGATGAAAATATAAAATATGTTCGACATTTATTAATTGACATTAATAAGGCAGGATGGTAGGTATTAGTGTGTAAATTTGGCACATGGTGTGTTGTGCGGAGACCGGGAGGAGCACAAAGGTCACTGGTCACTGCGTTTTGACATTTTTTGCCTCCGGTAAGGTCGTATCAACAACTATTAAACACTTTCTGAATGTAAACATAAGTACACGTGTTTTAAAATTGTCAAATGTGCTCATTTCTAAGCTGTGGAATATTTCATTACGATAATAACTTAAAAGTTGCTCAAATTTTTCTCCAATTACTTCAAAATAGATAAATGAGGTATAGTGCAAAAATAGTATAACTTTAAAAGTCTGTATCCTGAAAACTAGCCAAGATAATTAATTTCTGTTTGAATAATTGAATTCCTTATAGATTTTTATAATAAGTATACGTATTTTTATAATTATCTGATGATGGATAAAAGTTTAGGATATGATAGAATAAAATATGGTGCAACAAATGAACAAATTTCAGTTGTACTGCATGTTTCAGAAGTCATAACTCCAAAATTAAAAGAGATAATTAAATTCTGAGTAAAGTTTTGAATTCCTCAAAGTTTTCTTGATAATACAGCAGACTTTCCTTGCTAATTTCTCACCATATATTTAATTAACAAAAGATTGGATAAAAAACGGAAGCTCAATTTGGGCCAAAAAATTTTTTTTCTTTAAATATTTCTGAAAATACACACATAATATCTTCTCGTCACGAAACCTCCAATTTTTTAAACCGCAGTTCCGTATCTTGTATAGAACTCGAGATATAGCCTCTCAAAGATAGGTCAAAAAATGACCTATTTAGACCCAAAACTCAAAAATTCGACGAGATACAAAACTGGCAACTACACCATTTGATTCAGCGGAAAAAGTTGTATAAGTATGCAAACTTTCATTAAAATCGGTCCACGGGGAAAAGTTTTAGAGCAAAAAGTCTGAAAATCGCTCTAAATCGGCAAAAACTCAAGAGGTTAGTATTGAATTTTTGCCAAAAATTTTCATCTCTCAGAATCTTGATTTATATACTCTATCCCCCTATTTCCGACCTGAAACTTACAAAAAATTTGGTTTCAGCGATATCTGAACCTTAGTTTCGAAAATATTTGCGATTTTATCAACTTGAAAATGAGGAGAAAAGGGTCCGTAAATTATATGATGGGCCATATCTTAAAAAGTAAAAGAGATAATTGAAATCTGATTTAATGAGCGTATTCTACATGCTTTAGTCCTATTAGATGTAAATTTTTATTATGATAACTCTTGAAATATATGTTTTATAAATAGTCAAATTTGACAGAAATTATTTCGAAAAAGTTCAATAATCGTTCAACTTTCGGAACCTGTATCTTTACAACCAAGCAACATATTTTAAATCGGATTCAAAATCTAGATTCCTCGTACTATACCTAGTAAAGAGCCATAGTTTCATTATAATATTTTTTTTAATTGTTTCAATTTAATGGCATTATATCTACAGTGTTTTTTCGCATATTTCAACCCATGGACTACTACAAATGGAACAGCATATATTCAAATTAACAAAATATTTCCACCAAAATCAAATTAGTGACTTGCGCAGTCGATGCAGTTAATTTACAATACAACTCGAATATAAAATTTAGCAGCCAGCGAACTTTTAGAAGATTGAAAGTAGGGCTGAACCTGAAACATCCTGAGAAGTGATGTTTCTATTTTTAGCTTGTGACCGCTGAAACTAGATCCGCGATTTTGCACGTATTCTGCACAATATACACGAAATAAAACATTGAAATATTATTAGTAAAATTTTGCTATTACTCGTTTGTGTGTTTTAAATTGTCTATGGCAAAACTACTATCTGTCTCAAAAATATATACTGCAATAATTATATTGTTTAGAATGTTGAATTTCCGAATACATATGTCAATAAAATATATTTATATTATGTTTTCTTTACCTATGAATTATTAATTAATTAAATTCTGTTCTATATTTCAAACAGGATGCAGTAGTATAAATTATTATTAATCATCCTACTAACATGACTCTAATAATGGTAGGCTGATTAACTCCTGCTGAACGCTGATTCAGAGGATAAACTATTCTAAAATTTACGATCTATAATATAATTGTGAGAAATGACCAAACATAGTTGACTAAACCTTTTCTCAAATTATTTATTCAAATTACGATATCTGTGGGAGTCATATTACAACATTAGTTGCAAAATTATGTCGGTTTGTTTATCTTTTTAACAAGGTCGCCTAGCAACGCACCGACGTACTTACATTCTAACATGTCAATTCCAAATTGACAAAAGACATAGATTCAACAATATTAAATCTTTTGGTTGACGTTCACCTTATGAACTTGTCAGTAGGTACAAATTATTTTGTTGGTAATTTATGATCTTCCTACGTTACTAATGCAATTGGAAGGTAATAAATATTGTATATTATATGTATACACATTAAAGCTGAGATGCTATTAATAATGCACTTTTCCAATTCGTCTGTTGCCAGGGTAATTATATAATTATCTGTAAGGGAGGTATAGGAATCTCGCAAAAAATTCTATAGTGAGTTCTCAGTGGATGAGCATGATTTAGGGTCCCTAGAATACAATTTTAAGAGTCTGTGTGTGTGTAGATCTGTGGAGTTCGGTTTCAAAAAAACTATTAAACTGAAAATTCAGGTATTTTATATATTATTTTTGTATCCCCTTGGGAAGAGCTGATTAGTTTTTGGTGATAATTCAATAACCGGAAGTGGTAGTTTACTTGAAGCCCTATCAAGTTATTTTGAAATGTCTAAGTAAATTATGGTGTAATGACAATTTTTGTTATTAATATAATGTTTCACATATCTTTCACCATTTATGAATTACAATAAGTTAAAGAAAAACTTTGATATTTTTGTTTAAATCTGCTAGCCTGTGCATTTAAAAAAAATATCTTGAACATAGTATATTGTGATACTCAAATTTTCATTTACTCTGAATAACACATGTTAATTTTTCTACAAACATAAAAAAAAACAATTATAAATCATTAAAAATTGCCCAAAACTTCAAAAAATATTCTGTCTTATCCAGCATATCTAGTTGCCATAGAATATGCTGTTTCGTAATTTTTTTATTTGTTTCTTTATAACTGTCAAATTATTGAATTATAACCTAAATATATTTCATAATATTTTACTTTGTCCTCCGCCGGACTAGAAGTGTTACACTAATACCCCGGCGGAGACAATATTGAACTTTAGCTTGATGAATACAAATACATAACAACGTACATTTAGAACGTTTGAAGGAAAATGTCATTTTCTGTGTCATAATTTTTTGAAGGAATGAGCGTTTCTTGATAGTGGTCTGTGTTCCTGCATTATTTGATTAAATCTATGGTGGGAGGTACTGTGGTGCCCACAACAGTTTGACCTCTTGATCTGTGTCCAGATAGCGTCAACAATTGAAAGTGCTGACGTTACGCAGGATTAAAATGCGTAGAACTATCTACTAATTAAAATGGTATTTAAATCATTTACGTAAGACTGCTTCAACTTTATAAGTATTGCAAAGAATTCGATTCAAGTGATAAATGATACGTTGTGACTTGGATATTGTTTATAGGAATAATGTTTAATGTTAGCCAATATATTGTTTGGTAATAAGTAAATAAATAATGATTTTGTTGTCCATTTTGTAATATTTGTAAATCTAACAACAATGATGTAATGAAACGATTTTTCCATCATCTACTTTCATATTTAAAGTGAAAATTATGTGTATATTTTATATGAATGAAACACCACAGCAAAATTGTAATGCATAAACAATATTTAAATTGTCTACTTGTAAATTGTAATACGAGTGACATTGAAAAATAATTGTTATTGACCGCCATTATTAAAATCACTCGTAACCGATTATTGCATGAATTCTAGAATTATTATAAGCATAAATAAGAATTTAGTTTGTTAGTTTAATACTTTACTGTACAAAGCTCGATTAAAATTCCTGAATACCACACACGACACATCATAAATAAATAACTTTCCTTTCATTGGATGCATTTCAAAATTGGTAAATTTATATTGCAAAATCGAAGAGGCTTTCAGTGCATGTAACCTTTATGCAGCATTACATTGGATGATTTAAACCAACTTAACGGTGATCATGTTTCGTTGGCTGCCATGTGCTATGCGGTGTCAGCCACATCATAAATCACGCTGATATTGTGCGAGAAATTAAATTTATGCTAGAAATTTGTAAATACAATTTGGGTCTGGTTGAAATATAGAGTTTGAATTTGGTAATGTTTGTTTAACAACTGTTGTTGGTACTGTCTAAGTATATTGTATAATATATTGAAATTGAAAGTAGTTTACCTACCTATTAGTAGTATACTGCTAAAAAGGCTTAATTTATTTTTATCGTAATTTTGTATTGTTTATTTTATAGATGAACAGTATGAAAATAGTTTTATTGAAATTTTTACCTCCCGCCACATCCTGTAAGAGAGGTATAGGAATCACGATAAAAATTCGGTAGTGAGTTTTCAGTGGATGAGCACGTTTTAGGATCTCTAAACAAATAATTTGTTTACTAGAAAATAAATTAAATATTCCTTCAAACTTATCTTGAAATTTATTACTTATGTATAATTTAAACATGAATAAACTCATTGCTGTAGTACGCATCGTAATATGTCTTATATTTATCGAAATATGGCGATTTGTAATATTTTTCAAAATACGGAAATTTCCGCAAATATGACTTAAAATAATAAATTTTTTTTATTACATTTCTTTATAATATTCGCGCTGAGAAACCCATTGCAGCAGAGCGCATCGTCATATCTCTAATATTTTTCGAGATATGACGATTTTTTTATATTTTCCGAAGAGCATCTTTGAGAGGCTGTAACTCGAAAACTATACAAGATATCAAAAAATATCTCCAGTTTTGTCTTATTCGTGCCATTTATTATAAAATAGTAAATTTTGAAAATTTTGAAATTTTTTTGAATTTTTTTTCAAAATTTCGATTGGAGATATCTCGACAAATATGAAAGATATAGACTTGCAATGTACACCAATCGATTCAGCTCGACAAAATACATAAACCCTGAAAATTTCAGAAAATTCGGACAACCGGTTGAAATGTTAGAGCAAAAAGTCTGAAAATGGCCAAATTCAGGCCAGACGTCAAGGGGTACCTATTGACTTTCAGGACGAAAAACGCCATTTTCAGGCTTTTTGCTCTAACTTTCCATCCCGTAAAGCGATTTTTATGAAACTTTGCATACTTATGTATTTCGACGAGCTGAATCGATTGGTGAACACTGCAAATCTGTATCAGTAATATTTGTCGAGTTATCACCGATCAAAATTTTGAACATAAATCCAAAAAAAATTCAAAATTTTAAAAATTTGCTAATTTGTTATATAAGGCACCAGATACGCTAAACTGAAGAGAATTTTTAGATATCTCGTGTAGTTTTTGAATTACAGGCCCTTAAAATTGCACTTCGAAAAATACCAAAAATCGTTGTATCTCGAAAAATATTAGAGATCTGACGATGCGCTCTGCTACAATGGGTTTCTTGTCGCCTATATTATAAAGAAATGTAATAAAAAAGTATTACAATTTTAAGTGAGGATATTCCGTGAGTAAAATTTTTTGCCAAGAACAGATTTTTTTTATCTCGTTATGAAACAAAAACAGTTTGAAATGTTAAAATATTCCAAATAAACCGCAAAATTGTAATAAACGCACAGGGAACATATTAGCAAAATTAATTAGTTATACCAACTTTCAATAATGCGGATGTGGTGAACAATATTAAATGACCTATAACGCTCACACTTTACATAAGTATTTGGTTTAATATATGCTGTATAATAATTCTATGAAATATAAAAGGATTGTTTTACGTTTGCTGTGAGGCTTCATCCACGAATGTATAGATAATTTCAACATACATCAGAATATTAGTATCTTTTGCACATATATGTAAGGGAGGTATTATGAGGGGATCCAATTTCCGAAAATTAATGCTCTAAATTAAATTACTGGAGCTTTGTACAATTTGACAAAGTTATTGTATGGAGCCTTCCAAAATTCCAGAAGTTATTAGTTGAGACTGAGTCAAATGAATAGTTATTTATTATTATAGAAATTTTCGTCTGAATGTTTAGTGTATTTTAGCAAACAAATAAAATAACAATTAATATGCATCCTCTTTCATTCCGTTGACCCCCCATAAAAACTAACCTTTAACCCTTGTTTAATCGAGCGTTCATTACCTCTTTGGCTGCTAATATATTCCAGAACATTTCAAACTTATTTCCAATGCCACACATTACAAACATCTTTTGATTTGTATACGTCCATTGTTGTAGAGCCGCTGGTTTTTGTATATCCTGGTGACAAACTAGAAACTAGTTATTTGTCTTTCTAGATAAATTTTGGAGACTCGTCCAGCAACAGTTTTAATCATTTTGTTGGTATTTTTTACATTGCGAAATTAATGATGTGACACAATATAAAATAAAACACATATTTTTAGTGTAGTATCAGTAAATCTCAGACAAAATCCTTTAATATATATTTATAAATTGTCTAGTTTTATTATTCAAATAAACAATTTTTTGTGAAGTTCATTGAAACAATTGGGTTCTTCACTCGAGTCACAAAATGGGATTTTCATAAAAAATTGCATATCTATCTAAAAAGAGGATAATTCTACAAGATAGTAGGTATGTTTAATGTATGTACAGCAAATAGCAAATTCCTAAGAAGAAAGTGAAACAATTTACATAAAATTAAAGTTTTACCTTGACCATAATGCAGCGGAATACTGCATTTAAATGACTTGAATCTATATTATATAAGGTTCAAGGTATTTAAAGTAACCATTAATATTTATAGTATAATAAACAGCATGTACGAGTGATTGAAATATCATATTGTCAACAGCTCTTCCAGAAATCATCAGCATCTTCCAATCAACCTATAACCAAGGACGCAGAGCATATCTACCCGATGAGAACATTACTGAAAGAATCAAACAGTAATTTACGCATTTTTCTACCAAATAATTATGTTTTTGTTGGTCTTAATTGATGTGCAAAGATTTTATTGCCGGATTGTTTGAACAATTTGTTAGCGAGGCTTACGATGCAGGATGTGAGCGGGAATACTTTTCAATGGTAGTGATCACTGAAATATAGTAACACTGGAATGCGTACTAGCAGTGGATTAGTAAGCCGAGAGACACCTAATTTTTTATTGTACATTCGGATAGTACGGCTAAAACTAAGTAGGTTTTGTATGAAACTTTTTTTTGTATTCGCGATAGACGGCGATGTAATCAGAAAAGTAATTATTGTTATAGTTCCCATTTAATGCCGAATTCATGCAGCCATTTTCATTTACATTTAATTTAAATTTATTTTAATTTAAAAAATAAATACATGTTATCAAATGTAAACATTCATGCAATCATTTAATTTATGTTCTCATTTCATTTTCATTTAATTTAATTTATAAGATAACCATCTTTTATCTTTTAAATGAAAATGAAAAATTATGACGTTTGTGATTGAATAGGTTATATTTTAAATAATTGAAAATTGAAATTCTTTGCTAAAATATGAATAATTTTGATGGTTTGACTTAAGTAGAACTGATCAGAAATGAGAAAATACAATTTTCTGTCCGATAAAAAAGAATTTTATTCAAAAATAAAGAAGCTCTTATGATCATGATGTAGTAACAAAGATTTCAAAAGATTATTAAAGAAATATTTTCCCTGCGGAATCTGTTTGATGAACAAACGACTTAACTGGGTCTTCGTTTCTTCATTTTTAAATAATAAAATTATATGATGAATTTATAATCACTTGTCACAAATCATGATCACTATTTAAAAATCTCTATGCTTGCAAAACATGAATCGCACAACTATATGTGTATATATTATTCCAATATTTGAAAGTAACAGACTTAAATGTAACACATGACGTGCTTTGGTGCATGCGTTCATTCTCATTTAATTTAATATTGTAGTGTTCCATTTAAATTAAAATTAAATTTAAAGAAAACGAAAATGGCTGCATGAATTCAGCATAAGATAAATAAATATAAATGATGAAAAATAAATGTTGCATCTTAGCTCACAATACGTATATGTGTACATAGAAGGCATTAGCATATACTGGTTTATTGCAGATTATACGGAGAGCTCCGAGAGCACCGACAGCACCGAGATCACCGGGAGCATCGAGAGCACCGGGGGTACCGAGAGCAGCGAGAGCACCGAGAGTATCTAGAGAACCGGGAGCAACAAGAGCACCGGGGGCACCGAGAGCAACGAGAGCAACAAGAGCACCGGGAGCACCGGGAACACCGAGAGCACCAAGAGTATCAAGAGCACCGGGAGCATCGAGAGCATCAAGAGCACCGAGAGTATCAAGAGCACCGAGAGTATCAAGAGCACCGAGAGTATCAAGAGCACCGGGAGCACCGGGAACACCGAGAGCACCAAGAGTATCAAGAGCACCGGGAGCATCGAGAGCATCAAGAGCACCGAGAGTATCAAGAGCACCGAGAGTATCAAGAGCACCGGGAGCACCTGGAGCAGGAAGGAGTCCAGGGATAGGGCAACAGGACACAACAATTAAAGGTAGGACCATTTCAGTCAACTATTATTTTTACTTATTATTATTTTGTTGACTCTTTAATAGAACCTTTCAAACATCTATCAAACATCAATGATTGGTTGTTCATCTGTTTTCTATAGATTTCTTATCTAATATATTTTGAACATCTATATAATCTGGAATACATTATATTTTTCCACAATCGATACTAAAGTACACGATATTACTACGCGAAGTTAGTCAAAATAATAGATAAAGTTAAACTTTACACTCTTATTTCAAACTTGAATTACAAACCTAAAATACCAAACAAATTATTTTATAATACTATTGGTGAATTTATTTATTATTTACTTCTGACAATAATTTATCGAATTTAATGCAGATCACGTGCAGAACACGTCTATGATCATATAAAAAATAATGAAATTATAACTAAATTTGACACTTTGACAGTACTTTTGTTATTACAGCCATCCCCGTCGCAACAGCTAGCTGACGTTTTCCAAATACATAATTCTATTTATTTACAGTTTTAATTAAAAGTTTAACGATTTCGGAAAAAATATAATGTATACCTCGACACTAAAGTATTAATCCCCTTGCCTGTTGCCTCGGAGAATAAATTCCATATTCATAATAAAAAAAATTATACTTTATTGCCTTGATTTACAAATAATTATTTCAAATTCTTCATAAAATTTATTAATTGTAAGCATATTTGCAACTAATTCATCTTTGGATAATATTGTAGAATACTTCTTCATATTTCTTGCAATTATTCTAATTTTCAAGTTTAGGAAATGTCATCTTTGTCGGTAGAACGTAGAATATTTGATAACCGGGATATTAGAATATTATTTTCTAATTGGTGCAGTCTTTTGGTAATCATATTTCAATACACTTGTTAATATGATCAATTCTCGGACGAATGTCATTCCGGCTCGAAGGACCAAAATTTATACATGCGAAATGGGTTGCGATGGATTTTACAAGAACTGCCAATAGCACAGTTTATTGAAACATTAACTAACTTTTGTATAAGTCTGTACGTAAGGTAACTATAGTTATCCAAGTGCAGAAGTGTTAGATAATGATGAAGTTCCAGTATTACTATAATTCAGTAGTTGTGATCACATCGTAGTATTTTTGCAGGGAATATTATACACTTATAATTCAATAACTCTATAATACTATAATTGTTTAGAGTTGCACATATATCAAATGGATCTTGCATTGAGATATTGTTAAAGATAACCTTGTCCGTTATAATAATTTGTGTAAAGGAAGATGTAAAAGATGTTGACGTATTGTGACGACTTTCTAGCTATCATTGATATATTCAAATACTTGTCATAATTTAGAAAATCTTCAAGGCTGACGGTAGAAGAGTCTAGGAGGATATCGTTTGGGAAATACACTGATTTCATCTCTATTTGCTTCTGTATTCTTGTGAAATACTTCATCTTCATCAAGACATACCTTCAAATTATGATGAAATGTAAAATGTTATTAAAAGTGTATTGGTTAAATTTAGTCGACAATAACAATAATTGCTATCAATAAAACATAATCGATGTATATTTCCATAAATTATCAATTTGAATCGTCTCTACATTCCATCCAGGTACGCGGAGTGTCCTTGATGACCAAACAAAACTACTGCGAATTAAATAAAAGACAGCGATGCTTCTACATAAGAAAGTAGATCTTCCAACGCTAAAAATACTTTAAATGTCACTGGTGATTTGAATATTCATATGTCGAGCCGATACCGCACATAATGAGTCAGGAATTTTCAGTTTACAAGGATTGATGTTATGCAATTATAATAATCGAGTATGTTGTTAGTTTATTAATATGTTTTTAATAGATGTTTGACAAGTAGTATTGCCAAAGAGCAGACCATTTTAGTGCTTTTATTAGTTGGTGATAGACTTGTATTTTTACATCCCGCATTATTATACCAAGTGTAGAATTAAAATGTGGCGTATAGGGATTTTAATGCTATTTTTAAAAATCTCTCAACCGGAAATGGTAGTTTATTTAAAGGTCTATCAGATGTTTTCAACATATCTCAGTAAACAAACGAGTTCAAATAAATTTTGTTGTATTAAAAAAAAATTGATTTTAATTTTATTTTACATACATACATAATATTACACTATATCCCACTCAATTGGGTAGCACGAACCCAGAAACACAGTCAACCAACAATCAATCTCCTCCAAACATTCCTATCCTGACACACCATTTTCGCCTCGTTCACATTCATATATACTCATCTATTCTTCACACTCGGAATTATTCGTTCACGCAACAAACCATCAATTATACTCAACCATTTATTCCTCGGACGCCCACGCAATCGTTCACCTTCAATCTCACCCACATATATTAGTTTCACCAACCTTTCAATCGACATTCGCTCAAGATGCCCAAACCACCTCAACTGACTCACTCCCACTTTCTTAACAACATTCTTCTTAATCTCACACTCACCATACACCAATGTATTGTGGACTCGATCACTCTCCTCTCAAATACCTCATTTCCACAGCAGTTATACGTCGTTCATGCTTCTTCATCCACACCCAACATTCAGAACCATACATCAATGAAGTCACTAATACACCATTATAAACACTCAATCAAGCATCTTTAGTTTCATTTATGTTTCGAGCAAATGTACCCAGAGCACCCAATACCTTGCACCTTGCAGACACCCGCCTTTCAATCTCCCAGTCAATACGTCCATCCCTTGAAAACACACTACCCAAATATATTTTGTAACGTTTATTATTAGTTTATACAGGATGTTATGTATTGGACACAACAGATTTTTTTTATTTTTCTGACATAACTGTATAATATAGAGTTTTACTACTCAAGGTAAAAGGTGGAAGCAAAATTTTATATTCATGGCCAGTATGATAAATGTTAAATATTAAATTAACACTTGTCTATCAAACCATCAGAAAAATTTCAAAAGATAAAAAATGTGTAACTATTTCTCAGCTGTCATTGGAATATCTCAGCTGTCAAACAATATTGTCCTTATAGAAAAAAGTCCGGCGAATTCAATAATGAAGACTGGAAGGTCGTATCTTTTCTAGTTCGCGAGATACGAGCATTTGTTTGAGAAGTTGTCAGAGTAAGTTGATTTGTCGATGTCAGTTATAAATCAAATCGGATGTTACTTAATGTAGGTAGAGGTAATAATTGCATGGATGCAGCACTGTAGAAAGGAAGTGATCTATTGTTTGTACGTTCGGAATAAGTTCACACATATGCACATCATAACACACTTACTTTCACTGGTTCTGCAAGTATGCTGTTTGAGAGCTGAGATTCGCACTAGCGCTAATTAAAACAATTACGTATCCGTTTTGATATGTATCAATTGTATACTGACAGCTCCATGCTTTAGGATCTGCAACTTTAGATCTCATAAATAACTCCGTTTAACTTTGTAATATCATAATTTTGAGAGCTATGATATGGTTTTGGGAATCGGTAACATGAGACGTTTCTATATTATATGTAGTTTAAAGGTTTAAACAGTCTTTATCCTTTATAAATGGGCCAGGTCACAGAGGTATTGTTCATACTTATCTTTTGTTTTGATTTCTTGTAACTCATTAGGAAATATTCCGGCTTTTAATGAATTTTTTAAATATTTATTTATTTAATTAATTACTGGAAATATATGAAGAAACCCTGGTGTCGTATATGCATGAATGCTTTTCAATTTCAAACATTTTCATTACCGAATTATTATTCAACAAATATCTTTATTTAATATTGAAAATATCCCCCTTATTAGAAACAATTACCAGTTGAAATAACTATTGAAATTAAGTTCTGTAATAAATATTTATGTAACTAGTATATAATTTAGGGTTTCATGGAGGAGACAAGGCGATTAAAGGGTGAGTCAATAAAAGTCTATTATGTAGTACGTGTTACATATAATGTTGCATATTATTTTTCTAAGCTTAGAATGATGACAATTATTTTTAATACAACACATTGACTTCGAAGCGTATTTTTTTTTTTACTGTTTATTATTTTTACTTTATCGGACTAGTTAATAATGATCCACTTTATAAACGCTAAGCAATATCATAAACAAGTGATTATAATACAGTCGAATATAAATTGTTTTTTTTTTAATACAAACGTTTCGAATTGTTCTACATAATTCTTCATCAGGAATATCATAATGGGCGGTTGTTTTCTTGATGAAAAATTAAGTAGAACAAGTCGACACGTATTTAAATCATTATTTTTTTTTATCGAACGAAAATTGACTCTTTTCCGGTGTATTTTCGAACTGTAAAGTACATTAATCCGGTATTTTAGTGTCGTTGCTAGGTTACGGTAAATAATAGTACGGGAATATCTTTCTGGACACTGGCAAAGTATTCCCGTACGATTTAACTTTTCTAATAAATTTGACGCTTGTGAAAATAAATAAACAAACCATGGATACGCTATCCTCAACTATTTTTATCCAAAGAACGCAATATTTTTATGTTTTGTTGGTTATCTGACATTTATAAATGAAATATAAAATAAATAATTATTGAATATAAATCAATAGAATAAACTAGTAAAAGTAAACTTTTCCTACTAGATACACAACATACCTGTATCATAATCCTTGTTCAACAAACTAAAAAGCGTACAAAAACGCAACTTTAAAACACGCCGTGCATTAAAGTTACTATTAATATCTATCAAAACTGTTATGACAAATTACAAAAAAAAAAAACTAATCTACATAGTAAATAAATACTAACCAATGTCCATGTAAACGATATACGTCAAAAGTCACACGCGCAAAATTATGAAATGAATCAATACATTGCTTTCCAGTTTTTATTTCCAGATTATAATAAAATTGCATAGCGTATGACCCACGTATATAAGTGCTTTTAAAGCACTAGCGACATTAAAAACATTCTGCTGCGCGTCGTGCTTTAAAAGCTTACTTTTATTCTTGTACCATACATAATATACATCTACAGAATTAAGTCCAAAATTCTTTATAATTAAAAATCAATTATCTAAATCAAGTACGATTTTCTATTTTGTTTTGAAGGGTGAGTTAGTTAGGGGTTGCATTTGAAATTCCTCTCACTAGTTTTATAAATTCGATGAATGTTCGTAGTCCCACACACGTTTGCGGTACGCATACAACTACAGGCTGGAGTCCGTCTCTAGCTCATCTCATCTCATCTGTTGCGATCGTGTGTGTTGTCTCGGTGTGGTCAGTGCGTTGCCTTGGCGACGGCGCTGATATAAAGGCGCGGTGGTGCAAGTGTCATCCACAGTGCGGTGTCGGTGTGACATGGATTAGTCGCGGTAGTTCTACACCGAGTGATTGATTTTGTTACATTACTGTTTGTGCGCTAAAATGGTTAGTATTCAGTGCCGAATGTGGATTATACGAGAATTGGTTGAGTATGTACTATACTGTGGAAGATGCAGTGAGCAAATAGGCTGGCTATTTATTCAGCATCGTGGCGTGTTTCTAAAATATATATTACAGTAAAGTCCGGATTTTGGAAATGAACCAATCAAATAATTTTTGGGTGTCTTCAACAAAAATATTAACTGCAGTTGTAATGTTGTATTGTACAATAAGTCTAAGCTAAATATTAAAAATCTAATCCGGATTATTGGTAAAAAAATTGGTACGAACTTTTGACGCTCTACTGTAGATTGTAAATTAATTTTAAATTTATAATGTCTGTTTTACTCAACGCAATCAAGTTTTCGTGACAATTTATTATTGTGTGCAATCCAGATTACTGCGCCAATTTTTTTACCAATTAATTGGTCAATTTATTGACGAATTAGTAATTTTTTCAGGGATTTCTAGAGAATTTGAGTCATTGTCAATCAGTCAAACTTTTTAATGTTTAGGCTAGTTGTTTTTTTGTGCTCATTAATTTTTTTTTTTCGACCCTTTATACCAAAATCCTGACAGAAATAGCCAATTTAATATCTACAGGAGATTTGTGCACATTCTTTCCCGTCGTGAAGGAAAGTGCTCAAAAAATATGAAAAATTAAACAAATTAAAGGTAACTGTCATAAATTATATTACAATTCAAATAATTTTGAAACACATAAAAACCATCACAAATATTGGGGTCATGAAAAAAATAATATATACACCGCAGGGGAGAAGTGTATATTTTCGTTCTCGTACTGTACTCCGCTGTACTCTGTCGGAAAAATTCATACACTTCTCTCCCTTAATGTATAATATATTATAATGTGTTTTTTAAATATTATATTTTACTTTGCACTTTTCAATGACGACCATATTAACTTATATGAACAATAAATATGAACATGAATATAAATATAGCTTGGACCAAAAATATTACTAGATGATACAGTATTGGTTCTACTGAAATGTCTCAACAAATTGGTGAAAAACTTGATGTAGATAAAACGAGCAACAATATTTTTGTTTCTGGTAATTAATTTATTAGAAAACTTGGGCACTTTTTTGACCAATAAATTGGGTTCTGTAAAACCTGCATAAGAAAATCTCGCCCTTGTATAATGTTGAATTTTTGAGAAACAACCAAAAACATAATTGAAGTAATTTTCCCTAGGGGAAAAAAGAAAATCTGTGAAATTTTTTACTACAAAAACAAGAATAATTTAATACTGTTAAATTTGTATATTTCGTATACATTGAAACACAACACATTTTTGGAAAGCAGGACAAAATATAAAGTTATTATAATTGCCAGTAATTTTATCCCTATTTCTTTTAATGATAATAACTTAATAATAGATATAAAAGTATATAGATTTGACTTTAATACTTTAAGACTTAAGGTTAAATTTGATTATTTAAATTTTCTATTGTGCTATTTTATAAAGTGGGGGTGTGGCACTCTGCTTCGCAGATCCCACTAGATTCTCATGTTCCTTGAACAGTTTTCCCTATTATTATTTTAATATAATAATTGGAACAACAGGAATAATTATCTTCAATAATTGTTTGAATTATTATTATTATTATTATTAATAGATACATAGTAGTTTCCTTGCATATAAACATAATAAATTATTTCCCAAAGAATTAAACTATCAAAGTATAGAAAACCAATTCTATATGTCAGATAAAATGCAAGCGCCAATCAGCAACCGCAGATCATAGATCAATAAACTCAATTATCATCACTATCCTACATCTTGCATTGCAGCAACCTCAAACAAGCTGCACAAACTATTACATCACAACACACACAATCACAAAGATGGCCAGTAAATTATGTATTATTGATGTGTGATTTACAGAAATAAAAGAGCATTTCGCAGTACAGTCACGTGGAATCAAGGATTTTTGCACTGGAATGTACGTTGGGTCATAAATAAAAAATAGCGGTGATCCGGAAGAAATTCGTTGATGAAACTGAATATATTTTGGAGAGATTTCAATGCTGGCACAGGCGACTAACTTCTATTATAATATTTTAGAATCGAGGAAGTTATAAATTAACCAGTGTATATTTGAAAAATATTAATTGAATTTTTAAAGTAATATTATTACAGGATAAAAACTACAATAAATAATATTTTTTGCATAGTTTCCTGTGCTGTACTCATAAATATTAATAAGATTTAATGATGTAAATTATTATTTTTATATTGCTTTTAATCATATATCATACGTATTAAATGTCAGCAACAAAATAAAAATGTCATCGAGGTTGGTTATAAGTGCGCTGCAATTAAAGATCTTTGTTAATCATCGTTTACCCTCAATCTCAGCCGCATAAATTAGTTTTACCTCAACTGACTCACTCCCACTTTCTTAACAACATTCTTCTCAATTTCACACTCACCATACACCAATGTGGACTCGATCACTCTCCTCTCAAATACCTCATTTTCACAACCATTTTACCTCGTTCATGTTTCTTCATCCACACCCAATATCCAAAAGGCACTAACACACCATTATAAACACTCAATCGAGCATCTCTAGATACATTCACGTTTCAAGCAAATGTACCCAGAGCACCCAATACCATGCACCCTGCAAATACAGGGTGTAGAATTAAATGTTAATATTTTTTTTTGCTGTAAATTTTTAACTATTTACTTTAAAGCTAGGGAGATTATAACAGGCCATGAAAAATTAAACAAAAATGAAATATGTTTGACATTTCATAAAACAGATTTGAATAGGGTTTTTCGCCATTTTTTTTAATGTTTTTTTTATGAAACCACAATGATTTTTTTAAATGTCTTAATCTTAAACAGTACATATTGTAAATAATTGCAGTCAAATATTTTTTTACTTATTTTATTATTATTATTACAGCAAAATAGAACATTTATGTGGCAACAATTATTTAAATCTCTACTGTTTGAGATTCACCAACATCTCTACTATGATGTCACAACATTTTAAAAAAATCATTGTGGTTTAATGAATAACAATTAAGACTTTTTAAAAGTGTAGATAGTCTTCAAGTTAGATAAAGTTTCATAAAAAAAATTTTTAAAAAAATGGTGAAAGACTCCATTCTCCATTATATCATTATAATCTTCTACGAAATTTCTACAAAAAATAATACAACATTATAATAAATAAATCTAAATCTCTTTTCTGAAATGTCATATATTTTTCGTTTCTGTTTAATTTTCCATGGTCATATTACAATTTTTGTAATAAATATTGAATTTATTTGATTGATATATCGTTAAATACTTATTGCACTTTTATTGTAAAGTAAATAGGTAAAAATTTACAGCAATATAAAAAATTACACTTTTTAATTATACACCTGGTATATTCTAATAACTCTTACAAGATGAAAAGATCTACAATTGCAGGTTTGTCGCTTTAAATTCTGTATTGCATCAGTTTAAATTCTTGACCATACAACAGTAGAATCACCCAAAAAACATTTAAATTCAAACTACAATCAATTAGTCATTAGAAGAGTATCATTAATAAAATGGTTACCATTAAACTATAAAAATACTAGTTTTGGAATAGCAGCAACATTACTGTATAAATATCAGAGTTGTTCACGTCCTTCTTTTTTGTAATTCACATGAGAGTGAAACCAAAAAGAAAAGCAATAATCGAAGAATCGAAATCTTCCAAAAGTGTCTGTTACATAACAACCGGTCCTCTGCTGACATTTGACTTTTCGAGTAAACCGTAGGAATTTTGACCTTACAGTTTCATTTCATTTTTAACGTGAATTATTTCTTTGATTGTTACGGAATTATGCTAATTCTAGAACGTGTGTAACCCGTTCCTACAACATTAATGTCATCGGAAATTATTTATTTACAAGTCGGAGATGCTCTGGGCTTTTTCGTAATTTCATCAGCGGATGGTCATGACTTTTAGTGTTAATTACTAATTAACATGATGATTATTATTTGATTTGTGGGGTATAGTTAATTTTGTTTGACATTAAATAACAAAATATATATATCAACACGCTATTTGCACATTTATAAAAGTGCAAGATGACAATAATGATATCTAAGTTAATTTTTGTTTGATCGTTCAAGGATCAATTAATTCATTCATAAAATTACGAGCCGATTAAATTATAATAATTCTGACCTCTTACCTTTCATGATGAACTCACGGGTGATTTCAATGTGAACCTGAAAGCAAAAAACTTAATTGTTAGTAAATTTTGGTCAAAGACATTATAATGAATCATTGTTAAATAATTAATTTGTTGACAATTAATAGTGTTGCTCAAGAAATAGATGTCACAATGTCACAAATTATGGTGGTCTGCAACTGCATATCTCCCCACGTATT
The DNA here is from genome assembly GCA_963942605.1 of Poecilus cupreus. NCBI lineage: Eukaryota > Metazoa > Arthropoda > Insecta > Coleoptera > Carabidae > Poecilus > Poecilus cupreus. The sequence goes on from OZ012719.1 coordinate 449,907, forward strand.
GAGTTAAATATATTTTTGATTGTTGTAAATAGACGCAAACTTGTTTAAAAATTAACGTTCGCATAACATAGCGTAAATTAACGTAAGATGTACGCACCTTCTCTGTGGGTGAAAGTATATTAGTGTGTTGTAATCGACAACGCATCATAGCCATAGACGTCGTTGGCATATCATGGATAAAACTTATCTGATTGAAGAGTAATTTTAGATTATTAAATAAATAACTTGCTTATATACTATGCTGGTATTGTTATAATCAGTGTATGACATCAATAATTTAATGCAATTTATTCACGACTTACACAGTAAAAATTTGATTTGCGATTTCTTAACTTAGCGGTTGTTAAATATTTTTAGTTAATATTGACAAATATATTGTGTTAAATTAAAATTTTGTCAATTCTGAATATTTAACAAGAAAAATTATTGTTTTTATTTATTTGCTGGATTTATAAAATCTAACAACTGGACTCGTCAATAATAATAAGTAAATTTAGCTAACTTATCAATTTGAAATTGTTAAAGAAAGTTTGTATCCTTTGTAACAATTTAATTTGTTATAACTATGATTTATTTTTCTGCTCCACCTAAAAATAAATGTTAATAATTACTATATTCACAAATATATTTAGTTACCAAATACACAATAATAATTTGTTATTTGCTAACAAATTTGAAACTAAAAAAGTTAAAATTTTGTCAATTTTACTATAAATTTTTTCTGTGTAGGTTTGTAAAAATAGTGTCATGCTATATTTAAAGTATTAAGTATTTTCAGCTAAATAACTATTTTCTGATTTAAAATGCTCCTTGTAAAAATTATTCGTGCACGGCAATGCGTTCAGATACAAAAGAAATGTAAATGTACAAGACAGTAACATATTTGACACAGTATACTGGTCATAATTAAAAGTGATACCTTTTGACCTCTTACCTCATAAAATATATGTTAATATTAGGTCAGTACTGTAATTGTGACCCGGATTAACACCGATGTCAAACTGGTTTTCATAAAAAAATTATGGATTGAAATCGGCATTGCCAACAAAATAGAAGGACGCACGATAATTTTTATCAATGGTATTTTTGACATTTTAAATTAATGGTTTCTCTAATTATTTTGTATCAAAAAAGTTAAATAGTTTATTTTTAAGGAAGAATTTCTGCATTTTTAATTATAATATTTAGAATATAATATAATAATCAAAATTATTAGTGTTAAAAAGTGCAGAAATACTGCAATAAACTATTTAATTATTTTTTATGTAAAGTTATTAAGTGCGTCTTTTGATTCGCCAGACTGTATAATAATTTAAATATTCAACAATATTTGTAACCAAATTTGGAAATATGAATTAGAAACACAAGTAGTTTTAAAGTAGTATCTATTTTTAACACACTCTTACTGTAATTACAAAGGTGAACATTTCTTACATCTTGTTGCAATGATGCAAGACACTCAAACCATATATGATCAATAGTAAATAGGATGCAAGTATGAATGTAAAGTAAACAAATCAGTGAATGGAATCGAGTTATACTACTAAATATTTATAGTATCCAAGGTTCATTTAGACGCACCGTTATAAATGAATATTAATATGTTCACAGAGAATCGCGTTGTTCTTGGTAGCGTTGCTGCCGTTGGTCGCTTGCGAATGGGACGCCGCCCCACAGGACCCATGTTCGCATCCCCTTCATTCATTCCTGTGCCAGCCAGGTACTCGACAACAGCCTGTGCCATGGCGTCGAACTGGATTTGAAGAACCTGCTGCCAGCGGACTGATCTACGATATTGCCAATGATGTAGAGTCTACTAATGAAGACTTTACTATTCTGTTACCGGATAGTCGACTCCGGGCTCTGGAGCGATCACAGAACCAACAGGTTCAACAGAGCCAACCAGCTTACTTTCCTCAACAGGTGCAACAAGTTGAGGTGAAAAGTGCGCAAGCGACTAACGAAGATGGGTATTATTACCCGAAACCGTCTATACCGTTTGAGATTACTGTGAAGACGACGCGTCCACCGACGCCTAGACCGACGCCTCCACCGACGCGACCGCCTACCACAACGAGACGACCCACGGAGAAAACATTCAATGGGTATGAGTATCCACAACCGAATATTCCTTTCGAAGAGTTTAGGACTACTACTCAAAGGCCTACCACTACCACGAGACGTACTACTCCGTACACTACTACCACGAGGAGGACTACCCCGTATACAACAACAACCACTAGAAGAACAACTCCTTATGTGTACACAACACCGAAAACTACCCCATATGTATATACTACCCCACGACCTAAAACAACTGATGGTTACATTTATTCGCAGCCCAGTAATCCGTTTGAGGAGTTTAGAACCACTACTACCCCTAGACCGATTACTACCACTAGGAGAATTATCACTACCCCTCGTCCTACCACGACTACAAGAAGAACCACTCCTTTCGTATACACCACAGTTAGAACAACTCCCAAAAGAATAGATGACGGTTACAAGTACCCAACTCCGAAAATACCGTTCGAAGAATCTAGAACGTCTAGCACAGCGTATCGGCCTACAACTACTACACCGAGACCTACAACAAGAACTACGCCATATAGGCCACCTACTACACCATATAGGCCACCTACTACCCCATACAGGCCACCGACTACCACTTACCGTCCACCTACTACAACGCTTCGCACATATCGGCCTCCCGTTGATGATGGATATCGTTATCCTACCCCTTCAAACCCTCTGACTTACTCTAGAACTCTTCCTACTACCACAACCTATAGGACTACCCCATATAGGCCTCCGACTACTCAACCGCCTACTTATTTACCGCCTAGGACTACACCAAGACCTACAACCCAACCCCCGACGTATTTACCTCCAAGAACAACTACCACTACTCGTAGACCTCCTACTACCACAAGGAGGACTACCCCGTACACTACCACCACTAGAAGGACAACGCCGTATAGGCCACCGACTACTCAACCGCCTACATATTTACCGCCGAGAACAACAAATACCGTGTATACTTTGAGGACTACAAGAAGTACTACCACTTATAGACCACCTACTACCTCTTACAGGCCTCCCACTACCCCTTACAGGCCTCCTACTACCACCTACAGGCCTCCAACTACCCAAGCACCTACGTATCTTCCACCGTACAAGCCAGACGATTCCAACAAATTTACCACTAGATATACGATCCCTACAACGAGATATACAACTAGATATACACCCCCAACAACAAGATACACACCGCCCCCTACTAGGCCTACCACTCGACCTACTCCACCCCCGACATACTTACCCCCAGTAACAACAAGAGCTACAACAAGATACACGCCCCCTACAACAAGATACACGCCTCCTACCACGCGATACACGCCTCCCACAACGCGTTACACCCCTCCCACAACACGATACACTCCCCCACCTACCCTCCGTACTACCCAAAGACCCCCAAGCACCTACTTACCCCCGTACAGTCCTACAACAAGACCACCGCCTCCCCCCACGCCGTATCTCCCCCCAGTAACCTCGACTACCAGAAGGCCTACCCCTCCCCCCACTTTAAGAACAACACCGTACAAACCACCGGTCAGACCAACTCCATCTGAGGTAGTCACTCAGTCTGTTTATACTACAACACCGAGAACAACAACTTATAGACCTGTCACAACAACATCGCGAGATTACTTACCCCCGAAAGAAGACGGATATTTCTACCCTAAGCCAGCTGTACCATTTTTCTTCAAGTAAATGTAACAATATATACAACAGATGTACTGCCATACAAATTCACGTTTAATTGTTGAGAGTTTGTTGTTTGAATCGTCAACTGTTGCTAAACAAATGAGGAGGGCAGTTTTTTTTTGACTCAACTGTTAAACAGTGAACCTTATAATTTGATTTTTAAGAGTGTTGTTGAAACGAATGTATAGAAAAGTTTGTAATATTTGTCTTTTGTGCATTGTATTTTTTATTAATAAAACTGTTACTAATTTAGTAAATAACAGCAATACCTTCAAATCATTCAACAAGTACAGCTCTTTCTTATAGGCAGTAACAATAATAACGGCTGCCAGCAATGTGGAGTCGGTTATACCGAGCACGACTGCCAACCGTTCCAGAAAATTAAATTAAACACAATATACTTTTACTCTTATAATTACATCTTAATGTGCTATACTCCCAGCAATTATAAATCATTTTCATGTGGTACTCACTCATGCAAACAATGCATATTTAGAGCATACATTTAATTCTGTTAAGTTCTGCGACACTAATACTCACTTTAAACATAAATACAACAATTATAATCGTTACAGACACTACACAAGTAGCGTCAACACATTCACCAAGAGGGAAAACAAAATACTCACACAGATAAACATTCATATTATTTTATTTAGTAAACATTTCAAGTAATTCTCTGTCCTGCTGTATCTTTGCGATGTCTTCAGCGGGACTGTCAACTTTTCAATTCAGTTTACAAGAGCAAGTGACAACAACCAGATCTAAAATGTTTAATACTATTGAAACAGACAAGAGATATCAGTGTTCGTCTGAATTTGGTCTGTACCGATACGACAGTGAGGATGATTACTATTCAATCAAAAAAAGAAGAGCTGGATTTGGGTTTCATTATCTCGTTGTTTTATTGACGAGCGTTATTGTTTTATCTGCGGTAAGAGTCAAGTTCAATTTTAATTAATTGCAGAGCAAATGTATTTATCAGTTTTTTTTTTGTTACGCATCTGATTGCATCAGAATTTGATTGATAATTTTTTTTGTGAATAGACTTTGATTTTATCAGTTTCAAGAGCGTATTTATGATATCTATGCAAAATTGAAGACGATTTATATCGTTTACGTTGTTTGCACATCCGCTGATAAAATAGATACAAGTATATGATTCCATTCAATAGTTCAATAAACATTTTAATAATAAAATACGCGCCGAACCACACTTATATTTCGTACCAAATGAAAAATATGCTATAGTCATATATAACTTTTTTTTCACATTTTGTCGCTACACAAGTCTAAATTATCACGTTATCTATGTATTGCACTGTATTCTTAGGAAAATTATAATTCTTCGATAGATATTCATAAGATTTACTGTTTGTATGTGTTATCAATTCAATGGAGGGTTATGATTTTGACGTCACAGGTAAAAAAGAGAAAGATGAGGTAAAAGTTGAGAAGGAAGTTCATAATACAAACATCCATGTTATCACGTTTGAGATGGTGTTTTAACAAGGTTATGTTTTTATTTTTGATGTTTATTATTTAGGAAACTTAATAAATTAAACATTGACCATATATTCTTTATAATAATAACGGGAGTCACTATTGCACAAACCATACACACACCTTATTTTTTATATTTAGCATCATTTCAAGAACTGTCATTTTGACAGCGTTTTGTTTGTATTTCGCCCGTGAATTTCATCGTAGTTCAATGAAAACTTCAATAGATGGCAGCATGAAAATTTGCTTCTTTATAACCCTCCATTCACACTCACAGTAACACACAAATATGAATCTCTAGTTATATTAATAGCGCTTCATTCTTACGTCTATTGGGCTTCCAAACTATCAAGAGATGGCGCTGATCACAAATCTCTAGCGGTACATGTCAGATTCATTTTGTATGGTCTTCTATGGCGAATGCGTGCTCTAGTTGTGGTAATTTGTGTTTTATTAGTGTATTTGGTTGATTTATTTAGATTTTATTATTATTAATTATTGGCTATAATTATATTTACATTAGCCATTAGTTGTTTTGTAGTTTTTTATTGTAGGTAAGTAGTTATTAACTGTAGCATTATTTTGTTTAAGATAGGTTATCATTTTTCTTTGTTGATATTAGTTTGTAGTTGTATATATTTTCTAGTAGTATTTAATATTAATATTTTTGTAGTTATTTGTTGTTGTTTTCAGTAGTTTTATTTTACTTTTAGTTTAAATAGTAGTATGGATTCATTTATTTGCTTAGATTTAGATAGCATATGTAAGTTCGCACGTTGCTCTTTATCTTCTAGAAGCATGGTAGAAGGCCAACAAATAATAAATAGTGGCCACATAATATTATGTGGAAGTACATCAACAATATCATCGCAATTTTCAATGCTCTTTTCCATGCCTTTAATTTTTCACACTGTCACACATCATTGTGACACCCCATTTATTCTTCACACAAACTAGTATTTCACCTTTTTGAGAATGAATGAAATCGAACTGTTCGACTTTTATTAGCAAAAAAACTGCAGCCATAAACAATGCAAATTTTTCTGTTTTTAACAGGTTTTTTTACAGAAAACTCCATCTTAACCTCTAATCTACAAATTAAATGTAGTACTTATTTAAATAATACGTCATAGATAAATGTAATACTTCCCTTGAAATTCTTCTATAGTCACTACTGTTGATATAAATTTAGAAAAAAATAACAAATAAGTTCAAATTCTTTAAATAAATAAAAACTCAGAATAAACGTCAAAAACATAATGTACCGCGAGACGTAGTTCAGAATTCTGCCGCTAGTTAGCGTATTTTAATATTGGAAGCCCAATACACATACATTGATGATACCAGACTATCGAACCATTGACTTATAACTCCAAAAGTAAACTACATTAGACAATACCTACTAATTTAATACTAATTAATTAATCTACTGTTGATGTAACTGTTAACATAATCGTTAACATATGGGATCACAATACGCAACCAACGAATTTCCATGGACCATAATGAATATATTACATTATATTATCATGTACGAACGAATTCCAAGTCCAGTGTTTATAAATTAATTTCGTTCAAGACAAATATCAGTAAATAAATTATACATCGGTAGAAAGAGAAAGCTTCAGCGGTCATTCTGGTATATAATTTATGTATTGAATTCCCCTCTAATTTTTGTAGGATTCAGGAGAACTTTTAATTTTTTCATTGCTGCACACAGTGCTCCAAAGTAGCACAAGTAAATCACGGATTAATATTTTATAAATAAATTTCGTTCAAGACAAATATCAGTAAATAAATTATACACCAGCAGAAAGAGGAAGCTTCAGCGGTCATTCTGGTATACAATACATGTATTGAATTCCCCTCTAATTTTTGTAGGATTCAAAAGAACTTTTAATTTTTTTATTACTCCACATAGTGCTCCGAAGTAGCACCAGCAAATCACGGGTTAATATTTTATAAATCTATTTCGTTCAAGACAAATATCAGTAAATAAATTATACACCGGCAGAAAGAGGAAGCTTCACCGGTCATTCTGGTAAACAATATATGTATTGAATTCCCCCCTAATTTTTGTAGGATTCAGAAGAACTTTAAATTTTTTCATTGCTGCGCACAGTGCTCCAAATTAGCACAAGCAAATCACGGGTTAATATTTTATAAATAAATTTCATTCAAGACAAATATCAGTAAATAAATTATACACCGGCAGAAAGAGGAGGCTTCAGCGGTTACTCTGGTATATAATACATGTATTGAATTCCCCTCTAATTTTTGTAGGATTCAGAAGAACTTTTAATTTTTTCATTGCTGGGCACAGTGCTCCAAAGTAGCACAAGCAAATCACGGATTAATATTTTATAAATAAATTTCATTCAAGACAAATATGAGTAAATAAATTATACACCGGCAGAAAGAGGAGGCTTCAGCGGTTACTCTGGTATATAATACATGTATTGAATTCCCCTCTAATTTTTGTAGGATTCAGAAGAACTTTTAATTTTTTCATTGCTGGGCACAGTGCTCCAAATTAGCACAAGCAAATCACGGGTTAATATTTTATAAATAAATTTCGTTCAAGACAAATATCAGTAAATAAATTATACACCAGCAGAAAGAGGAAGCTTCAGCGGTCATTCTGGTATACAATACATGTATTAAATTCCTCTCTAATTTTTGTAGGATTCAAAAGAACTTTCAACTTTTTTATTTTAAGTAATATCTAAATTGATACATTTCATTTATTTCAGATATGCCTAGTAACATACAGCTACATATCAGAATCAAACAGAATTCCAAGACTAGAAAACAACCTATCCAACTATGGAGACCAAAATATAACTTTAATACCAACATACTTTAAAGAAACAACCCTGAACGACTCATCAAACATAACAGAAATTTCAGATTCATCAGATTACCCAGAACCCATTGCATTAGAGCTTCATACTATACACAGCACTAAAAGAAATTCAGAAGATCCCAGACCATTCCTCTACGAAATTCGGGACCCAAAACCCACTGGTTTTCAATATCCTGCAACTGCAGATCAAAACTACCAAGCACAGAATATTAGTCCACATCGACATCGAGCCAAAAACATTCAGGAAATAATCAAGCTCTTGGAACAATCTCAAAATGAGGACGAAACTCCGAAAAAGCAGAAGAAACGAAGAGGAAATAATAGAGCATATATACAGGACCCATTTTTCCCTTACAAACCACAAAATCCTAGTGATATAAACTTATTAGCGACAAGCAGTTTTAGGTTTGCCCCTACCGTACAAGTTGGCAAGAAGAAAACAGTGGAACAGTACCCAAAATATGAGACCCCAACACAACAATATAGCAAAAAAACTAAGAAGCAAAAGCCCAATAATTTATACAACCAAAATAATTATTTTCCCCAGCAGAATAGATTTCAGTACCCCTATTGGAATCGGCCATATTGGAATGACAGGAAACAAAGGCCATTTCCGGAACAACAACCAATGATAGTCCACTTGAATTTATACCCTAAGAAGAAGAAGAAACACGACAAAGATCAACGTTTAAGTGAGTCTAATGTTCATCAGAATTGTACGGATGATTGGCAAGAGGATGAAAAGTATTCTCAAATTAAAAATGCTACAGAATTTAACCAGCTACTAGAGAAAGTACGACACAGTTACTTAGACCAATCTACAAGTACTAGTACTGATAGCAATAATAATAATGATTTATATAGAATAAAAAACACCATTTTACAACTAAATCGTCCTGAGACAGATAAAATACCCAAATTTAAATATGTACCTAACAATAACGACCAAAATGTTGAAGTACATAAGAGTATAGGCTTTACAATAATAAACCCTAATTTCTCTTCAGCTACCGAACAATCGTTTGAGAGTCAGTGGCGTCCAATTGCAATAGGGCACAATTATTTTAATGAAGAAAATCGTGATAATTATGATTTAGAAGTAGGAGAAGCCAATGAGAATTTGAATGATGATAAACATGAACCAGTGACTTTACCATTGCCGTATGAAATATTTCAAAAATATTTTAATACGAAACCAACCCCGAAATATAATGATTGGGATTTGGACACGGTGCAGAAAAATCCCAATTTGGCCAATCACAGACCATCTTTTGAAGATGAACAGGAATAAAAATTTTGTTCGTAATTTGTCCAATCTTTGAATGTTTGTAACTTCTTCTTCTGTGGACCAATTTTGATGAATCTTAGCTCAAAATATTTGGTATTCTTTTGCCAGTATACCCGATACATCGATTTTAATGTTTCGGATAATTCGACACTGTTCTAGCAGATTTTAAATGATATATTTTCAGTTCCAATTGACTAAATGTAATGTTACATCCAGTGTTAAGGTAAATTTCGAAGGTGTTTCGAACCCGTTGTATTGTTACCACCGGATAAATGATGTTATTTTTTTTTACTCACAGCCCACTCGTGCGGTAATATATATAAAAAACACTGTTTTTTCGGGATGTTATACAGCAAAATCATCTTAAAACAACTAAATTTAGTTCATAAAGTTCACTGAAACATATAGTAATACAGGAACGCTACCACGTATGTTTTTATGAAAGCAATAAACGAGAGTAAAACAGAAAGATGTTGTTGGACCATCTTTCTTTGTCTAACACGTGTTTGTTGAATGGTTGCTATTTAAAAACGTGTGTACAGTCTTGCCCAAAAATGATAATTAATATTTAACAATTCCTTTAAATTAACATACATAATAATAAATTGGAACTCATTTCTAATAATGCATTAATTAATTTTTATATTATTTATTTATTTATGTTAATGTCTTGTCAATTTTTTATGTGGATTGTACAACAAAGACAGTTAGTCCAACGATCTGGCTCTTTCTCGACTCGTGATTTCAACGTGAGTTAGCGGTTCTTGTATTTATTATATTTCAGTGATTTTTATGTATCAAAACCAACAAAAATAATTATTATTGATAATTTAAAGAAAAGTGTACCAATTGTTTTTTCAACTGTTTTGTCAACAAATTTATTAGCAACCAGCGGTTGTTATGTCTTTGTTGTTATGAATTATGAAATTTACGCGTAATTTGATTAATTTTAATTCCATTAAAAATTATTTTGTAAGCGTTATACACACCTTTTCGGAAAGTCCTCGCTAGTTTTTAAAAAAGCGCTCGTGCGGGAAGTGTACCTTTTCCGCAGTTGGTAGCTAGATAATTAGTTTAAGCACAGATATTGTATTTTTATTATATTGTATATTTATTTATCTAATAAAATACATGAGATTGCTGTTGAAATAATACTTGAAATAAACTTATCTTTGCACAACGGGTAACTATTGTAATTATTGGGATTTCCTGCATTAACCTAAATAGATAATTAACCTAAATAATAACACTAAATAAATGGTTTTAACAGTTGCTATACATATAACAAAATATACATCAGTTAGTTATATAATATTAAGAGGCTTCAATAGGAAATATATTTTTATATTACATTGAAGCTTAAGTACAATAAAATACTTTTTGATCATCACATATTCACAACACAGGAATAGAAAAATAAATACTCTATTAGCATGAGCTTATTGCATGAATTTAAATAGAACAATACTTTTTAGAATTAAATAATAGTTGACCTGCAACCAATATATTAAGTAGTCTAATAATTAAAATAAATATTTTTTTTAATCATCGTCTGTCCCACATGTCCCAATATTCCTGAGTTTGCATTTCCGCCAAACGGGACAATGTCCGGTCAAACGCGAAGATTTCTTCTTCACCTGTGAAGATATTAGCTCCAGCATTCTCCTAAATTTATCACAAGACATTAATATTTAAATATGTTATGTACGTTTTAGTTTTCTTACATCTTCTTTGGAGATTTTCAGATCATCCATAAGCATACGATTATCATCAATCAGGTTGATATCTTCAACCTTCTTCAACCCAAACAGCTGATTATGCGGTACGTCCGCGGATAACACAATTCTAATTCTATTATCGTACAAAGTATCGATTAGAGTAATAAATCTACGCGTTTGTGATCTTAGTTGCATGTTTAACTGTGGGATATCTCGAATGATAACAGTGTGGAAAAATTGCGAAAGCTGTAAATAGTCGCTGGCTCCTAACGGCTGTCGGAAAATCGTAAAATTAATTTTATGGCGTTTGAACGTAGCTGTTAACTTACTCTATCGCAAATTTCCTCGAATGTGGTGTCGAGGACTTGGCCGCAGGTTCTGCGGAATTCTACGTTTCTGCCTAGGATGTTAAAGGTTTTGGCGCGGATTGTGTCGGTTTCTTTGGAACATAGGAATTTGAATATGTTGTCTACTGGGTCCGTTTCGTGCTCCCCTTTACTAATTCATAATAATAATATTAGTCATTATTATTATTGTTCATTTGTGTTAATTAGGAAATGAAATTTGAGGGTAAAATTAGACAGCACTGGGATTTGAACCTAGGGTATTATATGAACCGAAAAACTGGGATAGATACACATAGTAGGGACACATTTTTTTGTCTAATACTTGTTTGTAGAGCGATTGCAATGTACAACAAAGACAGATAGCCCAACAGCTAGCTGTCTCTCTCGGCTCGCATTTTTTATTACACAGGATAATTCATAACCCTTATGAATACATTTAAAATCACTGTAATATAGTCATACTGGAACGCTAACGTGTAGGTTTTCATGAAGCGACAAATAGTACCATTCTTTGTTTAACATTTATTTGTATGTACAGTCTTGTTTAAAAGTGATAAATAATATTAAATAATGTATTGTTCAATTCTATTAATGTACTATTTAATTTTTATACTCCTATTAAACATTTTATTTAAAAATCATTGAATTTTTTTAAGTGGACTGTACGACAAAGATATGTAGCTCGCATTTTCAACGTTTGTTTGCGTTCCAGTATTTATTATATTTCAGTGGTTGCGTGTAAAAAATAATATTCAAATTATTTATTTTAGTTTGAATAAATATTATTATAAATTTAAAAAAATGGCATTGTAGGGATTTGAACCAGGGACATTTTGGTGGCTACATATGACCGATAGATAATCTACTTTCTATTTCGTAAAGAAAAATCTGTTGTGGCCAATACATAACTTCCCGCAAATTTAAAATCATTTAATCTTAATTTCTTATGAATTTTCTAAACGGACTGTACGACAAAGACAGGAAGTCGAACGATTAGCTGTCTCTCTTAGCTCGCATTTATAACATTAGTTCGCGTTTCAGTATTTATTATATTTCAGTGGTTACGTGTAAAAAATAATATTTAAATTATTTATTTTAGATTGAAAAAATATTTATAAATATTAATTTAAATTAAAAAAAATTGACATTGTTGGGATTTGAACCCCGGTTATTATGATGGCTAGATGTGATCAATGGATAGTTACCTAATTTTTTTGTTAAAAAAAATTGATCTGTAAATTTCATTTTCTACACGAACAAAATATATTTAAAAAATGTGTCGTATAAAAATTGTTGTTAATGTTATTCTACATAATCTTGAACATATGAAAATTTACTCTAACTCATTTAATTACTGAGATACTGATGTGTTCAACACATAACTTCCCGACAATTTTAATTTTTAAACTGTACAAAATATTTTTAAAAATTTCAAATAAATTTATAGTACCGAAGAAAACGAAAAATAAAAAGCAAAAATAGGAAATAGGACAATAGGAGGGAGGTAAAAACTCACACGAAATAATTCTTCTCCTTCCCAGACAACGCCTTCTGCCTATAATCAATTCCAGAATCCAGACTCGCTATAGCACAATGATTCTTCAACACTTGGATAAACGGAACAAAATTAGATCGTTGCAAACCATTCTTGTAGAGGTCATCAGGAGGTCGGTTGCTAGTAGCAACGACCACCACTCCATTATCAAACAATTGAGTGAACAGTCTCTTCAAAATCATTGCATCACCTATATCTGTCACTTGGAACTCATCGAAACAAATCAACCAAGATTTCTCACTAATTGATCGCGCTACTGGGGGTATTGGGTCAAATGGTTTTGGTTTTGTACTAGTGTAGTCGGTTCCAACCATATTTTTTAGTTCGTGAATACGAGCGTGGATGTCTAACATGAAGGAGTTGAAATGTACTCGACATTTACGGTCAGTCTGGAAGAGTTAGGTTATAGTTAATATTATGATGTAATAATTATTTATGTAACTATTACTTCACAACAATCGTAGAACAAATCCATCAACATTGTTTTGCCTCCTCCTACAGCACCATGAAGGTACAAACCTTTGGGTGCTTCTGGTTTAGGAGCAAACCATCTACTGAAAATGTTTTCGTTTTGAATGCTGTACCCATCAATGTCTTCATAAACCCTCTGTAATTCTTCCGTTATTTTAAACTGCTTTTCATCATGCATTAACAACCCACTTTTGACTCGTTCGTTTAACACATCGAGCGGTCCACCGAGGTTAGAATGCTGATGAAATTCAGGTTGAGCTGAATAACTTCTTTTATTTGTTATCTTCCATGTGTTGGTTAAAAAACTAATTTGTTTGCCAGTTTTGAATGATTTTAAAGTAATTGTCGTTAAATTTGCCATCCCTAAAATAAGTACCTTGCCGTCAGAAACCTAGTCACCTACTGATTATTTCAAGGCCATGATCACAAGTAGTTCATTGCCAAATAAAATTTTGGCAAGTTTTTATCATACGTAAATGCATACGTAAAATTGTTCAAAAAAGCAACAACAATAATATTTACCTGAATAAATTCGAAAATAAATAAACTATCTAATATTTTTGTTATTTGTTATCACCTCTGTGACATACTCGGCTGGCGAGCGAGCTCAGACTGAGGAAAGTCGTTTAGAATTTTTGCTAAAAACTAGACTCGAGTGGATATTGATATCTGTAGGTCAACGCACAATAATTTTATGCTTCTAGTAAAATGATTAAATAAATCACATATGACATTACAACATTCTTATAACTTAGTAACAAGCTTGATTACAATTACCCAATTGTTACAAAAGTAATCAAGACGCGATTACAATAAAATTTTCCTCACGGAAATCTTCTCACATCCACTCAAATATTTGCTCCTAAATATTTTTCTAACGATTACACTAGTTGATTACAACAATACAAATATTCAAAAAGTATATGTAACACAGAAATTATCAACATTTTTAGGGCGTTTTTTAAGAGATTATTTTGAACTAGTTGATTACAACAATACAAATATTCAGAAAATATATGTAATACAGTACTTACCAACATTTTTAGGGTGTTTTTGCTCACGAAACAGTTCAAGTTAATATCTTAAATATTTTTTATGCGATTGCTTTTAACTAGTTGATTAAAACAATACAAATATTCAAAAAATAGATATGTACCAACATTTCTTTAGGGTGGTCAATGTGTGTTCGTAAATACTTTTAAGCGATTGCTTTAACTAGTTGATTACAACAATACAAATATTCAAGGAACATATATCATTTTTGCAGTGCGTTTTTGCTCACGGAAAGGCTCAAATCAATGTTTGTTCTTAAATATTTTTCAAACAAATGCTTTTAACTAGTTGATTACAACAATACAAATATTCAAGGAACATATATCATTTTTGCAGTGCGTTTTTGCTCACGGAAAGGCTCAAATCAATGTTTATTCTTAAATATTTTTCAAACAATTGCTTTTAACTAGTTGATTACAACAATACAAATATTAGAAAATATATACAGGATTTGGTAATATCGAATCGAATTGTTACAACTGTCATAAAGTAATAAATCAGTACGACTGTACTTATGTCAACATTTGACAAAAGTACAGTGAATAGAAATTCAAATTGAAGTGTAATTAGGATTTTTATGAACAACATCCAGAATTTGTTCTTCCAATTCAACCATAACACGTACGTCTATTTCCTAGTTTGATGATTTCGTGTACCTATCAAAGAGCTGTACAAATTTTTTGCATTCGGATTGTCGACTCAGAATTAATCAAAGAATCGTTCTATGAAGCTTATCACCACAGTCATATCATTCAGTACTTACCAACATTTCTTTAGGATGTTTTCATGGAAAACTTGTTACACTGACTAATGTTAATATTTGTTCTTAAATATTTTTCAAACGATTGCTACTGCTTGATTACAACAATACAAATATTTAAAATATATATACAGAAAAAAACAATTATCTTTTGTTCACGCATTTCCTGCAAAAATTACAAATTCCTGTAGTAGTAAAAATTGTTTTGGCTATTAGATAAATTGACTCAATTAATCAATTGAGCCTGATCTTGAAATTTTGACAATGAACTCAAATGCGTTCAAATGGATGAGGGCAATAAAATTAGGCCAATATTACAAAAAAAAACATATTTTCTCATTTATTTAATTACAAAATATAATATTCTTTCAAAATGATAAAACTGATGGCATTAATCATAAATATGCGAATAGTACTCTTGGTATATTTGAATATACTCTTCTTTCTCTATGGGAGTCATCTCAGCAATGATCTCATCTTTCACCTCTGTAATCGGAATAATCCTATTTCCAACCCTGACAGTCGGCGTATTGTCATCATCATCCGAGTCCATCACTTCTACCTCGGCTAAAAATAATCCGTCATTAACTGTAATGACGCTGTTAATGATTTCGCGGAAATGTTTACCTATTTCGTTATCATTTTTGACGACTTCGTTCATTTCGTCAGAACTGGAATCGGAGTCTTCGCCCGGGAGCGACTTGACGGCCGCCGCGTTGTTGTTCGCGCGTTTCTCGTGGGCGAGTAGCACGCTCATGATGTCGTCGGATTTGGCGTGCGGTGTGGTGGATTGAGCAGAAGCCGCGGCGGTTTCTAGTAAGGTGTCGGATGGTGCACCCATTTCCGACTAGAATTTTTATTAATAGATTTTTATTTTGCTCGTTTATTTTAAGTTGCCAAAAATTATTTCAAATTAAATTTATTTTATATTAAATGCCCACATAGTGGAGTCCCAAAAACGGACACACCCCATTAAAAATCTGATGTGTCCAGCCCAACAACTCTTAAACGGTTCAAAATAGTATTTGATAATGCAGAAAAATACCTTCTTATTTGTTTATTTTCTATTTATATTTCCTTTCGTATATTTATTTAATTTTTTGACATATATTTCACTATGAAAACAGCTTCATAATCACAATGACATGTGTCACATTTCGTAAAAAATTAAATATTTTTAAGTATGAAGATGTCAAATTAAATATTCTACAATTTCCAAAATAATAAATTGTGAAAAAATTAGTTTAACTGTGTTTTTCCACGGAAAACTGTTAAGGGCTTCTAGTGAATTGCTACTTCCGGTTGACCAATTTTATCCAAAATCAAATCACCTCTTCATATAAATATAAGAAGTAAAAATGTGTCACATATCGTAAAAAATTTAAATTGTTTAAGTGAGTCCATGGTGTACATGGAATGCAATACTTATGAAATTTAATTCCTTTATATTTTATTATATCTAAATCTAATGAAAAGTAATAAAATTACTGTAATCAAATCAATGTAAAATTAAATATTGTACAATTTTCAGAATAACATAAATTGTTGAAAAATTAATTTAACCGTGTTTTTACACGGAAAACTGTTAAGGGCTTCTAGTGAACTGCTACTTCCGGTTGACCAATTTTATCCCAAATCTAATCAGCTCTTCATATAAATATAAGAAGCAATAATACACAAAATTGTATTTTTTGGTATTATAGTATTTGAGTTATGCGAGACGAATAAATCGAAACAGACCACACACACACACACACACACACACACGGACATACGCACGGACACACACACTTTACACATACATACATACACACATCATGGCGAAAATAGTAAAATCGTAATGTTGGGACCCTAAAACGTATTTATTCATTGTAAACTCACTACCCAATTTTTTGACCAAAAACAATATCTCCCTTACGGATAGACGGGAGGTAAAATCATAAAAAAGCGCGTCAAATTGCATAAAACGTGAAAATATTCTATTTCCGGATTAACCGGAAGGCACATCAACTTTTTTATTTTAAATGGAACATGTGTATATTTTCAAAATTTTGATTCTGCGTGACATTCTGAATCTTAAATTTTGTGTTACCCATTTTTTTTTTTTATAAAATTTATTTTATTTATTAAAATGGCTACATATTGGGCGTCCCGAAAAACAGACAGATCCCTCCCCCCATCCAATATTTATTTAAATTTTTTTTTATTATAATTGCAGCATATGAGCATTTTGATATAAAATACATCTTTTATTTATAATTAATTGACATTTAAAATATTATGCGCCCAAAAATAAAAATTCGTCGTTATTGTCTGACATTGAAAGCCATAAACCATTTTAATTAGGTGGCCTGACGTATAAGCTAAATAAACAAGTGATAAACAGTACGGAATACCCCGATAAGAACAAGTGACGATCTAGTGCAAGTGTCATGGCAACGCCTACATTGATCTCAAATTATCACATTTCGAGGAATCCTGTTCAAAGGGTAAACAAATGAATAATAAACAACTGATAACGCGATCCTGATTCAACAGTTAATTAAACTAATTAAAAATGAGGTTAAGATTTGTTCGCGCCAAGAGATATAAAAGTAAACCTTTGATTGGTCGTTGGAAGCAACCGTTGATTCCATCATCCATATTGGGCGCTCTTTCCTAACAGCCGCATTGTTGGCATCATTGGCGTTGTCGTCACCAATTGTTACATCGACTCTGGTTTCTTCAACCGCAAATCCTTGTGACCTGGTTGCTTCACCAGACCATTGTTCACCTGGTTGACGTTGTATTAACCTTCGGGCATCGATGCTAAAATATTTAATTTAATTAATTGTACTTGATAGCATACAATTAATTCATACCCTCGTATTGTGTTAATATCCACTGGTTCTGGTTCTAAAATCTCTGGAGCTAACCTAATACCTTCAACTTCGCGTAATAAAATATAAAGTGGTTCTAATTGTTCGTTATATTTAGCTAAAAGCAGTCGCGAATCTTTTTTAGGAAGAGCAGATTGATCCTCTTCAACTACCTCGCGGCAAAATGTACAACGAAATTCACTGGTCATGTAATCAAATAACTGATCAGCTTCTAAATCTGTGAAAGTTTTAAGGCAACCCGGACATTTGAAACTCGCGCGGCTCGTCGCGTCTCTTTCTTCAGTTTCCATTCGTTTGCGCATCATGTCTAGTTTGTATTTCACAACGTTCACAAACGTTTTGTAGTTTATGAAATAGTAGTTCACTTTTTGTGCTTTTCCATCTGGGCCTGTTTCCATTCTTAATCGAACTTGAATAAATTTGTCGTTACGCAGAGTTGAAATTCTGGCGCGTAGCATTTTTCGTTCGAATTTTAACAACTCGCATATATCGTCTTCTTTCATGCAAGGATTTCTTACTAACATGTCCACTATTAAAGCATCTTCTATTGTATAAAAACCGCGAACTACTAGACGCGCTAGTTGTTTAAGACTGCTAGGCACTTCAGTAACTAATCTTTCTTCTGACATGGTTACACTAACAAATCATTTCATATATAAAAGATTTAGAATTTTCACTTATGTTAAATACATTTTCAGACTTATGTTTATAAACGTCAAACACATATTTTTTGGTTAACAGAATCGCTAATCTATCTATTTATTATACTGTGAAGCTAGAAATAAACAATAAAGCAATAAAGGAAACATACAACAGTAATGTTTCATGTACGAAGCTAGCAACATCTGTTACATGACCTTGAAGTGTTTTCTAAAGCCTGTTTTACATTGTACTATTTTTGGCCCGAAACTTTAACAATTTGCATACTGGGTTTACTTATATAAGTCAAGCAAAAGTCAATCCAAGTTAACCTCTAAATCCGGATCAAATTTTGATCCAAGTTTCATGATGGACCTGCGCACTGAACCTATATTCCATGTATACCAACCTAACCGCAATCTTATCTGTTATCCAATTTTTTTTGACGTATATATTTCATATATTTTAATGATAGTTAATTTTTTAACAGATGGCGACGCAATTTTTTTATGTTTAACCACGCATTACTTTTTACAGAGTAGTTCGATTTTAATAATTCTTTTTTTATTGGGTAGGGTATATCTCAAAGTTGATCCCAGTTAAATTTGAAAAATTAATTCCATCCTTAAGGGTAGAAAAATTGGTAGCCACAAAAAATAAAATCTATTTAACAAAAATTTAAACCGACGAAAAAATAAACTGAGATACGAAAAATAAAATGAATCTTGTTTTAGTTTTAATAATTAAGCAATATACAATAATATACGTCACTAATTTTGAGTCTTCGTTAAACAATCTATGAACGCCGACTTAAAATGAATTTAATAGCTTAGTTATTAAGATTAAAAAAGTTTATTTTATTTTTCGCTTTTCTGTTTCATTTTTTCGTCGTTTCAATTTTTTGTTGAAAAGTATTTATTTTTTAATTTTCTGTGGTTACCTGTTTCCCTACCCTTAGGGGTGAAAAAAAAAAGAATCATCGAAATCGGATAACACAGTATAAAGTTATACATGTTAGAATCGGTTAACAGATAAAAATTCAATGGGTGAACAATTAATCATCCCCTCTGTTCCTACCCTTAGAGGTGGAATTTTATTTTCTAATTTAAATGGGAATATCTTCGATATATTCCCTATACAATAAAAAAAGAATCATCAAAATCGGAGTACTCTGTAAAAAGTAATGCATGGTTATACATAACAAAATATACACGTGCACTTGAAAAATTTTTTTTTTGTTGGTTAAATATTACATTGTAAATCAGGCTTAATTTGCTCGACCAAAAGATATTGCTTTCCGAATGTACGCATTACAAAATATATACAAAATAGTAATGCGCAGTACATTTTACATTTAACAATATTTATTATTTCTATTCGTATAAAACTGAAAGAACGCAGAATATTTTTGGCATATCTGTACAAGCGACGCTAGCGACATCTTATATTTGTGTCACGTCACTGATGCAAACATAAACTACAAACAGCTGACTGGCACAGTGGCAGCAGTTGACATTTACCAAATATTAAATTAAATAATGACTTAAAATGGCAACAATAGACAAAGTACGCGTCATTGTTGTAGGAGATTCGGGTATTTCAAAATAAAACATAAAATAATATTAATACTAAATATTATTTTGTTTCTAGGAGTTGGGAAAACATCATTAGTCCATTTAATAGCCAACAACGAACCAATCAAGTCTCCCAGTTGGACAGTAGGTTGTTCAGTTGAGGTCAAACTACACGAATATAAAGAGGGTACCCCTGTACAAAAAACATATTTTATAGAGCTTTGGGATGTAGGAGGCAGCAGCCAACATCGAAATGCTCGATCAGTTTTTTACAATCCTACACATGGTACCACAACTAAAAAACAATTTTAAAACATTTTTATTCTTCTTGATTTTCAGGAATTATCCTCACTCACGATTTGTCCAACAGAAAATCTCAAGAAAATCTTCAAAAATGGTTATCAGAAATTCTCAATCGCGAAGAAAAACCTACTATTTCATCTCCAGGAAAATATGTTACCGTTTCTTTCGATGACTTCGACCCGGAAAATTTCGTTGGTTCTACTCAGGTACTTATCAGTAAAAACAAATAATTCATGTGTTTGATTTTAAATATTACAGATTCCTATTTTGGTGATCGGCACTAAAATGGATTTGGCCGAAGACAAATTTAAGAATTATCAACAATTATCGAACACCATTGCTCAACAATGCGGAGCAGAAGAATTATTTTTGGACTGTAGACAGACTAGATATTTAGCTGCTGGGTCTACTAATGCTGTCAAGTTGTCCAGGTTCTTCGATAAGGTAAAAAAAAATACATGAAACCATAACATTTTGTACTTTGACGTTTAATGAATTGACACATTAATTTAAAAACATAATTAACTTTAATTTACTGTAACATCATAGTTATAATTTTTGTTTGAGCTAGGTAATAGAGCGAAAACATTACAACAGAGACGCCAGTCCGTTTGGCGACCGAAGAAAATACCCAAGTCCATATTTAGGAAACAACTATAACACAATGAAGTATTACCATAAAGACTAACCTGTGAAATATAACATTTATTTTTATATGACTGTACAAATAATTATTTTAAGTTGACTATTTGGCAGACTAGATATATAAGTGCAATAAAGTTATATAAAAATTTAGCAATTTTTTGGTTTAATTTCTTTCCACCAATTATCAGCAAAATGATACTTTTGTAATTCAATTCCTTCTCGAGGTACTGGAATGATGAATCCACCGAACTCTTTGACTGGAAGAGGCGGGGAAATTAATCTAGGGGGGAAACATTCCAGAGATTTCATTGCTTCACAATCTGGGGGTAGAACTCGTCGCTTCCATCCAATTCTTCTGTACATGTGTATCTTTAAAAACACCTTTTATATTACACTGTAATCTTCAAAATATTAGTTTTGTATTTACCAATTTATCTTCTTCAAATACATATAGCTGTACCGAAGCACCAGTTATAGAAGAATCCTCAACAGTATAAATACCTTCTGCAGAATTATAAGTTATCTTCAACTCATGTTTATCAAACGCTCTCTTAATATATACTTCATCCAACGGAATTAATTCCTCGTTTCTCAAACATAATTGGGTACTTGTTTCCCATGGCAACGACCTAGACAGTCTAATTTGACCCCACAATGATCCATAACACAAGAAATGAGTTAACCCCAATGTTGATAACACATGATGCACCCTATAATAATAAAAACACAAACTATTTTTCCTTCAAAATTGCTTACAAGTCTTACCGGTCAGTAACATCATGCAGTTGTTTCATAAAAACATCTGACTGTTGACAAATCTTAACGCTTTTCAACTGTTCATTTTCGCTGAATATTGACCAAAACAACAGAAACACTATTAAGAGTAATAACGCGGTAATGATTCTAGTTAAAGTGATTCTCATTTTGTTCCGTCTACATTCTAGTAAATAATTGAATTATTACGTCATTTTGGTAAAAATTTAGATAAGTGCAAGAAATCGAATGTTTTGAAAACATAAATATGCATTTTTAATACGTACACACCTTTGTAGGTAAAATAGAATTGCAAATACCTGCCTTCTAGTTTCTAGTAGAAAGTTAAACCAGTGCTGCCATCTAGAAACAGGTAGCAAAATCTGGTTACGTAATGTATGACGTCATTGAAGAAAACTATAGTTTGGGTTTGGTGCTGAGCGACTATCCCAACTCCAGTCTCGATACACAAAAATTATGGACCTTTTCAAAACCCCATCTTTCTAGCCTACCTAATTACAAAGCTTCATATTTGGAGATAAGCTACTCTATTATACAGTTGCAGATCTTGATAGGTGCGCAAAATACACCAAAAAGTCTATACCCATTCGAGAACATCTGAACAACATTAATTTATAAATCTTATTGTTGAAGATTGTTTTGCAGTTGTTCTTCAGTTAAAAATCTTTAATAATGTATATAATAAAATGGTTAAACAATAGTTCTAGAAACAAAAGCGCGACAATGAAACAAATACCGAAGACAAAGCAAAGGCGCAAAGAGACAAAACAAAAGATAATGAGAATAATGAAGAGGATTCTTGTGAAATGAAGACTTTAATTCAAGTTGTTTCGTCGACAATTTCTTACCAGCTCTCTTACAATCTTACATAGTATAGTTATAAACATAACATATGTATTATTTTATTGTTGAGGTTTTTAAAAATATATAACATCTTACCAGTAATGCCAGTTACTTAAACAAATAAATAATAATACAATTTCTTTTCATTTTTTTTTTTTTTTTGGGCAATTTCATAATTTGTTTGGAAATTCAGATATGTTGAATGCTGAATTTGGTCTTGCAGATATAATTGGGATAATAGTAGAAATTATCAAAATATTCGGTAAACTGATGATATAAAACGTATTTTCTGAAAATTTAGCAAACTGTTTTGCAAATACTTCTAATTGCTTAGCAAATAATTGTGTATAATTTCTTAATTGTTATGACATTTTCCAAAAATTTATTTTGTATCCTCAGCTTAGTAAATGGTTCATAAAAATCTAAGGTACCTTATTTTACGTATTCATACATGACCCGGAATTTTATTCCAAACGAAGGTCCCTAGCGGCAATTTCTTTTTAACATACTTGCATATAGAAGATGTGACAATGCCTTCGATACTTCAGTTGTTTTATTTAGTAATTGCCAAAATGACAAAGTATAGGCAGTTCATGTTTCCGTTGCGCAAAGCATAATAAATAGATTAAATAATAATAATTTTTATTTGGCAAAATTCAGCGAGTGCTGTTCTTCCATTTAACCTTTACAATAGATGTATAAGAGATTTGACATATAGTTTGGCATTAATACATAACATATTATAAACAAAAGTAAATAAAAAGACAAAATAAATTCATATACAAATAACATATGAGTACAGATGTATTGTATCAAGTGGCATTATACATAACAATTAATGAACGGAGATGTATTAAAAGATTTTAAATAAGTGACACATGATTATTAAGTAAGATCTTTTTGTAGTTTTTAGAAAAGATAGCAGGTTTTAGATTTCTTGTAAATGAGACTAATGAGGGTGCCAGACCAAATGTAATTTTGTAAATACTTTAAGCACAGTATGGGGCAACCACCTTACAAAAACCAAGATGTTTGTATTGTATAAGAGGAGGGCTGCACAACAGTGGAAAATTTTGACGCACGCGAAATATCCAAAATCTTCAGCCTTTCTTCAACTTGAACTGCTTGCTCTGTCATTTTGACAATTACTAAATAAAAACAATTGAAGTGACGATGACATTATGCACGAATTCTAGACACTTCATTGCAAAAATGTTAAGAAGGAATTGACGATAGGACCATTCGTTTTTTCCAGGTCATATCTGAACTCTCCTCGTTTATGAAAGTACAGTGAGCAAAAATGAAAAAAAAAAGCAATTTGAGGGAATAAGATTGCAGACGTATCGTCTATCTTCAAGAACTTAAGATGAGCAAGGACAATGAAGACGATTAAGATGCTTTAAATGCGAGACACATGAGAGACCAAGAATTCAAGAAATTCAAGAAATTATAAAATAGGACGCTAAACTTTTGCAGTACATTAAATTTAAAATAATAGTTATTTACTTTACAAGTGGACAAACTAAGGAATTATCCACGAGAGAAATTTTTGCACACGAAGCCGAAAGCTGAGTGTAATAATGTTTTGGCAACTTATTTCTAGTTTTGGTTTTTAAGTCAACCCATGTGGACAGTAATTTGAATTTTAAAGTATTTCCAATTTCCATTTAAAATATAACTAACTGCTATAGTTTATAATGACTGTTCATTAACGTATTCAACTTTAATTCGCTGTAAATTTTCGTTAAATATTTTTAACCCTTAATTGATATAGTGGAGTCTTTGAAGACTCCAATGTTTTTAAATCTAGTTGTATGATGTTAAAAATTTAAACTAAATGTTTGAGTTTTGCAGTAGCTTCATGAATCGACACATTCGACTTAGTGGCGGTCACACGAATCAATATATTCCTTAGTTAAGTAGATAATAACAATTGGGGACTCTGTTGACCCCACTGTACCAGTTATATTGATTTTATAATTAACATTTCTCGGTGTTTTTAAACTGAAAGTGAGTTGTATGATATTTTAAGGATCGAGAGCGAAGATGAAAATGACGTGCAATCGGAAAACGAAATTCTAGAGATTGATTTTAACATTTCTAATGTAGAAAGCAAATACATATTTTAAATGAAACAGATTCAGAAAGATGAGCAAATGTAAGTAAAAACACCCTTGTTTTCTTTGCTGTTGTAAGATATACTAATTTGTAATATTTCCCGTTTGGCACCAGAAAATTATTTTTGACAATTTTACGCCCCAATAATCAAGAGACTGCAACAGAGGATCAGTATTTTTTCTAATTTGTTTATTTGTTGAATGTTAATTTTATTTTCTTTAGTTTTATGCAAATTTTGTTTAAATAGAAGTAAATAAGGATATAACATCAAGTTCTTTCGAAAATTTCTATTTTTTACCTACATTTTGCAGTGGGGTCAATACAGACCCAACTGTACCAGTTAAGAAAGTTAAGAAAAATTCATTATTTTGAATCCCCAAACAAATACCACCAATAAAAATATGTATCTTCGATGAACCACCATTCCATCTCCCGAATGAACTACCAAGAAATCGAGCATGAAATTAGGAACAAAAATAATAAACACCACCGCATTCCCCATCTACCTGTTACCGACTTCACATCAAACAAAAAACCCTGCACAACCCAATCCAAATACCAATCCAGGGGGCGTGGTATAAGCCAGCGTGTTTCAACGTACAATTGGTCCATTTCCCTATAATACCATGAAGTTGATTGGGCCGCGCAGGAAAGAATGTCATGTATGCTTAGTAGGCGGGGTTATAAGTAGTGGGGGGAGAAGTGGGTGGGGCAAAGCTCGACCTAGAGGGGAGAGAATCCTGCGGGCCTGCTTGAAGAGGTAGTTGGTAACTTGGGGTATTCGACAGCGCAGGGATTGGGATAGTGACGGACGAAGCATGATAATATTTAATATTGACAGTGATGATATATAGTGTATTATAATATAGTGTATTGACGATTTAGTGGTTGATTAGTAGAGTGACTTTGTTAGTAGAGTGCTAGTGATCGTGTCGAAGTTTCGATGTGTAGACGTAATATACTATGAGTTGTTCTGAAGTAATGTACCAGGCGTATTATCCGTACTTGTACCAGCGACCAGGGGCGGCACCGCCTGTTTCGGCCCATCCTGTACCCAGGGCCGGACCCTTTTCTTCGCCCTTTGCCAGCGCAGCCCACCAGTATGACCGCGTAAGTGTATTATGAAATTTTATTTAGGTATATGCTTCATTGGGTACTAGTCATATTGACTGAAAACACGAGTTTTGTTTATGAGTAGTGTTCCAGTATTCTTTTCTAAAACAATTTTAGAACATTGCGCTAAAACACTCAAAAACAGAGCTCGCATTACCAGCAATGCACCAAATGCGGGAAAAGCATCCTTCCCGTATGAGCACTTAATAGAAGCACGGGTGAGATCTTCAATTGATCAAATGCCGTAGGTTTGTACAGAACAAAATTATTTTTTTCTACGACCACTTAGAAACCTGCTCATTGTATGTTTGTTGTTGCTAGGGATTTGCAAGTATGCGAAATGAATTTGTTTTGCGAGTATTTCAATACACCTGTATTCATTTCAGTACAAGTGCCATTGCTAGGATACGTATTTAGAGTTGTCAAATACTGGAATGGTAAAAGCGGGACAAATTTATTCTTAAAATTCAATTAATTAAGAAATAATATTGTGGTCGTAGAAAAAGTATAGTGTACAACTCGCATGGAATGTCCATTTTATACTTATATGATTTGTAAACTTTCATACTCGTACGAAATGAGTACCATTCCATGCTTGCTGTTCAATATACTATTAACGGATTAAAAAATTTAATTAAAATACTTGTAAATTTATAAATGCGCAGAAAGAAAGACATATAGCAAGCGGTTGCTAGGGATTTTGATGATAAAACAGTTGAAAAACAATTTGTATACATATTTTTCTATAAATTATTGGATATTATCAATTATTTTTCGAGTTTTGGATACACGAAAATCGGTATAACATTTTAAGAATTAAATTTTGTTGGCTATATCACTAGCCTAGCACGACATGGGTTGTGGGTTCGAATCCCACGTAAATTCACAATCATCCACTCATTAAGTGGCATACAACCAAAAGTAGTTAGTCCGCGTATCATCTTCTAAAAAATTGTTTTTTTTTAAAGAAGATTTTGTTGTTAGAATCGCCAGGGAAAACTTGTATTTTTGTATATTTCTAAAGTTTGTGTAAAAAAAATTGTTTTTAACTAAAAGGTACTATTTCAATATGACAATGCTAAATAGTACCCTAGAAAAGGAAAGAAAACTAAATAAGGACAACATCTTTCAACATACATATTGGAAAAACCCTTTGAGATATGAAGGACATTTGTCAACTGTGAGATATGAATATGAGCAATGTACTATATTTGCATAGACACAACAAATATTTTAGCTAATGGTCATATAAAAAGGATTGTCCCTCTCCATTACTTATATATTAACTCCTAATAGATGTGTCTTTTGAATTGTCAAATATATTTGTGACAATTATTAACAATAATATGTAAACTTCTTGACTGGGACTAGTATTAAAATAAAACTGCAATCCAGAAATAGTTTCATTTTAATAATTAATAAATTTTCCTATTAATTTCGAGATGTACTGAGTGGCAAATTCCCCGCGTTCTTCAAAATATATACAGTGTCAATTTTCCGCAAAACTGATTCACAAATTCGTCAATTCATCATCGCGCCCAATTGTTCCAGTCCATGTCACAAACAAAACAATAACAAGCGAATACCGTCGGCGCTCTGTTGTTTATTTTTAGGCCGTGTGTGATTCTTAATTGAGTGTAAAACTATTTTGTCCCTCGTGCACGACTAAAAATACCCAAGTCGCGACGAACCTAAGATAATGTGTGTATGTTCTATTGTAGTTTGGTTTACGATGGTTTGAGTGGTTATGTGGTTGCTTCGAACTTAAATAAGTGGCTTTTGATGTTGCGGGGATTTGTTTTCCGTCGAGGAGATGTCAAATTGTGTTTCTTTCTACTTCCCTATAATACCCCAAGCGCTTTAAAAAAACTGTACACAATAATTAAGAATTACTTCCTTCTGTGAAAAAACTATTGTTTTCAACTTGAAAATTAAAGATTTGTGCGTATTTCGAAGGCATAAAGTGCATAAACAAATATTTTTAACATATCCGGTTATATCTGCTATACAAGTTCTATACTACTATATAAGAATTACGAGTACAATGGATTAAGAATTTATTTATGCTAACGCATGTCAGTTAAGATGTAAAAAAAAGATGTTTTTGCAAATTAACTGAATATATTTTTAATTCTCGTTCGCACATCCTGTAAAACCCTAGAGAAATGTCTGATGGTATTTATGTACATTAATCTGTATTTCATTTAGTATCTCACACTTTATTATGTATTACTATAAAGTAGAATTTTTCCTTAAAATCATTAAGGGTTGTTTCTTGATATATAGGATGAGTTTTTTTTTTTTAAGTAATCAATCAGTTTTGCTGGCTAATTAATAACTTTAGAGGAAAAATAAATACACAGGCTTATACAGTAAGGAGGGGACATAATTTTACGGTAGGTAGAATAAAATTATTAGGGGTGGGGCGGGTGTGGCGGAGGGTAAGGAAAGAAAAAGGGGTACTTTCTTATTGGAATGGATATCTTGAAGTATTTCCTATTCAACGATATAACATATTCCTGTACCTAAAATTATATTTAGTCATTAAATTTAAAAAAAAACATTAACATATTTCATATGGAAAATATAACTTTAGGTAGGCCGTTGAACAAAACAAGTTATTGTTTTTTATTTATTGATACTCCTGTCAACAATGGATTTACATCTACAACAATTGTTGACAAATTTATGACAGGAGTATCAACAATTAAAACAATAACTTGTTTTGTTTAACGGCCTACCTAAATTTATATTATCCACATTAAATATGTTAATGTTTCTTTGAACTTTGTGGCCTTCTAATTTGAGGTACAGGAACATGTTATATCGTTGAAAAAGGAATACTTCGGACTATCCATTTCAATAAAAAATACTAATTTCCATTTTAGAAAATATAACTTTAATTATTCCGTCACACCCCCTAATAATTATATTTTACCTACCGTAAAATTATGTCCTCCTCCTTGCATTGACAATATTATTGTCTTTATAATTTTTATATCAAAAATCTATGATCGATTGAGTTAGAAACCATCCTGAAGGTTCCAATGCGTAGAGGACAAATAAATAAATTACAATCAGTATGCTATGAAATGCTGTTTACAATACATATTTTATTTTTGCTACCTGTCTTTTGAATTGGCATATAAAGTAAGTAGGTACCTATTAAATTATATTTCAAGATGTTTATTGCCATACTTATCTTTTGGAAAATAGTCTAGCCTCCATTAATAAAGCAGTGAATGTTTGAACAAAACAACGCATTGGGTTTAACCCCCAAATGATGCATCCATATTTATTTTAATAGAATAAGAATTCTTGTTACTTACTTTCTAGTTACAGTTATATTTCAACATATCGAATACTACAAAGGGGTGACATGAAAAAAACCAAATCTACTAAATTCGAACAGTAAAATAGAATCGAAAAATTCAGAACAGTAAATGAAACGAATTATATCTTTCCCGAATAGTAAAATTTCAGAAAGTTTCCCACTCGAACTGTAAATTTGTCGAACGGTAGATCAACAGAATTCCCGCACTTTCGGATTCTTTCCAATCTGAATTTTTACTATTCTGCACACTACTAGTCGGCTCGCGTTTAATTATGTTTGACAAATTTCCATGCGGATAACTTCCAATGCAGCTTTCAATGCGTAACATTCGGATTCTTTACCATTCTGCATTTATATATTTTGCAAAATTCCGTTCGGATTTTTTTCATTCTGATTTTGTAGTCATTCCCCTGCAAATGTATCAGAAGATCCTACAGGAGTGGTGTGACAGAAGAAACAAATGCGTGTTGGGATGGAATGAAGGGTTTGAAGCCGGTTACACCACGACTACGCTATAATGCACCACAAAAGACAATTCCTGTAGACAAATACAATAAGTCACGATGCGCGGCTATATTTAACCGAGTGGTAGACGCTCGACTGATAGCACCGACACGTATAACGGCACCGACTACTTTCCCAAAACTATACACTAGGTATTCACGGCCAGGACTGGAATCAGGACCTGAAGGTTACCCCTGAAGATGCTTCACAATCATCCGCGAGAGTTCAATTGAAAAAGTTTCACAACTCAGTAAATAAATAGTTTGTTTTTCGATCGGACGAAAACTCCTTTTCGGTGTGGTTAAGAACCGCAAAGTGCACTAATCCGGTATTTTAGTGTTGTTGCTAGTTTACGACAAATAATTTATCCAACACCTCTCAATAAATGCTCTATAACTATGGTGATTTTAAACAAGCAAAGTAACAGATTACCCACTAGTGGGTATAATTTTGAGGAAAGTCACTAGTGAGTATTTTTTTATTTATAACAATAATAATAACACACAACACCTTGGTAACTACTTCGATTAACATTTTAATTAAAAAATTTCAAGCATATGTCACTGTCAAATAATATTTCTTTAATACATTTTGCATTTATTATGGGATGTTGGTTAAAACGTTATACTTCACACGTGGGCAAAGGGGAATAACTCACTCGATAAAATTATCACACTCAGCCTTCGGGTTCGTGTGCTACAATTTCTCTCGTGGGTAATTTCTTACTTTGTCCACTTGTAAAGTAAATAACTATTTTCTACGACCACTTAGAAATCTGCTCATTGTATGTTTGTTGCTATTAGGGTACATTACAAGCATCGTGCGAAATGAATTTGTTCTGTGAGTATTTCAATACAAGTCAGTTCATTTCAATACAAGTGACATTGCAATTGACATTTAGAATTGTCAAATATTGGAATGGTGAAATCGGGACACATTCAAATTAAATTAATTAGGAAATAATATTGTGGTCGTAGAAAAGGTATAGTGTACAACTCGCATGGAATGTCCATTTCATACTCGTATGATTTGCAGCATTCGCCTTCGACTCCATACTCGTAGGAAATGAGTAGCATTCCATGGTTGTTGTACAATATACTAATTCCGACACTTTCGAAGTATTCCCGTACGATTTAGCTTTTCATATAAAAAACCTAGTAACCACGGTAAGGATAACATACCGCCTTAGAAACTGTCATGGCAAGTTCTAAAAAAGACCCATCATACAAAAAAGATATTAGAAATCGAATACAAAATAAGAATAGACTATGTAATAGAACAAGAGTTGTAAGGAGAAGTCAAAGTGAAAATATCAAGCAACAGAGAGTTAGATGGCTTGGACATGAAGGAGAGCAGAAGAAACGGAAGCAATTAGATTAGTAGTAGAATGGAGACCAGGAGGAAGAAGAAATCGAGGGAGACCCAGATCAACATGGCTAAAGGAAGTAAAAGATTTAAAAGCAGCAGGAATTAAAAACTGGTAAAGTAAAACTAAATATATGAAGATTTGAAGAAACCTAACTACATGGATTTAAAGGAAAAGAAAAGGAGATTGATCCACTCCAAGAAAACAACAAGAGGATCTAAAGAGTTTCAAAAGAAGAGGCGTTATCCTATAGGGGTAAGCCACTATAAGATTATTGGCTTCCCTTATTATTTATAATTCATTCAGCATTTTTTGTCACTAATATTTATAATTTTACTCTACCTGGAACAGGAAAAATGACAAAAATATTTATTAGTAATTTTCATCAGTGTCCTGAAGAAAAAAAACAAATATACCAATTGAAAGTTATTGGTTTAATCTGTCATCTGCTATCAGTGTTTGATATGAAGTGTCTTGATTAAAAATGTATAATTTGGAAGAAAAATTAGATATAATGAAATGGTTTTATGATTAAAATAGAGCACGACAAAAATGTATTAAATAAACTCTTAAAAACGCAGGATACGGTTCTGGCGTAAAGCTGTTTTTTTTTTTTCACACAACAAAGCCGAAAAGAAGGCACTAAATTTAGTGATATTTTTAACCGCAAAGCGTAAGCGTCGAATTCTAAAACAAAAGCCAGTGAAACAAGTCACCGTCGCATCCAGTCAACAAGCGAAGCGCATTCAGTTGTTCTGGGTATCGGTGGACCCGTCGCACATTTACAAGTCCCCCGAGATCAAATCTCCGAAACAAATGCAACCGAAAACCACATCGTCTTCATCTGTTACTGCTTCAGTTATCGTTTGTTAGTCCGATTGTCGTTTGTTTGTTAACTTGATCTGGAACCCATCCCGCGTGACATGCGACGGTTTGTTTCGGCTGTTTTTATGGCGATGTTTGTGTTTTGTTTCTAGAGATAATTATGGAGAGTATTGTTTTATTGTTTGTAATAATTATTCAAATGTTTCAAAAAATAGAAAATTGTGGAATGCTGGCGTGCCGCGTGCTTTTACGGCTTGTTCCGTTTCGATTATCTAAATTAAGGTGGGCCATTTAAATTGTTCGAAATTTCCAAATTTTATGCATATCAGCTTGCTTCTATCACACTACTTCTTTGCTATTCAAATACGGTTCAGATAGCAGAGTAATTAGCCAAATTAAATGTATACTCTCATAAATTACTCAAACGTATTCTAGTGCTTTTTAATTATTTATTTATTTTCGACATGTGTTTTAATTAAATTTATTACTATTTTATTTTAACTGTTCCGATATGCATATTCGCATTTGAAGGAAAAAACAAGTTTGATATATTATACAACAAAAGTTTTTTTCAATGGAAACTTTTAAATCCTCAAAATCTTTTGGATTAATTTTGACAAATGACTTATGAGTTGAATTGTCTAAATAATAAAATAAAACATTAATGTGACTACAATTATTTACAATCCCTACTGTTTAAGATCTGCAACTCGACATAACATTATTATTTTTTTTAATCTTTGCAGATAGTCTTCAATTTAGATAGTTTCATCAAAAATTTATAAAAAGTTTGATGTGGGTAGCACATAACTTCCCGCCCAATACAACTTTTAAACGGTACAAAATAGTATTTGATGATACAGAAAAATACCTTCTTATTTGTTTATTTTCTATTTATATGTATTTGAGAAATTTAATTTTCTTTCGTGTATTTATTTAATTTGTTGACATATATTTCACTAATGCCCGGTTGCACCAACGTTAGTTAAATTTTAAACTAGGTTTAAATAAATAAAAGCATATCTATTTTTTTTAATCAATGTCAATTACTCCATATGACATATGATCTCGATTTGCTTTTATTTATTTGAACAATGTTTAAAATTTAACTAACGTTGGTGCAACCGGGCATTAGAGAACAGCTTCTTAATCATGACATGTGTCACGTTTTGTAAAAAATTTAAATTTTTAAATGTTTCCATAGTGTACATGGAATGCAAGATTTAGGAAATTTAATTTCTTTATATTTTATTATCTGCAAATCTAATAAAAATTAATAAAATTAGTGTAATCAAAACACCTGTAAAATTAAATATTCTACAATTTTTAAAATAATATAAATTTTTGAAGAATTAAATTTAACCGTATTTTTCATGAAAAACTGTTAAGGGCTTCTAGTGAACTGCTACTTCCGGTCGACCAATTTTATCCAAAATCTAATCAGCTTTGCATATAAATATAAGAAGCAAAAATACACAAAATTGTATTTTTTGGTATTATAGTATTTGAGTTATGTGAGACGAAAAAATTGCCACAGACTACACACACGCGCATACACATCAAGACATCATAGCGAAAATAGTAAAATTGTATTATAAAGACTTTAAAACGTAATTATTCATTGAAAAACTCACTACCCAATTTTTTTACCAAAAACAATACCTTCCTTACTAAAAGTAGGGGGAGGTAAAAAATTGTGAAAGACCCTTGATAGACTCTTTCTCTCATGTCTAAATGGAAAATAGTCTAAGACACAATAAATAATACCTAGTAGTTGTGATAGTTGACTGGCTGAGTGCCCTTGTAAAGCCGGCGTTATTCTGTTCACTGCTCCTTTAAATATTAAAAACAATTCGACCTTGCGAATCATGAAACATGAAATAGTTTTTATGAAAATAAACATTGAGTTGTTGAACTATTAAAATAGGTATTTTATTTCCTTACTGTAGCAAAAAACTAAAATTCCTTCCTTTAACATTTTACTAGACTGCTAAATTACTTGAATACTATAAAGCGTAGGTATAAACTGTACTCGTAAAATTATATGTGCAGTATGTACTAATACTAATGAATATTTATACGTGTTCGACTTGAAAAATTATTTTATCGTTCACATTTTCACTTTTGTGCAACACTAATTAAATGCTTGGACTCTAAAGTGTAAAGTATACACAGTCAAATGAGTCTGATAAACATATTAGATTTTAGTTATCTGTTATTAGTTTCACGATATATATTACAGTCTGAAAACAGCTTGATTTTAGGAAAGGAGATAACTGGTAACAAAATAAAACTTAGGTATATAAATATATGATGCAATAGCCCTTTGGATAATCATCCTGGGGTTTACAGAAGAAACATTACAGAAAGTTAGCGGCTACCGAAACGAAAGACCTAAGAAAAAGAACTACAAAATTAAGTAAGATATAATAACAAAAATTGTATGATTCGTCGAGAATAGATGAGATGCTATTAACATTTATTGGGGATGGATCAAAACAACCAAGATTCTACAAATCTGATGTGAACAACACATAACCTCCCGCATAAACGAATTTTTAATGAATTTGTATATTTGGGTAGTATGTTTTCGAGGGATGGACGTATTGACCGGGAGATTCAAAGGCAAGTGTCTGTAGGGTGAAAGGTATTGGGTGCTCTGGGTATATTTTCTCGAAACGTGAATGTATCTATAGATGCTCGATTGAGTGTTTATAATACGTGTATTAGTGTATGGTTCTGAATGTTGGGTGTGGATGAAGAAGCATGAACGATGTATAACTGCTGTGAAAATGAGGTATTTGAGAGGAGAGTGATCGTGTCCGGAATACATTGGTGTATGGTGAGTGTGAGATTGAGAAGAACGTTGTTAAGAAAGTGGGAGTGAGCGAAAAGTTGGTAAAACTAATATATATGCGGGTGAGATTGAGGGTTACGATTGCGTGGACCTCCGAGGAATAAATGGTTGAGTGATGGTTTGTTGAATGAACGAATGATTTCCAGATGAACATGTAAGACTTGACTGAACTTTTGGAAAATTTCTGAACTGTACAAAATATTAAAGATGTAATGTAATAATAAGAAGTAAGAATAGCAGAAATAGGTAACAAGAGAGAAAAAAAACATAGAAGAAATGAAAAGATGGTAAATAATCTTGAAAAGAAGAATTCTAAAACCCAACTTGGAGATAAGGATAAAAGAGAAAGGAGGAGAATTACGAGAAATACGAGTGATCGTGGTCTTGGTATATAAAAAATTAATTGGTGAAAAAAGACCGTCGAAATATCAATATTCATAATATGCGTAAGCAGCCCTAAGCAAGAACCGGTTACCCGCGCGCATACAATGCGCAGCATAGCACACACTGGCACGAGCACAGCATAATAAAAACGTTGAACACACGTAGATATATAAGATATATTAGTTCAGTCTATTTGGCGAGCCAACTTCACTCCACAGCGACGTATATGGTCGAAAAGTGAAGCGAACTCAGTTTCCGGAACAGTTGAAAAACCAGTCAAGAAACAAGCGACAGTCGAGGGATGCTAGATGGCATAGGGACCAAACAAAACAACAACGAACAACGGCGTGCTCCAATCAATATTAATCAGGGTGTGCAACTGTTCAGGATTAGTGGAATTCAAATGATCTATTAGCTGCAGGTATATCACGGCATACCAACTGCACAACGAGAAAAAACTGTAGCAGTGGACTAGTAAGGGTATAGGCGGAGATTGGCAGAAAACAGTGCAGCCAACTCAAGAAGGATAAGTTGGTTCGTTGGAGATTGTTTAGAACTACGGGAATTGATTGGTGATCTATGAGGACAGTTCAGATTTTATTCCAAACGAATGTCCCTAGCGGCTATTCTTTATTAGCATTCTTGCAATGGGGTATCTAGAAGGCGTGCATAATACCATTTCCACTTCAATTGTTTTTATTTAGTAATTGTCAAAATGACAGAGCAGATATTTCATGTTTCCGTTGCGCAACGTATAATAATTAGATTTCTTTTGAATGAGGGTGCCAAACCAAATAATATTCTACTTTATCAAAAACCCAGGTGTTAGAATGATGCAAGAAGTTTAAGGAGGGTTGCACTACTGTCAAAAATTTGACACCATTCAAAATGAATTGAAGTTTTATGAAATAATTTTATCACAGTTACCGAAACGTTTCTTGGAAATCGATCGACGGCGAAGCAACGTTCTGGCTGGTAACCGCATTTCATACGCAAAAATATATCACCTACCGAGATCTGCGTAAGCAGAGTGCCACACCCTTAATGGGTAAAAGGCGTGATGATGATATAAAATATCGATGTATAATATAATCGTCCTTTTGGATTAAATGAAGCATTCTGATTGCTTATAATTTTCTAAACTTTGTTGTTCTAGTATTAAATTGACGAAATTAAATCAAATGATTGGTTTATTTATGTGTGGAAAATAGTAAAATTTTCTAAATAATTTTAAACAGCGTTGATACATCTTACGATAAACAAATGTTTCACTCACACCATGACAACCTGATGACACATCTCTTCATCTCTGTCTACCGTGAATCTTTTATTCTCACCGCCGTCGCCGTGGCCCGGCACTCTTCGCCTGCCTAATTAGAAATTCAGCGGCGACCAGGAAACTGATTAACTTCTAATTGCATCTAATTATCGTGTGATAAGGAGCAGTTTGTATGGAATGATACACCGCAGTTTATTTCTCGTCTAGCGCGCGGTGATTGATTATATTTGCATTCGTAAATTATGTAGATTGTTTGCGGTATCAATAACATTAGTTTATCGTTGTTATTTATAGCGCTTGGAAAAAAGTTGTCAAATAAATGTGATATACTCACAGGGCGCACGCAGAACTCCACAACCAAAAATAGCTTTATTTTCTTTCTGAAGATATATATCTTTAAATCATTTACTCATATCTGGATGTGGCACTCTACGTAAGGCAGATCGCGGTAAAAAATACCCAGAGTTTTTTACCTCCCGCCACATCCTGCAATTGAGGTAAAGGAATCATGCTAAAATTCGGCAATGACTTTTCAGTGGATGAGCAGGTTTTTGGGTACCTATTCCACGATTTTAATAGTTTTGCAATGATGCCTATGTTTGTGAAAATTAGTATTTTATTAAATTATGATAGTTATTATTCACGAAGATGAAGTTTGCGTCACGAGCCGTAGGCGAGCGATGCAAATCATCCCAGTGAATAATGACCATAATCCTGAATATAATACTATATTTTTCTACTCCTATAAATTCGGAATTACCTTCTGAAAATGATTAAAATTCGTTGAAATTACGTTGAATAACGTAAACAGAAAAATACGCAAGGACAACTGACTACACTGTTAACTGTCAGCCGGCCGTTGCTTTAAAATAAACAGGAATAATTGATTTCTGATTGTGTGATTGGTCGAGAAAAGTGAATTATAACTAAAGTGAATTATGGGTACTATAATTAATCGAAAAAATTTAAATAATGGGGATATATTTATATAGGAGAAGAAAAATTAAATTACGGTTGAAAAATGTTTTTCAACGACCACTACGAAAAGCAAATAAATTCACACGCTAAACTATTACTGAAAATTAGCTATTACATATCACTAGCAATGCTGTGTGATATGAAAGCTCGCTAGCCAATCAGATGCGTCCGTAAATGAGTGATATGATTTTATTACACGCTGTGATAACGGAGCGAACTAACCTAAAAATTTGTATTTAAAAGTTTGACAGTTGCAGATAATTTGCAGTATTTACACGGATTAAAAAGGTTGGACCCTGATTTATCAGATATTAACATATTTTTATATTAATTCTGAAAACAATGATGTTAACATAATCTGTTTCAATATTTTTATGTAAATTTAACATTTTTTAAATTTAATTGTGGTCGTCGGAAAAGTATCGTATACAACACGTGCTGAAAGGGTATTTCACACTCGTGTGAAATATCCAACTTTCCGCACTAGTTATGCAATATACTATTTTTGACATGTGTCATAATAAAAACTAATTTTTTGAAGGGATGGACGTTTCTTGATAGTTGTGGTCCGTGTTCCTGCATTGTTTGATAATAAATCTATGGCGGGAGGTATTGTGCTACCCACAACAGATTTTTTGTGATAGCTTACTTGGGAAATAGTCTAATACAAAAGATTACAGGAAAAATAATGTTCCTTATTCCTTTCATCTAATTGTCCCCATCATAATAACCATTATTCACCCTTGTATGAAAAATTTATATTTACACTAAAATAATCATCCCCTGATGGCCATAAATATCTGTGTGTCAGCCCTATCATAATATTACCCTACATGATGTCGATAAGGAAGAACCCCTCGTTATGACGGCCAGGTAAACGGGGCTAATTAATATTCATAATAGAAGAGAGACCTGGAGGGGGCTAGTTGTTTGGGGCGTGTTTATGATAATAAGTTTGTTATGATACAGGGGGTGTGACACACTATTTAACTAATTAGCTTCTGTTGACGCTACTGTTAGAAGTTTTTGACGAGTCAATAAGAAGATGACCACGAGTATTGAAATAATTATAATAATATTATTAAAGCTAATATGAAAGTTGTCAATGATATATGTACAACATACTCGGAGACTTGTAGAAATGTATGTATAATATTAATACTCATTATAACACCTAAGTCTGTAGCATGTAGTAGAAAACGAAGTGGACAGCAAGACGTATGAACTCGCGCAAAAACTCACTCATTCGATTAGTGCAAATGAGTATGTATGCACGTGGATAAATACGTAATTAATAAATATATAATTAAGGCGTACTTGGCATACGCTCATTTATCCTGTGTACGTTTAGTTGCTTGTTGGTATTGACTTAAAATATTAACTGTAGCAACTATTTATGTACTTGGATCACTAAAATATAGTGATACTGGAACGCGCATTTTAAATCTTTTACGAAAGGGGAAAACGAGCCTGAGACAGATAGATGCCATAGGCTATTCTTCTTGATTGTATAGAACCGTTTGCTATGTATTTGTTGACGGTTGCTATGTAAAAATATTGTACAATAAAGGCAGTTAGTTATGTCAAATATTTTAATAAGTAGAAAAAAAGAAACTTTCACAAATCATAATAATGCAATAATACAAGCTTTGGATATAGTTCTGTAGATATAATACTTGTTTGTAAAACGGCTGCTATACATGTGTTGAGCGGTTGCTATGCATTTGTTGAGCGATTGCTATGTAAAAATATTGTACAATAAAGTCAGATAATCAACAAGCTGTCTCTCGGCTCGCATTTTCAACGTCAATGAGCGTTCCAGTATTATTATATTTCAGTGATTTGGATTAACAAAATATTGCATAAAAGACTTACCGGTGTGACAAATATCTCTGGAAATCTGCAACAAAAATATTTCAATTAAAAATTATAAATAAAAATATGGTGTGGTCAAAACACAACTTTCTTATACATATAAATATAATAAATATAGCATAGAGGTTTCAGTTGTATGTTTATTCTTATAGCTATATGATTATTGATATATGAATAGGTACCAAAAATATATCATATGCAGTAAAGTTCAATATGATAAATTCCTCTTTCAGATAACTTCAATTTGATACCAAACTCAAAATAATTACAATAACTAATTCAAAAACAATTGGCGACCGATCAAAAGTACTTTTTGGTCAAGCTTCAATTAACTTTATTAAAAAAAAAAAATTGACGATCGCTTATAATTAATATTTCACATTGAGACCTTAAATTTAATACCAATTGGGTAGAATTCAAATAACTTCTAGAGAAAACAATTGACGATCGCTTAAAAGTCAATTTCAATTATAACTATTGGAAAAAACAATTGACAATAGTTCATAAATAATTTTTGACATTTTATTTTAACTCTCCTTTTTAAAAATCTTTAATTTGATACCAAACTCTGCAGAATTCAAACTTGTATAAAAAAAACAACTGACAATCGTCCAAAATTAATTTTTATTTGTATTCATAGCTGATATATTAGAAATATTTTTTTGTATATCAAATAAATTTACACTTCCGGTTTTGTAATAGTTCTCCGTATTGTCATGAATTTTATAATAGTGAAGTTTTGTTATTGTATCTATCCATCCATTAATCCACACAGACATCATTGAGGAAATGGTCAAAACGGAATCAAGGACCTCAAAATACCCCCGTGAAAATTTCGTAAAGGATTTTTTTTTATGATAATAACAAATAAATTCATACTGTTTAATTTTTCAAACAAAAATGTCTATGCCGGTCCTGTAGATTCATCTGAGTTAATTGCCGAACAACTGAATAACGTCGGTAGAGATGCAGTGATAACTTTGATCAAAAATCATTATAGTCCATGTCGGCTTTCTTCATCCTAATTTGTCGTTTATCATTAGTGTGTTGTACGTTTCCTTTCTTTGTTTAAAGGCAAGCAGTTGGTTCAACACTTATACTGGTTGTTGGTAAACATATGGTTACGGTTACGGTTCAAGAGCTCCTGGTGACCTTTTGTCAACCAGTCGCACTTTTGGTTATCAGATTATGTTGCTGTTATGTCTCGTGACGTCATACCGGTAGCTTATACACATAAAGTACTGGAAAAATGTGTGCCCGGCAATCTCCAAACATGCTGGTTTGTTTAAAATGTAACAAAGAATGATTGGGGGAATAGGAACGTTAATATAGCAGTTTACTAAACGAACAATATAATAAAAATGTTGTTTTATTTGTATGGAGGCTTCACTAATCGTTACACTGACAGCTGCGATAAATTTCATTGTCTCTAAATTGAAAAAAGTTTTCCAATTTGTTCTAATGTCGCGTCTATCTTATGCCACGAATCAATACCAAATATTAGATCCAGTTAACACTTATCTACATGGGAAAAAACCAAAACATTTTAAATATTTATGTGTCAAACGTATCAAATAATTGTGAAGTGTCAAAAATATGTGTCTTGCGAAATTTTATATATGTAATTAATATTTGTATTATTAGTTAGAAAGTTTTGCTGACTAGAAATTAATAGATTTCTATTTTAAAATAAAGTCATACGCAAGGAACAAGTCATACGTGTTCAGTTGGTTTGATTTGTATAAGAAAGTAGTGTGATGCCCACATCAGATTTTGTTTGCTTCTTTTGACTGAATTATATGTTTAATAAACTAATTTTAATTGCTATGGGAACAAACAAATAACAGAAACTGTAATTATTAATCATTCAATACAGATTCACATACCGATAGAAATATTTGAAATATCCTCACTTAAAAATTGTAATATTTTTTTATTACATTTCTTTATAATATAAGCGCTAAGAAACCCATTGTAGCAGAGCGCATCGTCAGATCTCTAATATTTTTCGAGATACGTCGATTTTTGGTATTTTTCGAAGTGCAAATTTAAAAGCCTGTAATACAAAAACTACACGAGATATCTAAAAATTCTCTTCAGTTTAGCGTTTCTGGTGCATTATATAAGAAATTAGCAAATTTTAAAAATTTTGAAATTTTTTTGTATTTTTGTTCAAAATTTCGATCGCCGATAACTCGACAAATATTAAAGATACAGATTTGCAGTGTTCACCAATCGATTCAGCTCGTCGAAATACATAAGTATGCAAAGTTTCATAAAAATCGCTTTACGGGATGGAAAGTTAGAGCAAAAAGCCTTAAAATTGCGTTTTTCGTCCAAAACGTCAATAGGTACCCCTTGACGTTTGGCCTGCATTTGGCCATTTTCACGACTTTTTGCTCTAACATTTCAACCGGTTGTCCGAATTTTCTGAAATTTTCAGGGTTTATGTATTTCGTCGAGCTGAATCGATTGGTGAACACTGCAAGTCTGTATCTTTCATATTTGTCAAAATATCTTCAATCAAAATTTTGAAAAAAAATTCAAAAAATTTCAAAATTTTCAAAATTTACTAATTTATTATAAATGGCACGAAAAACACAAAACTGGAGTTATTTTTCGATATCTTGTATAGTTTTCGAGTTACAGCCCCTCAAAGTTGCTCTTCGGAAAATATAAAAAATTGTCATATCTCGAAAAATATTAGAGATATGACGATGCGCTCTGCTGCAATGGGTTTCTTGGCGCGAATTTTATAAAGAAATGTAATAAAAAAAAAATTACAATTTTAAGTCGTATTTGGGGAAATTTCCGTATTTTGAAAAATATTACAAATCGCCATATTTCGATAAATATAAGACATATTACGATGCGTACTACAGCAATGAGTTTAATCATGTTTAATTTATACATAAGTAATAAATTTCAAGTTAAGTTTGGAGGAGTATTTAATTTATTTTATAGTAAATAATTTATTTGTATAAGTAGTGTGGTGCCCACACCAGATTTTTTACATACATTTTGCAGTGGGGTCAATAAAGACCCTACTATATCATACAAAAATGAAATTAAAATAATAAAAAAGGGTATTAATTTAGCAGCCGT
The DNA here is from genome assembly GCA_963942605.1 of Poecilus cupreus. Taxonomy (NCBI): domain Eukaryota; kingdom Metazoa; phylum Arthropoda; class Insecta; order Coleoptera; family Carabidae; genus Poecilus; species Poecilus cupreus. Next base: position 492,631 of record OZ012719.1, read on the forward strand.
CGCACATATTTAAATTCTGACCGCACCAAGACAAATAGGTCGCGAATTAAGAACCAAAGTATGATGATTATTTGTTCTTAAAATGTTGGTATCCCCGTATCATGTTGACTAGTCCCGTCGGTATGGCAGGGTTCCCAGCGCCGATGACACCGCAAAAACAAAAGCCCCGGGCTGTCAGGTCGCATGACCAATCACCCGATCACAGAGGCTGTGCAACTGACCGCGTGCGATTGTTCTCGGCTGATCACGAGACTCTATATTGGTTTGTGAACGGTGGCGTCGAGATGATGGCGAGGTACTAGCCTCGTTAGTGGAACATGACAAGTCACTAGGAAGTAAAGAGCCCAGGATCATATCATTTCGTTCTGATCTTACAAGGGAGAATGTTGTACTCAATTTATTTGTTACTTTAATTCTGTTGTTTTTAAGAATATTTTAAGGAAAAATAACTACTGAAATTATAACAAATTATCGACTAACATAAAGATTTCATTTGATAACTGTTTTTGAATAGCTGTATTCTTTTTGGTCAAAATCTCAGTTAGTCTCAGCTCACTTCAGATAAACTCAGTAAAGTGTTGTTCTTTTTGTTACAACTGAACTGAGACAAACTGAGAGAACTCACTTCCCCCCTTACCGATGCTGCACCACCCGCGAAATAAACTCAAAATGATCTACGCAACTCAGTTCGGTGGAAGGGGTAATGTTTGGTTTGTGTTGTCTGGAGAACTGTCATATTTATTAGGTTATGTGCACTAAATTGCTACAATAACAAAATATGTCGATCTATTGCATTGATATATTAAATGTGTAAACTTATAGTAAAATATTTTCAGTGTCATCAATTTTAATAACATAAGTGTATATATTCTTGTTCAAACCCACTTTTCTATACATAAAATGCTGTTCTTTTTGAATGCCTTTCAGCTCAATTCAGCTCAGTTCATTTCAACTCACTTGTCAACTGAGTTGAGCTAAAGAATACAGCTAATGACAACAAAATATAGACAAATGTTTCAAATAAAGATCTACATCTTTTTCGTTCCAATCTCATTTATTTACTAAGATATGCCCAATCTACAACTTACTGTTGATGAATTGTTCCCAAAATCCAATCAATTCGTAACATAAACATAATAGCTCCCTCTTACATATTATATGTACGTGCGAGAGGTAAAAATAATAATACAATTTTCGTTTGTATGATTTTAACTAGACCAAATGATATGATTCTGGGCTCGTACAGAATTGAACAAGAAACACTTATATGTTTCAAATGAAATCAGGCAAAACTAAGGTTAGGTACCCATTTATTCATTACTAACTTATAACCTGAATACTAACAAAAATGTTCTTACCTTTAGCAGACAAATCCTTTGGCCCTATCCCTGGACTCCTTCCTGTTTCCGGTTGACTATTGGACAGCATCTTCAAGGAACCTGAAAGCAACATGTACTGTTATATAAAATAAAACATACCCGATATAACATTGCATACATCTAATACATATAAATACATACACAGAACGTTACTCTAATCTTAAGACACTTAACACAAAATCTCTTTTAATAATTCTATGAAAAATAAAGTTATTATTATTACACACACGTTCAATATTCACAATCTATGCACTACTAATGAGAAAGGTACGCGAAACACTAAAATTCTAGACTATTTATGAATTAGTCTTGCGCACAAAACAATACAGCGCCTACTTGATTCAGATTGTCTGCGTAGGATTCGCTGTTTGAACTTGTTGAAAGCACAAAAATAAATGTACGTTTTAACTCAATTGAATGCATAAATAAATAAAGTTTAATACGAAAGTAGTAATGATTTCTCGCAGGCGTTCCCAATAAATATGGTGGCATCTTCGTTAGGGTTTTCAGACAGGTTCTCTGGTTTTGCCAAGTAATATTTTACGACAACCGAGATGCCAGATAAGAAGAGGTAGCAAGAGCTGATCATTTGAGTTCTGTGGGTTTACAAGGGATTATTAACAGATCTATTAATGTTGATCCAATATCTACAGAGCTATCGTGTTGGGTTCTCTGATGTCTATCGATGTTGTTAGCTGGAGGAATGTCAAGAATTAAATTAAGATGGGATTATTTGTTGTTTGTGTTTGATTTAGACTGACGGTCAATCATATTTATGCGCTGGTTTAGATACGAGATAGATGAAGAGCTGTTTTAAACTTTTTGATAACACAGCCTACGTAATTTTCTTTAAGAACATAACAAAACTTCAAACTATAAAACCTACAAAATTTGTTATGTTATGCTATGCTACGTTATGTTATGCTTTGTTATGTTATGTAAACTATAAATCCAGCTTTAAATTTAAATATGAGAGAATACCGGTGAAAAAATTTAGTCATCGTGATTTCTATTTTAATTGATGCTAATATTGTCTAAAGATATACAGCACTGCAGTTTGGAGGTGAATACTACCAAAGTCTGAATGGGAGTTAAAATAATGTTTATTTTGTTGGGCTGTGTAATAGAGGCCTAAATGGAAGTCCCACTTTTGGTTAAATTTAATATACTTATTTGCGATACACCCTATATGCTTGACAAAAGCGCGATCTAATACAAAAACCCAAACAAAAACTTTCAAATTTATGAATTCAACTCCGGACAAAACCGTTGCGGTATCTCGCGGCAAATCTGCGATTTCTATTTTCGTCTAGAATTTTACAACTCTTCACGTGTGCGACAAAGAGGACTGGATGGCCGTACAGTAAGATAAACAGAGATGAAGATTCGGATGGTGTGACACGGCGGTTTCTTTGATTCGGTTTATATCAGTTTAATGTATAGTCCCAAGTTATACTTTAATCTCCAATTAGGACGACACAACACAGTCAGGTTTTAACTTAAAATATATTTACATTCTTTCTTCGGGAATCGTTACTTGTCTGTCGCATGGCCCGGCCTAAGGAGGAGAAGAAGGCAATCACACTTTAGTAAACAATCACACTTTAGTAAACAATGACACCTTACTCTAATTATTAGCAGTTATCAGAATAAAACTCTCCTCGTCAGAATTCCCGGCAGAGTCGGTGATCGATGGACCAAAGACAAAAAACAAGGCACTTGTCGAAATTAGAAGTCCGCGGGTCGGACAAGAGGCAGAGAAGCCAACGCAAGAATGCTTTGACACGGCCGACAGGCAGGTAACATCACACGCTGCATGGCTGTGTCCGAGAACTCGAAGAACAGACGACCAGCTACAGATCCCTGAAGACTCCAGTTAGAGACTGGAGTTTGATAAGCGAGGAATTTATCAGGAAGGAGAACTATTTATTCAGAAGTATGAATTCTAGTGATTTAGTTTTTCATGAATTTTAAATGTGAAAAACTTTATTCGTGGTTCGTTTAATTCCTTGTTGACAGATTGTTGATGTAATTAAGAATATCGTGCAGGTATCGCATTTTTAATATTTATCACAAATAAAAAATGTATTAGAGTATAATCGTTTGAATATAAGCAGCCTACCATTTTCCTACAACCTACTTTCGTTTGATTGGATGGTTATTATATAATAAGTTGAGGTAGCCAATCGGCTTCACGCTTCAGAAAGATATGATTTATGATAATAGGTGGGTATATCTATATCTACCTGCCCTAGAATTTACAGCCATTAGCCTGGGTGCTTTATCAACGCCGCTAAGCTTAATACTCATCTTAATACCCATTTAATTCAATCTATTTAAGAAAGATTTTCTTATTGTATTCCCACAGCCTTCCTATCGTTTATTGTAATATCGCATTTAATTATATTATTTAAAGATTATGTTAGAGCTTTATACACGAACAAAACATTACTAAAAAAAATATTTTAGCTAAAGATATAAAATGAGAATTTGCCGAATGAAAATACGGTCAATTACAATGTACGCTGCTGAAACTATGCTAATTACAAAAAATTATGAAGACAATTTAAGAATATTGGAACGAAAAATAATAAAACAATATTAGAACTAATAAAGATATCGGAAAACGGATACAGAATAGGAATGAACTATAAAATAAAAATAAAGTTGGAAGAAGAGATGTGAAAAAGATCAAGCAATTGAGAGTAAAATGGTTTGGACATATATGGAGAGCAGAAGTAAAGGATCAGTAGTAGAATGGAAACCAGGAGGAAGAAGTAGACGAGACGCAGATCCATTTGGCTAAAGAAAGTAGAAGATTTAAAAGCAGCAGGAATTACATGCATACATTCATAACGTCATCCCTAATTATTTTATATAAAATGGTGCGACCTTCAATTCATATTTTCTTTCCTCAGCATTGCTTAGGAGAGTTTACTTTAAGATTTCTTTTAATTGTTAACTAATTTTCTTACAGCATTTTCTTCCCCCAAAATAGTTGGGAAATTTATTTTCATATCTGATTTAATTGTTAACTTATATAATACCTATTTAATTCAATGTATGAAGGCACTGAAGTTCAATTTTTTATCACGAATATGGAATTTAGTTGTCGAGGAAAATAAACTATGTGAGTGATAAAAAGGAACTTCAGTGCCGAGGTACATATTAGGTTTTATTTGAAATCTAAAACTTGAAAAAACTGTAAAAAATTATAATATAGGTTAAGTTTACACATCTGTCAGTTGTCAATTGAAACTGACAGTCAGTGTTGTCAACCTCGAGAAGTGACGTTATCGAACACTCAAAATTATGTGTTTTGTCCTCAATTTCGTCATCGGAATTAATTAGTTAATTCTTCTTGCAAATTTTGTTTTAAGTTACGTCCAAATTTACTATAGTACGTCAATATATCTGCCAAAATTATCCTAATTGTACAATAATTATTTAACGGTGGGATGCTCAAAATCGTCGTATAATGGGTTACTTTAGTGAGATTTCTGAGCTTTTAATGGCCATTTTTTAGCACTTTAGTTATGAATGTCAATGTATTTGTTCTAAAATGTTTATATATCCAGGCCTCTCCGTTTTATAGATACTTGAAAATACATCATAGGTACATTTTGTTGCAATGAAACAGATCCCAATAATAATGTGGTCACTTATGGACAGTATCAGCCGTGGCATCTCATCTTCATCTCGCGGTCATTAATAATAGCGGAGCGTCGGGTTGTCGGCATCAGTGGTTGTTCCATGTGGATGTGTCCGAATCTCTCCCACGACATTCGTCAAATTCCGATGGAACCGACCGGCGGCTGCGGCTGCTCTTCTCGATCTGCTTGTGGGAAACACGCCGCTCTAACTCTAACCCATTGTCTCCCGCAATGAATTTCTCGCATTGTGCATACATTATCACCTTTAGAGGTTATACTCTCTCGTAAGCATGTAATAGAAATTCATCAACCTCATCTCAGTTCACTCAATGTTGGTGAAAAAATACCGGGTAGCATTCAAGCTTGTTTAATATTTAACTATTAAATTATTGAATTACTTACTATTTTTCATAATATTTTACTTTGTCTGCTGCCGGAGCAAGGGTGGATCCACAAAATGTTCAATGGGGTCGCCATTTTGCCTTTTTTAAACGATAATAATAAATATTTATTAAGAAATTTTAAACTTTTTCAATCGTATGATTATTATTAAACACATAATAATGAAACTTACAATTCTCACTAATCAATATTTAAACAACGATTTTGTCTCGAAAATTGTGTGACAATCCAAATTTTGAAAGTTTTTCAGAATTGTGTCAGAGTATTACAAAGTTTTTCAGCGATTTTATTTTTATAAGGGTTATCGAAGTCAATTAAAAATAAAACTTATAAAAATATAAGTCCAAGTTAACAGCGTTGTCAAGGAGAAGTTGATCTTCCGTTTGTTGAATACAAATACATAACAACGTACTTCTATGAGGTTTAAAGAAAAAATAATTGTTTCACGTTTCCTCTTTTACTTCACGTTTGTTATACAAATTTGTCGCACCGGTTGCGATGCTAGTTGTCTTATTTCTATAAAGTCTATAGCAATTATTCTCTTATTATATTTCATTTTCAGCGTCTGAATTTTGCTCACAACCATATATCAACATAGATTTGTAACGTTATACATAATTTCAGTTACCAAACTTTAAGTATTTATGAGATTTGTTTGACGTACTGAATTGCCATGTTAAACTCCTTTGGTTAGTAATAATTTTAATAAGGTTCAACAGTAAAATAAATCATTTTAAATTGTAATGCGATCGACATGACATTTTGTATATTTCCAATAAATAATTAATCGAATGACATAAAGCTAGGACTATAAATAAAACTACTTTCTTTCCTACCTACCTATAGCCACAAGGCATTTACAATGCTATAATCATACATAAAATATACCTACATCGGAGTCGGGGATAATTAAATTATATTAGACCATTCTAAGAAAACGCCACAGTCTAGTTACCTCTGCCTCAGCCGTATCGAATTGTTTCTGGAAAGACAGCTGAAGTATGCAGGGAAAAAATGCATTTATCTTCTGGTTGATAACATAGCTTAATTAATGTTAGCATTGGAATGGAGGAAGGAGGAAATATAAAGTTGATAAACCTTTAATATCTTTATTAGTTATGATTGTTGGATGTTCTTGTTCCAGTTCACAGCAGGGCGTCTTCAGGACAGCCACATCAACCAACCCTCAACAAGTGGGGTGTCCTCTTTATCCAGTGAACACGCGGCAGCGGTTGCAGCACACAGCTCCCTATACCTGCAGAGCGGAGCCAGCAGTTCACATAACCCACCTAGTGCTGTGCAACCAACGCCACAACCACCACCAGCGTCGCTAGCAGGGCCCCACTCTTCTGCAGGGAGCGTTTCCAGCACCGGGGGGATCAGCCCTACTAGCCCCAATAGAGGGAAAGAGGAGGAGTGTAGCTTGCATGGGAGAAGCAGTACAGAGGGTAAGAAGCAATAGTTATGAATATGTATAGTTTCGAAAATGATTAACTGGTTTTTATTTTTGAAGTCGAGTCAGAAGTTGGGGATCAATTCGTAGAAGCAGCGCAAAAATTAATTGGGCTAAAAACTACTTTAAAATTCATTTAAGCAGATCTCGGTGGCGTAGTGGCTTTGCCACTAGCCTAGCACACAAGAGGTTGGGGGTTCGAATCCCACTGATAACTAGATGTTTGAGTGCTTGTATCTCCAGATATATAAAAGATAATTAAATTCTGTTTCCAAATTTGGATTTCTCATATTTTTCTTTATAATTTTTTTTATATTTTACGTTCAATTTAATTTAATAGTATATTATAATACAAGTGTATAAGTAAGCTTTTAAAGTACGTACGACAAGTTTAAGAGCACGACGCGAAGCGGGGTGAATTTAACGTTGCTAGTGATTTAAAAGCACTTATACACATGTGACGTTATTTTTTATTATACCTGCATCATACTCTGGAAAAAATTTGAAAGCAACATTTTGATTTTGATTCATTTCATAATTTTGCGCGTGTGACGTTTGACGTTTACATGGAGACTGGTTAGCACTTGTTGTTTATATTTACAGTTTTGACAGATATTAATACTAAATATTTTTGTTGTTGCTTAGCAACCTTTAAAACACAGCGTGTTTTAATCTTGCGTTTACGAACGCTGTAGCGTGTTTTAAACACGGATTATGATGCAGGTATAACAAAAAATATATTAAACTAAACGCTAGGAAATGAAAACTGGCCAAAAAAATTGCTCCTTCAAAAAACCAAAAATCGCTATATCTCCACAACGAAAACAGATATAAAGATGCGCTCAACAGCAATGAATGTCTCGTTCCCTAATTGATATAGATATGTATTTTTAAAAATGGATAATTTTGGTTGTGTTGCAGTGACGCACCATGGGGCCAGCGGACCTGGAGGACTCGATGACTCCGACTCCGACGAGGAGACGGCATCATCGAGAGCTCAGTACGTGTCAGCGAACTGTGTGGTGTTTACACATTACCAAGGAGATGCTGCGAGTCAAGTAGACGAGCACTTCTCCAGAGCGTTAGACAAAACCACCCCACAGGCCAAAGGTAAGACACACGCAGTCTCAATAAATAAAGTATAACATAAATAAGTATGTTTAATTTAACGAATGGTATAAATCAACTCAATAATATTTCTTAATAACTTTTTTTTCTTGATTTAATTGGTAACAAACTAATAGGTATTGTGGATGGTAGGTATTGAGCAAACTGAGTTTTTTTTTTAATAAAGTTATATTATATTACTTACACTTATTTCATAATCACACTGATATCTGGAAAACCTCTGATTGTTTCAAAAATGTTAAATAGGGTTTTCATATATAATACCAAGAGTGTTTACAAGTTATGTCGACAATTTTTGTTTCTGTATCACAAATGCGGTATTACGCTTGATTTTAAATAACACGTGATATTTTCAAGCGTAATAACCATAAGTGATGCAGCCCCAAAAATTGTCTACATAACTTGTAACACAAATGATATTCGGAGTACAATTCAACGAGTTAAAATGTATTCTTTCTTTAAACTGAATTTCAAATGATTCACTTCCACAGCAACAGTGTAACAATTCAATTGTTTCAAATTGTCGATGGAATCACTAGTGAAAATTGGCGAAAAAATGTGAAAAATTGGTGAAAAATGTCAGTAAAATAATTTTCTGTTTGTGGAAAATTATATATCCTCAAAATCTATTGGACCAGTTTTAACAGATGACATATGAGTTTAATTGTCATTGAGTTTGGTTTTGGTTGAATAATATTTATTTCAAAAATACTGCATTGGGCTTCCAAAATTAAAATACGCTAACTAGTGGTAGAAATCTAAACTAGCCATAAGGTACATAAATTTCATTGTATTTTGAAATATATTGTTATTTTTTTTAAATTAATAACAATGGTAGTTATTTTAAGAGTATTCCAATGTAAGTATAACATTTGTTTAAGCCGAATTATTTAAATAATATATAAAAATGAAAGGTTCATTGTATTTGTAGATTATAGGTTAAGATTGAATTTTCTCCAAAAAAACCTATAAAAATAGGAAAATTTGCAGTGTGTATGGCAACAGTTCTGCTGCCAATAAAAGCAAACTACCAATACAAATGCAAGCATTCGCCATCATAAGATATCATACAAGATGAATTTGACATGTACCTTTTGGGAATTGTGATCAACGCCATCTCTTGATAATTTAGAAGCCCAATAGCGCAGTATTTGCTCTAATGCCATTGTTATTTGGGTACAGTCATATGTTCTCCAAGGGCGGGTAGTCGAATTTGAAACAAATTTCTAAAGCATTTTAACTCAAAAATTATTAGATTATTTAGGAAAAAAAGTTGTTGTTCTCTACGAGTTCTGTCAGAGCTAAAATTTACTGTACTTATTTATGTTACACCCTGTATACTAGCAGTGTATCAGAAGTAAGAATTTCTGTGATAAAATATGTACATTTTTGTAATATCTGAAGATGATCAAATGATTTGTCTGAGCTTAAGCATGTCACTTCTAAATTAGAATATCATCAAAGGTAGCAGCCGAGGGAATAAATGCTCCCATTTGGTTGATAGGTCTAAATCACTGCGTCTTACGCATAAAAACAATAGCCGGTGTCTGCCCCATCCACGAGATAAATAACGCAGTGGCGTGTGTGGCTCTATGACACTTTTATAACACGCGTAAAAAATGAAATGTGCTTAGAGGGCGACGGACAGATGGCGTCGGCATGCGTGGAACAGGGACCGAGGTATTTGTCTCAGGATTATTTGAATTCTTGGGCAAGCGGCCAACAGAGAAAACTATCTTGTGAATTGCGGACACTCAATTATTCTTTAATTTTCTGCAGAGATGAATCACAAGGATTTAGTCTAATATTGCAGAGCCACTACACCCAACATGGGGTGAGAACTAACACAATTTATTTTTACATAAATATAATAACCTCCTTTTCCATTCGAAGAGCTTCAATGTGATACTAAACTCAAAGAATTCTAAAAACTACCATAAAAACAATTCACGATCGCTCAAAAGTAATTTTTGATATTTCAGTTAGATTAACCTTTTTAAAACCTTTAATTTAATACCAAGCTCAATATAATTCTATATACCTACTATCAGGAAAAAAAACAATTGACGATCGGCATAAATTAATATTTGACATTTCAGTTAAATTCTCCTTTTCAAAACCTTTAATTTGATACCAAACTTAATACAATTCTATATCTACCTACTTTCAGAAAGAAACAATTGACGATCGGCCAAAATTAATATTTAACATTTTAGTTAGATTCTTGTTTTCAAAACTTTTAATTTGATACAAAACTCAATACAATTCTATTAACTTTTAGAATAAACAATAGACGATCGGCCAAAAATAATTTTTCACATTTTAGTTAGACTCTCCTTGCCGAGACCTTTAATTTGATACCAAACTCAATACAATTCTAACAACTTTCAGAAAAAAACAATTGACGATCGCCCGAATTAAATTTTTGATACTTTTGTTCGACTCTTCTCCCAGAGCTCTTTAATTTGATACCAAACTCGATAGGGTTCGGGCAACATTTACTGATTTTTATTTTTCAAATTTTCCATAATTTTCCAAGCCCTTCACAATATTTTTCTGTGAATTGGTGTAATTTTCTGAGCTCAAATTTGAAAACCGCAGTCTTCTATCATTTTTGGATCACGAGATATGTGCATTCAAAAATCGATAGTAATAGTATTTTGAAAATTTCCCAAATTTGAAAAAGTACGCAACTGCAGATTTCAAAAATGGATTCTGCGGACAATTCCGCATCGGTACTGACAAAAAAAAATCAATTTTTTTTGACCAGAAAGAGAAATAGTAATTATTAAATAAATTAAAGTCAATATTTCGACATATTTTTCAAAATAACTCAAAAACCAAAATAGGTACGGAATTAAAAATTCCAAATTTGAATTCTACGGAAAATTTTACATCGGGATGAAAAAAATTTCATTTTTCTACGTGTAGAAATATCAATTTAACGGAAATAAAAATTAAGCTATATAATTAAATATTAATTATTTCTAATTAACACGTACAAATCTGTTTGAAACGTGCTATAGCTAGTGATTTGGCTGGAAATCAGCTAAAATGAAGCAAATATCCTGAAATTTGAAAATCTAACCCCACTTTTAACTTTAAAGTGTGTTATTTTTAATTTAAAAACGTTTAAAACGGCCCGGAGGGGTATTTTTAAAGTCTTTGTCACCCAAACTTTCGATACCAACCCTGTTTTTATCAAAATTTGACCTATTAACCGAAATATTTGAGGTAGGATTTTGAGAATTTTGCAATTATTATTGATTTAGTCATCCAACAGTATGACTTTTGACGTTTATAATTCAAGGGGTCGGTATATTACGTTTCAATCATATGTCAACGTTAAAATGCACTAAAATGCATTCAAATGCATTAAGATATGTAATTAGTATTTTAGGGTGGGTTTAAAAACTGTTCTACTAGAGCTATCTTAACGATTTTTTTTTCAAATCGATGTAAAATTTTCCGTAGAATCGATTTTTGAGGTCCGCAGTTGCAGATCTCTTATAGTTTTCAAGATATTGCCGAAAATTGAAGGAAATAGGTAGCAGTACATATAGAGTAATGCGTGTTTTTAATTATAAAATTTATTTTAATTAATACTGCCTCTAGAAAATTCAAATTTTTTCCTATACCCATGTAAAATTGTCTAAAGAATCGATTTTTGAGGTCTGCAGTTGCAGATCTCTTCTAGTTTTCAAGATATTGCCGAAAATTGAAGGATGCACATAGAAGTACATGTAAAGTATATGGCGTATTTATTTAATTAATACTAGCCCTAGAAAATTTAAAAAAATTTCTATATCAATGTAAGATTATCCGAGGAATCTGATTTGAGGTCTGAAATTGCAGATCTCTTCTAGTATTAAAGATATTGCAGAAAACTGACGCGGGTAGATAGCAATATATTTAAAATATATGGCGTATTTAATTAATTATTTATTTTAGTTAATTCTAGCCGTAGAAAATTAGACTTTGTTTCCATACCCATGTAAAATTGTCCGAAGAATCTATTTTTGAGGTCCGCAATTGCATATCTCTTTCAGTTTTCAAAATATCGCCGAAAATTGAAGGGGGTACATAGAAGTACATGTAAAGTATATGGCGTATTTATTTAATTATTTATTTTAATTAATACTAGCCCTAGAAAATTAATAAATTCCATATCAATGTAAAATTGTTCGAGGAATCTGGTTTGGAGGTCTGAGATTGCAGATCTCTTCTAGTATTTAAGATATTGAAGAAAACTGACGCGGGTAGATAGTAGTACATTTAAAAAGTATGGCGTATTTAATTAATTATTTATTTTAGTTAATACTAGCCGTAGAAAATTGGAATTTAGACGTCCGCAATTGCATATCTCTTGTAATTTTGTATTGCAAAAAAACAATTGGTATATTCATGAAACATACTGTTGACACCAGCACTATACTGAGTTGATAAAGACAATTATAATTTAAACATTTTATTGTACCCTTATGAAGTATTTTAATTATAAAATTTATAATTAAAAGTACAGGTGGCCGTCTAACCTGGATGGAGCATTCTTTCACAGCACAAATTCCAATTAATTAGTAAGATATATTGCTAAATTAGTTCCAGATAAAATTCGTTTTATGAAAATGAAGCCAGTTGTGAGAAATAATTACGCTGTTGATATTTTTTCACACATTTGTTGCCAATTGAATTGTTGGGTTCTCCATCATCGAAGTAACAGTGCTTGGGACCTACACGGTACAGACTTCTGTTCTACCCTCGGCAGTAAAAGTCCAGGGACCTCGTAAAAGTTTTATTCACTTGGGCGCCGAGCAATAAACAGGCAGTAAAAGAAAGCATTCTGTTCATAAAAGTATAACTATTTTTATTTTATAATTTATAGAATCAGAAGCTCGATCTCTTCTTATTATAACTTTGGCGATAAATTAGCTTTTATATGGAATATTTTACTCTGACTGACTAGTGACACCAAGATGCTCCTCTTAAGATTCCATACAGATAACGTTTCCTCTCCGCATAAATTATTATTCGGTATGTGCAACTGGAATTTATATGCTTTTATTGTAGCACAAATATTCACTTAGAGGTAGCTAGCAGCGGGATTGCGATATTAACTTTATGAGGGACACCTTATTAATTTTAATAATCTCTTAATATTAAGAGACTGTGCTTAAAATGTATCACTCCATTAAAATTTTATTACTTGCGTTTACAATTTAATAATATTATACAGATGAATCTACATCCAATAATACCTAAATCTGCGCAGTAAGTGGAGTGCTATATATATACACAGAGTGGTGAATCGAAAGACGCACCATAGCGTTTTCAATGCGGTTTTTAAATTGCTCAATTATTGATTTCCCTAATTATTTTACATCGAAATAGTTAAATTGTTTATCCAACACCTCTCAATAAATGCTCTATAACTATGGTGATTTTAAACAAGGAAACTAACAGATTACCCACTAGTGTGTATAATTTTGAGGAAAGTCACTAGTGAGTATTTTTTTATTTATAACAATAATAATAATAACACACAACACCTTGGTAACTACTTCGATTGACATTTTAATTTAAAAATTTAAAGCATATGTCACTATCAAATAATATTTCTTTAATAAATTTTTCATTTATTAAGATATGTTGCATAAAACGTTATACTTCACACGTGAGCAAAGTGGAATTACCCGCTCGATAAAATTATCACAATCAGTCTTCTGCTTCGTGTGCTAAAATATCTCTCGTGGGTAATTCCTTACTTTGCCCACTTGTAAAATAAATAACTATTTTAATTAACAGAAAAACTAACGTATTATGTTATTTATAATAAAATTGTACTAAAAAAATGAATCGTACCATACAAAATTTGTTTATGAAATTGTTATTTTCTTTCTTAGCAGCCTATGATTAACTTTTTCACACTTTTAAGTCAAATACTATAAGACTTAATAATTCAAATTACAAAATTCTAAACATGTTTGCTCATTTATTCTAAATACAGAGAAATGTACAGAACTTCTCCAACTTGTTTACAATTAATGTAATTAATGTAATTAATCATTAAAATTTTAATCTAAACTGTCAAATACGACACGGTGTCATAAATGTTCATCTTAAAGTGTATTCGTTGAATTTGATCCAAAAAGGTCCTTTTTATATATCCACATTTTTCCTATACACGGTGTGCGAGAAAACTTGGAAAATCGTACATTTTTGGACCAAATTCACCTAATAAATATTTTAAGATGGACATCTATGACAACTTGTGATTGTTGTCAGTTCAGTTTAAAATTTTAAATATTAAGTACATTAATTATAGAAAAGTTAAAAAACAATTTATCTTTACTTAGAATAAATGAGCCAACATGTTTATTATATTGTAATTTTTTAAAAAGTCAATTTAAATTGAATATTTCAAAAAAGCATGAAAATGCTATAGTGCGTCCTTCGATTTGCTAACCTGTATAATAGCAATGTGTAAACTGTAAAGAAATACTAGTTTCTTTCTGGAATGGTAGTGGAATGAATGAAAGATGAATATCAGTCGTTGCAGTGAAAATATGGCACGTATTAGGAAAGTAAATGATACATAATGACGTAGCAGTCATGTATAAAGGTGTGCAGCAACACTTGCAGGATATAAAACAGTTGAAAGAGCAAGTATAGTCGGCGAAGCAGTCGACCTCCTGCCGATGTACTTAACATTAATCTGCAGGAGACTGTACCTGAAACATTGTTGCCTGTCAAAGGCTTTTATATTTACTTCCCTTTAAATAAACACTGTTCCATATTAATTAATTGATGGTACAACAATTGCAACAGGGTTTAGCGTCCTTCCAAAAACCATTAAAACCACTGGAGCCATAAACAACATCTCGCGAGCCAGTCCATCAACAAGTTGAGTATTTACCAGGCGGTAACCGTACACCGTGTAAATCACACACACCGCGGTGTGGATATCGAATAATTAATTAACGTAAAGTTATAGTGAACACGAGAGCGGAATGGTGCACGGGAGACGCTCCGGTACCGCACAGTCCCACGCTCTTTTTCTTAGAAACTCCCGGAAATTTATTGCACCAGCGCTACCCTTACCGGCCCGGACCGCAGACGACACTTTCATGACGGATGTTTTTTTATAAGTGTAGAACTTTAAAATGATATAAATCACATACAAATCGTGGCAATGACTGTGGTATTGGCTGTTTTGGAAAGATAATTTTATGCCATATGTGTATGAATATGATTTCGGAAAGATGGACGATGTGACTGGCTCGAATAAAGCACAATCTGGAAATCTAATAACATGACGAATATCAATCGAAGTAGTTACCAAGGTATTGTGTGTTATTAATATTGTTATAAATAAAAAAAAAAACACTCACTAGTGACTTTCCTTAAAATTATACACACTAGTGGGTAATCTGTTACTTTCCTTGTTTAAAATCGCCCTAGTTATAGAGCATTTATTGAGAGGTGTTGGATAATAGTATATTACGTACCGTGAACTGTAAGTGATAGTTTTTAGGTCGAGAATGTAGTTTGGGATGTCGAGACCCGTAGGGTCGAGATTTCCTAAACATTCGAGACCTAAAAAATCACTTATAGTTCGAGGTTAGTAAGATATTTTTTGCAATACCTGCGTAAATATAAGAAAAAGAAAAATAAGTATCAAAATTAACAGCTGTCAGATTGAGGTTAAAAATAAAATTTGAATGATATATATTTACTTACCGTCCACCGTGAACGGTGAGTTTCACTTACTATCCACCGTGGACGGTAAGTAAATGCTGTAACCATGGAAACCAATTGTGCAATAAAAGTTCCACTTACTGTGTTTAAATTTTGTCATTAGTGGGTAACCTACAATACAGGTATTGCAAAAAATATATGATTACTATTTTATATCGCTATAAAGCAAAAAAAATCTCTATTCAAAAATATCACGGCTTACTATGACCTCCATATGAAAAATAAAAGTTGATACCAATAACTCATAAATAATTATATATAAAAAAGTAAGTACTTCTGTATATTCACCATTATAAGTGCAAACTAGAATCTTGAATTATTTCATACAACGAAGTTACAAGCATAAAAAATATATTGTTAAATTTATATTTTGGCCTATATCTAGAAACCTATGCATCGAATTGAAAAAACCAATACCCTACCACTGGAACAACTTTTGTCAAATTTAACTAAGCTCCTACCTTAAATGGAACACACTATATTGGGTGTTGCATTTGAAATAAGACAATTGGGGTAACTTCCGGTTAAACTCGAAATAGAATATTTTCTATTTTGATTTAGTTTGACGCGCTTTTTGTTGTAATAAGCATGCAGTCATCAGGAAGTTAAGTTAAGAAAATTAACTAACTATAACCTAAAATTAAGTTGTAATACTTACAACAAAAAGCTAAAAATGTATGTTGAAAGTTACTACATGGAACTGTAACATAGTTGCGAACTACTTGTTAATTATGACTAGCTACATGTTACAGTTTTTGCTCAACTCTTCAGCATTGAAATTCGTCTTTGGTTGACCCGACAAATTGAAGAAACCTTCACAAAAACGGCCTGTGTCTTTTTAGTTTTTCTGTCGCTTTCGAATCTATCTCTCCACAATTCCCAGATTTCGCAGAACGTGTTAGATATAATTGGACAGCATCTCGCGCATTTGAATAGGAAATTCCAGCCGATGTAGAAATGCCCGCGGATTTTTTGCCCCGTCGAAATGCTGGGAACGAAGATTACGAGTTCAATAGAATTATCAGGACGATTAGAATGGCGAATGGCGCTAACTCAGCCAAGAATCTCTATTGTCTATATGTGTAATTAAGCGCAGTTCATTTGCTGCTGCTTTGGTCTTTGGTTCACTAACTTCGTATGTATGTATACGAGCTAACACCCTGAAGTTCTCTAGATGTTGCTGTGGATCTTTTTCTTTAAATCTTTTGCCATTTTGAATTCCCGCTGCTTTTAAATCGTCTCGTACTTTCGTTAGACTGTTGATCTACCTCAATTTTTTCTTCCTACTGATCTCCATTCTATTATTGATTTAATTGTATCCTTTTCTTCTGCTCTTCATGTGTATAAGTCTAAATTTTTCGTCTACAGCAAACAGTTTAACTTTTTTGATGCAAAAGAATTAGGGAACATTTCAAAAATAGCATTGCAAACTCTAATGCATCCTTCAATTCACCAAAGTGTCTCTTTCTTTTGTAGGAGTGGATCAATCTCAATTCCTTTTCCTTTAAATCCTCGTAGTTAAATTTCTCCATATTTTCCTACCTTTCGTATTACTTTGCTGGTTTTTAAATTTTTCCTACTTCTTGTTACCTTATTGATCTGAGTCTTAATCTTCTTGGACTCCTTTCTAAATTTAAAAATAAATACACCAGCTTAAACAACAAGATGGGTGACTTAATTATACGGTTGGTGAAATAAAATTATTAGGGGGATGTGGCGGTGGGAAATGAAAGTTATCTTTTCTTAAATGAAATTTAATATGAAAAATATAACTTTCAGTAGGCCGTTGAACAAAACAAGTTATTGTTTTTACTATTAATACTCATGTCATCAATTTGTCAACAGTTGTTGTCAATATAAAGCCATTGTTGACAGGAGGGACAATAACTTTTTTGTTCAACGGCATACCTAAAGTTTTATTTCAGAAATTAAAAATGTTAATGTTCCTTCATTTTAATTCCAAAAAAAAAAAAAAAATAGCACCCTTTCTCATTGAAGAAAATATAAATTTAATTCGCCAACAAAACTTATTGGTCTATGTCTTCGCCTTCAAACTCTTGTTCTCTTTCATAGTTCATATTATTCTTAAATCTTCTTATACCTTTTACTTTCCACACAGATAGGTGAGGAGGTATAATTTCTATGTTGTACCTTGAACAGTTGTTTAGACGGGAGGACAACATTATTTTTGTTTTTCACTGCCATAGTCTCAGCAGCATACATTGTTATTACGTTCGATAAATTCTCATTTTGATACATTCAGTTTTTTAGTAATTTTTGTTTGCGTAGAAATCTTCATTTGTTGCCATTATGTTCTATTTGATTTCTCTACTCTACTAAAACTAATATTGTAAAATGTACTCTAATACAGTGTGTGTAATAAATTCCCGATGGAAACAAAGCACATGTCCATATCTCTGGGTGAGTACTCCGGCGTGGTCGCTGGACGTTATCTGTGCGCAGAGCTCCGAAACACTTTAAAGCTATCACCTGGATTCTTGTCCGCTCTAATTGGCCGCAGCCGACCGCCGAATCAATAAAACTTAAACATGCCTTTGATTAATTTTATTTACTTGGCCGAACAACTTTGATGTAGCGCAACGGTCCAGCGCGCAACAAACACACGACACTAGCTTTCGGTGTGTTGTTTGTTTTTAGCCGGTTTTTTTGTTCGGCCAGAGATTTATTTGATGGTATTCCTGTTCAAATGGGAATGTAATTTGAAAATTTGAAATCGAAATCTACTCCAAGTTGGAAGATATTTGCGCAGAAGCAGAATTATAACAAAACCAACAATAAACCCGTGGTTAAGCATCGTAAAATCAACCCGCAATATATAACTGCGGCTAACAAGGACATCTTCAAAAACAAGTTTTAAATAACTGAGAACACAGCAACAGTAGAGGCCGTCCGCCCTCATCTCTATCTCGTAGCATCCTTGTCGCACTCGTTGCCGCAGAGCCGCTGTGATTTATATTAAACGTTATCGGATTGATTTTTTTCTTTGGTCGAATGTTTACCTTTGGTTTATAT
Source organism: Poecilus cupreus (assembly GCA_963942605.1). Classification (NCBI taxonomy): domain Eukaryota; kingdom Metazoa; phylum Arthropoda; class Insecta; order Coleoptera; family Carabidae; genus Poecilus; species Poecilus cupreus. The sequence continues at coordinate 511,434 of OZ012719.1, forward strand.
TGTAAAGTGTCCTTTAGCATTCGCCGCCGCTCGGCTGCCGTGGTGCCGGTTCCCACAATCACGCGCTTCTTACGTCACCGCGGATCGATGCTGTTTTGTCGCGGCGAGCTTTTGTTTTCGATGTCAGTGATTCCGGGTTGAGATGGCCGTGGAATCTGGTGATCGATTAGATTGTGTGCGGGATGGAATTCAGGTTAATTTATTAATTACCACCAGATGAAGATAACGTAATTTTCATATTTTATTTACTAATTAGCCGCAGCTAGATTACTTGATAGGCAAATAAACCGTATTAATATCCCATCACGCCAAATTACCACATACACACATGTACTATTCGATTTATTACTTTCGATTAATTATAGACTGAACGATCGACTAGTGCTGTACTAATTGGGTCAAAGCAGGTGTTACTAAATCCTATCCACACTCAAACACTAACATTTAGATTCTTTGGGAATCATTCGATCTACCATACGTTTTGTTGTCAACACTTAACTTCGGACTAACAATATTTCAATTGGAAACATCCTTACAAGAAACATTACCTCCTAACTCCATTTTTGGTACTTTTGAGGTATGAGGTATTATTTTTTAACCATCGATTTGATCCCCCGATGGTTGGTCCCCTTCAATTGATCCCCGGAACAGTTGATCCCCTTGCCAATTGATCCTTTACTCATTGATACCCTCAAAAATTGATCCCCCGGACAATTATTGTCCCACAATATCAAAAATTGTTTATTTTCAAATTTATTTATATATCGTGAAGATGAAATACTATTTGAAAGAAAATTCAAACGACCAACAAACTCGAATCATAGTACTAATTTTTAATGGAACCTTTACGAATACTAAGAGCTCAGAATCATATCACTTGGCCCAATTTTTAGAATAACAAAAAAATTGTTCTGATCTTACAAAAGGATTTTATTTATGTCTTAAATTTTTAAGAATATTTTAAGAAAAATATCAACATAAATAGTGACAAATTAACAAAAAACACTAACATAAATATTTCATTTGATACAAAGGTATTGGCTGGTACAACGAACACTGTTTTTGTATCTGATGACAACAAAATATTTAAAAAAATGTGTCAAATAAAAACTGTAGGTAATATTGTTCTGCATCTTTTTGATGATTCCAATGAAATTAATAAATTTCTATCTATCTCATTTATTTACTAAGATATTCCAAAAAACCTTGATAGACCTTCAAATAATCTACTACTTACTGTTAGTGAATTGTTCCTAAAACCTATTCCATTCGTAACATAAACATAATACCTCCCTTACATATATGTATGTGCAGGAGGTAAAAATGATGATATGGTAAATGATATAATTTTCTTTGTAGGATTTTAACGGGAACGTATGCAACACTCGAACATTATAACGCTGCTTTATTCATACACTGCTTCATGTATACGTTGCTCTGTTCAAACACAGCTTCATTCTTACACCGATTTTTTCTAGCACCGCTATATTCACCATAGGAAAATCAATCGTAATAATGCAGCAAAGAATCAAACCGAAATCTGTAATGCCGACAAGATGGTATTTAGGTTTTGTATCCATAGGTCCATAGACACATAGACTGCATATTTAGGTTATTTTCAAGGCTTGATTTGTATATGTTAAGATTATCCAATATACTAAGCATCATCGACGACGGATTTTCGTACGATGAATAAAGCGGTGCTTGAAGAAATTGGTGCGTGAATGAGGCTGTGTTTGAGCAAAGCAGTGATTGAAGAAAGCAACGTATGTACGAAGCAATGCATGAATAGGGCAGCATTAGAATTTTTGAGTGTTGCCATGTCATCCGATTTTAACTTGACCAAATGATATGATTCTGGGCTCGTATTCTATGTAATTTCGCCATCTTCCCGATATATGTAAATATGAATATAAATTGGTTTTGGTATTGTGGGAGATTAATTGTCCGGTGGATTAAAATTTGAGGGAATCAATGGGTAAGGGATCAACTTGCAGAGGGAACAACAAACAATTGTCGCAAATTTTAACATGATTCCTATATCTCCTTCATAGGATCTGGTAATAATTTCCACTTTCGCTGTTTCAGAGTCATCTCCAATGTCATCCCGGAACTTCCCAGCATCCTTCTGGAACAGCCACTACCAACCAATCCTCTCATCGAGTATGGCATCGAGTTCAGCAGGTTCATCCCACCACGACCTCTACAGCAGCGCGGAGCACTACCACCCGGGCGAGTGGTACCACGGGTACTCCGCGTCCGCAGCGCACCACTACCACCAGCACCACCACAACATGGCGGCCGGCTACAGCGGGCTGCTGCTCCCGGGGAGCCGGCTTCACGTCCCGGCGCACGCGCACGCGCAGTGCAAGGCGGTGGACTGGCAACACGCGCCCCTGGATGGAGCGTACCCGGCGGCGTACGCGGGGATGTCAGGTAGGGACACAAAGACACCGCGGGTCTAAATGCGGGCAAAAACCTCCAATGACATTGTACCGGCGTCTTTTAGTTTGGGGCTGGCACATCATGTGCAAAAACCAGCACGACGCGTTTTTACCGCCGGAGAATGCCTATTACTTATATATGATTATAGTATATATGAGGCTATGGCGTTGTTATGGCGACGGGAATTCTTGGTAGCAAAAGAAATACGCGGACAAGATGGCTGTGGGATCCCGCCGGACCTCGACATAATTAAAAATGCGAGACAAGCGTCTAATGCCCATACTCATATCTTATAAGACTATTGATGATTTTCATAGCTAATCACTGAAATATAGCAATACTGGAACGCGCACTTGTAGGTTTTTAAGAAAACCAAACATTTGTTTTTAGATCGGTTGCTATGCGTTTGTTGAACGCAAAAAACATATAGCACAGCCTTCGTTTAAGTGATAACTAACATTAAACATTGTATTATTTGATTTAAAAAAATTATTCAACACTTCTCAATAAATGCTCTTTAACTATAGCTATTTGAAACAAGGAAAATAACATATTACCCACTAGTAATAAGTCACTAGTGAGTAATTTTCTATTTTTAACAATAATAACACACACCACCTTGGTAACTACTTCGATTGACATTTTAATTTTTTGTATTATTTGTTTTAAAAAAATTATTCAACGCTTCTCAATAAATGCTCTATAACTATGGCTATTTGAAACAAGAAAAATAACAGATTACCCACTACTGAAAAGTAAAGTAAAAGTAAGTAAATTATAACACACAACACCTTGATAGTAATTACTTCGATTGACATTTTAATTTAGAAAATTTAAAGTATATGTCACTGCCAAATAATATTTGTTTAATAAATTTTGCAATTATTAATAGAGGTTGGATAAAACGTTATACTTCACACGTGGGCAATGTGAAATTATCACACTCAGCCTTCGACTTCGTGTACTAAAATTTCGCTCGTGGGTAATACCTTACTTTGCCCACTTATAAAGTAAATTATTAAATTTACATCCATAACATTTAATTGAACTCATTTCTGTTAACGTATGATTTAAGTTTTATATTAAACATTTTATTTCAAAATCATTGAATATTAATTTCTTCATATTTGCTTGTCAACTTGCTAAATGGACTGTACGATAAAGATAGATTGCCAACATATTGTCTCTCGCCTCGCATTTTCAATGCCAGTGAGCGTTCCAGTATTTACTATATTTCAGTATAGCTAATATACCGAGAATTAGAGCAGCGTTCCAAATAAATTATATTCAATTACTGTTTCCTGAATTTAAATAAAAATAAACAAACTGATTATTTAAATATCACAATTTTTAATAACAACAAATGGTTGTTTAGGATAATGGTCAATATTTGATACATTGATAATTACGAAATATTTTTATCACAGTTTCCGGCCAATTTATATCTACAAACAGCAATGATAGAAATAGTCTATCAAACATATAAATTTTGACATTGCTTGGAGTATATTTCAATAGGACAACCCTCGAAAATGTTAGTGCAGAAGAAACAGAATGAGGATAGCATTTTCAATTCAGTAAATGCAAAAAAATGGTTGTCGGTCCACAAAACGATGTTTAATTTGATAATTAACTAATTAATTTTACCTGCTGGTAATTGTACCAAATGATCATTTCTTTGAACTCGAGCCATACTAATTTACTTCCTCTTAATTTTTCTTAAGTAATTATTTTAATTACATATAGTTATCGTCTTCCGAATTGATTAGTGTTTCTTTACTAGAATATCTGGGCAAATACCCAATAATAAAGAACAGAGTTTATGCTAGAGATTTATCATGAAGTAATTACTTTATCAACTAACAAGTAATTCATAATTATTCAGATAAGAGAACTTGTAGAACAATTTAGTATTTCCCAGAGGCAAGTTTTCTAACAGAACATACTACTGTTTATATTGAAGCTCTTTTTAATATTAATTATTTAATTATAGCGTAAACATGAATAAAACATAAACAATAAATAGTTTATTCACTGCGGGTGAACACGGCGGAAAAGCAAAATAAATTATATTAGAATATATTAAACGTGTGTGGTAATCTAACAATTGAACAGTTCTAAGTTCTCTAGCATTGTGACACGATGTGAGAAGATAACAAGAAATATTTGGTGTTTTCATTGTTAGTTAATTATTACAATTAGCACTCGCATATTTATAATGAACTCTGAGATGCTCCAATTGGCCTCTTTCACATATAATAGTTTTTGGGTACACTGAAAAGAAATTTATTAAACCGCACTGTAGTGGAGGACCCCATTCAAGCTAGTATTTAAGGTGAACTTTGCATCCCCTATAAATTTAAGAGACGAATAGCATTAAAATGTAAGAATGTAGTGGAATGGGCTTTATCAATAATAATTTGATGGTGACGCAAGTGTATTAGAGGCACGTGTGAACAAACGAAGAGGACAAACCAAAGTGCATTCGCATCCATCAAAGTAAGCCATGGTTAAACACTATTATGCACTTAGCTCCAAACACTCGCCGTCTCAAAATATAGAAGAGCCACGGCGCACCGCGATAAAAAATTAAAAACGGCAGCCATTTAAAAAGCAGCGGTCGTCAATCAGTGGGGTAATTACCTCTCGGGAGAGTGACACCAAGTTATTGTAATCAGACAAGATTGCAAATACTCGGAATTCTTAGAAGGAGACATCAAATACTTGACTTTTGTTGGGTACTGTACAAGTGAACAAAACCTGCTCTCCAGCGCATCATAAATAAAACACGGATCCATCATATTAATTGTCACATGACAATGGCGCTGATTTTCATAATCGACGATGCGAGCATGTTTAAAGGTGTTACTGCACATCATACAATACAATTCGGAATTTCTATCGGGAATTATTCGTGAGGATATTACACATATCGTCATACACTCAACAAAATTATTTCTTGTTTCAAGAAAATTTTCAGTTTTACTTTTGTATGCATTCGTTGAAGAAAATATTATTTCTTACAAAATGATTACGTTTATTTTTTAAAAAATAGTCATTTGTACATAAATTTTAATTATCTTTTTTTCTGCTATGAAAGAAAATGAATATATTTTAAATTTTGTTTTTAAAAATAATGAAAAAGTAGTCGTTTTAATTTTAAAACGATTTCATTTTGAATTAAACTAATCCTATTCAAATTACTTTGTCCCCACAATGGGTCTCAGTTGAATACTTTGATATGTTCCTTCAAAACTAAGTTAATTTTCATACAAGAATATTTATTAAACCTACAAAAGTTTACAATGAAAATGAAATCGGTTTAGCACTATTCATATTAATTTATCTCTTCATTTAAGAGGAATCTGTTTGTTCCAAGAAAACATTTTTATCAGTGCACCACTTAAACGAGTATGAAATGGACATTCCTTGCGAGTTGTACACTAATTTATATTTTAATAATAAATTTGTCCCGCTCTCACAATTACAATATTTGACGATTCTAAATAAGTGTCCTAACAATGGCACCTGTATTGAAATAGTCACAAAACAAATTCATTTATCACGATACTTGCAATGTACCTCATATCCCTAGCAACAACAAACATACAATGAGCTGATATCTAAAGTGGTCGTAGGAAATAGTATATTCTACAACAAGTAATGGAATGGCACATAGTATTTAGTCCGAGCCGAAGGCGAGGGCTACGGTTTGCGAGTGTGGGATATGCCATTCCGTTACATGTTGTAGACTATACTTTCTATAACAAGATTTTGGAAATTATACAAAAAATACAAATATAAAACTGTTGTAAACGTTAAACTCAAATAAATCAAATTAAACAAACAGATGTAACAATAGTAACTGAATCAAGATACTTCATATATCGCGCTAATATTCGTCGAAAACATTCAATACGCAGCGCATGGAATTTTAGTGATTCCATAACAATTTTTAATTGTGGAATGCCTAGTTTCCAAAACAGTGTTATAGAAATATATTTTTCTACGACCACTTAGAAATCTGCTCATTGTATGTTTGTTGTTGATAGGGATATAAGGTACATTGCAAGCATCGTGCGAAATGAATTTGTTTTGTGAGTATTTCAATACAGATTAGCTCATTTAAGTATAGGTGCCATTGCTAGGATACTTATTTAGAATTGTCAAATATTGGAATGATGAAAGCGAGACAATTTTTTTTATTAATATTAAATGAATTAGGAAATAATATCGTGGTGGTAGAAAAAGTATAGTGTACAACTCGCATCGAATGTCCATTTCATACTCGTTTGAGTTGCAGCATTCGCCTTCGGTTCATGCTACAAACATTCATACTCGTAGGAAATGAGTACCATTCCATGCTCGTTGTACAATATACTATAGTTTCACCATATTTTCGAGATATCCAAACCACCTTAAAGTTAAGTTATTATTCGTTCCTCTTTGAGGTGTAGTACAATGCTCGATTTTCCTTCTCATTACTTGTGTAATTCGCAAAATGAAATGTAACCCCAAACGAAATAATTACACTCAAAACTTTGCACATCTTACTTGGAGCTCGTCATCCATAGCACACACACACTTCTCAAAGAGATTCCGCAAAACAAGAAGAAACTTCCATGGCTGGGATGTGACTGACTATCACAAAGAAGACTTGTAGGGTGGAGCAGAGGCTTTGATGTGGCGGCTCTTTGTGTTTGTGCTTTCATTTCACTACGAAACTCCAGTATGCAAAAACCCCGGATGGTTTGACATCTGAGATATTTTGTAATATATGATTTTACAACGTTTCTTTTATTTGCTACCTTTACATATAATATATATTCGAGTGGTTGGTGCGGTGTGGTGTGCATTGAACTTGCATTTCACTTGTCATCGCTTCATTTCTACTTCTTGGAATTCCCAGGCTAACTTAGATAATTAAACGCATGTCTGTCGATGTTGATTTAGTAAGAGTCGCGGAGAGTGGACTGCTTCCTTGCTCGACCACGTGGACGCAAGTTCTTGGTACACGCAGTGAATTATTACTTCCTTTGTGAAGATCGCACAAGAACTTGTTGATATTTACATTTATTCATTTCTTTCTTATGGAAGCTATTATTCTAGGAAAATTTACCTTCGCAAATCTTTAGTGAGGAATTGCAGGAATTTATTGCATACTTGACGGAAGTATTCGTGTGCGTAAATCAAAATTATTGGCGGTGCGTTTGCAGAGCTATTCAAAGCCGAAGTATCAAATCTGCAATTACAGGACAAGGTGTTTCCTGCACCTTCTATAATATGCAATTGCAGAAGTGATATCCTTTAAGGAATATAAATAAAAAAAGAATTTTGTAAACACTTTTGGATTATGTTCTGTAATAGTTATTTACTTTACTAGTGGGCAAAGAAAAGAATTATCCACAAGAGAAATTTTAGTACACGAAGCTTAAGGCTGAATGTGATAATTTTATCGAGTGGGTAATTCTACTTTGCTCATGTGTGAAGTATAACGTTTTATCCCACATCTCTTAATAAATGTTTAATTATTAAAGAAATATTAATAGACAATAACATACTTTAAATTTTTAAATTTTCTAAATTAAAATGCCGATCTTAGTAGTTACCAAGGTGTTGTGTGTTATTATTATTGTTATAAATAAAAAATTACTCACTAATGACTTTTCTTAAAATTATACCCACTAGTGTGTAATCTGTTACTTTCCTTGTTTAAAATCGCCATAGTTATAGAGCATTTATGGTCAGATGTTGGATAATAGTTATTTACTTTACAAGTGGGCAAAGTAAGGAATTACCCACGGGAGAAATTTTAGCATACGAAGCAGAACACCTCTTAATAAATGAAAAATTTATTAAAGGAATATAATTTGACAGTGATATATGCTTTAAATTAAATTAAAATTTAAACTCAGTAAGTGAAACTTTTATTGCACAATTGGTTTTCATGGTTACATCATTTACTTACCGTCCACGGTGGATGGTAAGTGAAACTTACCGTTCATGGTGGATGGTAAGTAAAAATATATCATTCAAACTTTATTTTTAGCCTCAATCTGACAGCTGTTAATTTTGATACCTATTTTTCCTTTTCTTATATTTACGGAGGTATTGCAAAAAATATCTTACTAACTTCGAACTGTAAATGCTTTTTAGGTCTCAAATGTTTAGGAAATCTCGACCCTACGGGTCTCGACATCCCAAACTACTTTCTCGACCTAAAAACTATCACTTACAGTTCACGGTACGTAAAATACTATTATTTACTATGAGTCCTGAAAGGAATCTTGAACTATCTCCGATAGACCTCTAGACAGTAAGAAATGTTTATAATAGTGCTTATTAGAAACGTACGAACAGAAAGGCATCCGTCGGCAACAAAGCGATATGAAATCCTGAGCAGTCGAGTGCAATGTACATGGATGATTTAGCCGCTGTCTGGCGGTAAACAAATGAGCCGCGCTGCCGCAATGCACTTCACAGCCACTGTGATCTTCACAGGCACAATGCATTGCGCACAATTAGCAGATAACCCGTTAATTGTGAATTATGAGTTCTGCAGACAACGTTGTGCTCTCATCGCTTCAAGGAATCAGCAGCGACGAAGACACGCTTTGTGCCTTCTAATTGTCTTCGTTAGGTTTTGTAAAGTAATAATGTATTTTTAACTGGAACATCTTTCGGTTTTTAATAAGTCGAATGAATTGTAATATTCCTGGTAAATGGGCGATGTGTCCTATCGTTTAATAAACGTCCAGACTACATGTAATAAATTCTGCTCCCTCGTGCACTTCAGTCGCCCTAGTCTAATCGTCCCCATCATCTCTCGCCTGGTCGGCCTGACCCCTTGATATGCGTGTTATTGGAATCGCAACGGGGTAATGAATTGAAAGTTACTGGGGTTGATTTATTATTTACATCAGGTGCGCTATGCTCGGACTGTTTCTTCACGCGTATTCTTACTCGTGTTTGAAGCGAGTAGACAGTTTTAATTAAATTATTCGCCCGCATTTGGACCATCTGTGTGTGTGGTAAATTTGCGATCTTCTATTGCGCTTACTTACAGTTTACATTCCATAAATTTAATAGTACATGCACTTAGCAGGGTACTAAATTCGACTGGTTAAAAATTCATTCAATTAATAGTGTAAATACCTACATATAAATGAACGTTATCCACCGTACTATTGAGGGTAATACAATAAAATATATATTTTGCTTTAAAGTGTTTATTGGTTTAAAAATATGCTATTTCATTTGTAGTAATTCATGCGTTGAAATATACGAATAAACGCTGTAGATACAATGCCATCAAATTGTAACAATTTTTAAAAATAATATAATAAAACTATGCCTCATATGTAAGTAAAGTACAAGGAATCCAAATTTTAAATCCGATTTAAAATATCTTTTATGGTTGTAAAGATACAGGTTCCCAAAGTTGGACGATTACTGAATTTTTTCGATATAATTTCTGTCAACTTCGACTGTTTATAAAATATATATTTTAAAAGATATCATAGCAAAAATTTACGTCTAAGAGGAATGAAGTATGCAGAATTCGCGCATGAAATCAGATTTTAATTATCTCATTTAGTTTTCGATATATCAGCTATCATATATTTTACCGACACTTTTACCCTTAACCTCAGGATTATAAAATAGCCAATATTTTCAAAACTAAGGCTCAGATATGATTAAAACTCAAGTTTTTGTAAGTTTCAGGACGAAAATAGGGAGATAGGGCATATAAATCAAAATTCTAAGAGATGAAAATTTTGAGCAAAATTTCAATGAGTTTTGACCGATTTTTAGCGATTTTCAGACTTTTTGCTCTAAAACTTCAACCCGTTGTCCGATCCTTATGAAATTTACAATACTTATGGAATTTTACCCGGGGAATCGAATAGAGTAGGTTAGAGTTTTGTATCTTGCGCCATTTTTGAGTTTTGGCACAAAATGTGTAATTTTTTTAACAATCTTTGAAGGGCTGTATCTCAAGATCCAGAAAAGATACGAAGGTGCGGTTTGAAAATTTAGAGGTCTCGCGTCGAGAAGATTTTATATTCATTTTTTCAGGAATTCCTGAAGAAAAAAAATTTTTAACTCAAAAAGTCGCTCAACTTACAAGTAATAATTTCTACATTTTAAATTTATCGTGTTATCTGCAACTGCAGATCTTGTAAGCTTGCTATTGAGTACGTGATACGTTATGACGATATTTAATCTGTCTTGCCAGATTGCCAGAACCCTACTACCCTGAATATTAATTGTTTAATAGTACGATTAAATACTAAGTCTCTGTGGATTATCCTCACTCAATTATTAAACCCGCAGCATCCGCACGGCTCCAGTTGCCTAGCAACCACTCTCCTTTATTCCCCTCCGCCCTCTATCCGTCTCTGTCTAGCGCATAGTGCGTGATCGCACACAATACAACACAATGGTACTGGGTGCGTATGTGGACATGTGTATGTGCCAGAAAAGGACGGGAATAGAGTAAGGGGTGTGGCCGGGTGGTGGGGGGACGTGGTCAACGCGGCGTTGTGATTGGACGAAGGTCAAACGCGTTATTGATTCAAGTACCGCGGCCCAAGAGAGGCTGAGATTCTGCCGAGAAGATTTTTACTCTCCTCACGATTACTCTGACGTCACAAGTGCTAGTTGTTCTTATCGATACATTGATTGAGATAAGAAACCTAAAATGATCTGGGAGACTATAGTAATCAAAAAACATTTCCCGTATTAATTAATTTCCAAGGGATGGAAATACTGTATACACAGCATCAACTTTAACGATAAATATAATACAAATTACTAGAAACCTCAAATATGGGGTATTAAATGAATTTTTTAGAGGCAGGAAGTTGAGGAACGCAGTGATGAATTATTTTTATACCAAATTGTAACGATCGACAATTGTTTTTCTTCAAATTCAAAGAAATTTGACTTGTGGAGTATTAAATTAAAATTGAGGAACATAGTATCAAACCTTCATTATCACATATCATTTCGATCGACAATTGTTTTTGTAGGAATTACTAGGGACTTAACATTTGGAGTATTAAATAATCATTTTTTATGCGTTATTAAGGTAATCTACAAATCATTACGATTGTCAATTGTTTTTGTAGGAATTATTATGAAACTAACATATGGGGTATTAAATAAACCTTATAGGTAATATACAAATCATTACGATTGGCAATTGTTTTTGTAGGAATTACTATGTAAATAACATATGGGATATTAATTAAACCGTCTTTATTACAAACCCTTATGATCGGCAATTGTTTTTGTTGAAATTATTAGAAACCTAACACATAGGATATTAGATGAAATGGAATGGAAATAGTAATGGGTACACCAGCCTTATGGTTACTATTATGTTTATTTAATCCTAATAGTAACCATAATTCTGGTGTACCCATTACTATTTCCATTCCATTCCAAGTGTACAGTCAAGAACAACTCACAAATTAAATGAAATGTTTTAGAGGCAGAAAGTTGATGTACGCAGAAATTTGATTGGTGGAGTATCAAATGAAATATTTTATAACAAGAATATTGAGGACCGTAGTAACTTTATCATAAATTTAATTTTTTTTTTTTTTTGATTAAAAACCTTCCTTTTGAGATAATAAATAAAATGTGTTAAAAGCAGGAAATTGAGGAAAGTGGTGTCCAACCTTCTTCATCAAAAATCGTTACCATTCTTTTGCCAAAAGAATAACTGGACCGAAAGACCGTTTATTAAAATTCAATTATTTTATATTTATAGAGTGCTCATTGGATTTTAACATGAGGTACAGTATTCGAGTCGCGTAGTCTAGAAGACTCCATTTTACAATTATCGTTTAAGGAATAATGTTTAGTACTTACATATTAAAAGTTGAACAGTACGTCCAAACCCCAAACATGTAGAAATAACCCAACTAACCTGCAACAAAAAGAAACAATAATTAATATAAATTCATCATTAATACATGTGGTGCCGCTAGAGCAATTCATCGAGAACATTAACTAACAATACATTACCCACAAATTGCACAGCACTATGATATGTTACACTGCGAGAATATGCACAGAAATGCATATGCCGTGCATCGTACAACATACATCACACGCATTATGCATCTTCGTGCCGGTAAATCAACAGCTACGCACATAATTTACTTCTGCGGCGAGCTAACAGAGGAAGCCTAGAGACACCCTGACATTACGTTTGTTAAGCGAGCATAGATAATTTAGAAAACTATGGCTGTGTATTAAAAAGATTGAGCTTGAGTTTAAATGCGTAGACGCATCTCTAGTAAGAAAACAACTTGTGAAACAATTTGTAGAACATCTCCGTTGGAGATGGACGAAGAATACTGATGGTCAGCAGCCAAAAACGTCCTGGTGATATGTGAACAATGTAACGTACGCCACTAGCGCAAATGCTGTGTAATTAATGTCTGCTATTATCATAATCGCTCGTTTATAACCAGACGACAACACGGAGTACATGGATACTCGCACTTCGATTTGTGCTGCCTTGTAACATCGAAACATACATATTATTTGTGCCACGAGTTCTGTTTTTAAGTGTTTTAGGAGAAGTGATTTAGCTTTGGTTTTAGCGCTGTACAATACTTCGAATAGAAGTTACAGAGAAATGTATTATCTTCCACTTTTAAATGAAACATATTTTTATAAAATAATTTTAGAACATTGTACAGCGCTAAAAAATCTAAGAACAGAGCTCGTAATATCAGCCATTGAATCGACTAAAAGAAGAATTATATTTAAAAAGAAACCAGAACTAATACTGACGTGCGGTTTCTAAAATTAAATTGGGTGAACCTTTTTCCATCAGATTTCAATATCTAAATTATATTTCATAAATATATATGCAGAAAGTCAACATTCAAAACAATATAATCATTGTAGTAAATGTTGAAATATACGAATAAACACTGTCGAAACAATGCCATCAAATTGTAACAATTTTTCAAAATATTATAATGAAACTATGCCTCATATATAAGCAAAGATCAAGGAATCCAAATTTTAAATCCGATTTAAAATATCTTTTATGGTTGTAAAGATACAGGTTCCCAAATTTGGGCGATTACTGAATTTTTTCAATATAATTTCTGTCAACTTCAACTGTTTATAAAATATATATTTCAAAAGATACCACAGCAAAAATTTACACCTAAGAAGAATGAAGCATGTAGAATACGCTCATTAAATCAGATTTTAATTATCTCATTTAGTTTTCGAGATATCTGCCATCATATATTTTACCGACACTTTTGCCCTCAACCTCAGGATTATAAAATAGTCAATATTTTCAAAAGTAAGGCTCATATATGGTTAAAACTCAAATTTTTGTAAGTTTCAGGTCGAAAATAGGGGGATAGGGTATATAAATAAAAATTCTGAGAGATGAAAATTTTTAACAAAATTTCAATACTAATCCCTTGAGTTTTTACCGATTTTTAGCGATTTTCAGACTTTTTGCTCTAAAACTTCAACCAGTTGTCCGATCCTTATGAAATTTACAATACTTATGTAATTTTACCCGGGAAATCGAATAGACTAGGTTAGAGTTTTGTATCTTGTGTCATTTTTTAGTTTTGGGGCAAAATGGGTCATTTTTGGACAATCTTTGAAGGGCTGTATCTCGGGATCTAGAAAAGATACGAAGGTGCGGTTTGAAAATTTGGAGGTCTTGCGCCGAGAAGATATTAAATTCATATTTTCAGAAATTTCTGAAGAAAAAAATTTTTAACCTCAAAAAGTCGCTCAACTTTCAAGTAAAAATTTCTCAAATTAAAATTTTGCATTACATACATATAAAATACATGGATATATATATATATATATATATATATATATATATATATATATATATATATATATATATATATATATAATATACATTATACACGTATCAGGTTTTGAGTTACAACTGAGTAAAGTGAAGAAACTTTAAAAATATAAAACTTCTGCACCCGTTTCGTTTCACAGCTTCTAAAAATTAATTTTAAATTAAACTGAACTCTAATTTAGCATAGAAAAGTATAGAGAATCCAAATTTGAAAACAGAATTGAATTATTTTGTCTAATGCCCGGTTGCACCAACGTTAGTTAAATTTTAAACTTGGTGTAAATAAATAAAAGCAAATCGAAGTTAAATGTCAATGTCGATGACAAAAATTAGGTACGCTTTTATTTATTTAAACCAAGTTTAAAATTTAACTAACATTGATGCAAGCGGGTATTAAGTCTTGAAATATGAACAGTCAAACTTAACCAATAAATATGGATTACAAAATTTGTTCAAATTAGGTCTTCACAATTATTTAATATAAATAAAATAATATATATTATTTTGCACAATATTTGAACCTAAAATACAGTTAGCATTGCCAGTCCCACTTTTACAATTTAATCAAATAGTTTGATATATATAAATTATTAATGACTAATAAATCTAATTAATTATTTCTGTATTGTTGCAGGTTTAGAAGCCCAAGTACAAGAATCTTCGAAAGACCTTTACTGGTTCTAAGTGCAAAGTACAAACAATAAGTGTTAAAACAAAACAAAGTGTTGTTCAGTGCAGTGACAATCGACATTGCGGACAGTTGAGCATCGCTTCAGAAGCGGACAAAGTGTAAAGCGTCGCACACACACACACAAACACACACGTAGTGCTACATGTTCCTTTTAATAATTTTGTATTGAGATTTTACAGTTGATATTCTTAAAATTGTTAACAAACAGCCTCGAGATTTTCGCAAACAAACAAAGAAATTAATAGGGAATAGTTTGTGAATGTCTGAAACGGGGTGAAATCAAAATACATCGGTATTTGGTACTAAACTATATAGGAATCATCATCCAGCAAGTATAGTGTGTATTATAAATATAGACAATTAGTGGTTTGAATTGTTAACTTGCACCCCATTTGCTGGGATATCGTCAAACGTCATTGTGTTCTAACTGAATTGTTGTATACCTTTTGAAGAACATGTTCTAGATCTTAGTTGCAGAAGAAAACATCAGAAATGCTTATTAAGTTCAAATATGTAACCATGACAAATCATCATTGTTTTTTTTTTAATAAAATTGTTTTAGTTTTGGTCAACAATAATTCGTAATCATGACAACAAAGATACACTGATTTCTTAGCATTGTAAAATAGTTATTTACTTTACAAGTGGGAAAAGTAAGGAATTACTCACGAGAGAAATTTTAGCATATGGAACCGAAGGCTGGGTGTGATAATTTTATCGAGTGGGTAATTCCACTTTGCCCACGTGTGAAGTATAACGTTTTATCCAACATCTCTTAATAAATGCAAAATTTATTAAAGAAATATTATTTGACAGTGACATATGCTTTAAATTTTTTTAATTAAAATGTCAATCGAAGTGGTTACTTAGGTGTTGTGTATTATTAATTATTGTTATAAATTAAAAATTACTCACTAGTGACTTTTCTCAAAATTATACCCACTAGTGGGTAATCTGTTACTTTTCTTGTTTAAAACCGACATAGTTATAGAACATTTATTGAGAGGTGTTGGATAGTATATTCTACAACAAGAAATAAATAAAATTAAAACAAACAGACATAACCATAGTAAATGAATCAATATTAATAAAATAAATTAATATAATTAACAAAATTAAACAAATCAAAGGTAACTATCATAAATTATATTACAATGCAAATAATTATATAATATATAATAAATGAATAAAGTCTTATTATTTGCCTATACGCCTTCAGGATTCAATTCTTCGCTCTCGGCAAATAATAACGTACTTTACTCCCTTGTTATATAAACTACTATTTATTTTCTCTGCTACCATTTTTCTAGGCTTGTTCATTATTATTATTTATAAATGGTATGGTAATGTTTTAATTTAGAACTCAGAACATACGAGTAAATAAAAAGATTTTGGTTTCATTTATGTAATATTTTTTAATGAATTTTCAACATTTCGAGTTATTTCTCATAATTCTTCATCAGGAAAACAAGTGAACAACATAAACAAATAAATAGAAACCGTAACTAAGGAAGAACAAAGTATGTTTTATAAAACAGCTCGTTGAATTTTAATAACAAATAATAATCTTTTATTTATTCAGTTCACATATAATTTTGTTTATTTCCTGTAAAATAAGTCTGGAATATGTTCTTTGAAGTAGGGTATACGCTAATAAGCCATGTGAATTTTAAGATATACACTGTTGAATTTCAATCATTGTTATGTAATCTATTTTGCAATATGACTTCCATACTGATTTTAACATTTAGACTCGTTTTGAACCCAGAACATTTTACATTACGTCGAGTTTTAAATGTTAAAATCAATTATCCTATTATAAGCTTATTGTAAAATGCCATTGTAAAAAGTGAATATTCTTGAAAAGAATAAAAGTAATATGTATTCTACATTGCTACAGTTTTCCTGTCACATTCATATTTCAGTTTCCTTTTCCTGGGAGGACGGTAAAGTAAGTATACAAATTATTTTATTGGTTGAGGGATACGGAGGGAGGGAAGTAATGTTTACGATACACTGTGGAATGGTTTATTGGTATATGTGAAATGTAGAGTAGAGTGGAAAGTTAGCAGGTAGTTAGGGATGAAGAGCTAATTTAAAGTGGCATCTGCACGGCCTAGTGGAAATGTATCGGAACGAAATGTGTGCAGAATAACACAGCGGTCCTTATTCTAAACCAGAAGGAGGATTCACGCTTATGCCAGCTTTTCTGCACGCTTAATAGAAATACCAAGCATAACTTTTATATCTTGACTTTGACTTGGAAAACGCAACACAATTGACAAGTCAAAGGTTAGGTTATCAGATGCAAAGCAGTGTTACTAATGAACCAATCTAAATTAAAGTTGTCAAATTGTGATTTAATCTAGAAACAGAAAAATATAATACATAATTGTAAGATAATTTTAAATATGTATATCACAAAAAAAAAGGATTTTCATATATAATACCATAAGTGTTACAATTTTTGTTGCTGTATCACGAATGGATTTTACACTTGATTCTATTTAACACTGCGCAAGTCACTAATTTGATTTTGGTAGGAAATATTTTGTTAGTTTAAAAATATGTTGTTACATTTGTAGAAATTCAAGCGTTGAAATATACGAAAAAACGCTGTAGATACAATGCCATCAAAATACAACCATATTTAAAAATATTCTAATGAAACTATGCCTTATATATAAGTAAAGTACAAGAAATCCAAATTTTGAATCCGATTTAAAATATCTATTTTGGTTGTAAAGATACAGGTTCCCAAAGTTGGACGATTACTGAATTTTTTCGATATAATTTCTGTCAACTTCGACTGTTTATAAAATATATATTTCAAAAGATATCATAGCATCTAAGAGGAATAAAGTATGCAGAATACGCTCATTAAATCAGATTTTAATTATCTCATTTAGTTTTTAAGATATCGGCCATCATATATTTTACCGACACTTTTGCCCTTAACCTCAGGATTATAAAATAGCCAATATTTTCAAAAGTAAGGCTCAGATATGGTTAAAGCTCAAATTTTTGTAAGTTTCAGATCGAAAATAGGGGGATAGGGTATATAAATAAAAATTCTGAGAGATGAAAAATTTTAGCAAAATTACAATACTAACCCCTTGAGTTTTGACCGATTTTTAGCGATTTTCAGACTTTTTGCTCTAAAACCTCAACCCGTTGTCCGATTCTTATGAAATTTACAATACTTATGTAATTTTACCCGGGGAATCGAATAAAGTAGGTTAGAGTTTTGTATCTTGCGCCATTTTGGAGTTTTGGGGCAAAATGGGTAATTTTTTAACAATCTTTGAAGGGCCATATCTTGAGATCTAGAAAAGATACGAAGGTGCGGTTTGAAATTTGGGAGGTCTCGTATCGAGAAGATATTATATTTATATTTTCAGGAATTTCTGAAGATAAAAAATTTTTTACCTCAAACAGTCGCTCAACTTTCAAATAAAAATTTCTCAAATTAAAATTTTGCATTACATACATATAAGATAGATGGATATAGATTCAGAAATGTATGAGGAATCCAAATTTTCAATCAGAATTAAATTATCTATATCAGGTTTTGAGTTACAACTGAGTAAAATGAAGAAACTTTAAAAATATAAAACTTCTGCACCCTTTTCCTTTCACAGCTTCTAAAAATTAATTTTAAATTAAACTGAACTATAATTTAGCATAGAAACGTATGGCGAATCCAAATTTGAAAACAGAATTGAATTATTTTGTCTAATGCCCGGTTGTACCAACATTAGTTAAATTTTAAACTTGGTGTAAATAAATAAAAGCAAATCGAAGTTTTTTATCATATGGAGTAATTGACATTGATGTTAAAAATTAGATACGCTTTTATTTATTTAAACCAAGTTTAAAATTAACGTTGGTGCAACTGGGCATCAGAATTAAATTATCTATTTCAGAATTTGAGTTTTGACTTAGCCAGTGTTTTGTATATTTTACCGCACGAATGTACAAATTAAAAGTTTCTGGTTGTCAAATATTGTTTCCAAGGTTTGTAGTTTTTGCAAGGGTTCTATTCTTGATTCGGTTAACAAGTATCTCGGTAGTAAACTCGTCATCGGTAAAGACCGCATCTAATCCCAATCTTATCTAAATAACCGAAACCGATACGCTACTTAATATTCAAACTACCACAACCAACTCACATCGTCCAAGGTGCACGAGCATTCCCTGCTCCAACTACGAATTATCTCCTTTGAGATCTTATAAGAATGTGTGACATGCGCTTCAGTTCATTGGCGTGCAACTGGGGCACAGATCTACACATCCAACCATTGTCATCTTTAGGGGTTGATATTTTATTGCAATAGTAAAATTACCAATAAACATTTACGTAATATTCTGGATCCAGGTAGAGTAAAATTATAAATATTACTGTGAAAAAATGCAGAAATTCTTCTTCTACAATAAACTATTTTACTTGTTAGTTGTTACTCACTTGTAAATACCATTTTCCCAAGCCCTCTATTGCCTTTGAAAATGAATCTTTACAAGTTACTAATTGACAGCTGCATTGTAAATGTTTTACAAGTTAGTAAACAAGGTAAACAATGCATGTTGCCACAGTATTGTTTACGCGAAATCTTCCAAAATAATTTTTGACAGAACAGTTGTGTAACTGACAGGACTTGGTTATAATTTTAATTTGATTTACAAATGAGTAACAAGTAAAATGTTGTACAATACACGCGAGTTAACTGTTTTTACTGCTTCAAGGAGGTAACAGGCTCGCCGGTCATTTCCTCTATTCAGCAGTAAAAACTTTTTTACCTTGCTTGTGATATAAATACCTATAACTTTCTTGTTGTAAAGTAATTAGGGAAGCCAATAATTGAACATTTCTAAAACTGCATTGAACAAGTTTCAATTCACAACCCTGTATTACTAGCGGTTGCACTGGAAGGCAGCGGGCTGTATATTATCGATTGAGCTCCGATATGGAGTCAGAGCTAATTAGCACAATCTTAGGAACACTTGGTTAATTTAATTGGAGAGTGTTAATAGACAAGATTCAACACAAAGCGGCTCCCGAATATCCGAATTACACCTCTTACAAAATCACATCACAGTTGGCGAGTGTTGGCCACATGTACCGCACATATATCACCACGTATCCGGCATCACACACACACACACACATACACATACACACAGTAGGATCACCTCCTTATTAAGTCTAGAAGTCGCACGTGTGATGTTTGCGAAGCCGCCTATCCGTTTTGGTTTATGGGAAAACTAGCAATTTACGAAATAGTCCCAGGAGGATGGACCCTGTGTAGTCATTTGTCAATGTGTTCAACATAGAACTGTTAAATATGTATCAGAAATATACTAAATATAAAATAAACTAAACCGATCATAACCTACTACCCAGCATTTGTTGTTATATAAAAATACCGCCAGTTTTTTAATATCTCAAGTATTTTAAATACTACCAAATAATTGTAGTAACAGTAACTGTGTATTGTGAGGAACAACACTCTATGTACAAAATGGAAGTAACAGCAATACAAATGCCCAACTTCATTTTTGTATAAAGACAGAATTGCGTATGGTAGTAACAAATCAAGTAAGATGTATATATTATTTCTATGAATTATTAATGCAGGATGAAATGTAAATACAGGGTGTCCCGCTACCGACAAAGGTGTCCCTGCTGTGTGAAGGTTAGTTGAGCGTGCTACTAAATTACCACTAAACGCACATTTTGGGTAAATTCCTTGAGATAGTTTCGTTGCGTCGAGAAGACTTAAAGAATGATCGACCAACAGCTGCTTTTGTCTACAGAAATGTTTAGACAGATGCGATAGTGAGTCGCGTGGCCCTGTACACTCAGAACCGTACCTAGGGGGAAGGACATTCTTACAGAACATCACAACTAACTATTGAATCCGGCCCTGGAAAGTGCAGAGCCCCCAAAGGGCCTGAAAATTGTCTTCATGTATTACGCTTATTTTCCATGAATTAAAATTCCTGGCATCTTCAAACCGTTCTCAAAGTATTTAATTAATAATTCCCAAGTTTTTGGAATTGGAATGTATGAATTAATCAGACTGGATAATTAGCAACTAGCAACTGTTCGGTGGCTATGGCGATGGCGGCGGACACGGACAGACCGACAGCCGAAACAAATGCAGGACCGTGAGGCAGATATGTGAGGATTAATGGGCGGTAACTACAGTCGGCGCCTTTATCTTACACTGTACGCTGTACACTCACGCAAAAAAATATCATCATTATATACGAGCCCAGAATCATAGCATTTGGCTCAGTTAAAATCATACAACAAATTGTACCTCCCTCACATACATATATGTAAGGCAGGTATTATGTTTATGTTACGAATTAATTAATTTTTAGGAACATTCATCAACAGTAAGTGGTAGATTTGGCCTTTTACCCATTATGGTTGTGGCACTCTGCTTACGCAGATCTCGGTAAGTGATTTTTTTTTTCGTATGAAGTGCGGTTACCAGCCCTCAAGTCATAGCCCCCAAAGATCTTAGTGGAGGAGGAACCACAGGGATAAATTTAAATTGGCAACTGTCAGCTGTGGGATTCGAACTGAGGATCTCACGATCCACAATCCGACACGTTACCACGGAGCTATTCTTAGTAAATAAATAATAAAAAAAGGCTGTAGAATAATATTACCTATAATCTGTATTTGAATTATTTTTCTATAACACTGTTTTGGAAACTGGGCATTCCACTACTAAAAATTGTTATGGAATCACTAACATTCCATACGCGGCGTATGGAATATTTTCGACGAATCAGAACCGCTTATTAAAGCGACATATGAAGTATCTTGATTCAGTTACTATGGTTACGTCTGTTTGTTTTAATTTGATTTATTTGAGTTTGACGTTTTCTACAGTTTTATATTTGTATTTTTAATAATTTCCAAAACCTTTTTATAAAAAGTATAGTCTATAACATATAAAGGAATGGCCTATTCCACGCGAGCAAACCGTAGCCCTCGCCTTTGGCTCGGACTACAAACTTTTTGCTCGCGTGGAATATGTGCCATACCATTACTTGTTGTAAAATATACTATTCTATATTTTGTTGTGGATTCAAAAACTGAGATCGAGGTACCAGCTAATACCTTTGGGCCAAATGGAATATTTATGTTAGTGATTTTTGTTAATTTGTTGTTATTTCAATTGTATTTTTTTAAAATATCCTTAACCCTAAAACATCACACTGAGGTCTAAGAAATCACGATTTTCATCTGATTATCCACATAACTACGATGCTACCTCGTTGTAAATTCAGTTTCTATAATCCTAAACAAATATTCAATATTTAAAATCCCTATGAGTTTGTTCTAATAGTCCAGAAGTTTTGGCAAAATGCTGCGTTTTGAATAAAATATATGGTTCAGAAAGGTTATGTTTAATGTTTTTCTATAAACCTAAACGAATATTCCATAGGTAAAACCCTTAGAAAAATTACTTCCGGTTATGGGAAAATAGGGGTTTCTCAGACTAACAAAGTGACGTTTGTATAACTATGAAAGTAGGGTTAAAAATAATAGAATTTAAGATTGAGTACAACAATTCTCCTTTTGCAAAATCAGAACAACTTTATTAAGTTATTCAAAAAGCTTTTAATGGGCCAATCGATATGATTCTGGGCTTGTATTATCTTATAGATTTGAATCCGTTGACGAGTTGTGCGGTGTATAAAAATATCCATAAATAACGACTAACTATATTTGTAATCCTGCTACATATCTTCTAATATGACAGCTCATTCCAGAGAAAAAACAACAACACGCAATCTCTTCCAGTCGAGTAGGACTGTACGACTAGTTCCAGGATGGAGAGATAAGAGTGTGCGGTTATATTTAGATGCAATTGTGTGGTTGATTGGACGTGTGATTTAGTAGGTCCCGCCGACGTAATTATGAGATCTCACCCGCCAAATATAAAATATGAGGCGGGAGGAACCGCTCAGAGGGAGTGGAACAACCATGTCAGCTATGCTACAACGCATTTTTCAATTTGCATCGGCGACAGAGGTATTTATTAATAGAATACGAGCTGCAACCCTTACCCCAACACTGTACTATATGCACGGAAGGAAAGCACCACAAGAGAAATGGAAAATTCTGATATTCATCTTACGATTCAGTACATCGTAATAGTTATTTACATACCAAATGCGGGAACGCTTGGTTCCCGGATGAGTGTTTGAACGAATCCGGGAACCGAGTTCACACAAGAGGTTTGTACAATATTTTTTGTACGAAAAGTATAAAACTAATAACAGTCCATACAAAGAAATGAAGTTCTTCAAGTAGATATTTTGATAATGCGGTCTTTCACCATTCTTTTTTTTATTTATTTTTATGAAACTTTATCTATATTGAAGACTATCTACACTTTTAAAAAGTCATAATTGTTATTCATTAAGCCACAATGATTTTTTTTTAAATGTTGTGACGTCATAGTAGAGGTGTTGCTGGATCTAAAACAGTTGAGATTGTAAATAATTGTAGTCATATATTTTTTTACTTATTTTTTTATTATTATTACAATAAAATAGAACATTTATGTAACAAAAATTATTTAAATCTCTACTGTTTTAGATCCAGCAACACCTCTACTATGACGTCACAACATTTAAAAAAAAATCATCAATTAAGACTTTTTAAAAGTGTAGATAGTCTTCAATATAGATAAAGTTTCATAAAAAAAATAATAAAAAAATGGAGAAAAACCCCATTGTCAAAGTTGCACTATAAATATAAACACACAAAATAATTTGTCTAATATAGTAGAAAACAATTTAAATATTTATAATATTTACCGTATTCACTTGTAAATGAATTATATTTCTTATTTATATTGAGATAACTAACATAACATTTGTAGGTTATGTATTTTACAGCTGTCATATCGGGCAGATTTTATTGCCAACATTGCTAACCAAATACACTAAATTTGTTATTTTTAAATTCAATTTCATTCTTATTCCATCATTATTTATATTAATATTATGTAAAGGAATATTTGAAATACTATATTATTTTAATATAAATATAATTTATTAATAAACGCTTTAGAAATAGGAATGTTTTCAGTAATAATATAACAAGAGAGTGAGAATAAATTGAAAATAATTTGACAGATCTTTCGAAAACTTGTTGCCAGGCCCTACGGACTTTCGTGGCTATTGCCAAATGGCAATAAGTTTGAGAAAGATACTGGAGAATTATTTTCTAATTTATCGAACTCTCGAGTTATATTTAATTAGATTATTTTTTGATTTCATCATCAGGCACACCACTAAATCTATTTTTTTGCTCACTTTTACTTGTGTTGATGATAACTATCTGACATTTGACATCTGTCAACAAAAACAAAAAAGCTACAGAGAATATTGCCGGAAATAATCACAAGAGCATTATTCTCAGTATAATAATGACAGGATTGGTTAAAACGCAGACACGTGACATACAATAAAGCATTACATTGGTTTAAAGAAACGTCAAAAATAATCGTCGAAATTTCCCGGTTGTCTATCTAGTGGAGACCTGGGAAATGGACATTTCGGACGTTGCTTAGGCAACGCTAATCAACACATTTCAATGTATGATATATTTATTTATTTATAACCTCCTTATGACACATTTATTTTTACCAGTAGTCAAACTGATAAACACTCTCATAGACAAACAGTTTTTTAGGCAGTAGCACTTATCAGCAACATGTAATTAATGAATGTGCGAATTTGAATCCATTAAAAACGAAAGTCTCTCTAGAGTCGGCTGCTTGTCGAGTATCCCTGACATTTCTGTCGGCACCGCCAGCCAGCCTCTTGCTATACTCAGCCAGATCCATCGCTCGGCGTTTTTATTGGAGCTGTCACAATCACCGATCACTGCGGAGATTTATACTGAGTCACATGAAATTTATATCGCCGGCTTCTGGATCCGGATTACAACATGACGCTGATAATTAACCAATTAACCGCGAAATCGAAATCATCATGCTTATGAATTATATGCTTTGCTATATCATGTAGAAGAGGTAGCAGTCAAAGAAATAGAACTCCTACTTCAACATCAATTTGATTTTCTATCTTTTCATCCTACATCTTTCATCCTTCATCCTTCATCTTATCCTCTTTAACTTTCAATTTTATTCTTTCTATTCTCAATTTATGTATACTTACAGTTAGAGTTTTATCTAGTTATAGTTAAAGTTAGTAATAATTACAGTTATAGTATAGGCGATTTCGACTGGCACTGGTTACTTGCCAGTTATGTGTTTGGTTGGTTTCAAACAATGACGTCACACTGACCGAATGGTTACTGAATACACGCGGTATATTTTTACATGAATCAAATTTGACAGAAAACATGAAAAATACTAGTTTGAAATTAAAACAAGTGAAATTCAACCAATCAGAATACTAACAGTTGGACGAACCGAGCTCTCGAGCATGTTAGAGATTTGACATAACAAAACTGTCAAAAGTGCCACTCGAAATCAATTGGTTACTCTATTTACTAACCATTCCTATAGTATAATCATAACTACAACTAGTAATACAGTTACAATTATAACTAGTTACTGTTATTATTTCATAGTTCATCAATGAGTAGAAGTATGAAATGGTGTAAATGAAGCAATTCTAAATTCATAACGTATGGCGGAAAATTAGCATAACAATATACAATACCCTTATTACCCTACATCCTACAAATTTGCAAACTTTAGATTGTATCAAAACATTCAAGAAATGCCCAAATAACGCTGTCGGGACATTAGCATATCCCGGATCAGGCAATGAATTCAAAACGCAGAAAAGCGTCAAAACTGACGGGCCGGTATAAAACAAATAAATGAACGTCATAAATAACTGGAAATAAAGTATCAGTGTGTGCCAGAGAGGGATAGCTACATTCCACATACGTCGTTGCTCAGCAGACGGTTCGTTTGTTTTTATCTTGGGACCAATCGCTGTTCGCTGTAGCACACAGACTTACCGACATCATAAGAATGTTTGTAATTGGTGCTATAGCCTGCCAGCGCCGATACACGACCTGCAGACGGGCTCAGGAAGAAAGAAGCAGAGAGGAATCTTCGCTCTTCAAATTTCTACATTGTCTTTATTTACATTTACTTAACACCTTCACCACTTTCGCCTCGTCCACATTCATACATACATTCGTTTTCGCAACAAACCATCAATCATACCCAACCATTTATTCCTCGGACGTCCACGCAATCGTTCACCTTCAATCTCACCCACATTTATTAGTTTAACTAACCTTTCATTAGACATTCGTTCAATTTGGCCAAACCATCTCAACTGACTCACTCCCACTTTCTAAACAACATTATTCTCAATCTGACATTCATCATACACCAACGTAGTCCGAACACGATAACTCTCCACTCAAATATCTCATTTGCACAGCAGTTATACATCGTTCATACTTCTTCAGCCACACCCAACATTTACAACCATACATCAATGTACACACCATTATTAACACTCAATCTAGAATCTCCAGCCACATTCACGTTTCGAGCTAATGTGCAAACACCCGCCTTTCAATCAATCTCCCGGTCAATACGTCCATCCTTTGAAAGTTACTCAAATATACAAATTCATTCAATTGTTCCAGTCTCACACCATTCACTGAAACATTATAATCAGTCTCCAAATCATTCTTTTGAAACACCAACACTTTACATTTATCGACATTCAATAACAGATTTAAACTTTTCCCTATTTCATTTATGCTCACACTTATTCTTCTCAATTGCTCTTCAGTCCCAATACAATAACATTATCTGCATCCGTTCTATTCAATGTCTTTCGTAACAACACATCCATATACAAATTAAACAACCAAATATTCCACAACCCTGTTACATTCGAAACCAATCACTCAATCTACCATCAACTCTCACCGCAGCCTCACTTCCTTCATAGAACGCTCGAATCGCTCCCAACAAATTACCATCCACACCGTGCTCTACAAGAACATCCCACATAATCTCTCAAAGAAAACTATTATACGCTTTTTTTTTAATCGAGAAAGCCACATATTCCAGATACAATAACTTTCCTCTAAAATATATCATTATCATAGCAGTTACACGTCATTCATGCTTCTTCATCCACACCTAACATTCAGACACTAAAACACCATTATAAACACTCAATCGAGCATCTCTAGGTATATTCCCATTTCGAGCAAATGTACCCAGAGCATCCTACTATTACTATGTACAAATATTTAAATTGGTTCGTCGTGTAGTAGAATTGTCATATATCAAGTCTCTCCCAAATATTCTGCATAGTCTATGCTAAATTTTGCAACAGATGGGATGGTAATCTATAAAGTACTGTACGCTGTTAAATTTCTTCTCCTATTGAACGTCCGTCCGAGCTTAAGTATCTGTCCGTTCCAACATAGACATCACCGGTGACTTAGACAACGGAATGATTACAAATAAAATAAATGATGATTAACTACATGAAGATAACACAAGTGGAAGACACTCTCCTCTTCTTCTCTCCTGCCTCCTCTAAACGTAGATCAAAGAGAAGGCAACACTAAGCTATCACTGCGTGTTGTTTTGACTAATGTGTACAATGAGGTTCGGGTTCGTTTCTGGACCAAAGACATCGAGAGATTAATCAGTTGTCATTGGTGTTTCTTTGTCCGACATTTTTTGTTTTGCTAGTAGGACATTGAAAGTGAGGACTGGTGTCTTCATTTGTTTCCTGTTCCTCTTTTTAATCTTATTACACCATTATACAACAGAACGTTTCTTACTGTCTAATACACACCCAACAGTAAAGTTCCACATATGTGTTTTTACTTTATTATACAAAGTATAAGGAAGTATTGGAATCGCGACAAAAATCGTTGACGAGATTTTTGCGGAAATACATATTTTGACGTCCACTGAATCTGTTAAGACCAATTTCTTAATGATGTCTGTGTGTGAGGATGGATGGATGTCCGTATGCGCAATATCTCATGAACAATACAAGATATGGAAACCAAACTTGGAATTTATAAGTTTCATGAAAATATGAAGAACTGAATGAAATTGGAAAACCGGAAGAGGAAGTTTACTGAACTCACAAAACAATAAATTCCCTTTTTTTCTAAAATAGAATCAGCTTTGAAAAAAGTTTCAAATGAAAGAATATTTAGAATATAAAATGTTATTTGTAATTTTCTTGTACATGCTTTTAATTTTGAGAAAAACTAAATTATATATTTAATAATATATTTCAGTAATCTTAGTTACACTGGGAACAAAACCTAAAATATTTTTAACATCTATGTATCAAACGTGTCAAATAATTGTGAAGTGTCAAAAATATGTGTCGTTTTAAATATTATAAAAGCAATATTTGTATTATTAGATACAAAGTTTTAAAGACTAGATATTTATTAATATTTTAAATTAAAATCATAGTCGAGAACACAAAATTAAACAGGTATAATTTCTATATGTCAAATAATTTATAAGTTATATAAGTTATACGCAAGGAACAACTCATACATGTTCAGTTGGTTTTATTTGTATAAGAAAGTAGTGTGGTGCCCACACCAGATTTTGTGCAATTAAATTTAATTTCCAAATGTAATTATTAATTGTAGAACCTTTATTAAGTTACGCTATGGGTGCTGTAAATTGACAGCACTGCATATGCAAAAATATATCTACTCTAAACGACATGAAATTATATTTATTTGTTTCCTCATCCTTGAATCAAGAACCTAACCAATGCATCAGTGTATCTGTCCGACCATCCGTTCTGTCCACAAGCGTTTATCTATGCGCATCGCTCTAATCTGAGGTGTAGGTTCGACCGAAAAACCAGAAAGCTCTCGTGTAGCATCAGATTTAATTCGGCTATAAATACAGAGGCTTTTAACGTAATTTATTGCTGACAGAATTATGAAATGTTCACTTCACTTATTTAAAATACATTCATTATCACATACCGGCTTTCTGTTTTATCTGCCCGCTGCCGGCTGAAACGAAAAAACGAAATCTTATCTGCTCCGTTGCATCTGATACCGAGAAGATGCTAGGTGAGGTGGTTTCTCTTTAATAGTTTGCTGAATTTATAGCGTCAAATACATTTGATAAAGAGTGTGAATATTTTTTGCATAAATTTGCAATACTTCAAGATAAGTAAAGACTGTTTTACTAATGTGAGAACGAAAATTAAAACTAAATTCAAGTATTCAAGATAAAATTTTCTATTTGAAATGCGGCGTCTTTTGTGGTACGTGGTAGTAATTGTATTCACCCTAACTTGAAGCCTGGCACTTTCGGCAACTCAGATGCCCTGTAGAAATTCACACACCGGTTTCGGACTGCAGCGAATCGAACTATATGTTCGGTAAACAATAGGCGACATATTACAGTATAATTCCATGTTGACCGTCCTTATTTATTGGTTAAATATTGGCACAACACAGCTTGGCACCCTATACGCCAAACACTCCTTTGTTTTCCTCTACAACTTTATTTACTATGGTAGGATTTTTAAAATGTTTTGCAAGTACTGGACAGACCCTCGTATCGGAGGTAATCTCCTGAATCCGCCAGATACGGTAGTTGTAGTACTATGGATACAATGCTCCTCGTTTAATTATTATTTTATTACTGACGCCATCCATATGCATTGTACATTTATCGCAGGATAAAAGAATAAAATAAATAAATAAATAAATAATCAACAGCGGTAATGACCATAGCAGTCGATCCGCTTAATTTCAGCAAAAAAAAAAAAAATCAACAATTCACGAACTTAATATAAGTGCGTCCCACCAGTTCGAATTCCCATCAAATACATATATAATCTAATGTGGCCAGCACATAACCTCATGCTGAAACAAATTTTCTATAACGCTGTTTTGGAAACTACATATTCTACAATTAAAAACTGTATAGGAACAACTATCATTCCATACGCTGGGTATGGAATAATTTTGACGAATCAGAGCCGCATATTAGCGCGATATATGAAGTATCTTGATTCAGTTACTATGGTTACATTTATTTGTTTTAATTTTATTTATTTGAGTTTGACGTTTTAATAGTTATTTACTTTACAAGTGGACAAAGTAAGGAATTACCCACGAGAGAAATTTTAGCCGAAGGCTGAGTGTGATAATTCCATTTTGTCCACTTGTGAAATATAACGTTTTATCCAACACCTCTTAATAAATGCTAAATTTATTAAAGAAATATTATTCGACAGTGACATATGCTTTAAATTTTCTAAATTAAAATGTCAATCCAAGTTGTTACCAAGGTGTTGTGTGTTATTATTATTGTTATAAATAAAAAAAATACTCACTAGTGACTTTCCTCAAAATTATATCCACTAGTGGGTAATCTGTTACTTTTCTTGTTTAAAATCGCCATAGTTATAGAGCATTTATTGACAGGAATTGGATAAATAGTTTTATATTTGTATTTTTGTATAATTTCCGAAATCTTGTTTTAGAAAGTATAGTCTACAACATGTAACGGAATTGCTTCGCGTGGAATATGTGCCATTCCATTACTTGTTGCAGAATATACTATTAAACGATACCAAATTTTAAAAATCTCGTGTTGCCACTACACTACTTTCTTATACATATAACTGAACACGTATGACTTGTTCCTTGCGTATAACTTTATTTTGACAATTATTTGACATAAAGATGTTAAACCTGTTTAATTTTTCTTTCTCATTATAACTATGATTTTATTTTAATATATGTATAAGAAAGTAAAAAAGTTACAAATAAAAATATTAATGAATATAATAAAATTTACTGTACCCAAAGGTCCTAAAACCGAACCTTGAGGGACACTAGATTTTCGTAAATACGATTTCGATTTGATATATTTATATAAATAATATATTAATTAAATTAGGCATGATTCCCAACTCGTGCGTTTCGGCGCGTCTTAGTAAAACACCAGCGCTCTAAATCACATGTCGGAGATGCTGGTTGTGATACGAGGCACCCCGGGATCAAGTCCGATGCGATCTTTTGTGAGATACCCAAGCCCTGCACTCGTAAACTTTCTTGTAATTGTATCTTGATTCATTGCTACTTGGCTGAATAAATCCCACAGATACTTTGTTGAAAATATTAAACAAATATTTCCATTAGAAAAAAGGTTCACACGTGTCGAGTAACCTGATACTCAGTCAACTCCACGCTACCGGGGTTCGAATCAATCTGCCTAATGAGCATTGGCATATGTGCGAACCGACTAGATATCGTCCTCATTGTGATGTATGGATCAACGCAGACATTCGAGATACATATGTAAGAACGTAGGGTATTTAAAAATAATGCTACAGGAAACATTAAAATTTCAGTTAAACGTTGACATTGAAAGAGAAATGGTGGCTCTTTTAGTTTCGTTTCGGGAAAAAACTCAGCGGGTGAGGGATGAGGGTGAACAGACATTGACTGCTAAATGAGGGCTGAAATTTGACATTCCAATTTTGTGCGAGGAACATCTCTCTTCGGAAAAACGCTATTACTTTCTTACTGATAGGAGAAATTACCATGTTTTCTAACTGGTGTTTAAAAAAAAAGTTGAATAAATGGAGCAATTGAGAAGAATGATTGTGAGCATAAATGAAGTAAGGAAAGGTTTGAATCTGTTGTTGAAGTCGATAAATGTAAAGTGTTTGAGAAGAATGATTTGGTGACTGATTGTAATGTTTCAGTGAATGGTGTGAGACTGGAACAAGGGAATGAATTTGTTTATTTGCGTAGTATGTTCTCGAGCGATGGACGTATTGACCGGGTGTCTGCAGGGTGTAAGGTATTGGGTGCTCTGGATACATTTGCTCGAAACGTGAATGTATCTAGAGATGCTCGATTGAGTGTTGAATGCCTACATTGATATATGGTTCTGAATGTTGGGTGTGGATGAAGACGCACGAACGACGTATAACTACTGTAGAAATGAGATATTTGAGAGGAGTGTGTGGGTATACGAGACGTGATCTTATACGGAATACATTGATGTATGGTGAGGGTGAGATAGAACAGAATGTTGTTAAGAAAGTGGGAGTGAGTCAGTTGAGGTGGTTTGGACATGTTGAGCGAATGTCGAATGAAAGGTTGGTGAAACTAATTGCGTGGGCGTCCGAGGAATAACTGGTTGGGTATGATTGATGGTTTGTTACGTGAACGAATGATTCCTAGTATGAAGAATAAACGAGCATGTATGAATCGCACTATACATGTGGACGAGGCGAAAGTTGCGGAATGTTTGTTAACTGTGTTTCTGGGTCCGTGCTATCCCACTGAGTGGGAAATAGCGTGATGTTATGTATGTATGCAGTTTTTCCTTACCCTAGAATTGGACGTAAACCTGTTGGCCATTTGTTCATATCTGAGTGACGGTTAAACAATTCCGTTGAATTGTATGAGTACCTAATAGTAATTGAAAGGAAATAAATGCAATAATCATTGTTCATTACCATTGAGCAAAGTAACATGGCTCGTTTGCTTTATGTATATCTAATAAAATTTTATTCTCATGCTGGTTTCAATTGCTAAATTAAATGTAATTACATCGAAAACCTTTTAAAAATGTAGTTATTTCTATTAGTTTTCGAAGGTTTCGAGCATCCTAAAGATTGCAAGAGTATAATGACGACATATGCGCGACATAGTTTATATCGTGGCATCGCAATCCATCCGTGTGCTACCCCTATTGTCCCGGCGCACATTTGAAATTCATATCACCCTACGCACGCGGAAATATACAATTCTTATCAGACGCTATTCATTCCGCAACTTAGTTTATTCGCGACGTCGTTGCAGTGTTGTGTGCTGGCCACCACGATGTATTTCGTACTTTAGGTTTTTTCTGCTTGTCAAGTTGGTAACCATACGGGTTATGCGCTTTGAATTTAAATCTCCTGTTTGCTGCACAGCTGCGGATTATTGAATTATTTGATGTTATGGATTGCGGGTTTTATAATAGGGGTCTAATGTTTATTACCTTTTTTATTAATTCATTCATAATATTTTATCAAATAAAAGAACTGTAGACCAATACAAATCAGATTATTTCTAAATCATAAATGTATCCTTAGTCTGGGACTATTTAACAGCTACGAGCCTAGAATCATATCATTTGACCCAAGACATTTAGATTCACTTGTTCCGATCTTACAAAGGGAAAACTAAGGTTAGATATCCATTTATTCATGCTAACTTATAACCTAAATACTATCAAAAATGTTCTTACCTTTAGCAGACAAATCCTTTTGCCCTATCCCTGGACTTCTTCCTGTTTCCGGTTGGCTGTTGGACAGCATCTTCAAGGAATCTGAAAGCAACATGTACTGTTATATAAAATAAAACATACCCGATACAGCCTTGCATACATCTAATACATATAAATACATAGACAGAACGTTACTCTAATCTTAAGACACTTACCACAAAATCTGTTACAATAATTCAATGTAAAATAAAGTTATTATTATTATACACACGTTCAATATACACAATCACTACTAATGATAAAGGTACGCCAAACACTAAATTATAGAATCTTTACGAATTGATCTTGCGCACTGAATAATACAGCTTGTGCTTGATTCAGATTGTCTGCGTAGAATCTATTGTTTAGACTTGTTGAAAGCACAAAAATAAATGTACGTTTTAACTCAATTGAATAAATAAATAAATAAAATTTAATATGAAAGTAGTAATGATTTCTCGAAGGCGTTCCCAATAAATATGACAAGTAATATTTTACGACAACAAAATATATAAAAATGTTTCAAATAAAAATTGTAGGTAATATTATTCTACAACCTTTTGATTCCAGTGAAATTTACTCTATTTCATTTATTAACTAAGATATGCCCAAAAACACAGATAGGCCCTCAAATAATCTAGCACTTACTGTTGATGAATTGTTCCCAAAATGTAATCAATTCATAACATAAACATAGTACCTCCCTTACATATATGTATGTATGTATGTACGAGAGAAGGTAAAGATGACAGAATGTAAGCTATAAATATGGTGAATTAATAGTTATTTGTCAAACAAGAGAAGAAAGCGCTTCTTTTTCCCACTCGGGATCGAAGTTTCGAACGAGAGTGGAAAAAGAGCTTTCCTCTCGTGTTGGACACAATATATTTTTCACGACTTATTTCTAAAAACCATTTGCTCGGACTTAAAATACACAACTGACACGTTAAAAGTTAGATTATCAGACACAATGCAGTGGTAGCAGAGTTGCCAATGAACCAATCTTAAATATGTTTAATAAGTTGTCAAATTATGATTTAATAAGAAAAAAAAAGACATAATTGTAAGATAGTTTAAAGTATATATAGCACTAAAATAAGTATTTTCAATAAAATTAGGAATTTATTTATAATTTTTATAATATTTCTATATTTTCCTTTCTAGAAAGGAACAACACATGTTCCTCACTATTTCAGGAGAAGAATGGTGGGGTTTCCTACCATGTCGTAAAAAAACAATTTTTATTTGTATGATTTCAACTGGGCTTCTAAAATTAGTGTAAACTTTACACCGCTACAAAAAAGATACTACAAAAACCATGATCATAAGAAAAATAAAATAAATAAATATATCATCACGCCGTTTACCCATTATGGGTGTGGCACTCTGCTTACGAAGATCTCGGTAAGTGATATATTTTTGCATATGAAGTACGGTTACCAGTCGTCAAATCATAGCCCTCAAAGATGTTAGTGGAAAAAGGGCACCACAGGGGTAAATTTAAATTGGCAACTGTCAGTTGTGGAATTCGAACTGAGGATCTCACGATCCACAGTCCGACGCGTTTCAATCTTGCTATAAGTTTTGTTTCTTCAAAATTTATTTTAAGGCAAGATCAGCCACAGCAGATTTCTCTGATTGTTCTGTAATTATTATATGGGTATCCAAATGATATATGTGAATAAAAAACAACATTTTGTATTCTTTTAAAATGTCTTGATAGGAAGTTATGAACTCTGGTTAAAGTTCATACAATCATGAACTCCTCTTGCAAGGAGTGCCTCTCAGTGTTTGGAAACAGCGAAGAAACCATAAATTTCTTCTTGTACCCTTTTGCAAATTAGTTCACCTTAATTACTTTACATGTTTTATACAGAGCCGCGCTGGAATTAACCCCCGCCTCCTCTAAATGGGGCGGAAAGTCATCAAGCTGTTTTATTAAAATTTAATAAGTGCTCTTCTGTCTCGAGAGCTTTTATTAAATTTTATGGAAGTCTTCGGATTCGGTGGTTACTCGCGACTGTTCATTACGCAGCGACGACACTGAAATTTTCTTAATTATTTGTTTGGGATAATTATATTTACTTGTGACTGTTCAATACAATGGGGCCATAAACTTTTAAAAAAAGTTGTGTTTTTTTACAAATTATAAAAATTTTGATCATATATTAGCAATATTTCTTATAATTTTTCAACTTTTCATTCATAATTTCCTTTCTGAAGTTTCGCGGTTGCAAAATCGTGATGTCATCTTGTAATAGAATGCACAGCATGGCAAGGCAAAAGAGGTGTTGATAACAAATAAAAACTTGATTTTCAGGGATGTAATAATTACTTATTATTATTAAAATGAATACTTCGATAAATTAAATCAGATATTCGTTAATTATAACGTTTTTATTCAAAGAGTTCTGCCTGTTTTAAAATAAAAATGCATTGTTGTACTGTACTATATCTTGTCGCTTATCACACCAATCATCTCAAGTCATATGTTGCAGTTAGCAACGATTTTCAAATTAAACTTATGTTTAGTATATTTGTTATATTATTTTGCCCAGGTAATGTGAATACACTATATTTGTAAAAACCTCTCAGTAAATAACAATGACTGATAACAGTCAATTTGACAGTTGGTGTAGTTCCTCGCTCTCCGCAAGAGCGTGTTTCGTAGAATTACAAGATGACGTCACAAGCGAAAAATTTGAAATGGGATGCCAATTTCAAAAAATCGTATCTTAATAACTAAATGCCTTTTAATATTAAAATAAGTATCTATATTTATAATTTTACTCAAACTTACAGAAAAAAAAATAAAATGAAAAAAGGTTTATGACCCCATTCTCCTACAATTAGAGTTTTTACAGTAGGAATCCTTTAATGCAGTCTATTAAAATACCCAAATTTTTATACATAACCGCCGCCGACCAAATTTAAAATTCACATCATTCGCTTGTCAATAAAACGTGCGCAGTGCTCTAGATCGCATGGCCTATAGTTCACAAAACATATTTCGCTGAGGGCCAATCAAAAAAATTAACACGTTTGAAGTGCGCCGACAATGGATCTGTCCGCTGTGGCTGTGACGTCACACAAACAAAACTAAAAACAATCACATACCGCTCGACAGAAGACAATCGGACCTAACCAGCGATCTTGACAAACAATTTTAATATATAAATACATCAAGTTGCAGGCAGATTTCGGTGTGTATTTTCATTTCAGCAGCTTCCAAGTTCACGCCGGGACAATATTTCAGCGCGCCGTGAAGATGACAGTCGTTTACTGCATAATGAATGAAATGCCAGATATTCGTGGAAAATGTAAAAATATCATCACATCTGCCAGCACTGAACACCACGCTCATTAATATCGACGTAATGATTCCTATACGCTGCATCGTTAATCACGACACATCCACTCTGACTGTACGGCTACAGTACAGTCCA
The DNA here is from genome assembly GCA_963942605.1 of Poecilus cupreus. NCBI lineage: Eukaryota > Metazoa > Arthropoda > Insecta > Coleoptera > Carabidae > Poecilus > Poecilus cupreus. The sequence continues at coordinate 548,223 of OZ012719.1, forward strand.
CGACTAATGATGTTTAGGTGATGAAATATTCTGTACGGATGTTTTGCAGTAACTGCATACCGACACACACAACACTCACATATTTAAAAATTGTATTCACAACTTTGGAAACAACATTTAACGCACTCCATAGATAACTAGAAACTTTCAATTCGCGCACTCTTTCGGTAAAAATATTAGCTTCCCCGTGCTTTCACCAGCTAAATCTTCTTTATAATAACAAACTGTAATTTATTATAAATGCTTTCCCGCACTTGATATGTAATAGTTATTTACATACCAAATGCGGGAACGCTTGGTTCCCGGATGAGTGTTTGCCATAGAACGAATCCGGGAACCGAGTTCACGCAAGAGGTTTGTACAATATTTTTAGTACGAAAAGTATAAAACTAATAACAGTCCAGACAAAGAAGTAAAGTTCTTCAAATAGTTATTTTGATAATTGTCAAAGTTGTACTATAAATATAAACACAAAAATAAATATATTAGAAAACAATTAAAATATTTATAATATTTACCGTATTCACTTGTAAATTTATTATATTTCTTATTTATATTAAGATAACTAAAATTACATTTGTAGGTTATGTATTTTACAGCTGTCATATCGGGCAGATTTTATTGCCAACATTGGTAACCAAATGCACTAAATTTGTTATTTTTAAATTCAATTTCATTCTTATTCCTTCATTGTTTATATTAATATTATGTAAAGGAATGTTTGAAATACTATATTTTTTTATTATAAATATAATTTATTAATAAACGCTTTAGAAATAGGAATGTTTTTGTCGAAATTTTCCGGTTGTCTATCTGGCAGACCTGGGAAATGGACATTTCGAACGTTGCTTAGGCAACGCTAAACAACACATTTCAATGTATGAGTACAAAAATAAATATTTCGTGCTGATGTTATGCCAATTTTTCTTGACAATTTATTATCACTAATAAATTGGCTAATTCATTGACGAATTAGACCATGTTTTATTATTCTACTATTTTTTAGGGAATTCTAAAGGATTTTACACTTAGTGGGGTAGCACGAATCCAGACACACGGTCAACCAACAATCAATCTCCTCCAAATATTCCACCACTTTTGCCTCGTCCACATTCATACATACTCGTCTATTCTTCACACTTTGAATCAATCATTTAAGCAACAAACCACCAATCATATCTAACCACTTATTCCTCGGACGTCCATGCAATCGTTCACCCTCAATCTCCCTCTCATATAAATATTAGTTTCACTAACCTTTCTTTCAACATTCGCTCAATATGGGGATTTTAGTAATTGCCATATTGCCACTCAGTCAAACTTGTTTATGTTTCAGGTTTATATCATTTTTGTAAGTATATTTTAATACCATTATTATTAATAATTGAAAATGGTGCACAATTCTAATAGAGAAACCAAAAAGTTTTTAATATCTTTATATGAAAAATACTAATAAATAAAAATATGACTAACATAGGTGTTGGTACTATTGAAATTGTGATATATAATGCCATTAGTGTTACAAGTTATGTCTAGAATCACTAGTGAAAAATGTTAGTATAATTCTTTTCAATTGGTGGAAAATTTTAAATCCTCTAAATCTATTGAACCATTTTTGACATATAATATATGAGCATGAAAAACGAAAGACAATATTTTTTTAATTTGACCAATTTACTATGAATATATAAATAACCACAAAAAAATGCGTGGCAGTCCTGATGAATTAATAGCAATTAGTATCGTTTATCTTAGGGAGTTGAAAGTAAATTTTTTGCTGGTATTGTACACGCTAAAAAAGTACAAAGAGAGCGTCCAATTATTAAGTAATTAAAAAACAGCAAACAAAGAAACAAATAAAACAAAATAACAGTCGTAATTAAATCTCGATTCCTGGATCCAGGCAGTGGAATGGAAGACTGCCATGGCAAGAGCTGGCAGCACGAGCGACCAATCACAAATCAAAAATATTCCGGTGGATCGCGGGAATAGCGCTACTCATTCCGGATTCCGGATTCCTGATTCCGGTACTCGTATGGTATTGTTTTAAAATATTTAGGATTTTATGGTCGGTCTGTCTTGGCGCGTGCTGAACATGCCTTGTAAAGAATGATTATTTAGTAATAAACGTTAGTTTTACGATTCGACTGTATGATAATGTCATATTCACACTTTTTACGAGTTTTGTTACTCGTGTTACTTTAATTACTATTGTGTGAATTTTCACGCGAAACGCTATAAAAACACTCGTTACGTTTCACTGCTACTTGTATGTAACTCATTATTGAATGTGGTCCATATTCGACCGAGTATAATTCCTATACCTCTCATCAGGCAGTAGTTGGGTTGAAGACACCTGCCCCCTGCAGTGTGCTACATTAAAAAATCAACATTTTTTATGTGAAAGACAAAGAGTTTTGCTACCGATTGTTATCGGCACCATGGGTGGTGGACCCCTGGATGGCCCCAAGGGGGCTCAGCGCCACCAGAACCAGCACCGTACTCATGAAATTGCCTTTGAAATTTGCCAAAAACTCCTAAAGTTTTTTCACAATTATTTGGTCCAATAAATTATAACAATAACAAATAAATCGATTCATAATTTTTATTATGACGATCTTGGTGGTGTCACTAGCCTAACATATCAGAGGTCGTGGGTTCGAATCCCTCTGAAGATCATGGTTGTTTGATTCACTTATGAGGCAGTATATGATCATAGCAGTTAGTCTGCTTTGCATCTTCATAAAAATAAAAAATATATTATAAAAATTATAATCCGTAATGTCTGATTTTATAAAGAGTAAGTTTACTTACATTGTGTTGAATTATGGTAAATCTAAACCAGTCAAATTTATTTGAAGCGTTTTTCAAATCGTCATCTTGTTCGCATATTTGTACATTTTGTAAAAAATCATGAATACTTTAAGATAGTGGCAGAATACATTTTGATAACGTAGCAAGTATTGAACAGAGTGTGTAGCTGTCATAAGCCACTTATTTATTATTTTTATTTAAATTTAGTAGCAGGAAGGACTGAGAAACCCAATTTCAATTTATTTATAAATTTATTAACAATTTTGGGACAGAAAGACATTTCCTTAGTCTTTCATCAACCACCGACCATATTGTCGACCGAAGATTTGATCTGCTTGATATATTGTTATTACAACGAATTTTAGTTGTTAATCATATAAAAAACACAGGTTTGTGCTCTGCACTCTACTTAATATTGTAGCTATTTATTTCAATGTTTATTTTATAGTTGATGATGGATGCATTTAGCACCCGAAACGTTCTGTCCTAAATTTATCAATAAATTTATAAATAAAATGAAATTGGGTTTCTAAGTCCTTGCTGCTACTAAATTTAAATATACTTTTGGACTCTTCAAGAACTCCGCATCTTATTATTTTTATGTTAAATGTATCAAGTAAACAATAGCTACATTTATTTTCTACCTTATTGTTATTAAGTTGTTTTAAATTAATAAATATTATATTACCTTTTCCACAATTTCATTGTCTTGGCTCAAGGATTATTTCTACATACGTATAGGCTAAAACCAGTCTTTACAGATATTTTAGATGATGTCTAGTACTCGAAGAATAGCACTATAACACAGTATCACAAATGACAATTTAAAGGATAATAAAAGAGCAACAATTATATCCTTACCACGTACAAAAAGTTCAGTGTTTTCTACTAAAAGATATACCGTTAAAATTTGTACGTAATACTATGGACAGTGCTGAAGATTAGTCAGGGTCTAGGATTAGAAGAATAGCACCACAACACACAAGGTTACATATAACAATTTGAAGGATATTAAAAGAACAACCACGTACTCGTACAAAAAGTCCAGTGTTTGTTACCAGAAACTTCATATCCCGCAGTCCCCAACTTTGCGAGTGGGTACTAAGTTCTTTTGAGAAACGAGAGGGTCCGGTCCTGGTGTTGGTCCGTGATTGTTGCACCCTCGTTAGCGTTGGCACGGTTCAGTCTACAAGCGAGACAGTTTTACAACACGGGACACTATAAAAAATCCACGTCACTAAATAACTAAGAACAAATAGCTCATTCGTTATATTGCCTCGATGGCTGGCGCTCAGCGTTGATGGGAAACCAAACCAAATGTCTGCGTATGATGATGAATGCCAACTCGTGAATGTACGAGGCTCGTCCAAAAAGTGAAGACGATTTGGCGTAACTAAATAAAAACGAAGGAAATCAACACAAAACTTTATTTACGAAGTTATAGTATATTACTCTATTATCTAGCGAAAAATCTGAGCCAGGATGTCACTGCTTCTAGGAGGTTTGCGTTTGCGAACTTTTTTCCATCAAAAATCTCCTTTAGTTTTGGAAACAAGTGAATATCGCTTTGTCCCAGGTAAGTGGGAAATTTTGGGACATTCTTCTTAAAAAGACCTTCACTTGTGTCCAAAACTAGAGGATTGTTTGGGTGGAAAACTGTTCGAAAACGATGAAGACCTCCAAGAAGCAGTGACATCCTGGTTCAGATTTTTGGCGGCAGAAGAGAATAAATGCTTTAACAGCTATGGCGGTTACATTGAAAAGTCAAGTAATGTACAATAACTTTGTAAATAAAGTTTTAGTAATTAGTATAATAATTCTGGAACGTTCACTAACGTTGAAAATACGAGCCGGGAGACAGGCAATGTGTGGGCAACTTATCTTTGTCGTACAGTCCGCTTTCAAGGTTGATAAGAAAATATATAATGTAAAAGTTTTGTAGGATCCGAATAATTTATTTAAAATTTTATAGTAGGCTTAAGGAATCCCAAAAGGTGATGAAATTACTTCTTTTATTTTATTGGACGTTTCAGGAGTGTTCCTCTCATCTTCAGCATTTAGAATACATGTCAAGGTCTACCATGTATTTGTCAATCTAGAGAGGAAAACGCTATTTTTCCCTCTCGAGTTCGAAGTTTGCCTTGCTGCGCTCATGAGGCATTTCTAGGGAGAGTGGAAGAAGGGCTTTCCTCTCGTCTTAAATACAACATTTTTTTTTCGACGTTTTAATTTTAAAACACAATGTTTATTATAATATAAAAATTAAATAATACTTTAATAAAAATGGATTCAATTAACTATTATGTATGTGAATTTAATGAATTTTTGTACATAGCAACCGTTTAACAAACGCATAGCAACTGTTCAAACAAACCCATAGTAACCGCTTCACAAACAAGTGATAGACGAATGCACGGTATTATAAAGAAATTTAACTGTCACTTAAATGTACTTTTAAAGTAAATTTATTTATTTTTAACAAGTGCACATCATTTGAAATTATTTTATGACTACTTAACATTGCCGTCAAAAATTTGATAGTCATTTGGACAACTTGTTATAAATTTATTGTGGAAGTAAATTGTCTGGAGTTTCAATTAGTTTATAATATCGTGTAGAAGACTGGTAACCCACAACATCTATCTGTCTTAGACTCGTTTATCTTTTTCATAAAAGTCTTCAAGTGCTCGTTTCAGAATTATTATATTTCAGTGAGCCAAATCATTTTACTTTCTGGACGAGTCTCGTATTATAATATTTAGTTGCATGGCCTAGTTCGTCGATACAATTTACAACAATTCCACCAACATATTGTGTAGTTATCTGCATCGTAAGTTTCTTTGAGTCACATAAAGCAAGCAGCTCGCCTGACAATGTCATCGTGTAACCGACCAAGTTCGTCCAGCACCTGTGTCTGACTCGAACCACCGGCCATATATTTCACGAATTCCATTCCGATGTAATAGATACGAGACTACGCATAAACAATTATATCGGGTGACTCGGCAATCAACTGAACCCTTTTACATTCTTCCTGAATACTCTTCAACTGACAGAGGATTTAAACCCAGTAAACCTGCGGTAACCTCAGAGTTCCTCAAGGCACGTACACTCACGAAACATCACGTATCAGTAGCAGGGTGGTGTTCCACATGTGTGAGGGGCCCACCAGACAAGCAGACTGCTTCCGTTCTGCTGCTAAAGTGTCGTCCGCGAATGATTAACGTTTCACATGCGGTACGATCTTCACCGTCTTCAAAACAAGACTTAATATCGACCCTATGTCCATACAATTTGACAAGGGAGTAACGTCAACATCAAGTTAAAATACTCGTCGGCAAAAACTTTTAAAAATGTTAAACATTTCGGTGAACGAGTTAAAATGTTAGAATGACAAATACTCTACACGGCTAGCATTCCTTTAATATACAGACAGCTTGAGAAGACGATGTAATGTCACGTGCTCTGGATCACTGAAGGGTTTAGAACTGTAATGACTTTAGGGAGTTAGGTTTAGTGGGATGGGTCGGATTTTATAGTGCGGAAAATTTCCAACGGGGATGATGAACATACAAATTTATTGTATATGTTTTGAAAGAATAGTTTGATTTGTTAATAAAAGAAGCATCTTCCACATAAAATAATTTATTGTCCTCTAAATAGGTAAAATGATAAAAACCTATAAATTTTAATAATTCCCTGTCATTGTTAACTTCAAATGAGGTAAATCAATTACTAGCAGATTCATAAAAGAGATTAGATTTAACTCAATTTTAAATTAATTATATTATCAAAATGTGTCAAATTTTATGCTAACCAACCTTGATTACAACTTTAGTTAAAATAATTATATTCTGAGCATGGAAAACAAAGTTACGAGTAATAATAAAAATGGAGTTAGCGCTAATCCCTTTTATGAATTTGTCTGTTAAATAATATGGATGCAAAAAAATGTTTTTCTACGACCACTCAGAAATCTGCTTTTTGTTTGTTTGTTGTTACTAGGGATATAAGGTACATTGCAAGCATCGTACGAAATGAATTTGTTTTGTGAGTATTTCAATACAGGTCAATTCATTTCAGTATAGATGCCATTGCTAAGATACTTATTTAGAATTGTCTAATATTGGAATGGAGAAAGCGAGACAAATTTATTATTAAAATTAAATGAATTAGGAAATAATATCGTGGTCCTAGAAAAAGTATAGTGGAATGTCCATCCTTAAAACTTTCATACTCGTATGAAATGAGTACCATTCTATGCTTGTTGTACAATGTACTATTTTGTACGATTGGTCTTTTTATCAACTTACCATGTCTGTTTCCAAAGCGGTATGTTGTTTTTACCGGTTGCTATGTTATATAGAAAAGTATTACTATTTGGTATTCTTCTTTATCTAATTCCCCATTATCGGTATCGCGCATTGCAATTATTTTTCTTCTCGTAATTATAAACAAAAGCAATTACAGAAAAACCACTTTATATACTTGGGTTCATATTATTAATTTATATCTACGTATTTTTAAATAAATTTTACTTGCTCCAATCGTACAAAAAAATTTATATTCATCACGAACATTAAGGAATTACCGGAATAAAATAAAATTGAAGCAGAAAAATGTTCTTACTGTTCTTAAGTCTTAATAAACTATTACGATTCAGTATATAATAAAACACCGTAGTTCGAATTTGACATACTCTTAACTGATGATATATTAAACGCGAACAAGAGGAAGTGTGATTTCCTGGTGCTTCTCGAGTTACCATCATCTTCTGCTAAGTATCCACTGAAAAAAACCCATTCATATTGCACAGAATATATCGTTACATATGTATCTCAGTAACAACAAGATTTCTACGTAAAAAAACCCATTTTGTCTGACAGAAAAACACATAAATCAAACGTCAGAGCACAAGCTAAACGCACATGTGTCGACACCCGATCCTGCCAAGCAGCAGCGTACCAGAATTGGGGCTGCGGGGTGCTACACCCCGAATTGTCCAAACCAAAATATACCAAACAAATTCCTATGAAATTGATCACTTTTTAAGGGCCAGAAAGGTTGGGTTCTGCTAATGCAATAGTGTTTGAATATAGGGACATTTCTTTGCCTTGTGGTACACCACTGGTGATGTAGGTTTCCAAAGTGCAGCAGCAATGTGCAATTTAATATGCACCGGGAAAAAATGCGCCAGGAAAGAAAAGAATCCAATTCTAATAAATTACTATTCAAACACATTTATCCGTCTAGACGGGGCATTCTTGAATGTACACTGCAGAGGGTACACATTATACTCTGTCATGTGTCACTGACCGATAGACAAAACAAAGTGTTGCTACTGTTGGTTAATTTAAGAAATGCACACTTGTACACCATACAAAAATGTTAATTATATACTGGGATTTCTGGAGTAAATACACTTGGAAATTAGTTATTTGCTCAGCCTGGAGGTATTTACTCGACATACCCACAGTGTTTGAACTAGATTTATTCAATACTATAATCAGGAAAGCAAACATTATTATTTGTAACGGCCAGTTTCATTAAATATTACCTACATTAATGTGTTACTAAGGACATCAGTTTTGTACTGTTCCAGATACAACATAGGTTGGCAATAAATTTTTAAAAATTCATCACTTTTTATTTCTTATACAAAGTTTTGGAATCACGAAAAAATCGCTGACAAGATTTTTACGGAAATACATATTTTGACGTCCACTGAATCCATTAAGACCAATTTCTCAATGATGTCTGTCTGTGTGAGAGGATGAATGGATGGATGGATGTCCGTGTGCGCAATATCTCATGAACGAGACAAGATATGTAAACGAAACTTGGAATTTATAAGTTTCATGAAAAAATGAAGAGCTGAGTAGCTTTTGAATGAAATTTAAAAACTGGAAGAGAAAGTTTACTGAACACAAAACAATAAATTCCATTTTTTTCAAAAATAGGATCTGCTGTGACAAAAAGTTTCAAACGAAAGATGTTAGCAAATTATTTGGAATATAAAATGTTATTTGCACTTATCTTGTACGTGCTTCTAATTTAAAAACTAAATTTTATATTTCAGTAATCTTAGTTACACTGGGAACAATACCTAAAATATTTTTAACATCTATGTGTCAAACATGTCAAATAATTGTAAATTGTCAAAAATATGTGTCGTTTCAAATATTATAAAAGCAATATTTGTATTATTAGATGCAAAGTTTTAAAGAATAGATATTAATTAATATTTTAAATTAAAATCATAGCTGAAAATACAAAATTAAACATGTATAATATAATTGTCACAATAGTTATACGCTAGGAACAAGTCATACATGTTCTGTTGGCTTTATTTGTATAAGAAAGTAGTGTGGTGCCCACACCAGATTTTTAAATTTGTAAAGATTATCGAAACTGTGGTTTAAGATGTTCAGGAAATAAATAAGCAATCTTATCACAAACTAGAATTGTACCAACTAACAATTAGAATTTTTTATTATTTAATAAAGCAACTTTAAGTATGATAATAAGATCATTTAGTATTGACATCCTATATATGTAGTACTTTATCTGGAACAGTGCTGCGTATAACTGGTATCTATCACTAGCTGAAGACTACGGGATCAACACGACACCCTCTGTTTTAATGTCATAATTTGTTGCTACTTAGTTATTCCTTTCTGTGGAAGAATAACGTTTGGAATTTAAATAATAAATGTTTGTGTGTCTGGATGTTTACGGCGGTATGTATTTGGCCGGTTTCCATAGCGACCAGCAGTGAGTTTAACATCTGGTGAATAGGAAGTTCGAAGCAATTATTCACATACATGTTTCACGTCTGTCATTCAAATCATTTCGAATATGAAATGTTCACATTCCAACTTATAAACTATCCCAGTTCACGGATGAAATGAAATTCTCTCAAATCCTCGATATACATTTGGTTTTTAAATACCATTTCTCTAACGTATGCATTTTCATCACATGCACATATATGTTGGGGAGATATTGGGACGGGTTAAAGATTTGGTAGTAAGTTTTCAGCGGATAGCATGTTTTAGGGTCCCTAGAATTATAGCTAATATCCATATATTAATGTGAGAAAATTACATGTTCCATCTTAGCTAAAACTCATGGTATATTCTATTGAGCACGAAGGCGGACAGCCATTTTAAGAACTATGTAAACAATTTTAATAAAATTTAAAAAATCTTTGATTAGTTAGAAACAAACTAAAATTCCATTCTCATTATAGTATCTGTACAGTACTTAAGCACAATTAAGATAAAATATAGGTAAATTATATAATATAATTGATGCTAGTCATGAAATAAACATAACTTTAATCTAAATGTAAATAAATAGAGCTTATAATCAGTATTCGGAATATGTACCTATTTATAGTGACATATAATCATGGAACTGCCATATATAATATACTACATAAGTTGTATAATGCATTCAAGATTGTGTATGTGTAATGCACCGCCTACTACGATTCGGCGCCTCCCACTTTACTTCATGTGCAATGTATACACTTCACCATCATCTTACATTACTTTGTGCTCTGCAATTGCAGCTCAATACACAATAAATCTGTAGTATTTACTCGTACAATCGACGATATTAGGAGGTTTGTAAGTCGACGCGCATATTTATTTTATGCCACGCATAACTTTGTACATAGTAGTCCGATTTTGATGATTCATTTTTTATTGCATAGGGTGTACCTCAAAGTTGAAAAAATTTCCACCCCCCCCCCCTAAGGGTAGAAAAATAGGTAGCCATAAAAATAAAAACTTTTTAACAAAGAATTGAATCGACAAAAAAACAAACTGTCAAATCAAAAATAAAATAAACCTTAAGTCTAATAACTAAGCTCTTAATCTAAAGTAACTAATTTAGGAGCTTAGTTATTGAACTAAAAAGGTTTATTTATGTTTCGCTTTTCAGTTTCTTTTTTCGTCGGTTAATTTTTTTGTTGCTGATATATTTATATATTTATAAAAAATATTAAAATTAACTGCTCCAAGTAAATTCAAATCCAGTGACCTATAACCCTTGAAACACTATAAACCACACGTTAATTGCTCCTCGATCCACCCAACCCAGTCTTCCGCGCATTCCTGCGGACATCAAACACAAACCCAATGAGTATTTAGCAGAGCGACTGCAGACTTCTGCTTTGGTGATCACAAATAGACAGTTGATTTTTCTACCCGTTCGTAAAGTGATTAAAGACAATGGCAGGTCCACGTCGATTGAAATAGAGTTCGTAAATCTTGCCGCGCCGCCATTTTGATCTTGTAACCTTCGCAAAATGGCGGCGGATGGTATTTAACCGGTGATTATTTTTGTTTTGTTGTTGTTGATTATTAGAGAGTTAATTCAGGGTTTCTTGAAGACGTCAATGAATATTTTTACATTGTAAATAAAATAGATAAGGTTAATGGTTCATCATCGTTTTGTACAGAAAACAATAGTCATAATTATTATTTCTGAGAAAAGCGATGAAATTTGTACCTATGTAATTATTTACTAGGGTTACTTGGCGTTTTTTCTACGATAAACGCAATTAGAATTATTTTAGTTGTTATGTTAAATGCAAATGTACAACCTCTAACACGTGTACTTGCTTATTCACTTGAAAAGATTTATTAAAATTGAAGTGTAAATAACATAAAAGTAACGATAGCTTAAACAGTTTAAATTGATTGGAGTAAATCACGGAACATTAAATGGATAATCACCTTTGCTCAGATAAAGAAGACCCTAGTACTGGCTAATGTATTCCATGCTTTCTGAATACTAATCAGATACCTAGCAATAGGATCGTCGAAATTGTTTCATCCTAAAATGATTTAAAAGCTTTACCGTTTAAGTAACTTCTAATGTCAGATTACGAAAGACATTGAATGGAACGGATGGTGTACATATTGGTGGACGTATAGGGCCTGCGTTACTTATGCGGACGATGTTGTTGTGTTGGGTGAAACTGAGAAGCAATTGAGAAGAATGATTGTGAGCATAAATGAAACAATGAAAGGTTTAAATCTCTATTAAATGTCGATAAATGTAAAGTGTTGGTGTTTGAGAAAAATGATTTGGTGACTGATTGTAATGTTTCAGTGAATGGTGTGAGACTGAAACAAGAGAATGAATTTGTATATTTGGGTAGTATGTTCTCGAGAGATGGACGTATTGTCTGGGAGATTGAAAAGCGGGTGTCTGCAGGGTGCAAGGTATTGGGTACTCTGGGTACATTTGCTCGAAACATGAATGTATCTAGAGATGCTCGATTGAGATGTATGGTTCTGAATGTTGGGCGTGGATGAAGAAGCATGAACGATGTATAACTGCTGTAGAAATGGGATATTTGAGAGGAGTGATCGTAAAAGGAATACATTGGTGTATGCTGAGTGTGAGATTGGGAAGTGGGAGTGAGTCAGTTGAGATGGTTTGTACATATACTATATTACTAATATATGTGGAATAATTGGTTGGGTATGATTGATGGTTTGTTGTGTGAACGTATGATTCCAAGTGTGAAGAATAAGCGAGTATGTATGAATGTGGACGAGGCGAAAGTGGTGGAATGTTTGGAGGAGACTGATTGTTGGTTGACTGTGTTTCTGGGTTCGTGCTATAATAATATTAATAATGTATTTATTCCTTTTGAAAATGTATTACATTTTATAGGAAGCGTCAAAGTAGTATTACATTAATATACAGTTATATGTATATACATATATCAGCAGTAAAAAATTACATTGAACATGAATTAAAATTAAAGTACTCGTTTAGATCATAGAAGCACTGTTCTACAAGAAATTTTTTCAGTTTTTGTTTGAAATTTGTTACAGTTTTTGAATCTATTATAGATGAAGGCAAATTATTATAAATCTTTACACCCATTGAGTTTGGAGATAGACTACTTATTTTTAATTTATTATGGGGCACTCTAAATTCATTTTTCCTTCTCGTGGGCTATAGCGTGATGTTATGTATGTATATAGTTTAGTAAATATTGCATTATATGTGTTAGAGTGCTGTGAACGAGTTGGCATATGCAGATGGCCATAGATGAAATAGTGAATAAAAATAAGTAATTCTAGGAATGTGTCGTCACAGATGTGTTGTTTGTGAAGTGCAAAGATCCGAAATGTCATCTAAAAACACATTGCACGTCATGGGAGTAACATTTGGGTGCGGCGGGCTCGGATCGGGGCTAGTGGTACATCTCCTGCAGAATGGACAGAAACGTTTATAGATAGATGTGTATAAATCACGGGCATGCAGTAAATCTGTCGCGGGGACAACACCGCAACGCAGGTATTTCAGGATCTTTATTCAGACGCCAATAAAACTATTGCGCACGAGATGCTATTCCATCCACAATTAAACGCTACCTTATTCAACGCATACCGAACACTGACAATGTTCACTCTGTACGCAACTAAGGACCTTTACGTTTGAATATACAATGAGAAACCATCCAGATTGTAAGTATTAATGTTTAGAGATACCTACTGTGCCTACTGACAAAAATGAAAAGATTTTACCACATTATAATGACAAAGAAAATGATGGCAAACTGAAATAACTTTATATGTTCAGTTGATAAATTTGAAATAAATAATAGATCTTAGTATCTTTTGCTCCACAAATGAAAACGGGTATTGAAGATTACGCAGGATATTTTCCCGCTCCATGATTGTGGAAATATGTTACATTGGACAGACTATCAGAACAATCACAACAAGAAATATAGAACATAAACCAACCATTCAAATCAGGAACAAAAATTATACATATTTGCTAAACTTATTGTACAAATATATCTTTTTTAATTAATTCTATTCTCATAAAATTTGGGGATTTTTTCATAGCGACAAACTTATACTATTACATTATCATAGAAACATACGTTCTTACAATGTTAGATACGAAATATTTTGGTTACCATGGAAATTAAAAGATTAAGAGTTTATCAATACGAAATAAGATTATACAGGGCGAGGAGCGTAGCGACGAGCCTCGTATACAATTAAAACACTGATTTATCTACAAAACATTAAAAAAATTCGCAAATTATACCTAATCTTACATTCAAATATAAATTGTATTCTACTAAAAAATGCGGTCTGCCAATATCTATCCATTTTACTGGTTTGTGTTTTTCACTTGTTTTTCTGACGAAGAAGTACAATAACTTGAAACGCGGTATTTTAATAATAAAAAAAAACTATATATATGGAATTTAATAATCTAAAATATTTTAACTGTGAAATATTTAACTATATATAATTCTTGCTAGTAACTAGTTAATAGGTAAGTAAGAACAACTGATTAAGAGTGACCATAACTAGTAATAAACTATTTGTATATTGTTATATTTATATTAATAATATATTTATATACTAACAATAATAGGACCACAAACAATGTACGCTTTTGACAAAAAAGAAGAAGATTTAAGAATAATGGAACGAAAACTAATAAAAACTACATTAGGACCTACAAAGATATCAGAAAATGAATACAGAATAAGAAAGAACTATGAAATTGAACAAGAGTTGGAAAGAGAAGACATGGTCAAAAAGATCAAACAACAGAGACCAGTAGAATGAACAAGACTAGGCAGTTTAATATGGAAGAAAGAAGAAGATTATTTAAAACAGCAAGAATTAAAAACTGTCAAAGAAAACTCCAACAAAACACTCTAGAGAGTTTCAAAGAAACTGCATTACCCCATAGAGATAAATTTAAATAATATTATCCTTGATTGACTATACAGTAGCAATTTAAAACATAGCAAACATATTTCCGAAAACAATTTCAACAATTACCTGTGCCATCCACTAAATTAAATTAATGATGAAACAAAGAATAATTTGAAACATAAAGCATTGTTTAATACCCGTAAATTGAACTAATAAAATGTCATTATGACGAAACAGAGGCGTAACATAATTTTAAAACAAAATTCAAAATACCTACAAACTCTAAAAATCGTTAGGTCTCATAAAACACACACTATACGAGTAGCTTCTTCAAAGAAAAATACACAAACATCATAAGAGATTGTCGCGTAAAACTGTCTCGTCATTTTGAAATAAGTAAACCCGAAAAATTGTGAAAATTCTTGTCGCCGACTCTGAACGCCAACGCAGGACATTCTAAGCAGGAATGCTATTGAAACATTAAGATGCTAATTTGATTTCTGTAAATAATTCTAGAAATGATGTGAATTTTAATTACGCAGAGTACAATACCATTCAGACTGAATCAACGCATAAATATGTCTCTTCCCCTATATTATCTGAATAGTTACTTAAAAGAAAATATTACACAGAGTGGTGAATCGAAGGACGCAACGTTTTCAATGCTTGAAATGTTCAAGTATTGGTTTCCCTAATTATTTTACATCAAAAAAAGTACAGAGGATTTTTTTATACTAACATTTATAATCATTCTCAAGAGCGGGAGAGATACTAATTTCTATAACACTGTTTTGGAAACTACGCATTCTACAACTAAAAATTGTTATGGAATCACTAACATTCCATACGCCGCGTATGGAATATTTTCGACGAATCAGAGCCGCATATTAGCGCGATATATGAAGTATCTTGATTCAGTTACTATGGTTCGTCTGTTTGTTTTAATTAAATTTTTTGAGTTTGACGTTTTCAACAGTTTTATATTTGTATTTTGTGTATAATTTCCAAAATCTTGTTATAGAAAGTATAGTCTACAACGTGTAACGGAATAGCATATCCCACACTCGCAAACTTTTTGCTCGCGTGGAATTTTTTGCCATTCCATTACTCGTTGTAGAATATACTATTCTATGATACCAAAAACATGACAGAAACTGTCAATTTCATATCTACGGAAGATTTGTGCATTTTCTCTCCCGCCGTGATAAATGAACAAAATTAAACAAATCAAAGGTAACTATCATAAATTATATTACAATTCAAATAAATTTGATGGGGTAAATAGCTCCGTGGTAACGTGTCGGACTGCACTGAGAGAAATGTATATGTAAAACAAGTGTAATTACACTTAATGGAAAGAGAAAATATATTTAAAAAAGTGACAAGTAAACTCATATATTCAAAAATATAAAACAAGTTTATTTGAAAATATGTATTAGACGCAAACATCTATATATTAAGATTATAATTGATTAAATAATAGATCTGAATCAAATATATATTAATATTAAGTATAATTTTTGCTCATAGTTAATATAAAATATTTTAACGTTTAATATATAAAGTTAAAAATTAAATATGCAGTTTATTTCTCGCTCTTAGAAAACTTTTTTAAATCAAGTAAAAAATATTTTAGTACTTACTAAATAATATATTTAATTAAAGAATATAATAATACAAATGTAAATATTAATTATTTTAAGAGTTAATATAAGGGATTTTAATAATAAATATACGATTAATTCATAACAAAAATAAGATATATTTAATTCAAAGCAAAAAAAAACTTTAGTTTAAAAATAAAATATACTAATATCTATAATATTAGTTATTCATTATAAATAAACATTATTTATAAAATGAAAGGTATACATATTAAAACAATAAAAGTATTTTTGAAATATGTATTTTTAATAAGTAAAGAAAACATAAATAACATTCTGAACAAATATTACATAAAATTAGGTAATTATAACAAAAAATTACTATCAGCTAAATGTAAAAAATAGGTTAATTTAAATTTACAAAACAATTAGTATTATTTTTTATTAATATAAAGGAGAATACGTTTACTAAAGATGAGTGTAAAATATAACTAAAATTATTTGATAAGTCTACCTGATATGAATACAAATGATTATTAAATCCAATAGTAATAAAGAGTTGAACATAGAATAAAACATCGATTTCTCATTCAAAATCATGTTTTTAATTAAAGTGTAAACAGGCATTTCTTCTTTATAATCCATTACTAACACTTGATGAATTTGATCGAATGCCGTCAATCTGTATCCATTCGCATATCTTATAATAAATTCATCAGGTATTGGATTTGTATGATTATTAAAAAAAAAAATGTTGTTTTACATTTTTTACAAAAGTACTAAAGCCAAGTGTAATAATTTTTTTTCACGACATGGTAGGAATCCCCACCGTTCTTCTCCCGAAATAGTGAGGAAAATGTGTTGTTCCTCTCTAGAGAGGAAAATATAGAAGTGTTAGCAATATGAATGGTATTTACAAAAAATATATTATAAAAATTATAAAAAAATTCCTAATTTTATTGAAAATCCTTATTAAAGATATTTAACATTGGTTCATTGCAACATTGCTACACCGTCTTGTGTCTGATAACCTAACTTTTAACGTGTCATGCTGTCAGTTGTGTTTTCAATGTGTATTTTAGGTCCGAGCAAATCATTTTTAGAAACATGTCGAGAAAAAAATGTTGTGTCTAACACGAGAGGAAAGCTCTTCTTCCACTCTCGTTCGAAATGCCTCATTCGCTGCGCTCATGAGGCAAACTTCGAACTCGATGGGGAAATAAGCGCTTTCCACTCTAGTTTGACAAATAACTATACTAAGACCTAGTTGTAAAACTAACCTGCGAGAAAAATTTAATTGTTGTTTTAGTGATAGCGTACTGGCTATATTTATTCTGGAAGAAACTTTATTTAACTTGAGTAATTGTTGTTTTTACTATTTTGGAATAAAAAGTCCACTGTGAGCGAGGCTAATTTTTGACGTTCAGAATAACTCAATATTTCCTTTCTTTTTCTCAACAACGCTTGACCATCTAGAGTTTCATTTAAAAAATCTTCTAAACCCTATAAATCAGAAACGAAAAATATATTACTAATCAATATAAATTTGTGTACAGGCGTGATAATTTTTTAATATCTCATACTTACATTAGGAAAGACTGATAGTGATTCCAAAATTGTTGGTAGTCTCTCTTGAATTGGAATCGTAATAGGCGGAGGTGGTGTTACCAAAGATCCATCAAAATTGCAAATTATAATATTATTTGATGCTTCGTCCAATTTGTGGGATTAATTCTTTTATAGCACAATCATCTAGTATTTTAAATGCTGTTTCGTCTATTCCTTCATCTATAATTAAAAAACTGTTTATGCCGCAAATTAACTAATCAGAACAATTTACTTACTTTTAAATTTTTCTTGTAGTTCACCGAATTCCCATTCTTGTAATATATATTGCACGAACAAATCAATTTTCCGTGTACAAGTATAAATAATATAAAAAACTAGGCACATACTGTAAGCAGTTACCAAACCTAAACAACGGAGATAAAAACAGTCAACCACTACAAACTACATATCAGTATATTTCTCGGAATGAAATGTAGGTTTGTACTTGTTCACCACCCGGCTAATACTAATGAAATAACGTGGTAAAATAATTCTACAATACACTGTGTTTCGTTTAAGTGGACTAATATCATTATTTTAAACATATTTTATACTTCATATTAATATAATGTTACTTAAATTAAATAATATACACAATTTGAAGATAAAAACTTACTTGCTTTGTATCAAGTGGAAATTATATTAAAATTTAATATACTGTATAATATATTCAAAAGTTTTTGTATCTTTAAGAAATATATATTTGATAAAATAAGTATACATTATATTATAATAATATTTTAGCATACAATATATTTATTCTAATGAAATATTTGTTAAATATCTATTATATTATTTTTTCAATATACAATTTATTTGTTTTGAAACAATATATTTTAGATAAAAATATCTGTCTACTTAAACGAAGTGAAGTCATTTAAATATATTTTTTTAAATATACATTTCTCTCAGTGTGTGGATCGTGAGATCCTCAGTTCGAATCCCACTGCCGACAGTTACAAATTTAAATTTACCCCTGTGGTTCCCCCTCCACTAACATCTTTGGGGGCTATGATTTGACGGCTGGTAACCGCACTTCATACGTAAAAATATATCAATTACCGAGATCTGCGTAAGCAGAGTGCCACACCCATAATGGGTAAAAGGCGTGATGATATATTTATTTATTTTATTAATAAATTTGAATACATAAAACATCATAAAAATTGTATATACAACCGCAAAAAAGATGTGTATTTTTTTTTCTTTGCCGTATTATAGTCGGCTCGTGCTTCAATTTACTCCGCGGGAAAAAATCGTACACTTCTCTCCCTTGATGTAAAATAAACTATTATTCTGCATGGAACAGAAAAATGTCAGAATTTTTTTTAGTAATTTTATAATAGTATATTGTACAACGAGTATGGAAAGTACTCATTTCCTACGAGTATGAAATGGACATTCCATGCGAGTTGTACACTATACTTTTTCTACGACCACGATATTATTTCCAAATTAATTTAATTTTAATAATAAATTTGTCCCACTTTCACTATTCCAATATTTGACAATTCTAAATAAGTATCGTAGCAATGACACCTGTACTTAAATGAAATGACCTGTATTGAAATACTCACAAAACAAATTCATTTCGCACGATGCTTGCAATGTACCTCATATCCCTAGCAACAACAAACATACAATGAGCAGATTTCTCAGTGGTCGTAGAAACAATAAAACAAATGTAACAATTGAAAGTTATTTGTTTTATCTGTCATCTGCTGTTATCAGTGTTTGATATCAAGTAGTGACTTCATTAAAAATGTATAATTTGGATGAAAAATTAGATATAGTGACATAGTTAGTTAAAATAGTGCTCGACAAAAAAGTATTAAATAAAATAAACTATTAATTATTTCAAGGTACTGATGGTTTTAAGAAAATTACCAATAAACATTTCCGTAATTTTTTCGATTACAGGTAGAGTAAATTTATAAATTTCAAATGTCAAAAAATACATAAATTCTTGCTATACAACTGTATTTTTATAAAATAATTATTAAAGCCAATAATTGATCATTGCTATGGTGCGTCATTCTACATAAAATAAATGTAATAGACGATTGAAAAGGTATGAAGGATCATTAGCAAAAGAGTTGAGACGTTCAGAAAATTTAAAAGGACGAAAATTTAAAATGTCGGTATGCAGACTGGAATGCAGGACTCTTTAGCAACGGGAAGGAGGATTAAAAATTCAGGATATGCCGTTCCTGAAATTACAACCTTCAGCGGATTTCAGCTCACAAATGACTCACATCCCAAACTTTATACTTGGCCCGATTCAATTTATTTATTTCACACATATTATACAACGTCATATGAACTGTTTCTTTCTCAATTTTAATTTAATTTAATTTTTAAATTAACAAAACGGCGAACCTGCTTTTACTAAAGATAAAAACTTGTTCGATTTATCACGAGAGGAATTAGTCAGCCTAATTTAAATGTTGTTTAGTTTTCTACTAAAACTAGAGCTTTCACTCCGAGTAGCTCTTCGGTCAGTGATTGGTGGATCAGATATTTGGATTTGTACAAATTGGTTGTTGATTTGTTCAGTTCATTTTCTCATAGATTGATTGGGGCTATTAATTATTTATAATTAAATTTGAAAATAAACTGGCTGTTAAGAAACATGGACAAGTGATTTATTTGAGAAAATTCTATGCTTTTACTTCTTACAATCTTTAAATTCTTATGTTCTCTTAGCAAAAGCTTCAAATCTGATCGTATTCACACTCTAGTTCTCTTTGCTGTAAATTTTTATATAATAATAGAAAAAATTGACAATAATTGTTCAACTTTCTGTTTCTTTAAACCAAGTAAGATATTTTAAATCTGATTTAAAATTCTGAATCCGTATATCTTATATTTATTTTATGAAAAATTTCAATTTGAGAAATTTTCACTTGAAAGTTGAGCACTTTTTGAGGTTAAAATGTTTTTTCTTCAGAATTTCCTGAAAATATCAATATAATATCTTCTCGAAGCGAGACCTCCAAATTTTCAAACCGCACCTTCGTATCTTTCCTAGATCTCGAGATACAGTTCTTCAAATATAGTTCAAAAAATGACCCATTTTGCCCCAAAACTCAAAAATGGCGCAAGATACGAAACTCTAACCTACTCTATTCGATTCCCTGGGTAAAATTACATAAGTATTGTAAATTTCATAAGGATCGGACAACGGGTTGAAGTTTTGAAGCAAAAAGTCTGAAAATCGCTAAAAATCGGTAAAAACTCAAGAGGTTAGTATTGAAATTTTGCTGAAAATTTTCATCTCTCAGAATTTTGATTTATATACCCTATCCCCCTATTTTCGACCTAAAACTTACGAAAAACTTAGTTATAACCATATCTGAGCCTCGGTTTTGAAAATATTTACGATTTTATTATCCTGAAGTTCAGGGTAAAAATGGCAGTTAAATATATGATGGGCGATATCTCGAAAACTAAATGAGATAATTAATTTCTGATTTAATGAGCGTATTCAGCATGCTTTAATCCTATTTGAGGTAAATTTGTATTATGATAACTTGTGAAATGTATGTTTTATAGACAGTCAAAGTTGACAGAAATTATATCGAAAAAATTCAATATTTGTCCAACTTTCGAAACCTGTATCTTTACAACCAAAAAAGATATTTTAAATCTGATTTAAAATTTGGATTCCTTGGACTTTACTTATACATAAATATTCTTGTATGAAAATTTATTTAGTTTTGAAGGAACATATCAAAGTAATCAACTGAGACTCATTTATGGGGACGAAGTAGTTTGAATGGAAGTAGTTTTAATTCAAAATGACATTGTTTAAAATTAAAACGACTGCTTTTTCATTATTTTTAAAACAAGATTGTAATATATTCATTATCTTTCAAAGCAGAAAAATAAAATTTATATTCTCTTCAACGAATGCATATAAAAGGAAAACTGAAAATTTTCTTGAAACAAGAAATTATTTTTATGAGTGTACCAATGATAATAATTAAATAAATATGTCATAACGTAATTTCGTATAGCTTACTGGTAGACTATAATATAAGAATCCACAAAGTGTTACATTTACAGATTGTAGTACATGACAAATTAGTAATTGGTTTAAAGTAAAGTTAGTGAGTCGTGTGTTGTCGATGTGATGAGTTCGCAATGTATTTGTGTCTCGGAGTGTACCTCGGGCGGGGTGGCGTAGCGGCGGCGGTATAAAGGGGCGTTGCCATAGCAACACAATTCCACCAATCAGCGGTTTCATTATTTCATAGCGCCAGGGTGCCGGCCGACGTCTTGCCGAGGCCAGGGGCGGCAGTTCGACGCGACGCCACCGTCATCTTAATAACGCAACTTACCACACCAACACACACACACACACACACACACTGCTGCGTCCATTAGATGAAAGATGAAATGAAAGACGAACCGACAATGTCCCTTTATTACAAATACGTTTACTATTATAATAAATTCTGTGTATTAACATACAAACAGCATTCTTCCGTTTGGAGTTATTATAAGCAGGTAGACTGCTGTAATAATTAAATTAGTTTCTTATTAATAAAATAATGTTAAATGGCGCATTCGTGTTCATGTTACAGTAAATTGTAATTTTTTTATAAAGGAATACATGCAGGTCGTATAATTGCTCTGAAACATGAAATGACTACTACACAACTTTTATAGTGGAGTGATAGTAAATATTACGCGAAACTTTCTTAGAATTTTCAGCAATTTTCCTGATTACCAACCAGAATACCTACAGCATATTCAATTAAATTTGTAGTAAATTATACACCACGACAACATTGCGCATACTTTCATGCAATTTCGTAGAAAAAAGAACTCAAAATATTAATTAATTTTTTAAATCATATACACTGTAGTACTCGTATATACACCCAGAATCATTTCATTTGGTCCAATTAATACTTTTAGAATAACTTTTTAAAAAATTTGGATTACAAGTTTTATAATAGGGTTCTAATGTTTACTACCTTTTTTACCTCCCGCCTACCTCTAGGTAAGGGAGGTATTGTTTTTGGTCAGAAAATTGGGTAGTGAGTTTTCAATGAATAAGCACGTTTTAGGGTCCCTACAGTACGATTTTACTATTTTCGCGATGATGTCTGTATGTATGTATGTGTGTATGTATGTATGTATGTATGTATGTATGTGTGTGTGTAGTCTGTGGCAATTTTTTCGTCTCGCATAACTCAAATACTATAATAACAAAAAATACAATTTTTTGAATTATTGTTTCTTATATTTAAATGAAGAGCTGATTAGATTTTGGATAAAATTGGTCGACCGGAAGTAGCAGTTTACTTGAAGCCCTTAACAGTTTTTCGTGAAAAACACGGTTAAATTTCCTTTTTCAACAATTTATGTTATTTTGAAAGTTGAAGAATATTTAATTCTACATTTGTTTTGATTACACTAATTTTAATAATTTTCATTAGATTTAGAGATAATAAAATATAAAGAAATTAGATTTCACAAATCTTGCATTCCTAGTACACCATGGAAAATTTTCAATTTTTTACGAAATGTGACACATGTCATTGTGATTGTGAAGCTGTTTTCTTAGTGAAATATATGTCAAAAAATTAAATAAATATACGAAAGAAAATTAAAATTCTCAAATATAAATAGAAAATAAACAAATAAGAAGGTATGTTTCTGTATCATCAAATACTATTTTGTACCGTTTAAGAGTAGTATTGGGCGGGAGGTTATGTGCTGGACACATCAGATTTTTATTAATTCATTCATAATATTTTATAAAACAAAAGAACTGTAAACCAATACAAATCAGATTATTTCTAAATCATAAATGTATTTTTAGTCTAGGACTATTTAACAGCTACGAGCCTAGAATCAGATCATTTGACCCTAGTCATTTAGATTCACAAATTTGTTCTGATCTTACAAAGGGAAATCTGTACTCAATTTATTTCTATCTTAAATTCTGTTTTTTTTAAAGAATATTTTAAGGAAAAATTACAACTGAAATAACAAATTAACAAAAAAATTTCATTTGGCCCAAAGGTATTGGCTGATACAAGAAACATTGTTTTTGAACCGGATGAACACAAAATATAGAAAAAGTTTGAAATATAAATTGCTCTACATCTTTTTGATTCCAAGAAATACATCTCATTTTTTTTATAAAGATAGGAGACGGACTAACTACTCATGGGCATATGCCGCCCATTGAAGGGACTATTGTGAAATTATGCTATTGGGATTTGAACCCACAACCTCTGGCGTGCTACCGTGCTAGGGGATAGGTAGTAACAGTAACAAAATCGGCCTCTATCTCATTTATTTGCTAAAATACGCCCAAAAACTCTGACAGGCCTTCAAATAATCTAGCACTTACTATTGACGAATTGTTAACAAAATGTAATCAATTCGTAACATAAACATAATACCTCCGTTACATATACGAGTATGTATTGTGAGTTACTCTCGTAGGTCGCAAGGTGTTTGGCGTAGGTTGCTCGGGCGCCAAACGGTCCGGATTTCGGGATCGGGATAGTCCAGAGTTTTTAAATGACAGGAAAATGTTAAAATGTGATGGTGTAGTTTATTTGAGTAAGTGTTGTGTTGTATACAGAGGTGAATTTATGTTAATCGGATCACAGGTAGCGCAGTTATTTGAAATAAACTATCAAAATTAGAGCAACAATTATTATCTCGGTCAGTCATTTTACAAAATAGTATTCCTGATTACAGGTACCTCACAAGAGGTAAGATAGAATAATGCCGGATCTCGGTGATGTTAAAAAATACTATACTGGGTGATTACAAGCTCAGTAGCTTCGTCACAGTATGTGCGGGAAGTAAAAATTATATAAATATTGTATTTGGTGAATTAAACAATTTCCCTTTGTATTATTTTTATTTGAACCAAATGATATGATTTTGGGCTCGTACTGTAGTATACTTGTAGTATTGTCTTATGATGTGTATGTGTAAGATTAAAGGCGAATTTATTGTTGTGTGGACCAGCGTGACTAGAATGCAAAATTTCGCAGAGAGTAGTAAATATTTCAGCAGCAGAACAAGGAACCGAGGTCTCGCTGTCAATAGGAAACGTCTGCAATTTGACAACGTGATTGCTACAACACTTGACCCTTTTGGAACACAACAATAGATGTCCAAACATACAACAGTATATTGCAGTCATAATTATAATTTTGTTTGTAATATGTAGAGACTGCCAATATATCTACTCTAATATACATAGTTCATATTATTAAATACCTGTATAAGTATACTTATGCTATATCAATCCCAATAATTAAACCTAGACAGTAGGCTCCGGCTGGACAAATGGAAGGACATTTAAAAATATCACGAATGTAAGAAGTAATCAGAGTACAAATTTGATTTTGATGGCGAAATCACAGTAAGACTATTCCTACCTATTGTTTGTAATTGATTGCTTTATCACATTCCCCTTATGTTTTCCTCTTGCGCAAGCTAATGTAAAAAGCATTGTTAAACGAAAATTACATATTTTTAAAGTTTAAATTGAATATCGGTCCCGAAAATACCTTAACTCTGGACTGCTACACTAGGGTCTAATAAACCCACGATTTTCATCTAATTCATCCGTATAACTTGGATGCTACCTCGTTGTAAATTCAGTTTCTATAACCCTAAACAAATATTCAGTAATTCATTATATAAAATACCTATGTGTTTGTTCTCATAGTCCAAAATAAATGCTGTGTTTTAAATAAAATATATGATTCAGAAACGTTATGAACGGTTTGATGTATTTCTATAAACCTAAACAAATATTCCATAGGTAAAATCCCTAAAAAATTTACATCGGGTTATGGGAAAGTAGTTTTTCTTTTCTTGAGATTTCCCAAGCACCACTGTGACGTTTATGTAACTGTGAAGCAAGTATGTCTGTCCAGGATTAAGTTATTGTCGTGGTGTGAAACATTCTTCGTTGCGAATTATATTGTCCCTCCTCATAGAACATAACTATTACTATTTACAATTATTTAGTACTATCTAAAATACTTGAAACAATATAATAATAAATGGGACGACATTTCTATATAACAACCAAATCGGCTAAACAGTTAGCTTCATCCTTTATCCCTAAATGAATTGGTTGTGGATTTAGCAGGGTGTTAGTGCTGGAAATATATGCGTAAGAGGACCGTCGCTTCCACACAAACGATCCGTCGTGCGCCGTGCTCAGAATACTGCTTCAAATTTAAACGCAAAGCTTCGGCGATTCTGTGCACCTATTTACTTTTAAATTAAGCCATTATTTAAATCAGCCCTCGAACGTTTCACAGTTTTTCTACAAGAATAATTGGGCGGGGTATATATTTATAAAAAAAATTGATTCGAAATATTACACATAAACATAGTAGTTTCTTTAGATATATGTATGCGCGGGAGGTGAAAATGATAGACTTTAAAATATAGATATGGTGAATTAAAAAATTTTCCTCATACTTTAACTATTAACAAATTTTTTAATCCATTTTTATTGGTTAAGTTTGACTGTTCATATTTCTAGACTTATGCCCGGTTGCACCAACTTGGTTTAAATAAATAAAAGCGTATCTAATTTTTGACATTAATGTCAATTACTCCATATGACATATAACTTCGATTTGCTTTTATTTATTTACACCAAGTTTAAAATTTAACTAACGTTGGTGCAACCGGGCATTAGACAAAACAATTAAATTCTGTTTTCAAATATGGATTCTCCATATGTTTCTATGCTAAATTATAGTTCAGTTTAATATAAAATTAATTTTTAGAAGCTGTGAAATGAAAAGGGTACAGAAGTTTTATATTTTTAAAGTTTCTTCATTTTACTGAGTTGTAACTCAAAACCTAAAATAGATAATATAATTCTGTTTGAAAATTTGGATTCCTCATACATTTCTGAATCTATATCTATGTATTTTATATGTATGTAATGCAAAATATTAATTTGAGAAATTTTTACTTGAAAGTTGAGCGACTTTTTGAGGTTAAAATTTTTTTCTTCAGAAATTCCTGATAATATAAATATAATATCTTCTCACCACGAGACCTCCAAATTTTCAAACCGCACCTTCGTATCTTTTCTAGATCTTGAGATACAGCCCTTCAAAAATTGTTCAAAAAATGATACATATTGTCCCAAAACTCAAAAAATGGCACAAGATACAAAACTCTAACCTACTCTATTCGATTCCCCGGGTAAAATTACATAAGTATTGTAAATTTCATAAGGATCGGACAACGGGTTGAAGTTTTAGAGCAAAAAGTCTGAAAATCGCTAAAAATCGGTAAAAACTCAAGGGGTTAGTATTGAAATTTAGCCAAAAATTTTCATCTCTCAGAATTTTGATTTATATACTCTATCCCTCTATTTTCGACCGGAAACTTACAAAAATTTGAGTTTTAACCATATTAGAGCCTTACTTTTGAAAATATTGGCTATTTTATAATCCTGAGGTTGAGGGTAAAAGTGTCGGTAAAATATATGATGGCCGATATCTCGAAAACTAAATGAGATAATTGAAATCTGATTTAATGAGCGAATTCAGCATGCTTTAATGCTACTAGGTGTAAATTTTTGTTATGATTACTTTGGAAATATATATTTTATGAACAGTCAAAGTTGGCAGAAAATATATCGAAAAACTTCAGTAATTGTCCAATTTTCGGAACCTGTATCTTTTCAACCAAGAAAGATATTTTAAATCGGATTCAAAATTTGGATTCCTCATACTTTAACTATTAATGAGCCATAGTTGCATTAATATATTTAAAAATATTGTTACAATTTAATAGCATTGTATTTACTGCGTTTTTTTCGTATATTTTAACGAATGAATTGATTCAAATAAAGTAGCATTATCAAATAAAATTAGTTACTTGTGCAGTCGATGCATTTAATTTATAATCAAAGTGGAATATCAAATCTGACAGCAGGAGATGTTTTAGACGATTGAAAGTAAGGCTGAAACTGAAAAATACTGAAGAGTGACGTTTCTATTTTTAGCTTGTGACCGCTGAAACTTGATCCGCGATTTTACAAGTATTCTACACAATATGAAATAAAACATTGAAATATTATATGTAAATTCGTTTTAACAAAACTACTGTCTATCATAAAAATATATACTGCAATGATTTTATTGCTTAGAATGCTGAATTTCGGATTACATATTTATTTATTTATTAATAAAATAAGCAAGCGTTCTAATCCTTTATAGGTACCATAAATATACTACAGCAGTAGCACTTTTACGAATGAACGTATTCTTATATAAAAATTTCACTTCAAACTCTCACCTCGAGCCAATAAATAAAACATAAAAAGCATCAAATTTAAAGTAGCAATCATCACCTACCGATAGCATCCAAAATGACGAGGTGTTTAACCGCGTCATAAAAACCAACCGTTCAGTAGTTAAAAGCAAAACCTGGTCGTGAATAATCACACACAGCATCGTAACGGACCAGGTACCAGTACTAGTGCCAGTAACCAGTACCTGGACCAGGACCAACACCAGGTCCAGAGTATCAAGTGGCTAAAATTTCCTATGATCAAAATGAAATTCTTACAGTAGTCGAAAAATTCGAAACGGGCTTGGAATGTTTGGATGTCGCAGTGATTAGTGGCCTCGCGTTGCGCCGACAAAGCCGCGGACACAGATTTACTATTAACTTTCATTTCAAAATAAAATACTACGAGTATTAACCCATACACTATACTCCACATTGCATGGACAATGTCCACGAGAAACTATATGTACGAGATATGAACCCAAATTCAAATATATTCATACCTCCTGAAAATTATACAATAATTAAAAAAAATTGTTATTTGTTTAACTAGGCGTCAAAATATCAGATTTACAGCAGAGGCTGCCGTTTCATTGACGAGGCGAAGCCGAGCCATGAATGCTGCTGAAGCTATAAATCTGTTTTTGATGCCGAGTTGAATACAAATTTTTTTTGCCGATTTGGAATTAATGTTAATTTAGTGATTATTTTATATAGATATTTTGTAGGTTATTGCTGTCAAATTACGTTGCCATGCATGTGTTGAAAGGTTGCTTTGTATTTATTGATGGTTGCTATGCGTTTGTTGAGCGGTTGTTATGTAGTAGTATATTGTACAACGAGCATGGAGTTGTACACTATACTTTTTCCACGAACACGATGATATTTCAAAATTAATTTAATTTTAATAATAAATTTGCCCCGCTTTCACCATTTCAATATTTGATAATTCTAAATAAGTATCCTAGCAATGGCACCTGTACTGAAATGAAATGACCTGTATTGAAATACTCAGCAAACAAATTCATTTCGCACGATGCTTGCAATGTACCTCATATCCCTAACAACAAACATACAATGAGCAGATTTCTCAGTGGTCGTAGAAAAAATATTTTTACAGCCTAGGCATAAAAGTTACATCTTACAGACTGTTATCTGTTCGTGAAGTGTCATCTTTAATGTCAATCGACAAAAAATATTATTTTACTTTTTTATTTGAATTAATAAGGGATGCCAATAATTGAACATGGTGCGTCCTTCGATTCACCACCCTGTATACAACTATATGTTCTGCAATTGCTAACACTAACACCTCTGTGACTTGTTGTTAAACATTAAATTGTACAGAGTTCCTATAAAATAATTAAAGAAAACCAAAAGCTTTTAAAAATATGCAAGCCATTAAAAGGTACTCAAAGGATAAATTCAACAATTAACCATTTTACTGCGCAGAAAATATGCGTAAGTATAAAAATAATTTACTGCAAGTCTTCGGACAGTAGCAAAAATGTTTCACTTGAAAAACAAAATAGAGGAAAAACAAAACCCGCTCTCCGCCTCATTTTGTTTTGATTTTGACATATTTCACAACCTTGTAGTAATTTACCGCGCTCTCATCATAATAAATATCCTGTAACTCGTATAATTTACATGTGGCAACACTGGAAAAAATTCAGAGCTCTCTGGGTCCACAGCACGGATGCTGCGGCCGTTTTATTATCAAAATTATTTTCTGAGTGTGTTTTATTAATTAGTGACGGGTATGAGTTATAGTTTTCGATTGTTTATTCGATTTTAAATTGAGCATTTGTTACATGTTTGTCGAGTGCATCAATAGTTTTAGTTAATTTTGATCACTTTCAATCATATTTTAATTAGAGTGATTAGTGGGCTTTGAAATGCGCGCGATTATAAATTAAAATGATTTATATGGGAATACTTCGCATTTATTCGTTTACATACGTCCAATAAACACAGTCTTTATATACATATTTGTATTGCAATCAAAAGATTTTAAAAGAAAATTCTAATTATCAATATTTATACACTGTACAGTGTAGTTAATATTATTAATTTATTTATTTGAACATTATCTAGAAACTAAAAATATCTTCTTTAGCTTTCTCTTAAAGTGTAACCAAAACCAGAGTATAAACTGAGAAAGTTAATATTATGTTTTTTATTGATGATAATCATTTTATTATCTTGTATAAAGTATCTATAAAATAATCAAAGAGGGCTTTCAGCTCTCAAATAATTGAATTCTATTTGAGAAACAAAATAATGTGAAGTTTCTCGAACATTCACATACCGATCCAGAAACAAATGACGAACAACTATTTCCATTAAAATTTGATGAGAATAGTTTTCGTATTTAAACCCGGGTTTAAAACAATTCTCATTACAATTTAATTCACTGTACGTTTATACTCTATATAACTGCTATAAATATATAATAGATATTTACGATATAAGTGGTATAAGAACATAATTAATACACGCAAGTGAAATTTGTGTAATCATATAAATATATTAATAATGCATTTTCACACGTGTATCGTACAATATTTTATCTACGCCCGCCCAAAGTTAATAAATTAAAATAAATTGACTTAATTTTTTTGACAAGTTAATAAATTAAAATAAATTGACTTAATTTTTTTGACAAGTAGAAAATATAATCCTAGTAGTTGCTGTAAAAATGTTTTGCATCCATGTCGACCACAATTTGACATTAAACAATTATGTAGTTGTTTTTTATAAATTTTTGAAACCTTTCGAGAAAATGAGGGATTTAAAATGTATTTCATCAGATATAGAAGAACAAGCTTAAAAACTTATTAATTAATTTTAAAATTGTAAAGATAGTATTATCAACATTTATAATAAATAGTATTTTAATGAAAACGAGTACAGTAATGAAGCTCTTAACTCACGCAATATGAGTGGGATAAGTGACATTTAAACTCATGGACGTAGATAAAATAATGTATTTTAACCCCCTATAATAATTTAAAATCTTGAAAATATTTTTTAATCCACTATAAAAATTATTATTGATAAATGTTTTTCATATAATTTCAACGCATGAATTGCTACAAATAAAATAGCATATTTTTAAACCAATAAAATATTTCCCACCAAAATCAAATTAGTGACTTGTGCAGTCGATACAGTTAATTTACAATAAAATTCGAATATAAAATCTAGGAAGCAAGAGAACTTTTATGCGATTGAAAGTAAAATCCTGAAGAGTGATGTTCCTATTTTTATCTTGTAACCGCTGAAACTAGATCCGCGATTTTTCCAGTATTCTACACAATATACACGAAATAAAACATTGAAATATTTATTAGTAAAATTTTACTACTACTCGTTTTAACAAAACTGTATTTTATTTTGTATGTATATCTTAAAAACATAAACTGTAATAATTTGAATGTTTAGAATACTGAATATGTTATTTATTATGTTTTCTTCACGTATTAAAGTATGTACGACACCCAAAACTTCGCGAATTCTCTCTCTTAAGACTAGAGAGTTCTGTCAACCCTCCAGGTACACAAGCAGGCTCCTCTCATCATTAGAGTTCTCTTCAGAACCTCCTGGTGCTATCAGAGAGTCGAGATCCATTTAGCCGCTGCTATAAAGATAACGTAACAGTCTTCTGCCTCATCTGGACGCGTTTGACAATACTGAAGCCGAGTTCCACTTGGGTGGCAGGTAGCTCAACACAAAGTGATACTGTAAAGTTTATTTCACCAGGAATCAACGAAATTCTGCTGCATTGCAGAGCCGAACTCACCCACAGGGGGAAGTTGAATTCATTGGAATATTGTTTGATTTTTATATATTCACTCATTTTAACATTAATGGTATATAACACAAAATAATTAACAGGATTAATAAATACAGGAATACATTTCTATATTTGGGTAGTATGTTTTCGAGGGATGGACGTATTGACCGGGTGTCTGCAGGGTGCAAGGTATTGGGTGCTCTGGGTACATTTGCTCGAAACATGAATGTATCTAGAGATGCGCGATTGAGTGTTTATAATGGTGTGTTAGTGCCTAGTGGATGTATGGTTCTGAATGTTGGGTGTGGATGAAAAAGCATGAACGACGTATAACTGCTGTGGAAATGGGTATTTGAGAGCAGAGTGAACGTGTCTGGAATACTTTGGTGTATGGTCAGTGCGAGATTGAGAAGAAACTAATATATGCAGGTGAACGATTGTGTGGACGTCCGAGGAATAAGTGGTTGGATTACTGCAACTGCAACTATGGCTCATTAATAATTACAGTATGAGGAATCCATATTTTGAATCCGATTTAAAATATCTTTCTTGGTAGTAAAGATAGAGGTACCGAAAGTTGGTAAAATTACTGAAGTTTTTCGATATAATTTCTGCCAACTTTGACTGTTCAAAAAATATATATTTCTAAAGTAATCATAATAAAAACTTACACCTAGTAGCATTAAAGCATGCTGAACACGCTCATTAAATCAGATTTTAATAATCTCATTTAGTTTTCGAGATATCGGCCATCATATATTTTACCGACACTTTTGCCCTCAACCTCAAGATTATAAAATAGCCGATATTATCAAAAGTAAGGCTCTGATATGGTTAAAACTCAATTTTTTGTAAGTTTTAGGTCGAAAATAATGGGATAGGGTATATAAATCAAAATTCTGAGAGATGAAAATTTTGTGCAAAATTTCTATACTAACCCCTTGAGTTTTTACGGATTTTTAGCGATTTTCAGACTTTTTGCTCTAAAACTTCAACCCGTTGTCCGATCCTTATGAAATTTACAATACTTATGTAATTTTACCCGAGGAATCGAATAGAGTAGGTTAGAGTTTCATATCTTGCACCATTTTTGAGTTTTGGGACAAAATGTGTCATTTTTTGAACAATCTTTGAAGGGCTGTATCTCAAGATCTAGAAAAGATACGAAGGTGCGGTTTGAAAATTTGGAGGTTTCGTGTCGAGAAGATATTATATTCATATTTTCAGGAATTTCTGAAGAAAAAAATTTTTAACCTCAAAAAGTCGCTCAACTTTCAGTAAAAATTTCTCAAATTAAAATTTTGCATTACATACATATAATATACATGGATATAGATTCAGAAATGTATGAGGAATCCAAATTTATAAACAGAATTAAATTATATATTTCAGGTTTTGAGTTACAACTGAGTAAAATGAAGAAACTTTAAAAATATAAAACTTCTGCACCCTTTTCATTTCACAGCTTCTAAAAATTAATTTTAAATTAAACTGTACTATAATTTAGCATAGAAAAGTATAGAGAATCCAAATTTTAAAACAGAATTTAATTAAGATATGATTGTATGAATGAAAGTGGTGTGTCTGAATAAGAATGTTTGGAGGAGATTGACTGTTGATTGACTGTATTTCTGGGTTCGTGCTACCCCACTGAGTGGGATATATCATGAGTTAGACAGTATAAATTCGTGATTTATTTCCTAGTTTTCGTGGATACGGTCCTGTTCGTTGGCCGGCCGGTGGGTATCAAAGGCTTTGAGTTACCTGGTTTTATGTAATAGGTAATTATGTGTAACATTCCAACGTTTGCTTGATTCTGGTTCCCAAATAAATCGCTGCTCTTCTGTTCACTGTTACACTGTGTCCATCTTTTGTTTTTTATAGCCAGGCAACCGAAGCTGGTTTTTACTGTTTTATGGACAATACGGAACGTTTATCTAAATCTTGAAATTAGTATTGAACCGCTGCTGACATATTTATTACCCTTGTAAATCACTCATTCAAATATTTCTCTGTTTACAAATAAAACTGTATTATAATATTAATAATAATTGTATTACGTTACTGGAAAAATCTTTCTAGCATTCCTGATTTATCCCTTATCGAAACTCTGTGGAATCAAATAAAAAAATCTGGTGTGGGCACCACACTACTTTCTTATACAAATAAAACCAACTAAACACATACCTATGAGTTGTTCCTTGCATACGACTGTATTTTGACAATTATTTGATATATAGATGTTAAACCTATTTAATTTTTTTTCTCATTGTAACTATGAATTTTTTTAAAATAGATATTAATTAATATCTAGTCTTCAAAACTTTCTAACTAATAACACAAATATTACTTTTATAATATTTCACGTGACACATATTTTTGACATTTCACAATTATTTGACACGTTTAACACATAGATGTTAAAAATGTTTTAGTTTTAGTTCCCATTGTAACTAAGATTACTGAAATATATTATTAAATATATTATTTAATTTTTCTCAAAATTAGAAGCATGTACAAGAAAAGTGCAATTAACATTTTATATTCCAAATATTCTTGCTAACATCTTTCATTTGAAATATTTCTCACAGCTGATTCTATTTTAAAAATAAATGGAATTTATTGTTTTGTGTTTCCAGTAAACTTCCTCTTCCGGTTTTTCAATTTCATTCAAAATCCACTCAGCTCTTCATTTTTTCATGAAACTTATAAATTCCAAGTTTCGTTTACATATCTAGTCTCGTTCATGAGATATTGCGCACACGGACATCCATCCATCCTCACACACAGACATCATTGAGAAATTGGTCTTAAGGGATTTAGTGGACGTCAAAATATGTATTTCTGCAAAAATCTCGTCAACGATTTTTTTCATGATTCCAATACTTCCTTATACTTTGTACAAGAAAGTAAAAATGCGAAATAATTCTGCAGGGATAATCTAAAATTTAATTGATTGCAAAAAATTTAGAATTCTTTCTTCAAAGATACATATGAAAATATTTAGGCAATTTACAAATTTTCGGTGTGGTATGAAACCATAAATAAATAAAATATATTTAATACCTAGGTTAAGGGGTAAGTGAATATAATTGAAATCATCCCCTATGTGATGATTTTAATAACAGAGCCGGGATATCAGTTGCGCCCTTCAGTCCGGCTATTCACTGATATCTATTTGTCAAATATATTAGTTCACCGTTTCACCCTTGCAGGGTGGCGGTGGTGGCCCTAGGGGATGTTTATTGGAGGGTTTGTATGTTAGCAGCCCTTAATCTGATCTGTATTGCGTGAACGCTCGCGGTGGATTCAGACACTTGCCCTTGAAAAACCTGGACGCTTTCAACCAAAAACTACCCCTCTACAGACCCTGAAAACTATCATATTTTATAATCGTATATACGAATCGTTATTTATTTATTTATTTATTTATTGGTGAAGGAAATCAACAGTACAAAAGAACCAATAACAGATTTCCACTAATTATACAGAAATATTTGAAAAATTGTTTACAAAATATACATCAAGTTACATGCAGAAACATTAAGTGCAATAAATTTTAACAAATATATAATTTAGAAAAAGAATAATGAATTTAAAATTACATAGCTTACAATCAAAGTAACACGGACTTAACTTTAGTCAAAGAAAGATGAAATACATCAACCTGCATAAATTTAGAATTATACATGGCTAAAATTCTGTTTATAGGGGAATTTTTGTAATTGTTTGTATTATGAGCGGGTATATAAAACAAATCTGTAGATCCCGTAAATTTACTGGGTATATAGAAATTAATGTAGGGTAGTATGCAGTCAGGGAAGACTAAGTTGTTCAAAATTTTGTACAAAAATATTAAATCTATATTAATTCTTCTATTTTCCAAAGTTGACAATTTAAAATATTGTAGTCTAAATAAATAATCGTTTAATAGGAGGTTAAATTTGAAATTTAAATATCTTAAAAATTTCTTTTGAAATTGAAAAGTGGAAATTAAAAATATTCAACTTTACGTTTAATATCTTTAAATTTTAACAAAAATGTTTGTATTAATTGAAATGTGAATGTTTCCATGTAGGGGTTGGTGCGTTGCTATTGGGCGAGCTCTCGATTGCTCAATAGCCCAAAGAGAAGCAGAAGCATATTGCAGAGAACAGCATGCCCCCAGACGACGTACGCCACTGCACACTGAACAGGGCTCTTCATTTCAGATCACTTGGTAATTACTTTGAAGGGGATGATTTTCAAGTGTTATTCGATTTTATTTCAAACAGAACTGTTATTTTTACGCAAATTTAAACTATTTTATTTATAAACAACAACAAAAAACAGTTGCATTAATTTGGGGGTTGTTTTTTGACGGAAAATATACAAGCAAAAATTCTACATGCATTGACAACGCGGGAAAAGGAGTACAGGAGAAGTTTTCGAATTATTCGATACACAAAGGATATAAGCAATATTTTCTAAAAATTTTTATAAAAGATATTTGAGAGGAGTTTGCATATAGTGTGAGACGTGATCATCGGAATACATTGGTGTATGGTGAGTGTAAGATTGAAAATAATGTTTTTTTAGAAAATGAAATGAGTATTCCAATAAATAATTAAATTATCAACTTTAATTTGTAGCATTTATTTATCAAATAATTAACAGGAACATTTGATAGAAAAATGTAGCCAGCACTCTTAATCAATTAATCAATATGCATACTAATACTCACAGAATATTAAAGTAAATTTAAAGTCTTAAATCTTAAAGCCGTCAAAGATCAACCCCTAAAAATATTACCTTATGTTGTCTGTTAAAAATGAATTTCCATAACTGTTAAGTTATTAATAAATGCAAATATAAATACCTAATAAAATTAATTAAAAGTATTTATGTCTGTCCCAAAATCCATAAAATTAATTCCCAGTCATTTCTCTTCATCCCTTCACATCAAATAAATACGCATTATCCACAGCAGTTGTGAACAGACCATTAAAAAATCAAATAAAGCAGGTGTCCACGTCCACAATACACGACCCTTCATACAGATACAGACCTAAAAGATTCCAACCCGGGTTCTGTGACTCTGCGTTTAATTATAGTGACTGCAGTGAATTTGTTCAGGGTACTGGGCACACTAGGGGGTAGTGGCATCGTGACACGTGCCGGACGATGCACATCAAACAGAAATATACGAATTTGTCGGAAGATTTTGATCAATTTACTACATAGATGAAAAATATGCTATCATCAAATATAATTATTATATTTCTTTATACAAAGTATAAGGAAGTATTGGAATCACGAAAAAGATCGCTGATAAGATTTTTGCGGAAATACATATTTGACGTCCACTGAATCCGTTATGACCAATTTCTCAATGATATGTGTGTGTGACGATGGAAGGATGGATGGATGGATGTCCGAGTGCGCAATATCTCATGAACGAGACAAGACATGTAAACGAAGCTTGGAATATATAAGTTTCATGAAAATATGAAGAGCTGAGTTGATTTTGAATGAAATTTAAAAACCGGAAAAGGAAGTTTACTGGACACAAAACAATAAATTACATTTATTTCAAAAATAGAATCAGCTGCGAGAAAAAGTTTCAAATGAAAGATGTTGGCAAAAATATTTGAAATATAAAATGTTATTTGCATTTTTCTTGTACGTGCTTCTAATTATGAGAAAAACTAAATTATATATTTAAGAATATATTTCAATAATCTAAGTTACAATGGGAACAAAAACTGAAACATTTTTAATATCTATGTGTCAAATAATTGTAAAGTGTCAAAAAATATGTGTCTTGTGAAATATTCTAAAAGTAATATTTGTATTATTAGTTAGAAAGATTTGAAGACTAGATATTTATTGATATATCAAATAATTGTCAAAATATAGTCATATGTAAGGAACAGGTCATACGTGTTCAGTTGGTTTTATTTGTATAAGAAAGTAGTGTGGTGCCCACACCAGATTTTTTTCACACTGCTGTCTAAATTATGATTCCATTAAGACAGTAATCTTATAAATATCTATAGAAAAATTATCATTTACTTAAGAGTACAGTACAATAGATGAAGTAATAATTTAGACTTGATAGCGACAATAAAAGCGTAAAAAAATATATTTGATTATTTCATTCATTACAAATTTGACCAATCAGAATGTTTCATTTTCCATTGTTGTACATTTTAGATATGATTAAATTGAAGCTAGCTTTTATATGCAAATTTTGAACATTTTGAAGGCATATTTAGCCGGATAATTAGTTGCAGAAGCAAGATACTTACATGTTCTTTACCTTTACTGGTATTCTATATCTTTAAACATGCTGAATTATTCATTTCAAGCTATTTTTATTTATTAATTTTTGACACTTATTTGACAAGTAAAAAGAAAAACAAACAGTTTGCTATAGTTACAATATAACAACAAAATTTTATGGTGCCTTTTGCTTATGTTTGCACCGATTTATTTATGTGAAAATGTGTCAAAATCAACGTTTTAGTACAATTTCATCGCCAAAAATTAGAGTTTATACTATGAATTCATGAAATAATCTTGACATATACCCCTCGTGCTAAAGAATTGAAGCGATTAAATTTGATGTCTAGCTTATTTATAAAATATTGCTTTTAAAAAAGTGTTATCGTACCTAATAATTTAAGATAAAATGTACTCAAACACTTTTTAGGCAAAATTTTATGCATGAGCTAGACATGTCAAATTTAATCGATTAAATTCTTAGCACTCGTGATATAACTATTGATTATAGCATATTTATCAGGTGGTACGAATGCATTTAGGACAAATTTTAATATGTTTTAGTAGCACCCTCTATTTCATCACACAGCATAAGAATTAATGAATGATGACACATATTAAAATTCCTTTCTGAGGTCACGTGGTCGTCCACCCTCAAGGCGAAGCTAATAAATGTTCAAACATCCCCCAGTCGTGATGTGTGACCCTCTATAATCTGCATTGTTCAAGAGCAACCTGCACCCTAATCGAGAAGTGTGTAATATCAGCGAATCATATACGATGCACTCTAGGGTGCTCTTTTCTATGTTGTCGTTATTTAGAATTTATTAAATTGTTGTACAACTGTACTTCAAATATTTAACAGTCATGTTTAGTAATCAGTAATCACCTACCTTTCGTAGAATCTATGTATGTTTCAGACAGCAATTGGGAACAGCAACAATTGTGTACAAATTACTAAATACTGATTTTAACACTCCCGACAATTTAATTTAAACACTGAGAAACAACCATTAACATTTTAAAACGTTTAAAAACGTTGCAAAATAATCGAATACTCAATCAGGAATCAGGAAAACACTAGTTTCGATTGCCGAGAAAACATGCAAAAAATGTAACAAATTTATGAGTTAAGTGTATATAAAATTTGTCATTAAACATTTAAAATATTATTTTTGAATATTGTAGTTATTAACAAATAATAAATCAATCATTGTTTTAAATATTTAATTGTTATAATACCAACAAATTATTGTTATTGTAATATTGCTATAGTTATTCAGCTATGCGCAAATATTTATATTGACAGTGCACAAATATAAATACCAAAATAATTTACATAAATTATTATCAAAATCGAAAGAATAATATTTAAATTACCTATTTCAAGTGTTAAAAAGCTTTAATGACTAATATTTAACTCTTAATTAATAATTTTTTGACAATAATGACAGAACTTCTTTGGCAATCAAAAACAAGTGAGCGAACGTCACGTGACCAATGATATAGTACTGTAAAAAACAATTAGGGCCTCCTAATCAAGATATAGTTTGTTCTAAAATGTATTTGTTGAAAATTAATTTTAAAGTTAAAACACGTAATAATTATACTTTGTCAGCTTCTTAATGTGTCGAGTAATTTAAATTGAGATATTTCACGCATCTTGAAAGCGTAAATTGCCTTCTAGTGAGGAAATTTACTTTTCAAATGATTTTTTCGTTTTATAAATAGTATTGCAGTAATGTTCTGTGTAATATACCATTATGTTTTAATTGAATGTTTGTTATTATTGTATGTAAATTAGTTTTCATTCATTTTACAGCCAAGTACAAGCGTTTAAGCGTATAGAATATACAGAGACATCTGTCAATGAATTTCTAACCTAAACGTAAACGTCATTTTAGTTCAGATAATTCCTACTCCAATTTTTCAAGTAAAACCGTTTTGTTTTGACAGTTGTAAATAAACCTTTGGCATTGCAAGTTATTTTTTGTCACTAGCGTCCTTTAAAAATGTGTACAGAAATTCCTGATGTACTTATAAATAAACAATGGTTAATAAACGACGTAGGAAAAATTGTGGACGACGCTTTAACTGGGCTAGTAAGATGTAATCCTCAGTTAGCGTTATTGGATGTTGGTAGAGTGGTGGTACGTAGAGACCATCTTCAGTTGGATAGAGTTAAGATTATATCCGGAGGACCATCGGGACATGAACCAGCACACGCAGGGTTCGTAGGACAGGGAATGTTGACTGCTGCAATACAGGGTGAG
Source organism: Poecilus cupreus (assembly GCA_963942605.1). Classification (NCBI taxonomy): domain Eukaryota; kingdom Metazoa; phylum Arthropoda; class Insecta; order Coleoptera; family Carabidae; genus Poecilus; species Poecilus cupreus. The sequence goes on from OZ012719.1 coordinate 588,622, forward strand.
ACTATAACCATTCCTTGAGCTGTATCTCAATGACATTTGTTTAGGAGGCATTTATTCATCACCACCAACTAGTTTAATACTACGTACTATAAAGGAATTGTCTCGACGACATGACAGAGGTATTTTAATCATCATCGGAGACAATATGGGCGACAGACTAAGCTTTGGTTTGGCTGTTGAGCGAGCAAAAAATATTCCAAACGTTAAAGTGAGACTGATTCAAGTTGCTGATGACTGCAACAAAACATTTGAGCGTCGCGGTCTAGTCGGGACTGTACTAGTACAGAAAATAGCAGGAGCAATGTCTGAGGCTGATTTATTTTTATTTGAAATTCATGTATTTTGTGAGGCTTTATTAAAGAATTTATCAACTGTCATGGTTAGTTTAAAACCTGCAGTATCTCCATATTTAGAAATTTCTTCTTGTGTTAGAACTATTACAAAAGATATTGAGTTCGGTCCTGGAATGCATGGCCAGGCTGGATATTTACAATCACCTTTGATGACCTCTCACGAGACTGTACAATTAATGTTGAATCATATAGTTGATCCTAATATGTCTGGTAGTATTACTTTAGATCCGACTGTACCTGTCATACTACTTATTAACAATTTAGGGAATTCTTCTAAAATTGAACAATTAATTTTTATTAATGAAGTAATTGTACAGTTACAAGCAAAAAATATTGTAATTGAAAGGGTGTATTCTAGTACATTTTTAACCTCATTAGAAATGTATGGACTCTCTTTAACTATATTAAATAAAATTAACCCTGATATTTTGACATATCTGGATGCTCCAACTGACGCGCCATTTTGGAAATCTTTTACACAAGTTGTTATCAATCCAGAGACAAGTTTAACAATAAATACTGATTTACCTCCGAAAGAAATACAACTCAAACCAAATAGAGGACCATTTGTAATCGATAAAACTTCAAAAATACTAGAAAACATTATTAATTTCGCATGTGGCGCTTTAATATCTTGTGAGAAACAACTGAATATCATTGATTCAGAATCTGGTGATTCAGACACAGGTTACTTGATTACAATAATGGGGTCTTTCACCATTTTTTTTTTTTTATGAAACTTTATCTAACTTGAAGACTATCTACACTTTTTAAAAGTCTTAATTGTTAATCATTAAACCACAATGATTTTTAAAAAATGTGACGTCATTATGGAGATGTTGGTGAATCTCAAACAGTAGAGATTTAAATAATTTTTGTCATATAAATGTTCTATTTTATTGTAATAATAATAATAAAATAAGTAAAAAAATATATGACTACAATTATATACAATCTGTACTGTTTTAAATCCAGCAACACCTCTACTATGACGTCACAACATTTTAAAAAAATCATTGTGGCTTAATGAATAACAATTAAGACTTTTTAAAAGTGTAGATAGTCTTCAAGTTAGATAAAGTTTCATAAAAAAAATACAAAAAAATGGTGAAAGACCCAATTAAAATTTAAACTCGGAATAAAAAAAATGTTTTAATTCAGGAACGAATTTAAGAGTTTGTGCACATAGAATCAATGATTATTTGGCAAAAGGAAAATTAAAAATACATTGGCCGTTTATGCTTTTGGAAGAAATTAGTAAAATACTGGAAAATATTGTGGGGGGGCTCATGGCATGTTTCTATTCCATTATGTTTGAAACTGCCGCACAACCAATGTTACCTTTAGCTGAAAATGAACCCCTAACTCTTGAACTATGGGCGCAGTCTTTTGATTTGGTCTGCAAAGCTGTTCAACGGTAATTTTACGAATTATTAAAAATATATTTTATAAATAATTATTCCTAATTAATTATTTAGGTATGGAAAAGTAAACTTTGGTCAAAATACAATGTATGATTCTATTTATTCTGCTAACGAAGCACTTAAAGAGGCTCTTGCGAATGAGGTGGGCCCCTTAGATGCAGTGGGGCTTGCTGCAGTAGCTGCTGAAGATGCTGCAAGACGTACTCGACGCGAAGGGGCCCTACATCCTGATCCAGGTGCTCACGCGGTTGGAATTTGGATGAGAGCGATTTTTGAAACTTTAAAATTACATTCTGATGCTTTGAATTAATTTATTTATTTTCAAATGTATTATAAATTATTTTTGTGAAATATATTTTATACAAATTGAATCCTTTTTACCTCTGGGCACATACCTGTAATTCGGTAGTGAGTTTTCAGTGCATCAACACATTTTAAAATAACAATTTTTCAAAAACTACTAATCTGTAAATTTTTAAATAAATAAATATATCATCACGCCATTTACCCATTTCTGGGCGTGGCACTCTGTCCAAAGCAGATTTTAGTGTTTTGATATATTTTGTGCGGTTACCAGCCGTCAAATTACAGCCTCCAATGATGGTATTGAGAGAGAAGTCATGGAGGTAACTTTGTGGGGTACAAATTTTCGGAATTTAATTTCGAAAATTTGTCGGCACTGAGGTTCGAACCGAGGATATTATGACCCACAGTTCGATGCGTTATCACGGAGCTAAATACCTCATTAGTATATTGGACTAGCGGTCAGACCTGCTTCGCAGGTCTGACCGCTAGGCTCCGCGATTTGTCTTGAAATGATCAATTTACACATGTATCATACATTTTTGTCTGCAGTTTACTTGAAGACCTATCAATTTATTTTTTTTTTAATGTCATTTTTGACAGGTGTAAATGAAAATTTTTTGAAGGGATAAGCGTTTCTTGATAGTGGTGGTCCGTGTTCCTGCATTATTTGATAATAAATCTATGACGAGGGAAGTATTGTGGTACCCACAACAGTTTATTTCTTTGCTCAATATATTTTGACAATGAGTGTACCTTCTTGACTAGATGGCAGTACAGTCAACGTTAATCTACCTAAAAACAGGAAGCATGAATTGCTGTTTCCACATTTTAAATACACTGGACTTTTAAAAATAAAATGCATTGGTCAAATTAAAAAATTGCATGAATCTTATCATAAAGATAACACTACAGATTATACAACTTGCATTTAGTCTAAATAAACATAAGTAAACCTCTACTAATAACATATAATATACACTAAACGAGATTTATTTTGATAAGTAAATGAGTAGTGTAAAAATCTTAAATAATTGTAGCAAAAAAGCATTTATAAAAACAATTATTCTTCTCTTATTCATTGTAAAAACCAGTGTTACCAGTACATACATACTAAGTTACATACACACATACTTAAAGCATAGAATAGCACAGTATTCTATAATTTCATTTACGTACAACACGTGAAGTTGTGTGAATCATTATTATTACATATGCAGCTATAAGGTCATACTTCTTAGATCTGCTCAGGTAATATTATATTTCGTTACGTACATAGCGCATCATAAGTAAATAATTATTTGTTCAACCACTGAAACGAATAACATACTTGTTACATTATCTGTAACAACTGTATTGTTTATTTATTTTATAGAATTTCCGATCGAAAACCAAATTATATAACAAAGCAATATCAACAAAAAACCTAATAATGTGCAATGTAATTGTTGCATGTTTCAAATTACAGTATTACGTTTATTTGTAAATAAAAAAATACTTGTTTAACTAATTAAATAATCACAGAACTATTTCTTGTTTGAATTATGTGTCAGCTTTTATCATTAACTATAAAATAGAATTGATTTATGACTAAATTAAAGTAGATACTATTTAGTCCAATGAACTGAAAGTTATCATATGTATACAAATATAATTAATTCATTATTTTTTAAAATATTTGTATGTGTTTCATAAATATTTTAACTTCTTTTCCCGTTGACATTCTCTGCTATTTTTAAAATAGTCTCGTCTATTTTAACTGTTTTAGTCTATCGAAAATCACTCAGTAGTTAACAATGAAAAATTAGTTCTGCTCTGTCCCGCGAAATAATAAGTGTTATCAACAAATACTGTATAAAATCAAGAAGGTGAACAATTATTTTTGACATTCCGTTGACAAGCTAAACATAAATCATGTTTTGTATAATGAGACTATAAAATAATTTTATTTGTTGTGTTTTTGCGATAAGTAAAGGCACAAATAGTGATTCATTAAATACGCATAATCGCTTTGCTAACTTGTAATTATCGTTTGTGAATACGGGCAGAGGTTTACCCGTTACTTAATTGCACGGATTTTCCTTCTGTGATTTCCTAGATTTATCTTACTTTAAATAACGAATAAACAAACTTTATTTTACCAGTATTTATTGATAGTATCATTAAAGTACAACTGTATATTTTCTGTTGCAAATTTGATAGAAATTTTAGCTAATTTTGGTTGTGTTTCAGAGTCATCAATAAGCAGCGATGGATTTTGACGACATGTTGGAAGAATTGGGTGAGATGGGTAAATTTCAACTTACCACTTACCTTTTGGTGTGTTTACCTGTACTTTTTGCTGCTGCAAATAGCTTAAGTTACGTATTTACTGCTGGGGTACCGCAATATCGGTAAGAACAATTATTTTATTATAAATAAATCTATTTATAATTCAAAACAATATAACAACAAATTGTTTATAGTGTAACAGATTTAATTGAGGCCATAAACATAATTTTCTTATCAGCAAAACTGCAATTATATGCATTATTAAATTGTTTTCAATCAGTTTTTGACGTATGTCATTATTATTAAATAAATTTAAAATAGTGTATTCGCAGGTCTGACCCTAGGCTCCGCGTCACTGAAGAATATTCAACTAAAATAATAGGAAAATAAATTGACAGCTTTCTTAAATACCTTTCATTTGATACCAAACAATTATCTAAGAAAGTTCATCTCTTCGTTCCTCGCTTCCATGTCAGTACATTGGCAAGGAAAGCTCGTCACTTCGTTCATCGCTTTCATGCATGCACATTGGCAAAAAGTTGTAAAATAATTCCTTATTTGAATTTTTTTTTGTTTAGCAATAAATTTATTAACACTGAATTGAACTATTTTAAAACGAGACTTTTGTCGCCATATCTTTGAAACTACTGTACAATTTTCTTTTAACTGAAAGCTTTAATCAAAAACTGTTTCAAATAAGAATTGAAGCAAATAATAAAATAAAAAAATGTTATTTGAAATATTTTTGTATTTAACTCTCAGTTTTCCCAATATTTGCCATTTTACACACCACAAACTTTTTCGATTGTTGTTGATTACTATTTTTTTTTTTTTAGATGTTACATCCCTGAATGTGATGATCCATTCTTTCCTAAATATGAGGAGGACTGGTTACAAATGGCAATACCAAAAAGTACTTTAGGAATAGTCTCAGATACTTATGTACCCAGTCAATGTGAGAAATTTGTCCCTCAGAATTTGACAAGTAATCAAACAAAACATTGTTTACCTGATGCGTTTTCCACTGAAATTATGAGATGTAATCAATGGGTTTTCGATGATGATCGAACAATAGTCAGCGATGTAAACAGTTTTATAATATTTTGTATAAAAACGTTAATAATTTTAATTGTTTGCAGTGGAAAATAACATGTTTAGAAAATCAATGGCTGCTGTCTTTTGTAGGGACGATGCATTTTGCTGGAATCATTGTTGGGTCTGCTTTATTTGGAATATTAGCAGATAGGTATATTATAATTATTTTAAAAATATAAAATGATTAGCATTTTAATTACAGGTACGGAAGAAAATTAGTTTTTATTATTTGTATTGTTATTATGGCTATTAGTGGAGCAGCTCAAGCTGTCTCACCAGAATATGTCACATTTGCAGTTTTGGTTTTTATTAATTCTGTTGGTACTGCTGGAGTTTACCCCCTAGCATTTATTATAGGTAAATACCTAAATACTTTATTTTTTATGGGATTAATATTTAATGAAATAATTTTTTAGGGGTTGAATTAGTAGGAAGGAAAAAGAGGGAAACTACAGGAATTGTTCTAAATTATTTTTACGCTATTGGTGAAGCATTGGTAGCCCTGATTGCTTGGTTAACAAAAGATTGGGTTTATATCCAATTGTTGGTTTCTGTACCTTGCGTCGTTTTTATTGGATATTATTGGTACTATATTTTTTCTGGGCTAAACCGTATTTTATTTGTGAAGTTAGCTGCAGGTCTTAGTTTCTTTAGCCGGTCATAGTTATAGAAAAACAATTTAAAAAAGAAAGAAACTAAGATTTATTTTAGTTTTGAGGTTGAATAAACAGGAATTTGTTCAACGGCATTTCCAGAATGCAAATTTACTAGATTTTTGTTTGACTTGCAGCACCACAAACTGTCACATCTGTCAAACATCATTGGCGATTCGTAGCTAACTTCAAAATTGGCCGTAAACTACGGTTTTACCTTTTTCTGTTCTAAACAATATTTATTATTAATATTAAATGTTATTGTTAAAGGTTGATTCCAGAGTCTGTTCGGTGGCTTTTGGCAAAACAAAAAGATGAAAAAGCCAAAGGAATTGTTTGTCGAGCAGCAAAAATGAATGGTGTTACTTTATCTGACGCGCTTTTAGATTCTTTTGAAAAGGAACAATCAGAAGTGTGTTTATTTAATAAATTATAATTAATTAATTAATTGAAATATGTTTTAGGATTTAAATAAAACGGAAGAAAGGAGCAGTGATATGTTACCAGTTGTCAAAATAATGTTGAAGTCTGAAAAACTTGTCGCTCGATTTTTAATTGTGCTTTTTATTTGGTAAGTTTGACAAACATTATTTAAATAATTAATTAATTAATTTTTATGTCGACAGGGCAACTAATGCATTTGTATACTATGGTTTATCGTTAAATTCAACGAGTATGGTGGGTAATAAATATGTTAATTTTGCCCTAGTGTGTTTAATTGAAATACCAGGCTATACATTAGCCTGGGTTAGTATTCAATACCTCGGAAGACGTATTTCTTTAATAGCTTCTTTACTTCTTTGTGGTGTTACTTGCATTGGATCAATTTTTGTGCCTATAGGTATGAAAATACTTTTTCTTATTTCACGTTCACATAGTCCATTTTGTCACACTGTTTTTCTCAAAAATAATGCTACACAATTGAATTTTGTACAACTGTTGTTTATTTGTAAAATTGTCATCTGTTCACGTAAATTTATTGAAATGTAATAACACAAATAGTCAAACAATAAAGCGATTATTTTAATATTTTAATTGTCTTTGTGAACGTGAAATAGTTCAATATATTATTGAAATTAATTTGAAATATAAGTTGTTTATGTTTCCAGACATGACATGGGCTGTAATTCTTTTATTCCTCATTGGAAAATTAGGAATAACTTCTTCTTTTGGAGTAGTATACGTTCACACTGCTGAACTTTTGCCTACGACTGTACGTAGCGGGGGCGTAGGGGCTGCGTCAACATCTGCGAGATTTGGGGCTCTGTTGGCTCCATTCGTTCCACTTTTAGTAAGAATTTATTCAAAATAAATTGTTTATAATATTAATTATTTATTAATTTACAGGGAAACTATGTGCAATCGTTACCGATGATTTTATTTGGATCGGTTTCAATTGTGGCGGGACTTTTGGCGCTAAAATTACCGGAGACTCTAGGAGTCAAATTGCCGGAAACTGTAGAAGATGCAGTTAAATTATGATAAATATATTTTATAATTTTGTATTGTAAATTATTTAATTATATTTTTAATAAATCTGAACCAGTTTTTACTTATATTTATTGAATATTCCAGAGTTATATTTTGACATATAACCATAACCCTACTATTTGAAGGTTGTGGTGGCAGAAATCGTAATAAACAAAGATGAATCGTGGAGGCTATGAGAAAGAGGATTTAACTGAAATAGAATCTCAGTTTATCCTTCGTATGCCATCAGAACCTGCTAAAATACTACGAGAAGCCATTCGCAGTGGAGCTACAAGTTTAAAAGACTTGCTTAGCATCAAACTGGAAAATGATATACGATATGGGGAAGTACGAGTTGATCATTGGTTAATGCCAGCTAAAGTTTTAGATCTACCTACAATTATAGAGTCATTAAAAACGATAGACAACAAAAGCTTCTATAAAACTGCTGATATCTGTCAGATGGTAGTTTGCAAAGAGGAAGATGACCAAACCACAGATGAAGAAGTAACATCTAAAACTAAAAAGAAAGATCCGAATAAGGTAGACAAGAAGTTCTTGTGGCCTCATGGAATTACTCCACCGGCTAAAAATGTTCGACGTAGAAGATTTCGGAAGACTTTGAAAAAGAAATATGTGGAAGCTCCAGAAATTGAAAAAGAGGTCAAACGCTTATTACGAGTAGACAACGATGCTGTAAGTGTTAAATGGGAAGTAATTAGTGAAGATGATGAACATAAAGTTAACAAAGGAGTAGTGGTTAAAGTAGAAAAAGAACAAGCTCAAGAGAGCGGTGACGTTTCACTAGAAACCAGCATGCAAGACCAGCAAAGCTTGGACATCGAACATGACATCTTCGGAGGAGCTGTCAGCGACTCTGATGAAGATGAAACCAACATCAACATCTTAGAAATGGACGAAACCAGCAGATTGAGCGGCGAAGACAGTCGCTTGTCCGATTCTGGTTCTTTACCAATTCACAGAGACGCCAAATCCTTGGTTACTGAGTTCACCAGTGAAATGTTCTCTGTGTCAACAAAACAAGAACCTGATCTGGAAATTAAAGATGAACCGCTGGATTACCAGAGCTACACAGTTAGCCAGTATATGAAAGCAGAAAGCAGTAGTAGTACTATGTATATAAATGAAACAGTACCGAAAGAGAAGATTTTTGAAAGGATGGAACAATTGCAAGTTCAGTTGGCAGAACTGAGAACTAGAAGGGAACAACATGAAATGGAAATTATAAATATTGAAAATCATGCTTTGCGACAGAGGTACCAAGAAATTTTAGATAATTTGGTACAAGAATTGCTGGAGAAAGAACAGGAGTATGAACAGCTCCAAGAAATGCTTAAAATGGCTTATAAAGATATGTAATTTGTATACCTTAATTATTGAATTTTATTACCTATATTAATCATGTGTATTATTATATTATTATATAATATATCTTGTGTATCTTTATCAATGTATATCAATTGTCTATTAAGAAATAAATTGGGATTAATAAATGCATCAAATAAAATTTGTACAAAAAAATTTACGATTAATTTTGTGTTTGATATTTTCATTGTAAAGTTACCCATTTAACCAGAAATTAAATAAAACTGAATTCAGCAACTTTAAAAAGATATTCATTTCGCTATCTCTTTAAAAACTTTTAATACACGAGCAATTTTCTCTTCAGACACTTAATCAAAAAATGTCTTAAATAAATAAATAAATTTAAACATCTAATGCATTAAAAACACTAGTAGATAATATTAAAAATTGCTTTGAAATGTTACTTTTTATGTGTCGTTATTTCTAAGTCAATAAATACACTCACAAAAATACTAATTTCATTTTTATTGCATATTTAGCTACTTACTTGATTCAGATTCGCTTTGATTGTTGTAATCAGGTAACTGGTGCCCGTAAACGTTCCCGAATTTCGAGAAAAGTCCAATATGAATAAAATATTCTCCTTAGGCCACAAATAAAATGTTTAAAGCTAAATATTATTATTTCTACATTTCATATGAGTTTAAATTGAAAACGTATGCTGGTGTATCATTTATATCGTTGGTTTATTTAATTATACTCTAATTATAGCTCTTTGATAACGTAATATTAATTATTTTATCCGTGTGTGAAGTTTTCTGAATTTATTTCATGTTTAAAATTATTAGCTAAAATGATTCAAAGATATCTAGGTTTTGATACAAATAGAAATTAAACAGTTGTATTCGTATACATGTATCTCACATCGTATGTAGAAATAAATTTTGTTTTAGAAAGTCACATAAAATAAGAATATTTAAACAACAGCTCATATACATAATATTATTTACAGATTTTATTTGAATATGTTTGAAAGCTAAATGTATTTGCATCACAGTGATGGTTAATTTAATTTAGCCACGCGTCGAGTTTAGGTAACCTACGTGATTTTAAGATTTACTCACAAAATAAATGTATCCCCCAAGGAATATCAAAATAATTTTAGACAGTTGTATTAAAAATTACCCTAAATCAAGAGGTGCAGATGTTAGGTCTGTGTCTAGTGTAGTTTATAATTTTTAACCCATGAAACTTGAACAAATTAAATTAATTTTGCTCTAGTTTTCCACCCCCTATAATAAATGTTTCCCTTATAATATTTGTATTATTATTTGTTTTAAAAATTGTCGAAAACTAAGTTTATATTACATGCAACTCAGTGCTGTGTAAGAACAATTTAATTTAATTATCTTTAATGAACCTGAATAGATGTGCTCGCCGATGTAATATTGTCTGGTTTTTGAAGTCGAACTCATGATAAATGTTGATTTTGTGGCAAAAAAAAAATCAAATTATTTTTATAAAGACATTTAAAATTCTAGGTTTTATAAGAAATGTATTGCGATGAATTGCAATCATTTTGTATTGGTTATCATATCAATATTAGAATGTACATCTATAAATATTTTATAAATATTCAATGTGAAATACTATTGCATTTCAATAAACAATTATTTACTTTCTTGAAAACATTGAATACAGCAAATATATGTTTAACATTTTATTCAATTTTTATTTTAAATTTCATTATTCAGGTCAAATCAGTTAAGCCCAATTAGTATTTAATAAGATTGCATCGTCGTTTCAACTGGATTCATTAGTGGCCAGCTAAAATATAAATAAGCAATGGTTAGTGTAGACGTATGTTTTCTATAATGTCGTCTCTTTCTAACACATTGAAGGAATACAAGTGAACGTAGAGTGGAGTACCACAGCAGCGCGATACAAGTAGATAATTGAAATTCCTTTATAATTTGTTCGTTCACTCGCCGCTCGTCCGTCTCAGAGCAAACTCGTGTCGCGTATTCTGTCTTCTTAGAAGGCCATCATATCTAATTCAGGCCGCGAAACTTGATCCGCTGGGTGGAGGGATCGCGAAAGGGGCGCAAAGCATCCCAGAGAACTGCCTCTACGTGGGGTTCAACCTAGTGCAACGAAACAACGACTTAGGCGAGTATTTGTCAAAGTTCTCTGGAGATGTTGTCGGTCCGGGATGTGCCGGTGCACCGCGACGTGTGTGTTATCGTAGGGGTGTAAGGCTTCATACCATTGTTCAATAGGCGTAGAGTAGTCCTTTGTTCCCATTGCGAGGCTTCAAGAGGTGCGTGAGTCACGCCGTGATGAAAACTATTGTGCAATAGTATAGTCGCCAAGCCCCGTAATGCACCCGCGTAACTAGGCGTATTTCCTCCATGGGAGGGGCGTACACCGGCAAAGTGTAACGTTTTGCTAATTGACAACACGCTCCGGTTGTTGTCCTAGAGTCACTTGCGCCCTAGATTGTAAGTTAGCTACAGTTCGGAAACTGTTAGGTAGGGCTAGACAGGCAAGAAATAAAACCAACATTGAAACCATCATTGAAACCATCATTGAAGCCAACATTGAAGATGGGGGTGTGCTGTGGGATGAATGGCGTGCTGTGGAATGAATGGTGTGAGCTGAATGAATGATGACCATAACTTGTTCTCTTGTACAATTTACTGCCTTGAATTTTGAGTTTATGTTTCAGATATCATCAAACTTCAACAAATATTTCCTAATCACAACATGTATGTTTTTTTCAGGTTAACAATTATTCTTTTATCTAATACATTGTTTTTATGTTTATAGGAATAGGTGGACAACATCAACTAATATTTTCTCCTAACTAAAGTATGTTTTTTTTTCAGGTTCATAGTTATTCTTTTATCTAATACATTGTTTTTATGTTAATAGGGACTCGTGGACAACATCACCGAAGCCGTCATCATCTCACCCCGACCGACCATCTGGGCTTTCGTCCGCGCCTAGCTTTAAGCAGGTCAAAGGTACCCAGCTTTTGCTGCGGTAGTGCGTTATAAAGCTCATTTTTCCATCATCGTCATCGGAGCCTGCATCATCAACATCTACACCTGGAGGGTTCAAAAACCCTCTGGCAACAGATTCACCAGGACCGACGCCCGCTGCCAGTAACTACGATGTAAGAAAATTAATTTTATTCATAAACGAAATAATTAGAATTTGAATTTAATATTTAAGTTTAATTTTTTAAACTATTCATGTATTTATTTTCATTGTTACTAATTTTTTTTTATGTGTTTACAGTTGCAGTTGCAGCAGCGATGAAGCCGCACCCCTACTTCAGGTTTTGCAGGGAGTTTTCCTGGAGGGCTAAGGGAGGAATTTCCGGGGGTGAGGTCAGCCTTCTCTCTCTAGTCAATGCAGGAGACTGATCCAGGCTTTACATTTCATATAGAAATACTGTACATACAAACATAAAAAATGTGTATATCTAAAACGCAAACATCAATGTCTCAAACTTCATCAACGTCTCAATAAAATAAATTACCAGCCAATAAATATGTATTTTTACTTTGTATTATACCTTGCACAAATTATATTTTCAGAATACAAAATAAAGAAATCTATAAACTAAATATGTATTTTTATTTTCTAATGTCCCATTTTGATCCAATACTTATTCAGATTGATAAATAGGGGAATAAGTTATATTTTTAAAAATTATTTGCAAAATGGTTTTATTCTATAAGCACCTATAAATTAAATTTAATATTTATATTTTTTTTATTTACATAAATATAACAAGTTTACAAATCAAAAGTCAATCATATGTTTCTCTTATTAGAAGTTCTATTATATTATACAAAGTGAACAAATTAATTCCTACTGATATGTTTAAAGAAAATACTGAAGTATATGAGAAAATATACAAGTTCGGATGTAGTGTTTTATCCCGCGTATTTCAGAGGACGAACGTCAGCGACGCACGCCTCGAGACCCTGGTATTCTGGCTAAACATTTGCGGTGAACATTTATTCTTTTGTTGGAAGTTCTAATAAACTGAGCAAAATAACAAATACTTTGAATGCAATCTAAACTATGTTACCACCACACTTAAATTGTGATTTATACTAATATGTTTTAAGTAAATGCTTAATTATATGCGACAAAAAATAGTTCAGATGAAATTATTTAGCCCGCACATTTCAGACGTCGAATGTTAGCGAGCAACGCGTCCGAGCACTGGTGTTGTTGGCTGAACTTTTGCGGTGATTTTTTCCTCGTCTAATCGTAAAATGGTTCAAATAAAACCTGCTAAGAATAAAATAATAAACAATTAATGTCAATAAAATTTTACTGCAAAATGACTACTATGTCATAAATTATGAATATATGTTTCCAATAAATTTGAAACGCATTAGGTTCTGTAATTTATAGGGCCATATCTGAGCTATGTATATGAATGCATGATAATATCTCATCAACGTATAAATAAATAAAGAAATATTTGTAATAAAATATTCAGGAAGATGTTAATGTATGTGCTGAAAATTATGGAATTTCTGAAATGTAGTTCTTGATGTTGCCTAAAGGAATTTCGCAGATGGCGCCAGCTACCACGCTGAAAATTGAACAAAATAATAAAAACAAAGGCAGGCTACAAATTTGCCGTTTTTGATCAAGAAATCACTTTCTTTGGCCCTGTCTATAAGCGGCTGCACTTCTACCGCTAATAAATAGCGGCGCTTTTACCGCTAAATGTATAAACATGTCAAAATCTTTACGTGGCGGTCAATTTACCGTAGTAGATAAAAAACAGTCAAGTGTGTAACCGACTTGAACAATAGCAATTTTGTTCAATATCAGAGGGAGGAGCTTGCGCTTAGATCTATGGATCAATATTTTGGATTCTGCGCAGTTGACATTTTGTTTAAACATTTGAATAGAAATTTCAGACACTTGTCCAGAGTCTTCTGACAAATATTTTCTCATTATGGGTTGACATTATCTCTTAATATAAAGGGTTATTCAATAAATCAAAGCTAGGGAAGGATACATATATGAACCACAAGTATAATTTTAATTATTTATTGAAATAAATAGAGCATTACAACAAAATTATACAAATAAATAATAAATATTACAAACAATACAACATTAACATTTTTAGTTTTATAATAACTCATTAATTAACAATAATATATTAACATATGTGAATTATGTGATATTTCCTAGTTCTACAATAACCCTGGAGCTGAGAAATTAAGATTACAACATTCTAACTCACATAGTTTAAGAATAAACTACATTAGAAAAATGTCTGCTATAAATGACATATGAACATTTATATTGTCTATATCTTCCTAATTAACAATAATAAATAACAAATGTGATATTTACTAACTATACAACTAATCAAGAGCTGAAAATTTTACACTATTTATTTCCAATGAGCAAAACACCACGTTCCCCTATAATATTTAAAAATCTATCGATAACATAATGTTTTAAACAAGCTTGAATATTGAGGAAGTTTATTTAAATTAACCATGTTTACAAGCCTGTAACTCTAAAACTAAACGAGATATTAAAATGGGGTCTTCAGCATTGGAATCAGCGTTTCTTAGTTAATAAGTACCCATAATATTAATAATACAACAGTACTGTTATAATTTTGGCAAACAGTATTATGAAAATCTGTCAGAAATGATAAAAAATAAATCTAATTTTAGGTTTACAAGCTTGTAATTCAAAATCTGTTAGTAATATTATATTTTCAAGTACACTAATGAATACCCCATTCATCTTTTTCATATATTTAGGTATTTTTGATTGGATTTATTGACCCATAATTAATTGATGATAGCTTATGCCAAAATAGATAGGTCATTTTTGAACAAAAATTTTTTTATTTTAAAAACATTTGAAATTCCACACATGGTATCTTCTCGTCATGAAACCTCCAAAATTTGAAAGTAGAGTTCTCCAGCTCATTTAGTTCCCGAGATATGACATTTCAAAAATAGGTCAAAAATGAATATAAATACGCCTGTATCTCAAAAAATAAAAAAGATACAAAACTGGGGATTACGCCATTCGATTCTACGGAAAAAGTTACATAGGTATGCAAACTTTCATTAAAATTGCCCCGCGGAAAAAAGTTTTAGAGCAAAAAGTCTGAAAATCGCTAAAAATCGGCAAAAACTCAAGAGGTTACTATTGAAATTTTGCCAAAAATTTTCATCTCTCAGAATTTAGATTTATATACTCTATCCCCCTATTTCCGACCCGAAACTTACAAAAAATTTAGTTTTAGCTAAATTTGAGTCTTAGTTTTAAAAATATTTGCTATTTATTGTACGTGGAGTTGAGCGCAAAAGTGGCCTTAAAATATATGATGTGCGATATCTTGAAAACTAAAAGAGATAATTAAAATCTGATTTAACGAGCGTATTTAGCACACTTTATTCCTCTAGGATGTAAATTTTTGGTATGATAACTCTTGAAATATATTTTTTATAAACAGTCAAATTTGATAGAAATTATATCGAAAAAATTCAATAATTGTCCAACTTTCGGAACCTGTATCTTTACAACCAAGAACGATATTTTAAATCGGATTTAAAATTTGAATTCTTCATAGTTTAATTAGCTATGAGCCATAGTATCATTATAATATTTTTTTAAATTGTGACAAGTTAATGGCATTGTATATACGACGATTTTTCGTATATTTTTATATGTGAATTGTTACAAATGGAATAGCATATATTCAAATTATGTTCAACATGAAAATATATATTTAAAATTCAAGTAATTTCCAATAATTATTACTTGAACCATTTTATTTATCATTTACATTTAATGTAGAGCTGAGAAACAACTCACAATGTGTCTTCAACTTTAAATATTTGTATATGGTAACTTTGAAAATGACATGTGTATATTGTATTTAAATAGTTTTACTGCCTTCTTGTCGTTTTAGCGCTAGTAGTTCGGACTGCTTTCAACATTCATTGCATTGGGAACAAAAAATTTGATGCATTCACTTCATAATTATTTTTTACATGTAAACATAATTCAAATAGAATAATCAAAACAATTCATTTGACTTTGAATTTATATGCATTTTTCGTTTTTGTTCATACATTTGCAAGTGAAAATTAATTTTCAAATAAAATTTTGCGCGGGACGGTGGCCAATTTTTCGAAAAATTGGTTTAATACATAAATTTACAAGTGAAAATTAATTTCCAAAAAAAATTTTGCGTGGGACGCTGAACAAATTTCCTAAAATTTGATTTTGTTTATGCATTTGCAAGTGAAATTAATTTCTAAAAAAAATTTGCGTGGGACGTTGGACGATTTTTCGAAATTTTGATTTTGTTCATGCATTTGCAAGTGAAAATTAATTTCCAAAAAAAATTTTGCGTGGGACGGTGGACGATTTTTTGAAAATTTGATTTTATTTGTGAATTTAAACAAGAAAAATTTTTGCGTGAGGCGCAAAATTAATTCCGAAAAAAATTGCTCACAGGCAACATAACATGCAGACAAAAAACACAAATCCCAACACCCCCCAGCATATTTTTCTTTTCTTTTCCAACATCGACATAAAAATTGTTCAATACAATCATTTTACAAACAAATATTGCAATAAATATAAGATAATATAACACATTCTATTATGTAAAGTTTTTCTTCGTTCTGGCTGCTGAAGATGTGCACGTTCGAGGGCCAAGTTCTACTCTTGGTGGTGGTCGCAGATCACTAGGAGTTCTTACGCACTGTTGGCAGTGTATGTATGAAGGTGGTTTGCCCCTGGGTCAAACTGAACACAATATTTTATTAGTTTTAACTAACTGAATTTGTGAAGAAATAATTCAATTGCAAAGATTATAATTTAGTTAATTCTTATAGCTTGAAAATTGATATTTACCGAAATAAAAAGTGTGGGTGCTATTGCTCAGGCTGTTTTTATTTAATTTAATCAGCTCAATAATACTTCCTTCACCCTTTGTGCAAAGTTAATTTTATATATTCGTTTTACTTAAAAACTATCATGTGTTAACTGTACGAATCGAGGGAGAGCTAAATAAATATAATATAAAAGCAACGAATACATAAAATTAATAAGAAAATTACTGTTCAAGCAACAATGTGAAAAGTTCGAGAGTGTGTCGTGAATATGAGTGTTAAATGAAATGTCTACTTCCCTGGGAATGCTGTCCACGTTGTGTCTGTCGCTAGTTGGCTCCTCCAGGTGCTCTGCAAGCAACACTCCCACGGTTCGGATGTGATTCTCTGGATGAGATTGTCCAAAGACTGGGACACTGGGAGAATTATGAATCTGAAAACATTTTACTGACATCAGTCTCACAAAATAATCATAGAGAGTAAAATGAGACAAGCAACACAACATTTATGTTCTCTGAACTGTGCACATTCTAATTAAATTATTTTCTGAATTTAATAGTTAAATACTAAGATCTCTACACACACAGACTACTCAATAAAGTTAACAAACACAAAAAATACTTCAAACAAAATATAGGCAAAGAAAACTAAATATACTTTGTTATAATACTTGAAGCTTATCATTTAATAATTATTTATATAACCGCTTGACTTATAACTAAGTGTATTGGACGAAACGAGGGAGGAGCTACTTATAACTAACTTAAAATTAAATAGCGATCATATAAATAAAACCAATTAATTTACAGACACTGTCGATTGTAAACAAATATGCCCTAATTGTTTGAAGAATATTTGATCGTATACTGACTGCTAATATAACTACAGTTATCTTTGTAAATAATACCGAAAACAATTTCATTTAACTATACACAGTTTTCTTATGAAATTGTATGAAATAAACAAACTTATCTTTTGGTTTGGCGTTCGTTGTCTCTGCAAAACATCTCAGCAACAAACACAGTCCGTCAGCGAGGGCCAGCTATCCGGGGGAGAAATTGTATCTGAAATGTAACAAAATATGTATTAATTGATGTCCAGGCTATAAGAAATCATTCAGCTACTTTAAAATAAAAATAAAAATGTTGTTTGGCATGTAATATTTTTCATATGATTATTATTCGTAACCAGCAAATTATACATCAACAGATGAAGAAAATAAATGTTTAATTCTACTTAATATTACACATTTCATCCATAAAATATGCAAAAATAATCAATCTTGCCGCTATGAACACCTTTTATAAGAGTAATAGTAACAATGAAATAAATAAATAATGCTTGCATATGAAACGTATGTTGAATTAATTTTTCACTATGCAAAACTAAAATTTGTGACTCCACAAACAAATTATATACTAAAATAATCGCAAAAAAATACTGAATCGATTGATATAAGTTTTAAATAAGTACACGAAAATATTGTGGGTCAAAGTTGAATTTTTTCATCAGCATAAACACTTCTCGCACTACATTTTGACAGAAACAGTTGACTAACGTGACGCCAAGCGCAATACCAAATTAAAATTTGAAAATCAAAAAATTGTTATGTTAGTTCCAGATGTGTTTAATAAATACACAAAATTAATTTAAGATAAATTAAACTGCATTACAAATTATAGAATAATGATTAAGACTAGTTACTTACGTTTAAATAATATTGTTCAGCATGTCAGTCTCTTCTACGACATAAACAAGTAAGTTGGTTTAAAAGTTAAGCAGTATCATTCTGCTGCATAAAAACTGTAATTGTTGTTAATGAATCAGATTAAAGTTTGTTATTTCTTATACATTACTTATGTAACATGTAAGTACAATTTTTCCTCCAACATAGAGTTTCCTTTGTCTGTTTCCATTTTGTCAGTCAGTTGTTCAATATGTGAATAAGTAGAATACATGAAGATGCAATAATTAGATGTATAATTTTGCAATTATCTGAAAAGATCACACATTTTTAACACTTGTTTTCGTTTATACATAGAAGACACATTATGTGATAGGTAAATGTGTTTTCCAATAGGTAAGCTCTGTACGTATACATGGATCGTTCAAACTGTAATACAATTGAGATAGTTTGTTGTATATATTACAAAGACCAGTTCTTGACATCAGTATAAATATTGACACGCGGTATGTAGGTACATTTTGCAATATTTAGATTTGTAGTTTGTGGTTAGAAAATTAGGCGGTAGTTAACATTAGAAAAGTGCTGAACATATGAAGCTTTGGCTGCATTTGTTGTTAGAGGAATTAAAAATTTGTTTATATTCAAATTTAGAATATATACCAATGAAACAAACATTCCACCATCAGTGTCTAAAATCCAGTTGATCCTCTGTCCTCTTGTGATAATTCTCTACATAATAGAATGTTTTTGCAAAGAACTAATAAGTTGTGAAAGTGTACAATTAGTTAAACAACCCCAATAATTGAGGTCCTCTCTATTCATATTTCTGGTAATAACTTTATTGTACTGGAATGAATAGATTTACTGCGGTACCTAGAAACATCCGACGCGCAGATGTATTTCTTTGTTGCTGGAGTAAGTACCGATATTTTGTACTTTATACATTGTCTCAGCAGACATCAACAACAAACATTTAAGACGGTTGCAAAGTTGTCCATGCGCTGAGCAAAGTACTCAAGTACAATTAAAAGATGGATTGATTATACAAGGTTAGTTTTTATACATTAGTTACATCCCAAATAGATTAACAACAATTATCTTTTGCACAGTAATCGAACAAGAATGTACTACAAAAATTATGTGTAAATATGTAAGAAGAGGTATTTCCTCAATTCAGGCAACATAACCTAGTATCTCGTCCGGAAAATTGCAAAGGTTAGTAACATTCATACATACAAAGCAAATAGAATATGTTAGATGTAAATCAAAGAAAGTGAAATAACAATAAAGTAGTGTTTTGTGAGAAGTGTCAGATGGATATTTATCCTGACGTTCCGGAAGATGAAGATAGCAACATTGTTTTATTGTAGGTGTAACTTCAACTACGGCTGGCCGTTTATAACTTGCTACCTGCTACAAAAGGAATCTATGTTTAACAAGATAATCTGCTCTTTGAATGTTGAAAATAAATGTGATAATCCGAGTGTGAATCGTTCTACGTTTACAAGAATTCGTGATCTGGTAAGTCCAATTGTTTATTGAAAAAGATTACATTGTATCGCGGTATACACAGCTGATTGGTTAAATAATATGTGAAACGATGGTTTATGGTTTCTTAGTAGTGCGGTAATTGTGAATCAGATTGTTTATCATAAAGAGCAAGCCAATCACAAACATATTGCTCAACAATAGCTTCATTGTAATATGACTTAGCATGTTTCAAGCTAACCGATGCGAATTAATAATTAATTCTGTAAAGGAAAACTAAAATAATATTTAGGGGCAAAGTTAGTTAATTTTACATTTTCGGATGCAGTAGATTCGGTTTGTCACAGCTGTAAATGTTGCATTGTTCTCATATAATTAATAATATTAGTAACTTGTTGTTCCTTGACAAGTGTTAAGACAAATAGTTCCATTTAATTATAATAGTTATTAAGTATTTCTTGCCGATCATTTTGAAGTATAATTTAGTTTAACCCAACATAAAACAATAGTTTGCAAAACATGAACATCATAATGTTGTTATTACTGGACAGTGGATTCTTGTTATTCCAGCGAGATGGAAGTTATGATAAGAGGTTATTTTATGAAAATTATCTGTAGTTGTTTATTAAGTATTATTTGGAAGAAATATTATTGTTATAGTGAGGTAAAAAAGTGATTAATGCTAGAGGTAAATAGGTTTGTGTTGCTTCATATTTAACAAGTTAGTTTTGTATTCAACTTGTGGGTGTTTGTGTTCGCGTAATTTTTGATTAACACAATCTTATTAATTAGGATTGAAATATCGTAAATAATATTATTTCTCGTTTATAAATGTATAAGGTATGGAAATAATATATTGATAAACATCTGTCCTGGCAATGTAAACATTCATCTTATTTTGAATTTAAATTTTTATTTTACTGGCAGTCTAGCTACATGTACACATTTTTAGGGTTTGCTTCTTGTATAAAGTGAACACGATTGCAGAGACAGTTCCCGAGTTGAAAAAAGTTCGGAAAGATCAGCTGTGAAAGCTTAAAAGGTTGGTGTTTCTTAATTTATTGTTGTTAAGAACTGTTCATTGGTGTAAATTCAGTAGCTGCTTCCATTTCTGGAAATGTCACGCGTGATATTAGCATTGTCGTTTGATAACAATTCATTGTAATTGGATGGTAAGCTACAGATAACTCATACGATATTTATTTTATAAAATGAACGTCATATTTGGCTCCAATGTACATGAATCGTATTTTGGAACAGTGCATGATTTTAGATTCGAATCCTGAAAGTAAATTAAACTTATATATTTCAAAGAAAGCAGTAAAAACAGTAAGAACATTGTTGGGAAATTCATACAGACAAAATAAATTATTTAAATTATCATATAAGGTTCATTTAATTTATAGTATCAATAAATATATAATTAATTAAATATACAAAGTTTCAGCAACGTTTTTTAACAAAAATAATATCAAGCTTTATTTGACAAAAATGACTTATAATAAATCTAATTAGAATAAAATATTTATTATAAATAAGGCAGATATAATTATTTTATTGCAAAATTTTATGTTTTTATTAAATAAACAGCACTGCAATCGTTTTTCTAACATTCAGGAAAATAATTTTAAAAATAGTAAATTGGATTAAAGTTTGCTATGGTTGGCAAAACTTTGTTTACATATTCGTTTGTTTGTTCCAAGGGACTCTGCAAGGCAGTGTGAATTTACGTGTTTTGGTCCAAATTTTTTGCGTTTCTATTATTTAAACTTATATAAATCGATTCCATATGTTCTCTCGATCATTTTGATATATAATTTGTGGCTGGAGCGGAAAAAATTAGTGCAATTCTCTTTATGCGAAAATTCAACACTGCGTGAATGTAAGAATTATTGATTTTTCTATTATTAAAATTATAATTGCTACTAAAACTATCTTTAGGTGCAATAATTATTAATTTCATGCTAATTATTAATGATTTATTGAAAATAAATCAAATTTTTTATTTTGCATGTTAACAAGTGCAATACGATGACGTCACAAGCGTCAGCCATTTTGTGTTAGTCTATTATTGTTTAAATATGTGCTCTGATATTTTCATTGAAAAATCGATATTCCAAATCAATTTCAAATCCAATAGGTATGAATAATCGATTAATTAAGTTTTTCTGCATCGATTGATATATACTTTGCTTTGTTTTGCAAAATTATTGAATGAAAAACTTAGAAAAAATATTTGTATAGGGAATATCATGTTGTATTAAATTCATTGGAATTTTAAGTAGTTTAATCATATATTAATCTGGTTTTCTTCTTGTTTCAGGTTGAAATCCAAAAGAATGTTCCACTTCAGTGCTGAGACAACCTGTGCAGTCCGAGATAGAGCCCCCAGGCCCCACTCCAGGCGAAGTCCTACGAACTGTACGAATGGCTAAACTGTAAGTAACTTTATAATTTTTTTATCTTATTTCGTGAGATGATGCAGCTTCGATGTTGCTGATCTGGGTTCAAAAATGAATAAATATAAATGTTATGGTATTTATACATAGTTGAGAGGCGGTGCCCTCATTGATGGAGAAATAGATCTTGTGGGATACTCTATTAAATAAACAAATGTTTACTAACTAATAATGTGATCGCCTAGCGATCTAAATATATGTACATTTGTGTTTTTACACAATAATTTTGAGCTGTATTTATGGACGTATTGACCGGGAGATTTTAACGTGGGGGTTTGCAGGGTGCAAGGTATTGGGTGCTCTGGGTACATTTGCTCGAAACGTGAATGTATCTAGAGATGCTCGATGGAGTGATTATAATGGTGTGTTAGTGTCTACATAGATGACAGGTTCTGAATGTTGGTTGTGGATGGAGACGCACGAACGACGTATAACTGCTGTGGAAATGAGGTATTTGAGAGGAGAGTGATCGTGACCGGAATACATTGGTGTATGGTGAGAGTGCGAGAAATGGTTGGGAATGATTGATGGTTTGTTACGTGAACGAATGATTCCGAGTGTGAAGAGTGAACAGTATGAATGTGAGCAAGGCGAAAGTGGTGTGTTAGAATAGGAATGTTTGGAGGAGGTTGATTGTTGGTTGACTGTCTTTCTGGGTTCGTGCTACCCCACTGAGTGAGTGAATGCATTTGTATATTTGGGAAGTATGTTTTCGAGGGATGGACGTATTGACCTGGACATTGAAAGGCGGGTGTCTGTAGTGTGCAAGGTATTGGGTGCTCTGGGTACATTTGCTCGAAACGTGAATGTATCTAGATTGAGTGTTTATAATGGTGTGTTAGTGCCTACATTGATGTATGCTTCTGAATATCCGGTGTGGATGAAGAAGTGTGAATGACGTATACCTGCTGTAGAAATGAAATATTTGAAAGGATTGTATGGGTGTATGGTGAGAGTGAGATTGAGGAGAATGTTGTTAAGAAAGTGGGAGTGAGTCAGTTGAGGTAGTTTGGACATTTTGAGCGAATGTCGAATGAAAGGTTGGTGAAACTAATATATGTGGGTGAGATTGAAGGTGAACGATTGCGTGGGCATCCGAGGAATAATTGGTTGGCTATGATTGATGGTTTGTTGCTTGAACGAATGATTCCGAGTGTGAGGAGAAGAATATATGAGTATATATGAATGTGGACGAGGTGAAAGTAGTGTGTCAGGATAGAAATGTTTGGAGGAGATTGATTGTTGGTTGAGTGTGTTTCTGGGTTCGTGCTACCCCACTGAGTGGGATATAGCGTGATGTATGTAGGTTTTTACACAGTTTTGCGTAAATAATTTTTTAATGACAATTAATGAAGTGTTTCTGTGAAAAGTACCGCGGGTACTAGCTGTCAAATTACATCACCCATAGGTTTGAGCGAAGGGCGAAAGGTAGGTTGGTATTTCCTGAATTTATATTTATTGTATTATAGATAATATTTAAATAAACATTATATAACTTTTGTGTCTCTATAAAATATATTTATTGTTGTCTTGCGGTGTTCAAATTTCTACATTATTTATATTTACATTATCGTGTGGTAATTTCATTTATTTATTACAAAAACTAAAACTATGTACAAATATTTATTCTATTTCGATCTCTTCATCCAATCAGTGTCTGGGTTTTCTTCGTGAGTATTTGTTGTATAGAATTATCGTTCTTCTTGTATGATTTATTGTCTCAACGTCTCTCCCACATATTCTGCATTATCTGTCATCGTCTTTTGTCCAGTAATAGGTATTTCTGTTTTCTTCATTGCTTATCAAACATTTTCTCTGTCTCTATTCTATTACTGATATTTTCTAACTTGACAAGTGGCTGCAGATCTGATTCTACTCGATATATTACTGTGAAAGATTTTATTTTGTCTCTTGCTTCTTCATTTATTATATGTACAATAATCTATAATTGACTCTTTGTTTGGGGCTACGTACAAATAAATATGAAGTTTATTTGTGAATAATTAATATTGATAAATCCAATTAAAACAAAATATTAATTATAAACAAGGTTTATATAATTATATTATAGCTAAAAATTACTAATTTTTATGTTATTGTTACGTATACATAATTAAAAACATATTTAGAAAACTCTAGAAAATAATTTAATAAAACGCTTTGTCCATATTAGATACTTAAATTAATTTGTTTAATATTTCAAATATTATTTTTCATATATATTTTTTCATATTTTAACACTAAATATTAAATACAGTTAAAAATTAAATGAATAATATAATTGTATTAGAATATTGAAAACTGGATTGTAGTAGGCTATGGATTCCATGCACCTGTGGCGCGGGCGCGGCGTACTATGTTCACTTGTTTTATGTAAACAAACAATGTTCAACGTTCTGGTGATGTTCCGCGCAAAGATTAAGTTTTTACTGGTAATATTATTGAGATCATTGTGTTAATTAGTATCAATCGATTCGTTATTTTTTGCTGATTACGTTGATATATAATTTGTGGTGCAGACAAAGGTTTTTGATTTCAATAACTTGAAACAAAGATTTGCTAATGAGGTTATTCGTATCTCATATGGCAACATGTACTTACGTTGGTATGAACTTTAGTTATTTCGCTAACTATTGCCATTTTAGTATTGTTTTATAACAAAATAAGTACGAATACTGTAAACAAAAAAACTTTTATTGCATATTTGGTATTTCACAATGAAAATTTGAAAAAAGTTTTTTCATCTTTTCAGGATGTGAAATCTCCTGCAACAGCCGACCAGTTCTGCAGTTGGTGTTCAATGGAAGAAGACGCTGTTGTACACATAGCTAATCGGTAGGTGTTATTTATTACTTTACCCACTTTTGGGTGCATGTATCTTTATAAATGCAAAGTGCAAGTGTTGATAAATAAGTAGTAATCTGTAGAATCAAGTGTTAAGTTTGTGTGTCTAGTCTTTTGAAATGCATGTACACCTCAACACAATTTATCCATTTCTGAGTGCAGCTGTGTCTGCAATTGCAGATTGTAGATGATAGTGCAGTGTTTATATGTGTCTGTTAAGTTTAAATGAACTTGTGTCTAATGGTTGTTCTCTATTGTTGCAGGATGGTGATCATTTGAGAATCACGTGACATCCGAGTAGCTGTGAGTGCAGGATACGCAAGGGAGTACAATTTATTTTATTTTTATGTTTGTGTCCGTTGTATTTCCCAGTCATTGGTTAGTGTTAGGCCATTTTGGGATGTGGGTTTCTCTCCTTACAGGTTTAATAATAACTTCTTCTCTCGTTTAAAACAAGTGTTTTTGTTCAAAGTTAATGCCATCTCAATTAATATTGATGCTACATTTTAATTAAATTAATTCCAGTAAAACACATTCACTAACAATTTTTTTCTTTCTCATTAAATATTCTTACACTCAAAATAAAACAGTAATAAATAATTTTTGGTATCACCTGTAAATAAATAGTAACAGTCTAAAACTTACACTTTGTAATAGTAATGTTCCAAATTAAATTCATGGCATTAACTTTGAGTTTTGCTAAAAATCTTCGTTAACCTAGTGATAAAAGTAGAGTCAGTGTTTGCTAAGTTAGATTATTAGAGTCAGTGTCGCGTTAATATTGAAAGAACCAGACGATCCAGGATATTCCAGAACGGTCCAGGGTGAACAGTTCCAGAGAAGATATTAATAATGTAAGTTTAAGTATAAGTGGGGAAATCCGTGTAAATAAATACAATTAACTTCAGTCATTTTCCAACTTGATTAAGTAATCAGTAAATTAAATACATAATTAATAAATAAATAAATGAAAGTAAATAATACATTGGATTCATTAGTATCAATTTAAAAAATGAAAGCAATATAATATTTGATTTACATGAAAGTTAATGCAATTATTAGTTAAATATTTCAAAGTTTTAATAAATAAAAAATAAAATTTTTGAATTTAGAGGAAGTTAGTTAGACACTGGGAAATACAATGCAAACTTATATAATGTATGATTTGTTCTGTTTATGTGTTTTTAAACCTACGAATACAAATGATTAAACTTACAAATATTTTCATAAATGTTTCAAATATCAATGAATATAAATCATTAACAGTAGTAATTATATTTTAATTAAAGATCAACAGCTGTGCTATATTTTATTGAACGATAGTAACAAGTAATTTCTAAATTGTTTTGCAATGAATATTATTTCTAATGTAGCATCACATTATTTCTGTATTTCTGAATGACGTGTATTCAACTACGTAGAGCCACATATTACACTAAAGCACTCGGTTATTCATTCTCTACGCAATTATGAAAGCTTTTAAAATATAAATTAATAATAAATACTTTAAATAATAGTTCTTTATTTAAATATTTTTGCAGTGGCACTTAGTGAAATTTTCTTATTAGTTTCAATTTAAATCTAGAGTGGAATTAAGTAACTTTAGATTGTTTAGTATTATTTATATACAGTTAAATTTAGTTTAGCTTATACTGCGTGCAGTGATAGGACGGTTTAGTTCGGTTAGATACAAATTCAGCTAGTAACAGGATCGTTTAATTTAAAAATCGGATAGATAAATTGTTAGTAAGAGGATGGTTAGTTGAAGATCGTTTAGATCGCATCGTTTAGATTTAATTTCGTTTTAGGGTTTGTTTGCATATAATTAGTCCGGTTAAAAGTTTCTTAATTCCACCATTAATTAAATAATAAACTTTTTCAATTGATCATTTTTAAAAATGGTGTTTGTCTGAAGGATAATTAATAATAATTAAATTAATACGATTCTCATAAATAACTTACAAATAAATAATTAATTTTTGATGCGATATTGTTATGGAATGAATAACTGGAAGTGCTAAAGTGACTCTAACAATTTAATATTCAACACAGGTTCATTCATCTGTGGGCGAAGTGACAGTTTAGTAACAGCACATTAGAACTACAGAATTGCTTTATTCTGATTTGAAAAACATTTTGATTTTTAAATAATTTAAATTAACATAAGAATTATTTCATTTAAATATTAAAATAATTATAAATACAGTACGACAATATTTTATACATAAAAGATTTACAAAACTTTTTTTATTTGTGAAATACATCTTTCATATATTAATTATGTTAGATGAATCTATACATCTTATAAAATAAAAACAGAACAATCACGCATTATGTTTGTAGACCCGGACACAAACATGGGGCGCGCATCGAACCCGAACCCGCGGCTTCCGTTCGTTTCCGGTTTCCGTACGTTTACGCGTTAATAACAGACTCCGGAGTCTGTTGCGACACATTTAACTTCATAACGCTATACAGAGCTACGGGGCTTACTGCGGGCCAAGAGCCTTGCTACAGGTCTTGATACGGACTCTACTGCGGGCCAGGAGGCTTGCTAAAGGTGTTGATACGGGTCTTGATATGAACTTTACTTCTCTTCCATAAACTATTTTCTCTCAAAATTGATATCCTTTCTTGTAATCAATTATTGTATTTTATAGGTTATAAGAACCTATCTTTAAATACTGATCTAACTCTTTTTCTTTCAAGTTCGCTTTAAGGGTTTCCTAACCCTTTTTCTTTCAAGTTCACTTTTCGGGGCTGTTAACCCTTTTTCTCAAGTTCGTTTTAAGGGTTTCCCAACCCTTTTTCTTTCAAGTTCGCTTTACGGGTCTATTAACCCTTTTTCTCAGGTTCGCTTTAAGGGTTTCCCAACCCTTTTTCTTTCAAGTTCGCTTTAAGGGTTTAATAACCTTTTTCTTTAAGTTCGCTTTAAAGGTTTTCTAACCAATTTATATAAATGACTTCCATAAACTATTTTCTCACTAAAGTCTAACAAAAAATAATTTTATACTGGTTATGAGAACCAGCCTGTCTCCTATCCTATCCTATCTTTAAATATGATGTTGCTTGATACGGTCTTGAACTGCGGGCTAGAAGGCGTGCTGCGGATTTTGATACAGACTTCACTGCGGGCCATGAGGCTTGCTAAAGGCCTCTGGAGAAAAATTACACTAGCTTACATTAAAATACACTACACAGTTTGCAATACACAATCGCGGAATATTTTTCACACTTTACACAAACGCGGAATATTTTTGTACACTTTGCAGATTAATTTCACTAATTTCTAACAGTAACTTTTGGGGTTTGTTTGGTTAAATATTAAACTCAAATACTCGGTTCGCGATGCGCTATGTTGGGGTGGTTGGGGCTCTGATTTTTTTGTGTTTTCAGGAGTTATCTTTTTTTTTCAGGTTCGATTATTTTATGTTAGGGTGTAGTAACCAAGGATGGTAACCGAAACCGAAAAATATCCTTACACTGAAACAATGATTGATATCCTTTCTTTTATTCAATTAACATATTTTATGGGTTATAAAACCTATCTTTAAATCCAATTTTAATTATTAAACAATGTAGTTTTCAACTTGTACAGATAGTTTAGTTTATTATTACTAGAGTTTTAATTTATTTCATAGATAAAACCATATTTAGTTCATTCGCAATACTTGCAAAACCACAATCAAAATCGTAATTTTATTTTTACCAAAATCGAAATTCAAACCGATTTTTTTTTATGGCTACCATCCCTGGTACTAACTCTTTTTCTTTCAGATTCGCTTTTAGGGTTTCCTAACCGATTTAAACCTCTATATATACTGGTTATGAGAACCAGTCTCTCTTATCCTTACTCTAAAACAATTATTGATTTCCTTTCTTTTAATCAATTATTATATTTTATAGATTATAAGAACCTATCTTTAAATGTGATAGCGGTAAATATTAATAAAAAAAAAGATTAATAAATGTAATTAAAATGTATGTTCCAACATGTATTATTTCTGTAACAACTTTTATATTGTTTTTGTAACTTATTAAATAAATAAATAAATAATTACTAACCCCTTTTCTTTCAGGTGCGCTTTAAGGGCTACCTAACCCTTTTTCTGTCACGTTCGTTTGTTAGGGTGTACTAATCTTTTTCTGCAGGTGCGATCGTTTAGATAAAAGTTATTTAGGTTTAGCTATGATGTAGGTAGGCATCTTGCTTCTGCAGTTCTAGAAGCAGGATGGCTCTTCCTCTGTCTGTGTTGGACCGAGGAAGGGTTCCCTGCCACGTGGAGTGACCTTGACGTGGTGGCAGGGCTTAACCGCCCCCAACCCCAGCGTTGGGGGCGGAACCGACAACTCCACACTCAAGATTAGGCGCTGACGTTTGTACTGGCAAATGTGAGCGCCTAGTCTTCAGCCTGGTGTACACGCGTCTAGTATTTAGTTCAACACTAATATTGAGTGCAATTCAATTCACTTCTCAACGCATGTATGCCAGGCTTTCTCGGGGGATGCCACAAATTAATGCAAAATACATAAACAAAAAACATTTAACACTAATTAGTAACAAACAGTAAATATTTTAATAGTTTTTAGTAATAGAATTTGTGGCATACTCTATCTACATGGGTTTAAGCATTCAAAAAATAAAAAATAGCTTTTAAATATTGTTCTTCAAGCATTGCGTTCTCTGAACTATCCGGTTCGGATAGACATACGCGGTTAGTTCATAAGAGCGGTTAGTTCATAAGGGCGGTTAGTTCATAAGAGCGTTTAGTTCATAAGAGCGGTTAGCCATAAGTTCGGGTAGACATAGGCAGTTATATAAGATCGGTTAGCTATACATTCAGGGAGATATAGGGGGATAGTTTCGATAATTCATTACTTGAAGGACTAAAATATAGATCAATTAATTACTTATTACTGCGTTTGTGATTAAGATGCTTAAATCCAACAAATATTTTATCATGTAAACTATACTAACTATAACTTTGAATTCTGATTTTTAGATGAATGCAGAAGCTCGAATTTGTTCAGTCCAAGTTAAAAACAATTTTTATAATCAGACGCTAGTTCTGTTTCTCCAGGCAATCTCAGTTCATAATGAAGCTTCACAAGGGCTTCAGATGTCATCTGGTTCAGGAATCATCTTCAGAGGAACTTGGTGACACATCGGATTCAAAAATAATAAGAACGAAGTTGGTTTGTAAGAAACCAAATTCGTTTTTATTATTTAAATATCTGGTGTGTTGGTAAATAATTATAAACACAAACACACACCTCTCCGATCCGGATCGGAGTTGTACGCGGGTCCTCATGTTAGGATAAGCCTCTAGTTTAGATTTTTTGAATAATCTTTTTATGTTTCAGATGAAAGATCAACTCTAAGTAACTTTCAGCTCAGGATGCAGTTTCACAAGGGCTTCAGATGTCATCTGGTTCAGGAATCATCTTCAGAGGAACTTGGTGACACATCGGATTCAAAAATAATAAGAACGAAGTTGGTTTGTAAGAAACCAAATTCGTTTTTATTATTTAAATATCTGGTGTGTTGGTAAATAATTATAAACACAAACACACACCTCTCCGATCCGGATCGGAGTTGTACGCGGGTCCTCATGTTAGGATAAGCCTCTAGTTTAGATTTTTTGAATAATCTTTTTATGTTTCAGATGAAAGATCAACTCTAAGTAACTTTCAGCTCAGGATGCAGTTTCACAAGAGCTTCAGATGTCTTCTGGTTCAGGAATCATCTTCAGAGGAACTTGGTGACACATCGGATTCAAAAATAATAAGAACGAAGTTGGTTTGTAAGAAACCAAATTCGTTTTTATTATTTAAATATCTGGTGTGTTGGTAAATAATTATAAACACAAACACACACCTCTCCGATCCGGATCGGAGTTGTACGCGGGTCCTCATGTTAGGATAAGCCTCTAGTTTAGATTTTTTGAATAATCTTTTTATGTTTCAGATGAAAGATCAACTCTAAGTAACTTTCAGCTCAGGATGCAGTTTCACAAGAGCTTCAGATGTTTTCTGGTTCAGGAATCATCTTCAGAGGAACTTGGTGACACATCGGATTCAAAAATAATAAGAACGAAGTTGGTTTGTAAGAAACCAAATTCGTTTTTATTATTTAAATATTTGGTGTGTTGGTAAATAATTATAAACACAAACACACACCTCTCCGATCCGGATCGGAGTTGTACGCGGGTCCTCATGTTAGGATAAGCCTCTAGTTTAGATTTTTTGAATAATCTTTTTATGTTTCAGATGAAAGATCAACTCTAGGTAACTTTCAGCTCAGGATGCAGTTTCACAAGAGCTTCAGATGTCTTCTGGTTCAGGAATCATCTTCAGAGGAACTTGGTGACACATCGGATTCAAAAATAATAAGAACGAAGTTGGTTTGTAAGAAACCAAATTCGTTTTTATTATTTAAATATCTGGTGTGTTGGTAAATAATTATAAACACAAACACACACCTCTCCGATCCGGATCGGAGTTGTACGCGGGTCCTCATGTTAGGATAAGCCTCTAGTTTAGATTTTTTGAATAATCTTTTTATGTTTCAGATGAAAGATCAACTCTAAGTAACTTTCAGCTCAGGATGCAGTTTCACAAGAGCTTCAGATGTTTTCTGGTTCAGGAATCATCTTCAGAGGAACTTGGTGACACATCGGATTCAAAAATAATAAGAACGAAGTTGGTTTGTAAGAAACCAAATTCGTTTTTATTATTTAAATATTTGGTGTGTTGGTAAATAATTATAAACACAAACACACACCTCTCCGATCCGGATCGGAGTTGTACGCGGGTCCTCATGTTAGGATAAGCCTCTAGTTTAGATTTTTTGAATAATCTTTTTATGTTTCAGATGAAAGATCAACTCTAAGTAACTTTCAGCTCAGGATGCAGTTTCACAAGAGCTTCAGATGTCTTCTGGTTCAGGAATCATCTTCAGAGGAACTTGGTGACACATCGGATTCAAAAATAATAAGAACGAAGTTGGTTTGTAAGAAACCAAATTCGTTTTTATTATTTAAATATTTGGTGTGTTGGTAAATAATTATAAACACAAACACACACCTCTCCGATCCGGATCGGAGTTGTACGCGGGTCCTCATGTTAGGATAAGCCTCTAGTTTAGATTTTTTGAATAATCTTTTTATGTTTCAGATGAAAGATCAACTCTAAGTAACTTTCAGCTCAGGATGCAGTTTCACAAGAGCTTCAGATGTCTTCTGGTCCAGGAATCATCTTCAGAGGAACTTGGTGACACATCGGATTCAAAAATAATAAGAACGAAGTTGGTTTGTAAGAAACCAAATTCGTTTTTATTATTTAAATATCTGGTGTGTTGGTAAATAATTATAAACACAAACACACACCTCTCCGATCCGGATCGGAGTTGTACGCGGGTCCTCATGTTAGGATAAGCCTCTAGTTTAGATTTTTTGAATAATCTTTTTATGTTTCAGATGAAAGATCAACTCTAAGTAACTTTCAGCTCAGGATGCAGTTTCACAAGAGCTTCAGATGTCTTCTGGTCCAGGAATCATCTTCAGAGGAACTTGGTGACACATCGGATTCAAAAATAATAAGAACGAAGTTGGTTTGTAAGAAACCAAATTCGTTTTTATTATTTAAATATCTGGTGTGTTGGTAAATAATTATAAACACAAACACACACCTCTCCGATCCGGATCGGAGTTGTACGCGGGTCCTCATGTTAGGATAAGCCTCTAGTTTAGATTTTTTGAATAATCTTTTTATGTTTCAGATGAAAGATCAACTCTAAGTAACTTTCAGCTCAGGATGCAGTTTCACAAGAGCTTCAGATGTCTTCTGGTCCAGGAATCATCTTCAGAGGAACTTGGTGACACATCGGATTCAAAAATAATAAGAACGAAGTTGGTTTGTAAGAAACCAAATTCGTTTTTATTATTTAAATATCTGGTGTGTTGGTAAATAATTATAAACACAAACACACACCTCTCCGATCCGGATCGGAGTTGTACGCGGGTCCTCATGTTAGGATAAGCCTCTAGTTTAGATTTTTTGAATAATCTTTTTATGTTTCAGATGAAAGATCAACTCTAAGTAACTTTCAGCTCAGGATGCAGTTTCACAAGAGCTTCAGATGTTTTCTGGTTCAGGAATCATCTTCAGAGGAACTTGGTGACACATCGGATTCAAAAATAATAAGAACGAAGTTGGTTTGTAAGAAACCAAATTCGTTTTTATTATTTAAATATTTGGTGTGTTGGTAAATAATTATAAACACAAACACACACCTCTCCGATCCGGATCGGAGTTGTACGCGGGTCCTCATGTTAGGATAAGCCTCTAGTTTAGATTTTTTGAATAATCTTTTTATGTTTCAGATGAAAGATCAACTCTAAGTAACTTTCAGCTCAGGATGCAGTTTCACAAGAGCTTCAGATGTCTTCTGGTCCAGGAATCATCTTCAGAGGAACTTGGTGACACATCGGATTCAAAAATAATAAGAACGAAGTTGGTTTGTAAGAAACCAAATTCGTTTTTATTATTTAAATATCTGGTGTGTTGGTAAATAATTATAAACACAAACACACACCTC
Organism: Poecilus cupreus; assembly: GCA_963942605.1. Lineage (NCBI taxonomy): Eukaryota > Metazoa > Arthropoda > Insecta > Coleoptera > Carabidae > Poecilus > Poecilus cupreus. The sequence goes on from OZ012719.1 coordinate 622,510, forward strand.
TCCGATCCGGATCGGAGTTGTACGCGGGTCCTCATGTTAGGATAAGCCTCTAGTTTAGATTTTTTGAATAATCTTTTTATGTTTCAGATGAAAGATCAACTCTAAGTAACTTTCAGCTCAGGATGCAGTTTCACAAGAGCTTCAGATGTTTTCTGGTTCAGGAATCATCTTCAGAGGAACTTGGTGACACATCGGATTCAAAAATAATAAGAACGAAGTTGGTTTGTAAGAAACCAAATTCGTTTTTATTATTTAAATATTTGGTGTGTTGGTAAATAATTATAAACACAAACACACACCTCTCCGATCCGGATCGGAGTTGTACGCGGGTCCTCATGTTAGGATAAGCCTCTAGTTTAGATTTTTTGAATAATCTTTTTATGTTTCAGATGAAAGATCAACTCTAAGTAACTTTCAGCTCAGGATGCAGTTTCACAAGAGCTTCAGATGTCTTCTGGTCCAGGAATCATCTTCAGAGGAACTTGGTGACACATCGGATTCAAAAATAATAAGAACGAAGTTGGTTTGTAAGAAACCAAATTCGTTTTTATTATTTAAATATCTGGTGTGTTGGTAAATAATTATAAACACAAACACACACCTCTCCGATCCGGATCGGAGTTGTACGCGGGTCCTCATGTTAGGATAAGCCTCTAGTTTAGATTTTTTGAATAATCTTTTTATGTTTCAGATGAAAGATCAACTCTAAGTAACTTTCAGCTCAGGATGCAGTTTCACAAGAGCTTCAGATGTCTTCTGGTTCAGGAATCATCTTCAGAGGAACTTGGTGACACATCGGATTCAAAAATAATAGGAACGAAGTTGGTTTGTAAGAAACCAAATTCGTTTTTATTATTTAAATATTTGGTGTGTTGGTAAATAATTATAAACACAAACACACACCTCTCCGATCCGGATCGGAGTTGTACGCGGGTCCTCATGTTAGGATAAGCCTCTAGTTTAGATTTTTTGAATAATCTTTTTATGTTTCAGATGAAAGATCAACTCTAAGTAACTTTCAGCTCAGGATGCAGTTTCACAAGAGCTTCAGATGTTTTCTGGTTCAGGAATCATCTTCAGAGGAACTTGGTGACACATCGGATTCAAAAATAATAAGAACGAAATTGGTTTGTAAGAAACCAAATTCGTTTTTATTATTTAAATATCTGGTGTGTTGGTAAATAATTATAAACACAAACACACACCTCTCCGATCCGGATCGGAGTTGTACGCGGGTCCTCATGTTAGGATAAGCCTCTAGTTTAGATTTTTTGAATAATCTTTTTATGTTTCAGATGAAAGATCAACTCTAAGTAACTTTCAGCTCAGGATGCAGTTTCACAAGAGCTTCAGATGTCTTCTGGTCCAGGAATCATCTTCAGAGGAACTTGGTGACACATCGGATTCAAAAATAATAAGAACGAAGTTGGTTTGTAAGAAACCAAATTCGTTTTTATTATTTAAATATCTGGTGTGTTGGTAAATAATTATAAACACAAACACACACCTCTCCGATCCGGATCGGAGTTGTACGCGGGTCCTCATGTTAGGATAAGCCTCTAGTTTAGATTTTTTGAATAATCTTTTTATGTTTCAGATGAAAGATCAACTCTAAGTAACTTTCAGCTCAGGATGCAGTTTCACAAGAGCTTCAGATGTCTTCTGGTCCAGGAATCATCTTCAGAGGAACTTGGTGACACATCGGATTCAAAAATAATAAGAACGAAGTTGGTTTGTAAGAAACCAAATTCGTTTTTATTATTTAAATATCTGGTGTGTTGGTAAATAATTATAAACACAAACACACACCTCTCCGATCCGGATCGGAGTTGTACGCGGGTCCTCATGTTAGGATAAGCCTCTAGTTTAGATTTTTTGAATAATCTTTTTATGTTTCAGATGAAAGATCAACTCTAAGTAACTTTCAGCTCAGGATGCAGTTTCACAAGAGCTTCAGATGTCTTCTGGTTCAGGAATCATCTTCAGAGGAACTTGGTGACACATCGGATTCAAAAATAATAAGAACGAAGTTGGTTTGTAAGAAACCAAATTCGTTTTTATTATTTAAATATCTGGTGTGTTGGTAAATAATTATAAACACAAACACACACCTCTCCGATCTGGAACGGAGTTGTACGCGGGTCCTCATGTTAGGATAAGCCTCTAGTTTAGATTTTTTGAATAATCTTTTTATGTTTCAGATGAAAGATCAACTCTAAGTAACTTTCAGCTCAGGATGCAGTTTCACAAGAGCTTCAGATGTCTTCTGGTCCAGGAATCATCTTCAGAGGAACTTGGTGACACATCGGATTCAAAAATAATAGGAACGAAGTTGGTTTGTAAGAAACCAAATTCGTTTTTATTATTTAAATATCTGGTGTGTTGGTAAATAATTATAAACACAAACACACACCTCTCCGATCCGGATCGGAGTTGTACACGGGTCCTCATGTTAGGATAAGCCTCTAGTTTAGATTTTTTGAATAATCTTTTTATGTTTTAGATGAAAGATCAACTGTACGTAACTTTCAGTTCAAGTTCATAATTTAATGTTGTTGAAGATAGACGAATTGTTAACTTTTTAATAATATAATTACGTTACGTACCAGTGAAAGTGAAGTGTGAAATACTTAATCTTTTTAGAGTATTGACGCAGTGATATTTTTCAAGAAGACCCGAGAAGGACCATGGTTTCGATCCGAATGGGACAGGCTTCGAACAGGACCAATCACTAGGGCACTAGGAATTCAAGTAAAAGAGAAATGTGAGTTTTTGAACAATTTTATTTGTTTCACGTTCCCTCCTTCCTTAATAAAGAAAAATAAAATTCCTAATAATTCCAACATCCCAATTAAAAATAAAACAACTTTAAATGCAAATCATTTGCTGTAACTGTTAATATTCAGTAATACATTCAGATTCTGAAAAAGCGATTTTAAAAATCTGTACGCAGATGAATGGATAAGAATGTAGCTAAATTCACAATTTTAGAACAACTAAATATAAGTAAATTTCAATTCAGTTACAATTAAAAATCGCACAACAATTCACTACTTGAATAATAGACTTCATTGAGATCTGTTAAATGCTTGCATGGTACTAAATATGCAACAATCAAAATTATATAAAATGTAAATGCAGACCACACAATAGATATAAGGCGTACACAATACAGACTCTTCATTGAGATCTGCAAAGTACCTGCGAGGTACAAGTTTCTTACACGAAGTAAGATACAATTTCCAAATCTAGGTAATATATAAAATAAGGTGAGTCCCTAATGTTCCTGTTTGCTGGTTGCTGAGAGTCGTCAAAGGTTAGCCCAGTTTTATTTTATTATTAATGATTTATATAAAATACATACAGCTCGTTGTCGGGCAAAGTGATAGTGTGACAGTGCAGTAAATAGTGTGGTGTGAAATACTTGAACTTTACTAGTGAATCAGGGTCAGCTCTTGAACGTATTCGATCGTGTGTAAGTACATCGTCAATGTGAAATACTTACTAACATTTTTCTTTCAGTTTACTATCTGGGCTTTCGTCCGCGCCTAGCTTCACCTAACAGTGAAGCAGGTCAAAAATATCCAGCAATGCTGAGGTAGTGCGCAATAAAAGCGGTTTTATTATAGCCCAGTAGTTAAACATTTATAGGATAATGTACAATAATATCATTTAATACAGATCAAATTAGAAGAGTATGAACAAATCTCATAGAAAAAGTGACAAAGTTACATGTTACATCTCACCAAGCAAGTAATGAGTAATAATATAAATGAATTGCGTTTTGTTAAAGACAATTCTTGATTTAATTGTCTAGGAGACAATACCATCATTTTTTCTGCAAGGTTCGCTTCAAGGGTTTACAAATTCGTTTTTCTTGTGGTTCGTTTGATTGGGTTCGTTTTTCTTTCAGGGTGGGATTGCGGGTTTACTAACTATTAATTCAATAACAGTAATGGTGTTTTAAAAGCAAAAAGTAATTGGGTAATGAGTAAAAATATAAATGGATTGCGGTGTTGAAAAAGTAATTAAGTAAAGAGTAATAACATATATGAATTGCGTTGTGCTGAAGACAATTCTTGATTTAATTGTCTAGGAGACAATACCATCGTTTTTTCTGCAAGGTTCGCTTCAAGGGTTTACTAATTCGTTTTTCTTGTGGTTCGTTTGATTGGGTTCGTTTTTCTTTCAGGGTGGGATTGCGGGTTTACTAACTATTAATTCAATAACAGTAATGGTGTTTTAAAAGCAAAAAGTAATTGGGTAATGAGTAAAAATATAAATGGATTGCGGTGTTCAAAAAGTAATTAAGTAATGAGTAATAACATAATATGAATTGTGTTGTGCTGCAGACAATTCTTTATTTAGTTGTCTAGGTGAAGGTACTATCGGTTTTTCTGTAGGGTTCGCTTTAAGGGTTTACTGACCCGTTTTCCTTGAGGTTCGTTAACCTTTCAGGGTAGATATTAGGGTTTATTAACTAATAATTCAGTAGCAGTAATAGTATTTATATTCTTTTAAAGCATTTTCTTTCCTTAATTCAACCCTGTATAAAATTTATATTAAAAATAAAACAGTTGTGTTCGTATTTAATAAAATATATTTGTATACGTTTAAAAATTATAAAAGTAACACATATATTACAACATTTTGACAACAGTGTAAACATTTTACGTGTAGATAGTACCAGTATAAAAGCACCAAAGTAATTTGGTAAATAAGTACTATTATAAGTATTACTGTATGTACAATATGGTTGTAACAAATTAACTACAATAAAAAAATAATTCTTGTAACATTAACACAAGTACAACTTAAAACTGCGAGTTCTAAAAATATAAAAATCGAGATCCTAATTACAAAATTCTAATAAATAAAAGTTTCTACTTAATATTACAATCACACTGCTGTTGTGGCATTGGACGACTTGTAACTCTGCAACAAAAATCGTATTAGTATAGTTTATACATTGTATGAACATACAGCAAAAGTGTAAATACAAAAGTTCAGAATTTAAAACTGCATGCAATAAGGTTAAATTAAAATTAATATATATTTGAAAAATTGAAGTCCACATGGTTGGCTATGAAAACAACACAACTAGAAAACAAGTTGCCAGTGAAATTCAGTTAAATGTCAATTGATTAAACATTAAATTAAGTACAAAATGGTTAATACTTTTTCAGTATTTGTAAAATTTTATAAATTGAACAACCGGAAGAGAAAGTTCACTGGACATACAAACAATAAATTCCATTTATTTCAAAAATAGAATCAGCTGTCAGAAAAAGTTTCAAATGAAAGATGTTAGCAAAAGTATTTTGAATATAAAATGTTATTTGCATTTTTCTTGTACATGCTTCTAATTTTGAGAAAAACTAAATTAAATATTTAAGAATATATTTCTATAATCTTTGTTACAATGGGAACAAAAACTAAAACATTTTTAATATCTATGTGTCAAACGTGTCAAATAATTATGAAGTGTCAAAAATGTGTGAAATATAAAAGTAATTTTTGTATTATTAGTTAGAAAGTTTTGAAGACTATATTGAGAACAAAATTAAATAGGTTTAACATTTATATTTCAAATGTCAAAATAGTCATACGCAAGAACAAGTCATACGTGTTCAGTTGGTTTTATTCGTATAAGAAAGTAGTGTGCCGCCCACACCAGATTTTTTAAAATAAGATAAGTTGAAAAATTAGTCTTACCTCTTCGGCGACTTTTGTAAGTGTTTCTGTCATGGCTGTACCAGTTTGTTGAACCATTTTATATAGGAACCCATTTTTATTTTGTAGCAAAACATGCGGGTGATTAAATTCAACCATCGTGCCAGCATCCATAACTAGCACCTTATCAGAGTCCATAACCGTGTGCAACCGATGCGCAATTGTCAGCACAGTACACTCCGCGAATTTACTCCTGATAGTTCTTTGAATGAGTGTATCAGTTTGAGGATCAACATTCGCTGTAGCTTCATCAAGAACTAAGATTTTATTGTTACGTACGATAGCGCGAGCTAAACATACAAGCTGTCGTTGTCCAACACTAAAGTTAGATCCTCCTTCAGACATTTTACTGTTTAACCCGCCTGTTAAATCAGCCACAGCTTGTTTGAGTTCGACTTCTTCTAGTGCCCTCCATAACACTTCATCGGAGTATTCATCAAATGGGTCCAAGTTTTTCCGCATTGTTCCTGAGAATAACACTGGTTCTTGAGGTATAATAGATATTTTAGATCGTAAATCGTGCAATCCTAATTGTTTAATATCTCGACCATCGATTAAGATAGCACCTTCAGTTTCGGTTAGTTGAAACAGGGCGGAAATCAACGATGATTTTCCTGCTCCAGTTCTTCCAACTATCCCTACTTTTTCTTTTGGTTCAATTGTGAAGTTTAAGTTCCTTAAAACTGGAGGATCCTCAGGAGCATATTTCAAATAAACTCCTTGGAATTGTACTCTACCTCTTTCTGGCCACGAAGGAGGTGGTTTTTTATCTGGTGCTGACTCCAGAGGAGGTTCTGATTGAAGGTTACTATACTCTAACACTCTTTCCACTGAAGTCATTTGGTTTTCTAGTTCTGTAGATTGTCTCATCCCCCATTGGAACATTCCAGTTAGAGCAATAGATTGAGTGATGGCTAATCCTACATTTCCGCCATATTGATCTCCAGGCATTATTAGAAAACTTAGAGTTACCATTGCAATGTATATGATGCAAACTAAATCCAGCCAAAAGCCAAAGGCTCGCGATGATGCTATGAATAAGAACCAGGCACTGCTGTGTAAGTCTTGATGATTGTCGAATTCTTTTTCTAGGACTGATTGTGCTTTAAATGCACGGATGGTTGTTAAGCCTTGTAAAGAGGCGTTTAGGTGACCGAATACTGGACTACGAGCTGAAAAATATTCAAAATTATAATATGTAAATACATACAATAAGTGTGATGTACTTACTAACTCCCTCCAATCTTTTGATACTGCGGCTAGTTGACAAATAAAATATTCGGAGGAAATAGAAAATTACTCCAACGAAAATTGTTGGAAGCAGTAACCATGGATTTACTACGCCAACTACGATGATTATACCTATTAATTGTAGACCAATCTGAAACAAATGGACCAATCTTAAATATCTTTAATAAGTTGTCAAATTTGTAATTAAATAAGAAAAAGAAAAATACAAGACATAATTGTAAGACAATTTAAAGTATGTATATCACTAAAATAAGGATTTTCAATAAAATTAGGAATGTATTTATAATTTTTATAATATATTTTTTGTAAATAACATTTATATTGGTAACACTTCTATACTTTCCTCTCTAGAGAAGAACATTTTCCTCACTATTTCGGGAGAAGAACGGTGGGGTTTCCTACCATGTCGTGAAAAAATAATATTACTGCAGATATCAGTTATACGTAGTATTGTTGCATAGGTTATCATATCAATAGAACTAGTAATCATTCTTGAAGCAAGTTAACTAATGACGAAAAAATTCAAATGGTTATTTGGTACAATATATTTGCGAATTTATTTTCTGAACGTCCTGAACCAAATCCATTGATATCCTATGTTGTATTTTATCTGGAACGGTTCTACGTATTGTAACTGGTATTCAAAAAAAAAAAGACATGACAGTTTATCCCGTAATAGAACCATAAAGATGGAATGCAATACTTAACTTTGTATTAAGAGGGGTTTATCTAGCTTGCCACATTCAAATAGGGGAGGGCATTGAGTATATTTGTTATGTTTTAATCAAATGCACGAAGAAAGCCCTTGGAAGATCTGTATTATAAAGTAAAATTCTTACTTGTAAAACGTCGACTAAAGCGCTGGTTAGGAGTTCATCAATAGCCCCCATATCCTTCGAGAACCTATTTAAAATTCTTCCAGAAGTATTAGTGTTGAAAAACCTCATGGTAGCCCGTGTTAAACTGGTAAACATATTGTCATGGAGTGTCTTTGAAGCCTTCATACAAGTGTTGAAAAACACGAAGGATCGAACAAGAGATATAACAACAGTAGCTGCACTAATAGCTGAAAAAATATATATGCAGACTTCTCTAGAAAATTCCCACCAATGTTCACCGGCTTGAGAGGATTCTATTACTGTGTTGTTGCCTTCTAGTTCTAACATTCGAGTTTCCTCCAGGTTGACCCTAGAATAATCAAAATGTCAATCGTACGTAATGTGAAAAATCATTAAAATTGTGTTTTATTTGTCTCAAATATATGGAATGATACGGTAGGGAAATATGATATGAAAAGCATGGTGCTGTTTATTCACTTATCTAAAATGCACAACAATGAAAAATGTAACATTCTGATTGGTCAAATTTGTAATGAGTGAAATAATTTAGAGTATCTACTTACCAATAAGTAATGAAGTAATCCCCAGCGCTAGCCGCGATTTGCGCTAGCAAAAACATAAAGAACATCATGAACACAGCACAAAAGTTCCCTCCTGCTGAAAAATACGCTTTGTAAACCCCTGCAGACACACTCCCTTTTGTTCTTTGCTCTTGGACTTCAATCGGTTCCTCAACAGTCTTCTCTTCAACAGACGCAACACTTTGAATAGAATTCTGTCGCATTCGCTTGTCTTCCCTCTTCTCGTCGGCATCTTCCTCGTTCTCTTCCTCTTCTAACAACTTTGCAAAATCTAACCCTGAATCTTTCAATTCATGGTATGTTCCTTCGGCTTGTATGCTACCGTTGTTCAAGATAATTAAATGGTCCACTTCTTTCAAATACTGAATTTGATGGGTTATTAGTATCACAGTTTTTTCGCGGAGGTACCCGGTTATACACTTTTCGAAGAGTTCTTTGCCTACATGGGTGTCAACAGCGGATAAAGGGTCATCTAGGAGATATATGTCAGCTTGTTTGTAAACTGCGCGAGCTAAGTTTATTCTTGCCCTTTGACCTCCACTGAGCGAAACACCGCGTTCACCTAAAATATTTAAAAATATATCGATAACATGATGTTTTAAACAAGCTTGAATATTGCGGAAGTTAATTTAAATTAGTCATGTTTTCAAGTCTGTAACTCTAAAACTAAACGAGATATTAAAATGGGGTCTTCAGCATTGGAATCAGCGTTTCTTAGTTAATAAGTACCCATAATATTATTAATACAACAGTACTGTTATAATTTTGGCAAACAGTATTATGAAAATCTGTCAGAAATGATAAAAATTAAAACTAATTTTAGGTTTACGAGCTTGTAATGCAAAATCTGTTAGTAATATTATATTTTCAAGTACACTAATGAATACCTCATTCATCTTTTTCAAAAATTTAGGTATTTTTGATACGATTTATTGACCCATAATTAATTGATGATAGGTTAAAACCAAATAGATAGGTCATTTTTGGGTCAAAAAATTATTTTCTTCAAAAACATATGAAATTCCACACATGGTATCTTCTCGTCATGAAACCTCCAAAATTTGAAAGTAGAGTTCTGCAGCTCGTTTAGTTTCCGAGATATGACATTTCAAAAATAGGTCAAAAATGAGTATAAATAGGCCTGTATCTCAAAAAATAAAAAAGATACAAAACTGGGGACTACGCCATTCGATTCTACGGAAAAAGTTACATAAGTATGCAAACTTTCATTAAAATCGCTTCGCGGAAAAAAGTTTTAGAGCAAAAAGTCTGAAAATCGCTAAAAATCGACAAAAACTCAAGTATTGAAATTTTGGCAAAAATTTTCATCTCTCAGAATTTTGATTTATATACCCTATCCCCCTATTTCCGACCCGAAACTTACAAAAAATATAGTTTTAGCTATATCTGAGTCTTAGTTTTAGAAATATTTGCAATTTATTGAATGTGGAGTTGAGCGCAAACTTGGCCATAAAATATATTATGCACGATATCTTGAAAACTAAAAGAGATAATTGAAATCTGATTTAACGAGCGTATTCAGCACACTTTAGTCCTCTAGGGTGTATATTTTTGTTATGATATCTCTTGAAATATATGTTTTATAGACAGTCAAAGTTGATAGAAGTTATATCGAAATAATTCAATAATTGTCCAACTTTCGGAACCTGTATCTTCACAACCAAGAATGATATTTTAAATCGGATTTAAAATTTGAATTCCTCATACTTTAATTAGCTACGAAGCATAGTATCATTACAATATTTTTAAAAATTGTTACAAGTTAATGGCATTGTATTTACGACGATTTTTCGTATATTTCAATGTATGAATTGCTACAAATGTAATAGCATATATTCAAATTAACAAAATATTTCCCACCAAAATCAAATTCGTGACTTGCGCAGTCGATGCAGTTAAAACAATACTCACCCACAATAGTTTTGTCTCCATAAGGCAGCAACGTAAAATCTCTTTCCAAAGAACAATTCCTAACAACTTTTCTGTATCTATCCTTATCCATAGGTAAACCAAACAAAATATTCTGACGTACACTCCCTGCAAAAAGCCAGGGTTCCTGAGACGCATACGAAATCTCCCCGGTAACATCTACACTTCCGTCTGTCAACGGAAGTTCCTTTAAAATAGCATGTAATAAACTACTCTTCCCAGCACCGACTGGACCAATCACAGCCGTCAATCTTCCTGGACGTACACTCATCGTCACAGTTGACAGAGTATTCTCACTGAGGTTTTCAGTCCACTTAGCAGTCGCGTTTTTCAACTGAATCCCCTTATCCTTTTTATCAGGAATTGGTACTCCGTTTAGAAGATTTTTCTCATTTTTTTCTTCACGAATTCTTTTTTGTAGTTCTACAGCTAGTTGAGTCTCTTCGTAAAGCAGGAATTTTTGCAGACGTTTGATGGAAACTTGGGCTTCTGCTGTGAGGGCGATGCCTTGAGGAAAGAATACTGTCATTGCTTGACGTAGAATGTTGTAGTAAGATGTAATGACAAATACTTTTTCTGCGGTAATGTAGTCGCCTAATAGCACATAAGCAAGGACACTTGCAAATATTGATATCCTAGTTGAGAACATTATAAACGATACTATTATTCCTCTTATGTATGATGTGGCTCGTACTGCTTTAATTTCATTTCTGCAACCAACAAAATAATCGTTAGTGACTATATTAGTTGGGGTTATATATAGATCTCGCAAAATTTTAATTTCAAAAAAAAAATCTGGTGTGGGCACCACACTACTTTCTTATACAAATAAAACCAACTGAACACGTATGACTTGTTTCTTGCGTGACTTTATTTTGACAATTATTTGATATATAGATGTTAAACCTGTTTAATTTTTTATTCTCATTGTAACGATGAATTTATTTTAATATAGAAATTAATTAATATCTTGTTTTCAAAACTTTCTAACTAATAATACAAATATTACTTTTATAATAAATTTCACACGACATATATTTTTGACACTTTTGACACATAGATATTAAAAATATTTTAGTTTTTGTTCCCATTGTAACTAAGATTATAGAAATATATTCCTAAACATATAATTTAGTTTTTCTCAAAATTATAAGCATATACATACAAGAAAAGACCAAATAAAATTTTATATACCAAATATTTTTGCTAACATCTTTTTTTCACAGCTGATTCTATATTTGAAAAAAATGGAATTTATTGTTTTGTGTGTCCAGTAAACTTCCTCTTCCGGTTTTTCAATTTCATTCAAAATCAACTCAGCTCTTCATTTTTTCTTGAAACTAATAAATTCTAAGTTTCGTTTACATATCTTGTCTCGTTCATGAGATATTGCGCACACGGACATCCATGCATCCATCCATCCTCACACACAGATATCATTGAGAAATTGGTCTTAACGGATTCAGTGGACTTCAAAATATGTATTTCCGCAAAAATCTCGTCAACGATTTTTTTCGTGATTCCAATACTTTCCTTATACTTTATATAAGAAAGTAATAAATATTTTATCACGCATTTTACCTATTATGCAAATCTCGATAAGTGATATATTTACGCATGAAGTGCGGTTACCAGCCGTCAAGTCATTATCCCTAAAGGTGTTAGTCTGTGGGATTCAAACTGTGGAACTCACGATACACAGTCCGATGAGTTACCACCGAATTATACATACATAACATCACGCTATGTCCCACTTAGTGGGGTACCACGAACCCAGAAATACAGTCAATCAACAATCAATCTTCCTATCCTGACACACCACTTTCGCCTCGTCCACATTCATACATGCTCGTTTATTCTTCACACTCGGAATCATTCGTTCACGCAACAAACCATCAATCATACCCAACCAGTTATTCCTCGGACGCCCACGCAATCGTTCACCTTCAATACAGAATGAGTTAAAAAAAAAGTTGCAAACTATGATGTGGCCCAAAAAACTGATTGATCTGCAAATAAACTAATAACGGTTGTTTTATTTAGAGATTTGTACACACTTGGACAGACAAACAGACGTCTTCATGAAAATAGTAAAATAGTGTTCTAAAGACCCCAAAAACGTGTTCCCTTACTCTTACAAATATAAGTGCGAGAGGAAAAATAGTCCTATCAACTTACTTTCTAGCATATGCGACTAAAGCTGCAAACGGTTTCTCCCACGTATACATTTTAATAACTTGAATCCCTGCTATGATTTCGTTCATCAACCTTACTCTTTCATCAGTTCTAATCGCTGTTCTTAACCGTAAAGTAGATGACCTCTTCCCCAAATACCCTTGCAACGGTATGAACATCAACAAACTAACAACACCAATCACTGCTGATATTCCTATTTGCTGGTACATAAAATACGTAACAATGACGGTTTCAACTGGACCAATCCATAAATAGTGTAAGAAAATAATAGCTATATCAAATCTGTTGACATCATTGGACAATAGGTTGACCACTTGTCCTACTGTCGTCTCTCCTAACGCTGTCTTGCTTAATCGAAGAGCTTTTCTGTAAATTAAAGAGCAGCAAGAGACTCTTAACTTCATGCCCATGTGTAGGATGGCCATCATATATGGATGAGTGACGAAGACATTGGCTAGAGAGCACCCGATGATCCCGGCTGCGTATAGGTATGCTTCTTTGTCGCTTATTTCCGTTTGTCCTGGACGGTAGTATGCTATTAGTTGGCCCAATGCTAAAGGTTGTAGTAATCTAGAAAATAAGATGTTTTTAAATAAAATAAGATGTTTTTAAATTGTTAGTAAGCAAGTTTTGTAATTGTATATGGTTGTTGATTTAATAAATATAAACGTAAGCATGAACATGAACAATGGAAATAGTAATTTTATTTGTGCAATTGCAATATGGAATTAACTGCATGCGAAAGAACTGTAGTAATTTAGTTCAAATAAAATAAACGTATAGCTATATAATTTTTTTATTACGAAAATGGGAAGCAGACTACTAATAGGCATAGGCCGCCGTATGGGTGGATGATTATAAATGTATTTGAACAACAAAATTGTCCATGCTTTTTAGTGTTCGAACTAATAACTTCTGGTGTTATTACGCTACTATCGAAATTGGTATAGAAATCATTAAAATATAATGTAATAACTAACTAAAGATATAAAAATGAGAAATTATCGAACGATAACAAGACCAACCAATAACAATGTAAGTTGATGAGACTATGAAAACAAAAAAATTATGAAGAAGTTTTAAGAATAACAGAACGAAAAATAATACGAATTAGGACCAATAAATATATCAGAAAACCAATACATAATGCTATGAAATAAAGAAGAATTTTAAAAAGAAGACATAGTAAAAGGAGTTTTACTTAGATTAGTTATAGAATGGGAACCAGGAGAAAGAAGAAGATGAGGCAAACCCAAAGCAATATGGCTAAAAGAAGTAGAAGATTTAAAAGACAGGGTCAGATTAAAACTAATTTTAGGTTTACAAGTTTCTAATGCAAAATCTGTTAGTAATATTGTATTTTCAAGTACACTAATGAATACCACATTCATCTTTTCCATAAATGTAGGTATTTTTGATACGATTTATTGACCCATAATTAATTGATGATAGGTTAAAACAAAATAGATAGGTCATTTTTGGGTCAAAATTTTTTTTTCTTCAAAAACATTTGAAATTCCACACATGATATCTTCTTGTCATGTAACCTCCAAAATTTGAAAGTAGAGTTCTGCAGCTCATTTAGTTCCCGAGATATGACATTTCAAAAATAGGTCAAAAATGAGTATAAATAGGCCTGTATCTCAAAAAATACAAAAGATACAAAACTGTGGACTACGCCATTCGATTCTACGGAAAAAGTTACATAAGTATGCAAATTTTCATTAAAATCGCTCCGCGGAAAAAAGTTTTAGAGCAAAAAGTCTGAAAATCGCTAAAAATGGGCAAAAACTCAAGAGGTTAGTATTGAATTTTTGCCAAAAATTTTCATCTCTCAGAATTTTAATTTATATACCCTATCCCCCTATTTCCAACCTGAAACTTACAAAAAATTTAGTTTTAGCCATATCTGAGTCATAGTTTTGAAAATATTTGCAATTTATTGAACGTGGAGTTGAGAGCAAAAGTGGCCATAAAATATATGATGGAAGATATCTTGAAAACTAAAAGAGATAATTGAAATCTGATTTAACGAGCGTATTCAGTACACTTTACTCCTTTAGTATGTAAATTTTTGTCAGATCAACATGGCTAAAGGAAGAAGGACAATAGAAGATTTAAAAGCATCAGGAATTAAAAACTAACTACAAAGATTAAAAAAAAAAAGAAACTAAAATTGATCCAATTCAACAAAATGATCTAGAAAGCTCCTTACTTTAATTAGTAATTGAATAAATTGCCAAAGTATAAGTGCATAAACTAATAATACACACAGAAAACACGTGAAAAACATTGGATGAAGGTACTTTTATTTACGTGCTGTTCTTATGTAGATTTTCATGTTCAGATCTTATGATTCTGCTATCGAAATATCTTATTAATAATCCCAAAAGGCGAGGTTGCTGCAGTCTTCATCCCGTAGCACAAACAACAAACAATATTCCAAATTAGTTCACCCATAACCTAACATTTACCTAACCTATCTTTTTAATACACGTTTTAATTCCATACTAACCTAAGTCCGATTTCAACGAAAGCCAACACCAGTCCATAGAGCATAACTTCCACTCCGAAGCATTTTACTAAGGCTTTAGTAAGACTTGGAGTGCCTTTTCCTTTCGCTTCAACTTTAGAAAGTTCTCGCTCCCAGGCGATGGCTAATTTGTCGCCTAATCGTGCAGATTGGTGCGTTCGAAGTGGTTCCGTTAAGTCGGATATCTCTAAGTCTCGGCGGTATCCAGTGCAAAATATTGGTAGGGTCCATCTTAAAAAAAAAGATTTGTTAGGTTATGTTATTTGTTATAATAATTATTTGCAATATGAGTTATTCTAGTTGAAATGAAAACGATTATAGCCCGTTATCAAAAAGTAAATAATTAAGAAATTAAAATAATGAGAGCAATTAAAATCAATTTATTGGCAGCAGCGATAGCAAAATTTTAAACAAAACAATGCGACAATTAAACTATTATAAATTTTCATGTTAATCTGAATTACAATTAGATTTTAGTTATTCATTTATTCTTGAAACATTTTGTTTATTTTTTTTTTTTATTATTATAATTAATCTACAATAAACAATTAAACTACAGAAATAGTTTTTAGCACAATGTCAATAAACTCCAAAATAGATAATGAATATAAAACATTATTCTGATTCATAAATAAATAATGCTTTTTCCATAATAAACTTTTGACAAAAACTCAATCATATTTATTTACTAACGGGGTAAATAGCTCCGTGGTAACGTGTCGGACTGTGGATCGTGAGATCCTCAGTTCGAATCCCACAGCTGACAGTTGCCAATTTAAATTTACCCCTGTGGTTCCCCCTCCACTAACATCTTTGGGGGTTATGATTTGACGGCTGTTAACCGCACTTCATAAACAAAAATATCACTTACCGAGATCTGCGTAAGCAGAGTGCCACACCCACAATGGGTAAAAGGCGTGATGATATATTTATTTATTTATTTTAATATTTAAATAAGTATACTATATAGGTTATAGCTATTAGTAGCCCAAATATTTACAATGCAAATTTTTCCATAAATATTATTTGAGAGTTCGCGTGCACGCTCAAAATACATTAGTGTACTTACGTAAATGTGAGAGCAGATAAAAAATTTGTCGTTTCTCTTGGATTTGGTTTCTTGTCATTCTTTTTCCCAGCATCCATGTTCTTCCGTTTCCGTTTTGTGATTAGAAATCACAATTTTCTAAAACAAATCTAAATAATTAATACACTTTATAATATAAAATTACCTCTGCAATATACAACATCACTTAACACTAGTTCAATATCTTCTGAGAAAGATCTGGTGATTGTTGTTATCAAAAAAATATCCGAACTTTAAAAGCGATTGTAATCTTATCAAATAATCACGATTTTTTCAAGTTTATTTGGACTAAACTAGCAGAAAGATTGATTTTTCTTGGAAATAAGGGGAAAATGCAAATACGTCAGATAAAATTATTTGTCGTCATGCTAGAAAATATTGCACAATTCTACAACTGATTGAAAACTGTTCGACAATGTATAAACGGAGATTTTTCATGAAACATGATATGAAGTTATAAATAATGCCAGTAAACAAAGTATTTTTACAGTACTTGACGTAAACAACATTTCGCAATAATTAAAATAGTTTATTCATTGTAATTGTTCTTTATCTAACTTAACAATAATTTGTTAATCACAAATTTTTTAATGTGACTTTCCGCAAATCTGTGTAACCGGCCAATGACAGTCAGCGAAACTAGAACATGTAATCTACATTAGATAATATTTGTTATTTGAATTGTATACCTTTTTATTTTACTAAGTTCGATGACATAGCAGACAATCATAATTTATTTAGTATATAAAAATCTGTTTAGTTTTTATCTTTTTCAAATTCAAATATGTAGTTGTAATTTAGAAACCACAAAAGATAATGACTACGTTTACACTGTAACAGGGCGAACACACAGAATACGATTTATTGTTTTACTGTCAAAACGATTTTGAAATATCAAGTTTCAAACAGCCTTTGGACTTAAATGCATTGAAAATCGTCTTGACAGGAGTTCTTGAGTTAAATTTATTGTCAAACATGTGTGTGAGAAACGTTGTTAAATTTTTAGTTTTCATAAATAGTCATTTGAGATTATCGCGGCAAATATTCTGAAAAATCGGCTTGAGACAGTTGACAGATTTATAAAGAGGCCTGGTCGAACCCTAGATTAGGTTTTAGTTTTTATGAAATTTTATATTGGCCCTGCGAGGGGTTCCCTGCGCCGCACCAATCCACTTATGAGGTAGATGAGATTATTTGACCAACACGAAGACAGGTAATTGGTTTTCAGATTTTTAAATTAGTAGACGTCTTGTCACATCTGCAGTGCTCTACAAAATGTAGAATTTTAAGTTAAAATTGTTTGTAAAATGTTTTGGTGACTGCACTATCCAACATATTCATTCGTTGTCGTCAATTATAATATTTTTTTTTATTTGTTTTGTTATTTTGTTTAATTTAGCATCTTTTAATCTTTTTATTAAAATATAATTATTATCATCGTGAAAGTATTTGTGTTCACGTACAGCAAAATTTTACTCTGACTTGACTTTGAAAAGGCGACTTTTCGACTTTAAAGAGTAAAATTACTAGTACGTTTACACATTAAAAACAAATCCACTTTACTTTAGATTATTTACATTGTCCTTCACTTATCCGCTTGTTGACAGCCTGTAATTTGTGTGGTGATATTAAAATTTGTAGACAAGTTATCAGGTAAATAATTTTTTTAACTACGTAGAAAATTGCAATTCATAGCTTTTATATCATTTATAGAAAAACCATGGACAGTAATTTGAAATTAAATATGTTAAATACTAGTGTGATTTTTTAAATATGATGACAGTGCAAATGCAATAACAGTTTTGGATGCAATTGAGGTTATATTTCACTAATCATTCAAAGTCACTTGTATGAGTCAAATCTTATTTATTTTATACTTGACACTTGACTTTAAAAAGTAAAGTCGTTAGTCGATAGTGTTTACACTCTTGCAAAAGTCGTCTTTTCAATTCAAAGTCAAGCCAAAGTAAATTTTTGCCCTACGTGTAAACGTAGTTGTACTTTAAAGCTTGATTTGATGTATAACAAACAAAATAAAATACATGTCAACGCACAACAATGTAAAATATTTAGTAATCAGCACAATTTTGTTGTTTGGTATTTCAAAACAGCTGATAATTTTATACATCGCTGACGCTAACCAAAACCAGATAAAATTATGAATCTGATTACTTGTGAATCATAATTTCAACAAATGTATTGTCTTGTAGTTTCTACTTCCGGGTGATTCAATTATTTGAGATAGAAACAGATATTTTTATCTGTAGAAACCCTATAACATTTTCTTGGCATTGACACTAGAACACTATTGATTTATTGTCAAAATAATTTCAACAATACGAAACGAAAGATAAACTTTTTTTATTGTATGCAATTTATTTGTTATCAAAAATGATGGATTGAAATACATGTGTTTAAATAATAAATAGGTACTGCAAATCGATAAAATTGTTCGTTGAACATAAACATGTATTCCTTTATGTGTGGTATAATCATCATAGACTCAGGTGTTTCAAATTTCAAGGGCAGAGAAATGAAATTTTAAACATTACCAGCTGTGTTTATTTTTACTTATCAAATTGTTGTTTTAGCTACATTTTTTACTTTATGTGTTCATTAAAAAATACTAAATACATACATTTTTGTAATTGATTAAACCTTGAGGCATACGGAAACAACTAACTCTTTTACAATTTTTTCAAATATCATTCAATTGGAATAAAATGTACGAGTTGGAAACATTGTTGTAATCAATTTTCGAATTTTGTTTACTTCCGTTTTCCTTCAAATAAATACAAAATGTTTGAGTGAATAAAGATGAAACATATGTAGCAATTCTTGCGTCATGGGCATACCAGGTATTCTATGGATTAGAAGTTGAACTTGAGACTTATTTATAGTGAAGAGATTTCCTGCTCTCGACTTTGACCTATTTGATTTGAGAGTCGAGTGCCAGACTTATTTTTCAAATGCTTTATCTGCCAAACGTCTACGGCGTCCAAAAAAATTGACAATTGTTTCGAACAGCGATAATTTTTATTTAATTTGTATACTAAACACACGATATATATAATGTTAATAACCTTCAGAAAATGTTGCAATATTAAAGAGATATTACAATTTTAACATTTAAATATTTTACAACATTAAGTAAAGAAAATGTTGTTTGAAGAAGAAATGTTTTATACTGATTACAAGTACTACTAAGTAAAAAGTATTGTCATTACTAAAAAATGTAATTTTACAAAAGAAACTTTTGATTGTTATATGAAGGATTATCTCGTGTCATGGCTTTAAACATTAAATGTCAATTATTTACAATGACTGTACATTTAATATTATTTTGTACCACCAGCAAAATATTTATACTGCAGATGGACCAAGGGTCTATCTATATTTTATATATATATATATATATATTTGTGTAAATTTTTTTTTATCTATTCATTTTACAGCAAAAGTGTAAATACAAAAGTTGTTCCGAATTTAATAATGCATAAACCAATACAAAAAATATTTGACTATTCATAATACAGTTTCAGATATAGTTATTTATTTTATCTTCCACGAAAATAATACAGCACTGTAGATAATAACTAATCTAAATCTGTTTTATATTATAAACTATACATTTTGACAATACAAAAATCAGTTGGTAAAAACAAAACCTGTTAACAACGTATTGTTGTCAATGATGCATGGACAACCGAGTATAATTGGTTAAATAATAGTATTTCACATCTTCCTTTTGTGTTTTCGACATTGTTTCACAGAAATTCAATTTACAATTAGCAATCATGTTTCTTGGTGATTGCAAACCACATACTGTTCCTCGGATAAACCGCTTACATAACGATAATTTCCATACACGCACACACATTCTGTAAAGTTCATTTTCATTTGCTCTCGTGACATATTTTGACACGGACCATATTGATTTTGAATAGTTTACTTTGAACTTTGATTAGACAACACTTAATATATCATTGTTATGTTTGGTATTTGGTTGATTACTTCTGAATTGTTTCAAATACAAATAGCACAGAAAATTGTATACAATAACATGAAAACTCATATTGTATTGATTATATTATTTGATAGTAGAAAACATCGTAATATTGGTCGGTATTTGTTAGAAAATTCCCATTTATTATGTACAAGTAATTAAGTACATTAGAGAACAAGAATTAAATTAATTGTAATGTTAGCAATGTGCATTGTTGCGCAACAATGTATAAAATCATAATTAAAATATCAAAATAAACAAATGCTTGCACAATTCAAGTTCAATGTTTTGAAAGTATATACAGTTTATCGACCTTTCTAGATAGAAATTATTTATTACTGCTCGGTACCGGAATTACAAATAAAGTAAAACAACACAAACAATCTTAATTGTTTATACAAAATTTGCGATAACAACATATACGACCGGAATTAAATATCACGTTAATGAAACTAGCAAAATTTAATTTATACATTGCTTTAATTTTATTACTTTATTAATTATGTTCAGATTTTTAAAGATAATTTTATTAATTAGATCAAAGTTTACAGGAAGTACTGAATGATTTTATAATATACGGTACAAGGTTAAAATAAATATTTTATAATGATTAAAGTAATCATCATTATAACAATTATTTTTTATTGTTAGGAAATAATAATATTCATTGTCCGCATCGAATGAATAAAAAAATATTTTAAAAATGCGGCGACATGACAAAACATAATCAATAAAAATTTAAATATTACACTTACATTTTCCAGCCTTACACTATAAATAGTTCACAGCCACAGAATATTATTTAAAACTATTATTAAAATTTAATAAAAAATATTTAAGTTCACAGTAACGGGTATTGAAGTCATTACTTTGACATTCGTATATACCACAAAATATATTCTAACCTCATCTCTCAGCGAGCGGGACTATGCTGGACGATATACCATGCCGAACGCGCATATAAGGACCAATTTTATCCCATGCTTGCTTTGCACTTCCTAGAAACCGTGTATCCGATGTTTTATATCGCAGGTCATCTTGTGGAGGTTGCCAGTACTTATTCTGCAGGAAACTAGAGCTAAATTCATGTAAAATATCCCATTTGTGTTAAAATGTAATAATTAATTGATAAGTATGTTTAAATTCAGTTAAGTATGCTTAATTCATTAATATTTAGTCAGTCATATTGGTCGAATACAGATTACTGTTAATCTAAAATATCGCCTTGAGAATATATTAATAGATGGCAGCACTAAACACAAATATATTGTGAGTAGTAGGTATACTTCCGTCCGCCAAAATTCGAAGACTCGTAGTAAAACACCCCCCTTCAATCCAAAAGGTACTACTGCTCACAATTCTTTAAATCCCTAGAAAATTTCACGCGATTCTGTCAAAACGTCTGAGCTTTACAGGTGCGCAAAAATTGTTTTTAAACAGTTGAAAATATAGAGAATAACTCAAGCCTATTAGTAAATTGGACTAGGGGTCTTACCTGCTTCGCAGGTCTGACCCCTAGGCCCATCGACCTTGAAGAAGATTGCAATTAACAGTATAGGAAAATAAATTCAGTTTTCTTAAAAAACTTTAATTTGACACCAAACAATTGGCTTAATTGTTTCATTACTGTTTTTCGGGTTTTAGTGGGTTGAAGTATATAGTGCCCATTCCTGTTCACGACTGTAATATGTGTCAATGGTTGATAAGAGTTTTTACAAATCATCTTTGATTCGAAGAGTCATATGTTTTAATAAAGACAATTAGATAAATTGAACTGTACTTGGTCCATGATAACACTTAGTTGTTAAATTGCTATGTATCCCAAACATCTGTCTTTTTATTACACTACAATTTGCTGGTCGCACATATTGTTATGCTTGATTACAATAATCATTTTTTGATATTTATTTCGGTACATTTTAGTATATAGAACCAGCGCTTAATAACCCACGCTATATAGCGTGATTAGTAAAGGTACTGCATTGCAGTAGTGAAAATAGAACTGTCAAAATTATTTTCTCAATTTATCAAACCTAAATCCTGAACTAAATTACAGTTATCATAAAAAACTTGAACATACTTACGTTACAAAATAACTAATCTACTTTTTTAAATAAGTTATTATACATCGTGTAATTGCTGACTTCCTCTTCACATTTGAACATCAAAATAAAACCACATACCTCTACTATATAGAACACTTACCAGGATTAATTTCCTGTCGATTTAATTGAAAATACATGCAAGTTCAACAGGTAAATTTCATTATCTTTAACGTAGTAAAAAGGCTATAAAACATCTGTGTACAAATCCATAAAATCTCGGAAAGTGTTTCTACAGAGAACAGTTCAAAAAAAAAAAAAAAACAGCAAAAGAACATTAGCCATTACCGTGGCAACCTCTTGAAGTTGCGCATATATGTTAAATAATAACCAACCAATAGGTGCCCACGTAATAGTTCATCTTCATCTTCTTATAAATTTAACAATGCAACGCTACAAAATAATTATCAATCAACAACTTCAACTTATAACCCAACGTTTATCTTCGTTTGTAAACACTTCTTTGTTGTAATCAATATCCTACGTATAAAATAATCATGAAGAAATGTTATCTTTGTTAACCAAAACAATTTTTATCTGCTCTAATGAGTAATAATAATTTTTCGCACATGTGGTCCATGAGTGACACTTAGGACATGATAAGCCAGCAAAATAATACTACACATCCATGGTATATACATAGCGGGACCCTGAAATATTTCCAAAAGAGTTTGTGTACGCACCAATACAAATAAGAGGATAATTGCTGTGTCATCTCATTCGCGAAACTGTGATGTCACTGGGATATAACCAGTATCCCAGCAACAACAAACAATGCCAAATAAATTCAACAAATTTTACTTTCAAAGCAATGCATACAAACTTTAAACTTAAAAATTTTTCGTTTTAATCATTTTTTAAAGTCTCGTACAACAAGTGTAAGAAAGCTCTAAAAAAAATTGCGAGATTCTGTGAAACCGCGTATATATAGTGCCCATACCTGTTGCGCGTGGCTCTAGACGTGCACAAAAAGTTGGTATTAAGCAGTTGAAAATGTAGAAAACCACTCAAGCCTATTAGTAAATTGGACTAGTGGTCCGACCTGCTTCGCAGGTCTGACCCCTAGGCTCCGCGACTCTGAAGAAGATTGCAATTAAAAGTATAGGAAAATAAATTGAGTTTTCTTAAATACTTTTCATTTGATACCACACAATTGCGAAGCGCTCGTCACATTGTTGTCAGTACATTGTTTGAATTGATGTATTCTTTAGATTGCATTTTTTGGTATTAGATTTTAGTAGTCCTTTACTTCATGATAAATTTAGTAGAGTTAATGTAGCTGAAGATTGTTGCAAGTAAAGGTGACTCTATTTTCCTTCCTGTTCACTAAAGCCTGTTTTACACAATACAATTTTAGGAAATAAATTTGCAAAGTTTTCCTTTCAATTTATCGTTGTGTGTAATACGATACTTTGCGTCAATTTTTTCTTGGCCAATAATTTGATTCATTGCCAGTTTATGCTTAGGTAGTAGTATATTAATAGCATAGGTGACAGCTGATATCATGTTGGTACTATTGATGTTGTCACAATAAATTGACGGAAAACTTGACGTGTGTAAAACGAACGACAATATTTTTGTATTTGGTAATTTATTGAAATAATTCAAAGGAAATATTCCATTGTTGTTAACACCCCTCTTTAATTCCTTTACCAGTTTTAATTCCTTCTGCTTTTAAATCTTCTACTACTTCCTTTAGCCGTATTGATCTGGGTCTCGTTTTCTTCTTCTTACTGGGCTCATTCTGCTATTAATCCATTTATTCCGCTCTTCATGTTTGTCCAAACTATTTGACTTATATTGATTGATCTTTTCACTATGCCTTTTCCTTATAAGGTTCTATTTCATAGTTCTGTATTCGTTTTCTAATATCTTTATTGGTCCTTATATTATCCTTATTATTTTTCGTTTCATTATTCTTAAAAACTTATTTATTTTTGTCATTGTCAAGTCTCAGCAGCGTATATTGTTACTGTTAATATCGTTCAGAAAATTCTCATTTTTTAATCTTCAGTTTTAGATTAAACATTAAATTGATGTATCCATGTCACAAAGAATTTCTTACAAAATATATGAATTTATCTATCTATTTATCTATTACAATTGAGAAAACATTTTTGGGTGACCGCATTTTTTGATTAAGGCTAGACAAAACTAAATTGTTTGTTTTCACTCGCAGTACATTTGGCTTAATAGAAATGTGCATGACGGACCTTGAGAAGATTGTTAGGCGTACGTACATTAAACATAAGTCATACTACGTTACATTACATATTGTTGTTTGCAATATACACACACTAAATAATAGCATTACGTATTTAACTTTCTCAATGACATTATTGATACTTTATCGAGAACGCACATTAATATAAAGGGTCTAATAATTCACAATCCGATACGTTCCAGTTGACCAATTGTGTTATTGCTACCTTATGACGTTATGACGTCTAAGAAACGGAAGCCATGATTGGGCTAGAAAAAAATCTGGATTTCTTTCAACGTATAGCTTTAACGTTTAGACGATAATAATACTCATTACATTAAGGATGTAAAGTATTTAAAACACATTAGATTTTTTATCTACGCATTGTTGTAAGGGCGACACACATTATTTCCTCGCTTGACCATTGTATATCCTGTTACTCCCATAAATATCCGGTAGGTTAGGTACCTTATAATAACCTAAAATTAACGTTTCGTTTTATCCAGAATAAAATACACTCAAGTTATTGTTTCATAACTACAAGCTTGATAGAATTTAAAAATCATTCACTACGCTTAAAAACTAGTCCTGTCGAATGTTTGAGCAAATAAAAAAAAACAACCCTAACCTATAATTAAAAACTCGTTACATCCTAAAACATTACAATATTGTAATATACAATTATGGGTTGCTTGTAATAGCAGTGAATGAACAACTAATTGTACACGACACTAACGCCATCAGTGTTTGCATCTTGAATCACGTGTGCAGTCGTGACCATCTCATGGTAATATTTCCATCAATATGTAAAATAACCCACTGCGGCTCTCAAACTTTATACATCAATAAGTAAATTAATAATCTACATACTGGGTGTAACAGAAAATATGGGCTAAAATTGCTTCAAATAAAAGTTGTAGAGCTTAAAATTTTACGTGTAACAGTAAACAAAATTCATTTACTATATATTTTAACTGCAGAAATTAAATGTGAAAATTTACAAAATTACTATCACATAAAACGGTGCTCCAAAAAATCGCATATTCCAATAAAAACTTTTTAACAAAAAATTGAACCGACGAAAAACTGGAAAGCGAAATATTTTGTGGATACCTATTTTTCTAACCTTAATGGTGGAATTGTTTTAATCGGATAAACCAGTACAAAGTTACACGTGCAAGAATCGGTTAACAGGAAAAAATTCAGTAGATGAACAATCATCCCCTATTTTCATACCGTTAGGGGTGGAATTTAGGGTTGCAAATTTAAGGGGACCCACTTCGAAGTACACACTATCCAATAAAAAAAGAATCATCAAAATCGGACTACTTTATGAAAAGTTATGTACTTAAACTAACTAACTTACACAATTGGGTTTCCAAATAATCAAGAGATGGCTTTGATCACAATTCCCGAAAGGTACATGTCAAATTCATTTTGTATGATGTTTTATGATGGCGAATGCTTGCATTAGTATTGGTAGTTTGATTTTATTGGCAGCAGAACTGTTGCCATACACACTGCAAATTTTCCTGTTTTTATAGGTTTTTTTTGAGACAATTCAATCTTAACCTATAATCTACAAATACAATGAACCTTTCATTTTTACATCTTATTTAAATAATACGGCTTAAAAAAATGTTATACTTACGTTGGAATACTCTTAAAATAACTGCTATTGTTATTACTTTTTAAAAAATAACTATTTCAAAATACAATGAAATTTATGTACCTTATGGTTAGTTTAGATTTCTACCACTAGTTAGCGTATTTAATTTTGGAAGTCCAATATCACGAAAACTAAATGAGATATCAACAATCCAAGAACATGTGGTTACAGAAGAGGGTGTGCGCCTTGATTCTCCTGGTCCTCTTGTGCCGTAGATGATGATGATGATGATGATGATGAAATATTTAAACAACATGATGTCATGACGATATATTTGTACCTATAATAAAAAGATTGTACATACTTACATATACTTATCTCTTATAAATATACGCAAGTCATTTTGACATATATTAATAGTTTAAACATTGTAAATACATGTTAACATATACCCAAGTGTGTTATTATGCGCTGATAGTATTATATACAAGAATTTATGCAAATTAATAATATATTATGTATGTTTTTATAAACTTTGACAACTTAAATACAGTTGCCAATAAAATTCTAAACATGTTCTTGTTAGCTTTAAAGTGATTACATTTACATACAATAGATAAATAAAATAACATATTTTCTGTTATAGAAAGTATATACAATCAAAGAAAACAACAGGATAAAAAATCTTGTTGAAAACATGTATAGATTCCATGCGAGCAGGTATCAATTATGTCATGTATCAGTATCAATTGATGACATTCCTGATGACTTCCTTGTTCACTATATAATTTAGCTAAGCTCTAATTATAACAAACCGAACGCAATATATTTATAAGTTTAATGGTAACTCAGAATCATTAGATTCAATCAATCACTATGTTGCTAGATGCATTGAACAATTTAACCTTAAGATAAACATGTCAATGAATGAAGAGTATGAATAATTACTCAGGAGAAACTGACCTGTCCATTTCCATGGTAATCAGAACAAAAACTAGCTGCATAGCTTAGAAACTGGTTTCCAAGGTTACGTTGGAAACAGCTCGGAGAATTGGAATTATGCAATAATTGTTTAATGGCTAATCTTAAAAGAAAATAAAAGTATTTAATTTATAATGCAACATTTAAGTCCTGAAAATGATATTTAATTTATGTGTTAATGTTTCCCTATAATTGTCTTTATATTATAAAGATATTTAGAGTAAAATACATTGTAACATAATTTATTTATTCATATAAGTTGGAAAAATGGTCACGCGGTTTTGATTCTCAACAACAGTTCAACTTCAAGAGACTGTAATTCAAAAACCAAACGAGATATTCAACTGATCTCTGAAAATTTGAGTTCCTCGGGGTGTTTTCAATAAGATACAATACATTTTATATCCCAAAATTTGAGCATATTTACTAGAAAAATTATTGTCCAAAAAATGAACAGCTATTACAGACGAAAAAAAAATTTTTCCTCATAATTTTCTGAAAATTTGGATATAACATCTTCTCCTTACGAGACCTCCAAATTTTCAATCCGCAGTTTCGTATCTCTTATAGAACCTGAGATACAGCCCCTTAAAGATTGGTCAAAAATTGACCTATTTTGCCCCATATCTCGAAAATGGTCAAAGATACAAAAATGATGAGTACTCCATTCGATTCAGCGGAAAAAGTTACATAAGTATGCAAATTTTCATTAAAATTGCTGCACGGAGAAAAGTTTTAGAGCAAAAAGTCTGAAAATCGCTAAAAATCGGCAAAAACTCATATTGACTTTTTGCCAAAAATTTTCATCTCTCAGAATTTTTATTTATATACCCTATCCTCCTATTTTCGACCCGAAACTTACAAAAAAATTAGTTTTAGCGATATCCGAGCCATAGATTTGAAAATATTTGCGATTTTGTAAACTTGTAGTTGAGAGCAAAAGTGGCCATAAAATATATGATGGGCGATATCTCGAAAACTAAAAGAGATAATTAAAATCTGATTTAATGAGCATATTCAGCACACTTTTGTCCTCTATATAAGACAACTTTCGAAATATAT